>CM066032.1:1059322471-1059946913 GCA_033557465.1 Ichthyophis bannanicus
AAACAAGCAAGGAGGAACTTGCTCTCTGTCGCTTTGCAACGAAGCTTTAAGATTGTGGGCCTTCGCCAGAGAGCATCAAATACATCTCCTGGCCGTATACCTTCCAGGAATCCAAAACTCTTGGGCAGACAGACTCAGTCAAGTTCTGCTTCCACACGAATGGTCCCTGCACATGGACCAGGTACTCAGAATCTTTCAAGAGTGGGGAACCCCGGACATAGACCTCTTTGCAAGTCCGTGGAATGCCAAACTTCCCGGTTCTGTTCCAGAATTCCGTGTCAGGGAGTTCAGGCCAAGGATGCCTTCCTCCTTCACTGGGGTCAAGACTTCCTGTATGCCTTTCCACCCATTCCCTTAATTCCCAAGACTCTGTTCAAGCTCCAGAGGGATCAAGGATCTATGATCCTCATAACTTCACGCTGGCCACACCAAGTGTGGTACCTTCTACTTCTGCATCTCTCTCAAGCTCTCTCCCTAGACTTGGGAGCTGCTCCAGACCTTCTGTCCCAGGAGGAGGGGACTTTGTGGCACCCAAACCCCAAGTCCCTTCACCTCAGAGCTTGGTTGCTGAAGGCCTAGACCTTCAAGGATGGAATCTTTCTCAGCAGGTGAAGGATATCCTCTATGCTTCCAGAAAACCTTCTACTAGACGTTCCTGTGCTTTTAAATGGAAAAGGTTTTCCATTTGGTGTACTGAGAAGGGTCTTGACCCTCTAGAACAACCTTTGAATTCTCTATTGGAATATCTCCTGCATCTCTCCAATGCAGGCCTTAAGACGAATTCAGTAAGGGTCCATTTGAGTGCTGTTGCAGCATCCCTTAAGCCTATCAATGGACAGCCTATTTCCTCTCATCCTCTTATTGCAAGATTCATGAGAGGCCTAAGTTTAACTAAACCTCCCATTAGGCCTCCTCTGGTGGCATGGGACTTAAATCTGGTTCTTGGTCAGCTTATGAAGCCACCTTTTGAACCCTTAGCCACCACCTCCTTGAAATTTTTTTCCTGGAAGGTTATTTTCCTCATTGCAGTCACCTCAGCTTGCCGCATCAGTGAACTGCAGGCCTTAGTGGCTAATCCACCTTATACAAGGTTCCATCATGATAAGGTAGTCCTTAGGACCAATCCACACTTTATGCCTAAAGTGGTCTCACCTTTTCATCTTAATCAAGAGGTGTATTTACCTGTCTTTTTTCCAGGTCCTCATGCATCAAGTGCAGAGAGGAATCCTCATACTCTGGATTGTAAGAGAGCTCTTGCCTTCCCTAAACAAAGACATGGGTAGGGGTGCACCTACTCCCTAAAAGACATGGGCAGGGGTGCACCTACTCCTGCCATATTGCTGGGCAGACTAGATGGATCATACTGGTCTTTATCTGCCGTCATTTACTATGTTACTATGTTACTTACAAAGGACACAGCAACATAGAAAGTCTTCTCAACTCTTTGTTGCTTTTGATCCCTCTCATTTGGGACTTTCAGTCTCTAAGAGGACACTGTCCAATTGGATTGCTCAGTGTATTTCTTTTGCCTACCAGAGTAAGAACCTTTCTCTGGAGGGCCATGTCACAGCTCATAATGTGAGGGCCATGGCCACCTCTATGGCTCATCTAAATTCTGTGTCCATCGACCAGATCTGTCGAGCGGCCACCTGGGCCTCGGTTCATACCTTCACAGCCCATTACTGTTTGGACAAGGACTCCCGCCGGGATGCCTTGTTTGGTCAGGCTGTTCTCAAACACCTGTTCCATTCTTAATCAACTCCTGCCCTCCTTCCCTGGATGGATGCCTGAGATCCATAGGAGGAGGTAGAGCCCTTCTCAGGGTCTCATAACCTTGGGGATCTCCCAGGCATCTCTAGCTAGGGAGTTCCCATATGTGAAGACTCATTCCTGCTTGTTCCTGGAGATAGCACAGTTACTTACCTGTAACAGGTGATCTCTGGGAACAGCAGGAATAAGTCTTCACAACCCACCCACCTCCCCTAGGAGTTGTATCTCTCTATCTATCTTTGCTTTCCTCTCTCTCTTTGTCTCAGCTTAAAACTCTAACTGGGGAGAGGTGGTTGGGAAAGGCGGGAAGGCAGCGCGCAGGCGCGGTGGGATGCTCCCAAAAGCTTTCCTTTTTGGGAAGCTGGGGAGCGTTCCCACGCAGGCTCCGTCGGTACCGACATACCCATATGTGAAGACTTATTCCTGCTGTTCCCAGAGATCACCTGTTACAGGTAAGTAACTGTGCTTTCTCTGCCGGTCCTGGGGAACCTTGAAGGGTCCTCCGCAGGACCTCAGTTATGCCTGCTGGATGTCCAGCGTGTCCTGAGGCGCTACGTCAAGAGAACAGAGTCCTTCTGCAAGTTGGATCACTTATTCATCTTGTTCGGCAGTCTGTGCAAAGGGGAGATGGCGGCAAAGGCTTCCATTGCAAAATGGATTAAGGAAACAATTGCGTCGGCCTATATCCTGAAAGGGAGGCCAGTGCCGGAAGGGTTGTGGGCGTATTCCACGAGGGCTCAGGCCGCCTCGTAGGCGGAGTATGCGTTAGTGCTGCCCCTGGAGATTTGTAAGGCAGCAACTTGGCCAACGCTTCACACTTTCGCTAAGCACTACTGTCTGAATGTTCAGGTGGCTAGCAATGCCCATTTTGGATCAGCGATTCTTCAGGCCAGTCTAGCAGGTCCCTCCCAGTGATTTAGAATTGCTATGTTACATCCCAAAGATGTAGGATTGGATTGGAGGGACGATACGGAAAGTGAAATTAGACTTACCTGCTAATTGCTGTTCCTTGTCCACTCCAGTCCCAGATCCCTCCCTGAGTGCTACTTCACTGCTTGCAAATAACATCTGCTGTATAGCCTGTAGACTGCATTGCTGTATAGCTTGTAGACTGCATTGTTACCTCATTGCTTGTAAATAACATACGCTGCATAGCGTGTAGACTGCATTACTACCTCATCACTACCCCACTGCTTGTTTAATAACATTGCTGCATAGCCCCACTCTGTTCCTCTTCCATGGCTCCACTTCACATTCTCTTCCTTTTCTTCATACTCCCCAATTGTTTCCCCTCCTACCCGCACCCTCACTCCTCCTCTCCTTACCCCCCTTTACCACCCTCACTTCCCCCTCCATTCTGTCTTCTAGCCAATCATCAGCTTTTGAGCTTCATCACTTTCTCCCTCTCATCCAACCTTCTCCTCTCTCCCTAAAGCAGCCTCACTCTTGTTTCCACCTTACTGTCTCCTCTCTACCCCATACTCTGCTACTCCTCCTCCTCCTCCTCTCATCCGGTGTTAACCCCAGTCCTGGCCCCCCTAGTTTTCAGTCTCACTCTGAGAAGCGATCTTCACGCAACTTGTTCTAATCTTATCCATATCCCTCTCCTTTCCCCCTCAACTCTCCCCTTCTCTTGTGCCCTATGGAATGCACAATCTCCAGGAACAAGCAGGAATAAGTCCTCACATATGGGTACGTCGGTACCGACGGAGCCTGCGCGGGAAAGCTCCCCAGCTTCCTAGAATGGAAGCTTTTGGGACCTCCCACTGCACATGCGCACTGCCTTCCCGCCTTCCTGAACAGCTCTCCTCAGTTTCTCTTTTTCCGCGGAGCCAGCAGGTCGTGTATCCTGTCACCGCTGAAGAAATTGTAGTTTTTTGTTTTGTTTCTTTAGACCGCGTACCTGCCTTCCCATACCGATACCGGTATCGCCGGTCTTCCTTTTTCTTTCTTGAAAAGTTATTTTCTTTTCTTTTATTATTTTTTCAGCACTTGGTCACTTCAGTTAGGCCTTCAGGCCTACTTGAATTCTCCACATGGAGAAGCCAGCCCCTGGATTTAAGAAGTGTACCAAGTGTACTGCTGTAATATCAGTCACAGACACCCATGAATGGTGTCTTAAATGTTTGGGGCCTGACCACTCCATTCCGGACTGCCCTTCCTGCTCCCAAATGTCTAAGCGTGGGCTGCAGAACCGGGCCAACAAATTCCATGTGCTGTTTGCTTCAGAGAATCCAACATCACAGTCATCCAGGTCATCATCTCCGGATGGATCTCAGGTAACCAAACCTTCTGTGGGCAAGTCCTCAAAGAGCAAATCTCCTTCAAAGCATCGAGAGGCTCTTAGTTTTGAGGACCCTGCCCCAGCCAAACAGCCCCGGCGGGAAGCTCTGCCTTCCAAAACGCCAATTCAGGGCTACAGGTTGACATCGATGGCACGGCCTCGACAGATCACCTGTTGGACTGCTCTGGGGTACCGGCCCATACCGGTACCGACATCCAGGCAGCTGTGGCGTCTATGGGCAATACTGTCCAATCCATGCAGCAGGCCGTCATGGCTTTCATTAACGCTGCACAGCAATCGGTACCGCTTCCAGCGGTTTCCGGGCCCGGTTCCGGTATCGTCCGCCATGCCGGAACCCAGGCCTTCCTCTTCTAAACGCAAATCGGTACCGTATGGGCTTTCGCTCCATACCGCTTCCATACCCGGTACGCCCGATGTCGATACCGATCGGTATGCGTATCGTGCGTTGGAGGAAACTCGAGAAAACACCGATTCCTCTGAGGATTTTGGCTCCTCTGATGAGTCTGCAGAGCTCTCCCTTGACCTTCCTGAGGAACCTTCTTCTCCAAAAAGGAGAATGTCTCCTCCAGAGGATTTGTCCTTTCAGGACTTTATTTTAGAAATGGCTAAGGGCCTTTCTATCACTACCTCCTCTGAAAGGGAACCAAGGTCAAAAAGATTGGATATTTTAGGATACTCTAAGTCTCCTAAAGAAGCAGTTACCCTGCCTATCCATGAAATCCTTCAAGAACAATTGATGGATTTCTGGGAGAACCCTTTAACTCTGTCTCCTTATTCCCGTAGGTTGGACACCATGTATCGGGTCCCTCCTTCTCCTGGTTTTCAGAAAACTCAATTGCCTCACCACTCCATTGTGGTAAAGTCTGCAATGAAAAAGATCAAGAGTACTAAAAGGCACTCTTCTACACCTCCAGGAAGGGAATGTAAGACACTGGACTCTTTTGGTAGGAAAATCTTCCAGGCTAGTATGCTTATAGCCAGGATTAATTCCTACAGCCTCTATATGGGCATGTTCCTAGGGGAACTTGCCAAGAAAGTGCGGCATTTTGCCCCCTTTATCCCTGAGGATAAACAGGAGGACTTCCTTTCTGTAGTGAAACAACTTTCAGATGTTTCTAAGTTCTCCAACAGAGCTGCCTTTGATTCCTTCGAGGGAGCCAGCAGAGCTTCTGGCATTGCTATTGCAGCCAGACGTCTGGCTTGGCTCCAGGCTTCTGATCTGGAACCCTGGGTTCTAGATGGCTTACGGAATCTGCCCTGTACAGGTGAGAACTTATTCGGTGCAGAGTGGCAAGTTAAAGCCACTCAAATGGACGCTGAAAATGCCACCTTAGAGAGACTTTCTAAGTCCACATCTACTCCCACTAAGAAGAAGTCTTTCAAGAGGCCTTATTATAAGAAGGCCAGATATGCTTCCAATACTGGCCAGCAATCTTCTCAACCTCGTTTTGCGGCTAAACGTCAGCAAACGAAACAAGCAAGAGCAAAGCCTGCAGCAGCTACTACAGCTTAACAGGCTCCACCCCCTCAGGGGTTTTGACTTGCCCCTAGAGAACTTGCCATTCCTGGTTCTGGACCAACCAGAACCTCTCACCATACCTGGAAGGTTAGCTCACTTTGCTCCCAGATGGGAACAAATCACAACAGAGCAATGGACCCTCTCTATCATCCGAGAGGGTTACAAACTTCATTTCTCCAACCTTCCTCCTCATCACATGGTGAGACCCTTCAATTCTCCATCTCCTCTCCTAGCCCTGTTGGGTCGGGAGATCTCTTCTCTGCTTGCCCAAGGGGCCATAGAAGAGGTTCCTCTTCATCAACAAGGGTCAGGTTTCTACTCCCCCTATTTTCTCATTCCAAAGAAGACAGGGGGATTCAGACCAATCCTAGATCTGAGAGAATTGAACAAATTTCTGTACAAGGAGAAATTCAAAATGCTCTCTTTGGGCATTCTCCTTCCATACCTTCAGAGTCAGGACTGGCTTTGTTCTCTAGACCTGCAGGATGCGTATACACATCTACTCATCCATCCATCCCACAGAAAATATCTTCGCTTTCTGTTCAGGGGAAGTCATTACCAATACAGAGTACTTCCCTTCGGTCTCGCCTCTGCCCCAAGAGTCTTTACCAAATGCATGGCAGTCGTAGCCGCATTTCTCAGAAGCATGGGGATTTTCGTATTCCCATATCTGGACGACTGGCTCATTCGAGCTCCAACTCAGTCGCAGGCCCAGATTTCCCTAGACCGCACAAGGAGCCTTCTGCAGTATCTGGGACTGGTGGTAAACCTTCCCAAGTCTCAACTCAGCCCTACTCAGTCTCTAGAATTCATAGGGGCCCAGTTGGACACCACCACTGCAAGAGCCTACCTTCCACTGGTTCGGGGTCAGCGTCTGCTGAGCTTGGCCTCCCAAGCCCAGTCCAGTACTCACTTGACAGCCAGGGAAATGCTACGCCTCCTGGGCCATATGGCCTCCACAGTACATGTGGTGCCCTATGCTCGTCTTCATATGAGAGCAGCTCAATGGACCCTGGCCACCCAGTGGACTCAGGCGTCGGGAGCACTCTCAGACCAAATACAAACCTCAAACCGTCTGTCTTGGTCCCTCCATTGGTGGATATCCACCAGGAATCTGTTGTTGGGGGCTCCCTTTCAGCCCTTGCTACCCCAAGCAACCCTCACGACAGATGCCTCCCAATTGGGGTGGGGAGCCCATCTGCTAACTCTCTCCACTCAGGGCACTTGGTCTCCACAGGAGGCCACCCTTCATATCAACCTCCTGGAACTGCGAGCAATTTACCTTGCCCTCAAGGTCTTCTATACCCTCCTTGCCAATCTGACTGTCCTGGTTCAGACAGACAATCAGGTGGCCATGTTTTACATAAACAAACAAGGAGGGACGGGCTCTCTGTCGCTTTGCAACGAAGCTCTCAGATTATGGGCCTTCGCCAGAGAGCACCAAATTCATCTGCTAGCAGTGTATCTTCCAGGAGTTCAAAACTCTCGAGCAGACAGGCTCAGTCGAGTTCTGCTGCCACACGAGTGGTCCCTACACGTGGACCAGATAAGCAGAATCTTTCAGGAATGGGGAACCCCGGACATAGACCTCTTTGCAAGTCCGTGGAATGCCAAACTTCCCCGGTTCTGTTCCAGGACTCCGTGTCAGGAAGCTCAGGCCACGGACGCCTTTCTCCTCCATTGGGGTCAGGCGTTCCTATATGCCTTTCCACCCATTCCGCTGATTCCCAAGACTCTGTTCAAACTCCAGAGAGATCACGGCTCTATGATCCTCATAGCTCCACGCTGGCCACGCCAAGTGTGGTTCCCTCTGCTTCTACAGCTCTCCCAGGGATCCTCCCTGGACTTAGGAGCTGCACCAGACCTTCTGTCTCAGGAGGAGGGGACTTTGTGGCACCCAAACCCCAAATCCCTACATCTCCGAGCTTGGTTACTGAAGGCTTAAGTCTTCAAGACTTTAATCTTTCTCAACCTGTGAAAGATATCCTTCATGCCTCTAGGAAGCCTTCCACGAGGCGGTCTTATGCTTTCAAATGGAAACGTTTTTCCATTTGGTGTGCTCAGCAGGGCCTTGACCCTCTGGCACTTCCTTTGAATTCCCTCTTAGACTATCTCCTGCATCTTTCCAATGCAGGCCTTAAGACGACTTCTGTAAGAGTCCATTTAAGTGCTTTTTCAGCATCCCTGAAACCTATAAATGGACAACCTATCTCCTCTCATCCTCTTGTTGCAAGATTCATGAGAGGCCTGACTCTCACTAAACCTCCCATCAGACCCCCCCCCGATCGCATGGGATTTGAATCTAGTGCTTGGTCAGCTTATGAAGCCACCTTTTGAGCCGTTATTTTCTACCTCCTTGAAATTTCTTTCCTGGAGGGTACTATTCCTAATTGCAGTCACTTCCGCTCGCCGCATCAGCGAACTGCAGGCTCTAGTGGCTAATCCACCTTATACAAGATTTCATCATGACAAGGTGGTCCTTAGGACGAATCCCCACTTTATGCCCAAAGTGGTCTCGCCTTTTCATCTTAATCAAGAGGTATATCTACCGGTTTTTTTTCCAGCTCCTCATGCTTCCAGTGCAGAGAGGAACCTCCATTCTCTGGAAGGCCATGTCACAGCTCACAATGTGAGAGCCATGGCAACTTCTATGGCTCATCTGCACTCTGTTTCCATTGATCAGATCTGTCGAGCCGCTACCTGGGCCTCGGTTCATACCTTCACAGCCCATTACTGTTTGGACAAGGACTCCCGCCGGGATGCCTTGTTTGGCCAGGCTGTCCTCAAACACCTGTTCCATTCTTAGACAACTCCTGCCCACCTTCCCAGGATGGATGCCTGAGATCCATACGAAGATGGCGAACCTTGACAGGGGATCCCACGCATCTAAGCTAGGGAGTCCCCATATGTGAGGACTTATTCCTGCTTGTTCCTGGAGATAGCACAGTTACTTACCTGTAACAGGTGATCTCTGGGAACAGCAGGAATTAGTCCTCACAACCCACCCACCTCCCCTAGGAGTTATCTTTTATCTATCTATCTTCCTGTCCTCTCTCTATTGACTCAGCTATAAACTCGAAACTGAGGAGAGCTGTTCAGGAAGGCGGGAAGGCAGTGCGCATGTGCAGTGGGAGGTCCCAAAAGCTTCCATTCTAGGAAGCTGGGGAGCTTTCCCGCGCAGGCTCCGTCGGTACCGACGTACCCATATGTGAGGACTAATTCCTGCTGTTCCCAGAGATCACCTGTTACAGGTAAGTAACTGTGCTTTCTGTCTCTAATAAACTTGTTTTTACTCATGATCTCTTTATCTCCAATGCTGTACATCTTCTTGCTCTAACTGAGACCTGGCTCCTCCCTGACGATACCGCATCACCTGCTGCCCTCTGCCATGGAGGCTATCAGTTCTTCCACACACCTTGTCCCACTGGCCGTGGTGGTGGTGTTGGGTCTCTACTTTCTCCCTCCTGCCAATTCCAACCCCTCCTGCTTCCTCAGTCTCACTCCTTTCTTTCGAAGTCCACTCCATCCGCCTCTTCCCTCCACTTCCTCTCTGGGTAGCTGTTATTTATCAACCTCCTGAGAAGTCTGCTTCTGCCTTTCTCACTGACTTTGACTCATGGCTCTTTTTCTTTCTGGACTCCTCTTCCCACACTCTTATTCTTGGGAATTTTAACATTCACATCGATAACCCCTCTGATCCTCATGCTCTAAAGCTCCTCTCCCTCACCTCCTCCTTTGACCTCCAACTTTGTTCCACTGCCCCCACTCACCAGCATGGCCACTGCCTGGACCTGATATTTTTCTCTGGTTCCTTACCCTCGAACCTCTGTAACTCATTTCTTCCCTTATCTGACCATCACCTTTTAAGTATTAATCTTCATCTCCTGCTGCCTCACCCCTGTCCTGTCTCCACCAACCTATTTAGAAACCTTCATGCTATTGATCCCTTGACCCTCTCTTCCACCAATTCTCCATCTCTTTCTTCCACTATATCATCCAAGTCTGTCGATGAGGCAGTAACCTCCTATAATGCTGCACTCTCTTCAGCTCTGGATGCTCTCACTCCACCCACCCCACGTCCTGTGAGGCGTTCTCCACCCCAGCCCTGGCTTTCATCCACTACCCGTTACCTACGTTCCTGTGCCCGTTCTGCTGAGCGCACTTGGCTCAAATCCCACTCCCCTGAAGATCGTCTACACTTCAAATTCATACTTGTCTCTTTCCAGTCAGCCATAGCTCTTGCCAAACAAGACTACTATGTCCATCTGACTAACTCTCTTGCCTCTTATCCTCTCCGTCTCTTTAATACTCTCAGCTCTCTCCTTAAAGTACCTCTGCCTCGATCCCTCCCTCCCTTTCTGCCCAAACCCTTGCTGACTATTTCCATGACAAAATCCACAAGATCATCCTCCAGTTCCCCACAAACTCAGCTATTTCCCCTCCTCCCCCTTTCCACTCCCAACTCTCCCCCCCTCCCATGCCACCCTCTCTTCCTTCCCTGCCATCTCTGATGAGGAAACTGCACACCTTCTTTTTCCTCCAAACTCACTACCTGCTCCTCTGATCCTATCCCCACACGCCTCCTAAGCCCCATCTCCTCCACCGTTGTCCCCTCCATCTCTCATATTCTCAACCTTTCGCTCTCCACTGCAACTGTCCCTGCAGACTTCAAGCATGCTGTGGTCACACCTCTCCTCAAGAAACCCTCACTTGATCCTACCTGTCCCTCTAACTATCGACCCATCTCTCTCCTTCCCTTCATTTCTAAACTACTTGAACGTGCGGTTCACCGCCGCTGCCTCGACTTCCTCTCCTCTCATGCCCTCCTGGATCCCTTACAATCTGGCTTTTGTCCTTTACACTCTACTGAAACGGCTCTTGTCAAAGTCTCCAGTGACTTGTTCCTGGCTAAATCCAAGGGCCTGTACTCCGTCCTCATCCTTCTTGACCTCTCTGCTGCTTTTGACACCATTGACCACAACCTTCTCCTCGATAACCTGTCCTCACTTGGCTTCAAGGGCTCTGTACTATCCTGGTTCTCCTCCTATCTCTCCCATCGTTCCGTCAGTGTGTGTTCCGGTGGCTCCTCCTCCTCCCCTACCCCGCTCCCAGTTGGTGTACCCCAGGGATCTGTCTTGGGTTCACTCCTTTTCTCTATCTATACCCAGTCCCTTGGGGCGCTTATCTCTTCCCATGGCTTTCAGTACCATCTGTATGCTGATGACTCCCAGATCTTCCTCTACACCCAAACTCTCTCCAGCAATCCAGACCCGGATCTCTGCCTGCTTCTCTGACATTGCTGCCTGGATGTCTCAATACCACCTGAAATTGAACATGGCCAAGGCTGAACTTCTTATCTTTCCCCCTAATACCTCCTCTTCTCTTCCTCCTTTCTCAGTCTCGGTGGATAACTCTGTATGCCTTCCTGTTTCCTCGGCCCGCAATCTGGGGGTTGTCTTTGACTCCTCCCTCTCTTTCACTACACACATCCATCTCGTAGTTAAGACCTGCCGTTTCTTTCTCTACAACATTAGCAAAATCCTCCCCTTCCTTTCTGAACACACTACTAAAACGCTTATCCACTCCTTAATCACCTCCCGCCTTGACTACTGTAACCTATTCCTGGCTGGTCTCCCTTTGAATCATCTCGCTCCCCTTCAATCTGTTCAACACTCTGCTGCGTGGCTAATCTTCCGCCAGCCTCGTCATGCCCGTATTACTCCTCTCCTCAAGTCACTTCATTGGCTCCCTATCTGCTTTTGCATCCAGTTTAAGCTTCTCCTACTGACCTATAAATGCATTCACTCCGTGGCTTCTCAGTACCTTTCATCTCTTATCCCCCCTTATAACCCCCCTCGGGAACTCCGCTCCTCTGGTAAACTGCTTCTATCTATGCCCCGCTCTCCTACTGCTAACTCCAGACTTCGCTCCTTTCACCTTGCTGCACCTCACGCCTGGAACAAACTACCTGTGTGTGCGCCTGGCACCTTCTCTGGCCCTATTCAAGTCCAGATTGAAAGCTCACCTCTTTGCTGCTGCTTTTGGATCTTGATTCACCTGATCTCCTTTTCTTTCTTGTTCGACCCCTGCCCCCACTTTCTGTGTTTCGTGTGTCTTGTCTTAACTAGATTGTAAGCTCTGATGAGCAGGGATTTTCTCTTACATGTCTATGCTGTACAGCGCTGTGTACGACTGGTAGCGCTATGTAAATGCTGAGTTGTAGTAGTAGTGTTTCCCTGTGTCTGCAGCCTGCCTGGAGTTGTAGGGTCTTTGTGCTAGGGGGGGGAAGGAATTGTCCGATGGGACTGGAAGATTGATCCAGGGGCTTGCTCGGCATGGTCAGCCTTATTCCAGGGTTTCTCAGCTAGGTCCCCATGCCTTAAAGGGGGGGTGAGCTCCCTTCTCCTAGGGTTGGGGAAAATTCATTTACAGAAGGGTTATGGTGACAAGTTTCTCAGTTTTTCTTACTACTTATTTGTTGCTCCTGTGAGTCTGTTTTGTCAATAGGTTACTGGAGCTGGTGGGCGGTTCCTACTGTATTAGTACTAGAGTCATCAGAAGATAACATACTCAGTCTCCAAGCTGCTGGAAGAGGTGCACTACCTAGAGGTGTGGGACTAGACTAGAGTTCCTCAAAGAGCAGCAATTAGCAGTTAAGTCTAATTTCACTATTTTAACCATCCCCCCCCCACTTTCTCCTCTTCCATCTTTGCTCTCCAAAATTACCGTATTGTCCTTATATTTTGTCCTTTTTACCATACTGGTATCCATCATGCTCTTGAACCTTCCTTGTCATCTTTGCTTCCTCTCTCTCACTTTTCTTGGTACAGTCCTCTCATCTTAGTTGCCTATTGTCTGAGGCCGGCTGCATGAGCTGTGGATCTTTCAGAAAGCTAAGACTCTAATTTTCTTTCTTATCTCTGCTGGTTTCTAGCTACCAATATAGAGTTTAACTGCCTGTTCTGTGGGAATTGCTAATATAAAGTTTAACTGTGCTTATAAATTAAGCTTGGGGATAATCTGACTGACTGCTTTTCTGGGTAGCCTTGGAGCAGATATCTGTGGATGCCCCCAGTTCAGGAACAGCCTACTGGCCAGAGACACTTAGGTTACCGCCCACCCTACCCCTCGCCCTACCCATCCCAGGGGCTGCATTGCCTATATAGTACTAGCATACATTGCCATCTATCCCTTTAACTTGGGTTAGAGCCCACATCTTCTTCCTCCTTTCTTCTTCTTCTTCCTCTTCTCCTTCTAGGACTGCTTATTCAGCATGTCGTGTATTCAGTGCAATAACTGCAGTACTTTCATTCCAAGAAAAATCATTTGGAACCTCAGAGCTTGTCCTATGTGCCTCAGGTCAGCTGCCATGCATAAAGAACTGACTCTACTAAGGGAAGACCTAGCTGCCATGCATAAAGAGGTGACCCTACTGAGGGAGGAACTGACTACAATGAAGTGCACCTCTTCTAGGATACAAACTGAACAATGTCCACCACTGCTCCCATAAAGCATCAAACACCCCAGGGACAAGTGGATCAAGTGGGTTCTGGTAGATTGCGACCTGTAATGCACAGACATCCTATGCATCAAAAGATATCCCTGCATAATGCCTTCTCTACCTTGGCTAATGAGGATGTGGAACTGAGGGAAGAACTGACTGTAATGAAGTGCACCTCTTTTAAGATACAAACTGAACAAAGTCCAACACCGCTCCCACAAAGAATGAAACACCCCAGGAACAAATGGATCACAGTGGGTTCTGGTAGATTGCGACCTGTGACACAGAGGCATCCTATGCATCAGAAGATATCCCTGCATAATGCCTTCTCTGCCTTGGCAAATGAGGATGCCCAATCCAAAGAAACTGAAGGGCCCTTAAATGAGACAGACAATGCCCAATCTCCTGCTAAAGGGCCAAATATGAAGAAAACCTCACCAAACAGCAAACTACTACTACTTGGTGATTCCATCATCAGTGGCACCAACTTGGGAACACAGTTCAAAGGAGAGAAGATAGTCAAGTGCCTCCCAGGCTCTTCAGCCAGCAGGAATACAAACCGCGTTGTTGAAGTACTTAGCGCAGAAAGAGAACACTCCAAACTTGATGTTGTTATCCACGTGGGCACAAATGACCTGGCTAGAAATGGTGCCTCTACAGTCCAAAAGGACTTCCCATCTCTGGGAGAGAAACTCAAGCCCATTGTTAACACTGTTGCATTCTCAGAGGTTCTACCTGTGCTTGGTAAGGGGGCAAAAAGGCTGCATCACATTAACAGCTTTAATACATGGCTCCAGACCTGGCGCAAACAAGAAGGATTCAGATTTATTGGCCACTGGGGTAACAGATGGAACAACAAGAGACTATACTGTGCTGATGGACTACATCTCTCTGTCGCAGGGAAAAGAATCCTAAGTGAAAAATTCAAGCAATATGTGGATATGCATTTAAACTAGAAAAAGGGGGTGACTGATGTGGAAGGTCAAGCTGTGGACGTCACACCCTGCAAAAGCAGATTAGAATCAGAAACAGCCACACCTTTAAACCACACATCAAAAACAAGTGGGAAGATGTAGGCAGAACAAAATCAATGCTAGATACACACAAGCCAGTTAAATGCTGGAAAACAATGAGCACAAATGCTCGAAGCTTAGCCAACAAAGGTCTGGACCTGGAGCCCTAATGGTGGAAATGGATTTGGACATTGTGGCCATTACAGAAACATGGCTAAATGAATCGCATGATTGGGATATAGCCATACCTGGCTATAATCTATTCAGAAGAGAACAGAGAAAATGGAAGAGGAGCAGGAGTAGCCTTGTATGTCAAAAGCAATATTAAAGCTACTGAAATGCAGGGGGCATGGGGAAAAGAAGAAGCGCTCTGGATTGTATTGGAAAGAGGAGATGACACTGTCATCCATACTGCTGTAGTCTACAGAGCTCCGACACAAATTGAAGAGATTAGATAACGAATTCAATATAGATATTGCCAAGATAGCCACAAAGGGGGAAGCGATCATATTGGGTGACTTTAACCTACCTGATGTGGATTGGGTTACTCCTTCTGCAAATCTGGATAGAAGCAAAAAAAAATCGTGGATGTTCTCCAAGATGCATTACTTGGACAAATGGTGATGGAACCAACCAGGGAAAGCTCATCACTGGATTTAGTGCTCACCAACGGAGATAGTGTGTCAAATGTCTGTGTGAGTGCCCCTGTGAGCAGCAGCGATCATCACACAGTGTTGTTTGAGATAAAAGCCATGGTACAGGCCAATCATAGCAAGCTCAAAGTCCTAAACTTCAAAAACACTGACTTCAATAAAATGGTCGAGTACCTAAAGGAGGAGCTCACAGGGTGGAAAGAGATAAGGGAAGTAGAATTGCAATGGGCTAAACTAAAGGTGGCAATAAAAGGGGCAACAGATAAATATGTAACAAAAGTAAACAAAAACAAGAGGAGAAGAAAACCTATTTGGTTTTCCAAAGAAGTGGCTGCTCAAATAAAGGCAAAAAAACACAGCTTTCGCAAAATTCAAAAGCTCGCAAACAGAGAAACACAGAAATGAATACAGGATCAAAATCAAAGAGACAAAGAGAGAAATAAGGATAGCAAAATCAAAGGCAGAGGAAAAGATGGCTAAAGATGTTAAGTGTGGTGACAAAACCTTCTTGAGGTATATTCGGGAATGGGAGAAGCTCAGAGGTGGAATTGCAGGACTCAGAAGTGCTGCGAACGGACTCGTGGAAAGTGACATTGAAAAAGCAAAATTGCTAAATGAATACTTCTGCTCTGTTTTTACTAAAGAAAGTCCTGGAGAAGGACCACCTGTGACTCCCAAATATAAAAATGGGAATGAAGTAGATACCACACCATTCACAGAAAAAGAAGTGTTAGAACAGCTTGCAAAACTGAAAGTGGACAAGGCCATGGGACCGGATAGGATACATCCCAGGATACTGAAAGAGCTCAGAGAGGTTCTTGCAGGGCCATTAAAGGATGTTTTCAACAGATCCTTGGAAACAGGAGAGGTTCCTCAGGACTGGAGAACGGCTGATGTCATACCTCTACACAAAAGTGATGACAGGGAAGAAGTGTCAAACTACAGGCCTGTGAGCCTTACCTCGGTGGCGGGAAAAGTAATGGAGGCACTCCTGATGAAAGAGCGAATAGTGAACTTTCTCAAAACCAACAGGTTGCAAGACCCGAGGCAACATGGTTTTACCGAAGGACGATCTTGCCAAACAAATCTGATTGAGTTTATTTGTTTATTTATTTATGTAACAAACATTTATATACCGCTACTTCCAGCGATCAGCAGCGGGTTTGATTACATATTGAAAACTGTCAATCAGTACAGTATAATTTGGGGTATATATACGTTGATTCGGAGGGTAAGCACATCACACAGTAGTGGGTTCTATTTGTAGAGAGGAGCAGTTCTTTGACTGGGGTGACCAGGGAGCTAGAACAGGGGCATGCGATGGATGTCATGTACCTGGATTTCAGCAAAGCCTTTGATACTGTTCCTCATAGGAGGCTTATCAGTAAACTCAGTAGCTTGGGGATGGATCCTAAGATGGTAGATTGGATCAGAAATTGGTTGACTGACAGACGACAGACAACTTTTTGTGTCGTTTGATCCTAGCCATTTGTGCGCGGCAGTCTCCAAGTGCACCCTCTCAAGTTAGGTGACCGACTGCATTACATTTGCCTACCAGCAGGCAGGACTCTCCCTGGAACAACATCTTATTGGACATCTGCTGGGCAGCAACCTGGTCCTCCTTGCACACCTTCGTGGCGCACTACTGTCTGGAGGAGACATCCCGGAGGGATAGTGCCTTTGCAAGCAAGAAAAACACCCTTCCTGTAGCACCAGCAAACACAGAAGAGGCAGGACACAAAACCACTGTGGAAGGGAACCCTTATTAATAAGGAGAGGTGTGACCCGACATGTGTTTCGGCTGGGGGGCCTTCTTCAGGGGTATAAGACCTCTAATAAACATAAAGTAAAAAATAAATAATATATAAAACAGAAACAGATAATGAAGCACTATAGTAAAACCAAATGCGACAAGTGCGACAAGACGGTGGCAAAGGCCAGGAGGATGTTGGGTTGCATACGAAGAGGAATTACCAGCAGAAAGGAAGAGGTACTAATGCCACTGTATAAGTCACTGGTGAGGCCTCTCTTGGAATACTGTGTTCAGTTTTGGAGACCATATCTTGCAAAGGATATAAAAAGACTGGAAACTGTTCAGAGGAAGGCGACCAAAATGATTTGGAGCCTGCGTCAGAAGCCTTATGAGAAGAGACTTGAAGACCTAAAAATGTACACTCTGGAGGAGAGGAGGGACAGGGGAGGTATGATTCAGACCTTTAAATACTTAAATAGAAATAATGAACAAACAAACCTCTTCCAAAGACGGGGCAGCTGTAAAACTAGAGGGCATAACATGAAGCTGCAAGGGATTAAATTGAAAGGCAATGTCAGGAAGCCCTTTTTCACTGAAAGGGTGGTGGATGCTTGGAATGCCCTCCCGATGGAAGTGGTGGGGGCAAATACAGTGACAGAATTCAAAATGGCATGGGATCGACACAGTCGATCCCTTTACAGCAACAGGATAAAATCAAAATAATACTTAACTATCTAATTTCTCAACATACAGGGGTGTCGTACACGGAGCGGTGGGTTCTCCCCTAAAATAGACATGGGGAGGGGTGGCCTGCACGGAGCGGCAGGTGCACCTACTCTTGCCATCTTACTGGGCAGACTAGATGGACCATACTGGTCTTTATCTGCTGTCATTTACTGTGACAGAGGGTGATGGTAAATGGAACTCACTCGGATGAAGGGAAGATGATTAGCGGGGTGCCCCAGGGGTCGGTCCTGGGCCCGGCACTGTTCAATGTATTTGTGAGTGATATTGCTGAAGGACTGAATGGAAACGTCTGTCTTTTTGCAGATGACATGCAAATTTGCAACAGAGTGGACTCTCCTGAGGGAGTGGTTAACATGAGGAAAGATCTACAAAAGCTGGAAGAATGGTCTAATGCTTGGCAATTAAGATTTAATGCAAAGAACTGCAGAGTCATGCACTTGGGTAGCAGAAATCCAAGGGAAATGTACGTGATAGGGGACGAGATGTTGGTGTTCACGGATCAGGAGAAAGACCTTGGTGTGATTATTTCGGAAGATCTCAAGGTGGCAAAACAGTGCGACAAGGCAGTGGCAAAAGCCAGGAGGATGTTGGGCTGCATACAAAGAGGAATCACCAGCAGAAAGGAAGAGGTACTTATGCCACTGTACAAGTCACCGGTGAGGCCTCACTTGGAATACTGTGTTTAGTTTTGGAGACCGTATCTTGCAAAGGATGTAAAAAGACTGGAAACTGTTCAGAGGAAGGCTTCCAAAATGATTTGGAGCCTACGTCGGAAGCCTTATGAGAAGAGACTTGAAGACCTAAACATGTACACTTTGGAGGAGAGGAGGGACAGGGGAGATACGATTCAGACCTTTAAATACTTAAAGGGAAATAATGAACAAACAAACCTCTTCCAAAGACGGGGAAGCTGTAAAACTAGAGGGCATAACAGGAAGCTGCAAGGTGGTAAATTGAAAGGCAATGTCAGGAAATACTTTTTCACAGAAAGGGTGGTGGATGCTTGGAATGCCCTCCCGATAGAAGTGGTGGGGGCAAACACGGTGACGGAATTCAAAATGGCATGGGACAGATACAATGGATCCTTTTACAGCAACAGGATAAAATCAAAATAAACTGAACCATCTAAGTTTTCAACAAATAGGGGTGTCCTGCATGGAGTGGTGGGTTCATCCCTAAACAGGGACGTGGGGAGGGGTGGCCTGCACGGGACGGCGGGTGCACCTACTCTTGCCATCTTACTGGGCAGACTAGATGGACCATACTGGTCTTTATCTGCTGTCATTTACTATGTTACTATATTGCCTCTGCTCTCTTTGCTGCTTTTGTTCCCCTGCTTCGCTCTCCTGCTAGTTTTGAGCCTCTGATTGGCCCACTTCTGCTTCTCGAAGTGCTGTCTTGGCTTCCTCCACCGAGTGTACCCGCCAGGTCTTTCCCTTCTGAGTAAATAACAGTCGAAAAGGTTGCAGCCACCTATATTTAATTTTTGCTCTTTTCAAGATTTGCATTATTGGTTGTATTGCCCTTCTACTTTGCAGGGTGCCAGCCGACAAATCCTCATATATAGTCACTGGTACCCCTGTCACTGGAGGGTCCCCAGACCCCTCATTTTTGTCATAATATGTTCCTTCATTTTATACCTTGCCAGGCATATAATAATGTCTCTGGGCCTATTAGCTCTCAGTGGTCCTAGTGCTCTATGTGCTCTATCTATTAGTATGTCCTCTGAAGGAACGTCTCCCCTCCCCCCCTCTTTCTTGAACACTTCAGAGCACACAGAGACTTCCACTCGAGCATTATCTTGGAACTCTTTATCCTCTGGTATTCCCCGGATTCTCAGATTATTCCTTCAAGAGCGATTTTCTAAATCTTCTAGTTTATATTGTATGCTATCCTGACACTTTTCAATTTCTGGCTTCCATTGTTGTATTTCTTCTTCTTGTTATTCATTCTCTTGCAATCTGTTTTTGTGGTCTCCAGGCTTATGTGTTAACTCTGCAATGTCTTCTTTTACAATAAGTTCACTGAGCTCAATTTTCACTGCCTGAACTTCAGTTTTTTTCTGCAAATCATTCATACAATTCTAGTTTAATTATTTCTTGCACTGTTTCTCCTCCCTGCTCTTGGTGGTTCCCTCGTGCTGCCACTCCAGCATGGTCTGCAGTTTCTGGCAACTTCATATTATTTTCCACTCCAGTGTGCTCGTTGTTGTTTTCACTGGCCCCTGCATAGGCATACTCCCTTAAATCTGATGTCTTACTTCATGTAGTCATCTCTCTCTGTTGGCCTGCACACTCTAGCTTAAATACTTTGCTTAGTTATAGTCCATCAAACTATTTCAGTTATGTTTATTGGGATATATCTGTAGAGGTATTAAACCCATCACTGATATTCTCTTTAACTCTGCTATTTTTATCTTTTACCATTCCTGCAGTCTCCCCTCCTGTTTCACTGTTCTGCCTCATTCCTTCCGCTGCTGGTCAATTATTTACCATCGGGACCTTCGCACCTACGTGTTTGCTCTGCTGCTATTTTCTGGCTGTTTCCTTTCCTTTTCCACCGTCAATGCGTTCTGCCTCCGCTGCTTCTCACTACTTCATCTCCTCAATGCCCGCCATCTTGCTTCTCCTGCTCTTTCGACTCTACTCCGCTCTCCCATGCTCTCCCTCGGTTGGGCTCCATAATGCCTTCCTCTTACTTCCTGCTGCTCCTGGGGTGTTGTGCTAACTTATTATTCTACTATTTTCACCCTTTGAGGACTCGTTTTGTCAGTATCTCTAGGAACAAGCAGGAATGAGTCTTCACATATGGGGTACGTCGGTACCGACGGAGCCTGCACGGGAATGCTCCCCAGCATCCAATCAGAAAGCTTTTGGGAGCATCCCTCGTGCCTGCGCGCTGACTTCCCGCCCTTTCCACTTCTTCTCCTCAGTTTTTCGTTTTTCCACGGAGCCGGCAGGACGTCCTCTGTCACCGCAGAAACGTTTTTCTTTAAATACTTAATTTCTTGTTTTCTTGTGGTCGCGGCTGTTTTTCCCGCCGATACCGGTACCGCCAGTGGTTTTTTCTTTCTTTTTTCTTAAACTCAGAGAGATTTTTCCCTCTGTTTCTGTCTTAACCTTTTGGGCCTACAAGGCCTCTCCATCATGGAGCCTTCTTCTCCTAAAAAGTGCCTTCACTGTGGAAACACAGTTTTCTTTTTAGACTCCAATCTCTGGTGTCTAACCTGTTTGGGTCCTGACCCTTTTTCCCCTGAACTATCAGGCTGCAATGCTGAGAGAAGACCTTCCCTCTTTCGAGTTTCCCTCGATACCGTTTTCCCTCCTACAGTGAGGGCACCGGGTTTTTCTTCTCTACAGGATCAGATAACCCACAAACAGTCTGTTAAGACTTGCCAATCCTTGAGTGGTAGGTCTCATGCCACGCATGATGACGGCTCCGGCCTTGCCCTCAAGACCCCATTGGCATTAAAACCCCGGCGGGAGTCTTCGGGCTCCAAAGCATTTCAGGGGTTTCAGGTTGTTCCTGGGGCTCACCCCTCACAGAACATACCTGAGCTGTGCCCCGGGGTGGTATCCGCTTCGAGCGGTACTGATACCCCGGCACCGGCACTGGTGTCGAGTGTCCCACTCTTCACCAGGGATCGTCATCTGGCGTCCTCGGTACCTTCGGGACCGATCGATATGTTCCAGATTGACTTTCCTGTGTCTAAGCCATGTTCGGTGGTGGTACCAGCTTCGAGCGGTACCAATACCCCGGCATCGGCTTCTGGCATCCTCGGTTCCTTTGGGACCGATCGATACATTCCAGATTGACTTTCCTGTATCTAAGCCATGCTCGGGGGTGGTATCCGCTTCGAGCGGTACTGATACCCCGGCATCGGCACCGGTGTCGAGTGTTCCACTCTTCACCAGGGATCGTCATCTGGCGTCCTCGGTACCTTCGGGACCGATCGATACGACCCAGAGTGACTTCCCTGTGTCAGCATCGCCGGTACCACCACCGACGTCGGTGCACTCTAGACATGCATCTATAGACTCGCTCCCTTCGATGCCGAGTCTGGAATCGATATCTAGTCTAGATGACTGTGTACCGACGCGCCCTGGAACCGACTCTTGTCGTTTCCGGATACGCAGTACCGAGGATACTCACCAAGACTCTCTGGTTACCTCGGTACCGCTTGAGCAGCCTCCGATGACGGCCTCGATGCCATTACCGGTATCGATGTCGATTCCCGCAATTACATCGGTGCCATCGATCCTTTCCATGCCTAGTTTGGAATCAGTACCTGGCATAGACGATGCAGTACCAACTGCCTCAAATCGTGACTGCCAGTATCATTATCCATCTAGTAAGGTTCTTTTTCTGCACCAGACCAGTACATCCTCTGGTGCTCAGGCTGCATCTTCAACCTTAGCCTTTCCAGAGATGGTTCCCTTTGGAGATCCTTCTTTTCAGAAGTTTCTCCTTGACATGGCAACCTTTCTTGCTATTCCTATCCCTGGCTGTAATCTTAACCAAGGCTCTCCTGCAGAAAAGGGAAATATAATGCTTCCTTTACATCATTCTTTGCAGGATCTTCTTCTGAGAATATGGGAATCACCTTTAAGGGTTCCCTCACCTTCTACAGCAACTAATGTTCTGTATCAGGTGCCCCCCTCTCCAGGGTTTCAAAAGAATCAACTTCCCCATCATTCCATTGTAGTGGAATCAGCAATGAGGAAGGTAAAAAGCAAGAAGAAGCATTCTTCTTATCCGCCAGGTTGTGCTTCTAGAGCACTTGATGCCTTTGGACGTCAAACCTTCCAAACATCTATGCTGGCATCAAGAATTATTTCTTATATATTTTATATGAGTCTAACACTCCAGGAGGTCACAAAGAAATTATCTCTTTTGACTCCTTTTTTGTCAGAGCCTAAGGCTGCTGACTATTCCTTGCTTCTTAGTCATAGCCGGAATATCTCTTGGTTTCTTTCTCGTGCTTCTCTAGACTCTTTTGAGTCTGTTAGCAGATCCTCTGCTATTGCCATTGGAGCACGTCGTAGAGCCTGGCTCCAGGCTTCTGACCTGAGCAGATGGGCACAACATACACTGGGTAATTCTCCTTGTACTGGAGAAAATCTCTTCAATAAGGAGGCTTTACGTCAGGTTGCTCATTGCTCCACTGACTTCCCTGGTTCTGGAGACCATTCTAAGCCGCCTTCTTCCCCAGGAGGTAGGAAATGTCCTACCAAGCCTTCTTTCCCTAAGAAAAGAAGGTTTCACTCTTCTTCTGCCCATCATCCAGAGGTGCCCAAGCAAGGGACACCTCGTCCTAGTCTGAAGTTTCCAAATTCTAGCCAGTCTCAACATACCCAGCAACCATAGGTTCTGAAGGTTACAATCTACAGTTAACCTCTTCTTAACAGAAGTTTGTTCACTGTTTTTTCTTAAAGCTCTACACTGGGGTTTTCCTTTTTCAGTATGCTAAGCTGTCAGGATATTCTTGTCCATGGGTTACAGAATTCTCCTCTTCTTACACCAAGAAGGGAGGTTACAACTATCTCATGATAGTTTCTGTCCCAACATGAACATTTTTTTTCCTTCAGCTGACTCGCCATATGGGTAAGTCACCCTCCCCCTCTCATCCAGGGTTTCCCCTGACTGAGTGGTACCATACTGAAAAGCTTCTCTAGCTTTCATTCCAGTGTAGAATTTTTGTTTCCTTGAATACATTTTCAAGATAACTCATCAGGCAGGGATGGGGATATCTCCTCTCCCTTTATCTGTTTCTCTTTGTTTTGCACAGTAAGATTCTCTCTGCTGTCTTTTTCAGCTGCTGTGCATGCAGGAGTTCCAGTGATTGAACTACTGGTACTTTTCCACAAGTTCCAGTCTATCTTCCACAATTTTTGTCTAGCCTCAGTAGTGATTCCAAGCTAGTCCTCATCTATCTTGGATAATCCTACTCACTTTAGGCTTCTCACATTATCTTCTTTCTAGCCATCTCCTTTTCCTAGGATGTGGCAACACACCTGACTTCAGTCAGTTTTATCTCATAATTCTCCTGCACAATGCTCTCTGCAATCTTCAGAGAAGCTTTCTACTATGGGCCCTTGCTACAGAGCATTGATCTTTGTCTCTGAGGGCTATTCTATATAGTAGAAAAAAAGCTTATAAATCATTCTCATGACTGTGAGGGTTCTCCACACCCTCTTGTCTCCTGTTATAATTCAGAATATAAGCTTTTTCTGCGTGAATATCCAAGGTTATTAGTAACGCATGATACCCCTATGTCCCTCCAGTGGGTCCGCCTGGTATCTCCTCTATGCGTTTCTACCCATCTACCATGTCAGAGTTCTAAAGGACTCTCGACTTGCTCTTTACAGACTGATATTATCCTCTGTTTTTCACGCAACCATCCTGGTTATTTTACTGGATTGCATTTCTGCATCCTCTTAGCCCACGGAAATAGATTCTCTATATATCTGTCAAGTGGGTTTCACCCTCTTGTTATTGGATGAATCTTTCCCCTCACATTCCCCATGTGAATGTTCTTATGGGGCTTAGTGTATCTTCAGACTTATTGTCATGTATGTAAATATCTCTATATATGCCTCTACATACATATGTCTGTAAGTTGTGTGTGCATAATTATGCCCCCATGTGTATATATATATCCACCTATATATATATTTTGATACATATTTCTGCATATCTAGATATACATATATATATATATATATATAGGTATATATATATCTCCCAATATATATGTTGGGAGACTTTTATAGATCGATATGTATTACATACTATCTCCTCACTGTCTATGCTATAGCAATTTGTACCTTTCTCAGAGGTTACAGACAGTGGGCTCCCTTTTTCATACTGTTCCTTAGTATGTGGGGACTGTTATGCTCACAACCACTACTGTGGTGAGAACAGCTTCCGCTTTGCTCTAGGTCTCCCTATCCTTGAAGATTCAAGCTTCAATATCTTTCCTATCTCTCATCAGCTAGGAAAGATAGTGTACATCTTCATTGTTTTTGAGTACACATTGTTCTGCTTGGGAATATGGGCTTTTTTCCATAACCCTTCTTCCCTCCAAGACTGGGTTAGTTGTCCATATCGGTCAGTCTTCTTCTTTTAGTCCTCAATGTTATGACTCTGTACCTAAAAGAGTTTTCAGCTTTTTCTCATAAAGCTTTCCATTGAAGACCTGCCGTTCTAATCCTACCCCAGTTGACACCTGGATCACCTGCTAATTCCAGGTCTGGACCTTCACCCTCACTGCTGTGAGGTCACCTTGAGGATTCCGCTACTGCATATCCAGTAGACTCCATTACGCTTTCTACTTCCTACAATCCAGTAGGTAAGCTCCATATTATAACTGTTCATTAAATGATTTTAATGGTACTTATCATACATGCCATGGACTCCTCTCCTGTAGTCCTTGGGTTTGCTGTTATCCTTACAGCTCTTCTATTCTCAACTCCTACCCTCCATTCCCTCATGGGATGCCGGAGATCCTGTGTGGGAAATGCACTCCTAATCCAGGAACATGCATTTTATGGGATCTCCCCCTGGCATCTCTAGCTAGGGAGTTCCCATATGTGAAGACTCATTCCTGCTTGTTCCTGGAGATAGCACAGTTACTTACCTGTAACAGGTGATCTCTGGGAACAGCAGGAATAAGTCTTCACAACCCACCCACCTCCCCTAGGAGTTGTATCTATTTGTCTATCTTCCTTTCCTCTTTCTCTCATTTCTCTCAGCTATGATACTCAACTGAGGAGAAGAAGTGGAAAGGGCGGGAAGTCAGCGCGCAGGCGCGAGGGATGCTCCCAAAAGCTTTCTGATTGGATGCTGGGGAGCATTCCCATGCAGGCTCCATCGGTACCGACGTACCCCATATGTGAAGACTTATTCCTGCTGTTCCCAGAGATCACCTGTTACAGGTAAGTAACTGTGCTTTCACAGGGTTGGTGCCAGAGAGGGCTTTTCAGACTGCCATCGAGCTAGGTGACATCACTTCCTCCCTGTGTTGGTCCCTTTTCAGCTTTCCATTTCCATGCCACTGCCACTCGGGCTGCCAGAAGTATCTTTGCTTGAAGTAGTTCTCCTCCTCCTGCCACCCCAACTATGTGGGATCCCCAGCAACATTTCCCCAGGGTATGTATGAGAGACCCTCTTCCCCCCCCCCCCTTTTGGCAGTCCTTCACCTACCCCTTTCCAAAACTGTTGAATAACCGGTCACTCCTACCACATATGGTAGAATGTATCCTCCTGTCCGCAGCCACGCCAACACTGATTGGTGTCTCGAATCTTGGCCTGATGGAGCTGGCTCGGTGTACTGTAGATCCTGTGTACAATCTGAAATTGAGTTTGCCTCCATAATGTAACCAATGTATTCCTGTAGATACGTTCGTGAATTTTTGTCCAGATATACTCTTCCAAGTCCTTCCCCAGCCATTTGTGCCATCCGTGTCGGTGTATCTGGGTAAGTCTGTCTTCCTCATCCAATTGTACTTTATATAATTTTGAGGCTAGAACTCTCATGCTATATCTCTTTATACAAAACTGTCTCCATCGGGGTACTTGGCCTTTCAAAGTGTGCTCTCACTCCCCCCTGCCCTACAAAGTGTTTGAGTTGAAAGAATTGATAATAGGGCACTTTTTGACCCAACGTTTGCTCCAGCTCTTGCATTGACATCATTACACACCCCCCCCAACAAGTCTGCAAATCTTATTATACCAGATTTTCGCCCTTCAGACATTGTCTGGCTTGTCCCTAGAAAAGGTTGATGTTCTTTAACGTCCCTCCAGTCCAGTCCCGGAACCTCTGGGGTTTAGTACCTCCTCCAGCAGCTTTGGAGACTGAGCACGTCATCACTTTTGATGACACTGGTATAAGTAGGCAAGGACCGCCTCTCCCCTCCAGTAGTCTCAGTCTCCAAGCAGCTGTAGTGAGCCGGTAGCAGGGCTCACTTGGCAACAACTGAGAAGCTTTTTAGGTGTTTTTAGGTGTTTTTTGTTAGGAGTTGGGGTATAGTTGTAGTGCTCCTTAACACTAGAAGCCCCAAAGTGCGTCAATTGACGCAAATGCATCTTCAAAGTTGTATACCAGCGCCACTGCTAGAACCATGTCAGTCATGTTCCATGACTTTGTTAGCAAGGTCAAGATGTTCAAATATGTGCATCGAAAATTGACAGATGCACCACCTAGTGGGAAAATGAATTTATACCTAGAAGCCCCAAAGTATGTCAATTGACGCACTCAGTTGTCTTGGATGTGTCAATTGACGTACTTTGGGGCTTGTAGATATAAATTCATGTTCCCAATAGGTGGCGCATCTCAATCACTGTTTACAGTTTTACTCCGATATTACAAACAATAAACACACGATGACATCATGTAATGACGTTGCATACTGCACGTATTTAACAAATAAGTAACTTCACATTAATTCACATCTGCATTTCATGCTAAACGCAGTCGTCGTGATAATGCGTCAATTGAAGCACTTTGGGGTTTCTAGGTAAAATTCCTTTTGGGACTTCTAGTGTTAAGGGGTTGAGGGGCTGCTGAAGAACTGGTTTGCCTCCTTCTTCCATCCTCTCTCTCTCTCTTTACTCTGATTGTTTCTGCCTTCCTCCCCCCCCCCCCGTTCCCTCCGTATCTTCAGTTGGGACTGTAATTGTGAAGACCAGAGGAGTTGGCCTCCCTGCTCCTGATCCCGTGATTACAGGGGAGGAGCAGGTAGAAGGCACAGCAGGCGGAGGAAATCTAACTTGGACGGGAATCTGGGGCGTCTTGGCTGAGTGACAGTGCCTCTCCTCTCCCTGTGCCGAAGCCGCGTGGACGGCTGAATACAGGAGTTGGATCGAGGCGGCAGGCAGTTTTTCTCCGACGAGGTAAGGTCTGTACAGGGCTTTTTTCGGCGCAGGGGAACTGTTTGCTTCTCGGGCTCAGTGTCCCTGATTCGCGGCGGGCAGGCCGCGCCATGCGGTTTTAGTGCGGGAAGTGCTGCTGGCGGGTTTCTGGTGTCGGTGCAGGCTGCACTTTTTCCTGGTGGGTTTTAACGGTGGCCCGAGGTGCTAGGAGCCCCGTTTAGCTAGGAGCCCCGTTTAGCTAGGAGGGCTGCTAGTTGAAGCTCGGGCAGTGTTTCTGTACTGTTTAAAAAAAACCAAAAAACGTTTTAGTATAGGTGTGCATTGGGGGCACAACTGAGAGATCGTGGTAGACTTTCAGTTTTTTCCTGGTCTGTGTAATATGTTTTCTGTTGCGGGACTTGACCACTGGATTAGAATGCCTTCTAGGCCACAGATGGAGGATCAGGATAGGGAGCTTTTGTGGCACTAGACGAGGGACAGTCTTAGACACGGGGTCTGCAGAGGTTGCAAGCAGGAGGTTGCTTTGATGGAGCATGCGCTGGAAGAAGGGGCTGAGGTACAGAAAAGTGTCTTTCAGAGTCAGTCGGAGGCTCTAGCCCAGGGGTCTCAAACTCCAGTCCTGGAGGGCCGCAAACCAGTCAGGTTTTCAGGGTATCCCTAATGAATATGCATGAGATATATTTGCATACAATGGGGGCTGTGCATGCTAATATATCTCATGAATATTCATTAGGGATACCCTGAAAACCTGATTGGTTTGCGGCCCTCCAGGACTGGAGTTTGAGACCCCTGCTCTAGCCCCTGCTGTAGCACCCCCGGAGCCGGTTGCTGGGCCTTCCTCGGCACTAGGTCTGGCGCCTCAGGAAGCCCTGGGGCAGACAGTTGGGCCTTCCATCTTACCTCCTGATTTCTTTCTCTTGCTTCATCAGGCATTCTCATTACTACAGCTGGGAGCGGTTCCGTCTTCCTCCGGGGAGCAGGGAGAACAGCATCCGGGAACCCCAGTTGGGCTGGGAACTGGAGGAGTTCCTGCAAAGAAGAGAAGGATATTGGAGGAGGGGCTGGAGAGGCCAACCCCTTTAGAGGGGTTGGAATCAGCAGAATGGTGATCTAGATGGAGATTCGCTAGAGGAGTTTGGAGGAAGGTGAGCTTGCGGATCCGTAACAGCAAGCTAGAGTAGTCAGAGTGTTTAGGCGGGAAGAGTTACTTGCGTTCATTGCGGAAACATTAAAGGTTGTGAACATGCCTTTGGCCATGCCGGCAGCAGATGACATGTTAGAGGACCCGTTATTACAGGCCGTTCGTACCACTCAAAGGGTTTTTCCGTTGCACAGAGTGGTACGGGACATGATTCAGGAGGAATGGAATCTGCCCGAAGCGGGTCTGAAAGGGTCTAGAGCAATGGCCCGTCTTTATCCTATGGCTGATCAGGATAGGGAGCTTCTTCGATCTCCAAAAGTAGATGCAGCGGTGTCGGCAGTTACCAAGAAGACGACGATTCCGGTTGAGGGTAGTGCCGCTCTCAAGGATAGTCAGGATAGGAAATTGGACACGTTGTTGAAGCAGGTTTTTGACATCAGCGCCCTGTCAATGCAGGTTTCTATCTCAGGAGCGTGAGTAGCTAGAGCCTGTCTTCCGTGGTCGCAAAGGCTACAGGTGGATCAGATGGGTGAACAGGTCGAGGAGGTAGCCCGGTTAGAGTCAGGGGCGGCTTATTTGGCGGACATTCATTATGATCTTATTAGAGGTCTATCGAAAAGTATGGCTTTAGTGGTGGCAGCTCAATGATATTTGTGGTTGCGCAACTGGTCCGCGGACAGCTCTTCAAAGGCTCGCTTGAGCAAGCTTCCCTTTAAAGGGAAGCTTTTGTTTGGAGAGGGTTTGGAAAAGTTAGTCAAGGACCTTGGGGAATCCAAAGGGGTCGCTTGCCGGAGGATAAGCCAAAACAAAACTGACCCATCTTGGTTCCCAAAGGGTCGCAGAGAGAGTTTCGATGGTTCTGTTCGCCTCGCTTCGGTCAGTGTCAGAGGGGCAGGTTTCCCGCTTGGAACCAGGGGTTTTGAGGTTTTCAGGGGGCCGGCAGAGGTTTCTCGACATCCTCGGCCTCGAATATTAGAAAATCGCAATGAGATGAGGGGGACTCATGTGGGAAGCAAGCCTGTAGGAGGGCAGCTACAGGAGTTTTATCCTGCCTGGGTCCAAATTACATTGGACCAATGGGTGTTGGAGGTTATTTGAGAAGACTATGCTCTAGTGTTCCAACGGCCAGTGGCAAGTTCCTTTGTTCAGTCCCCCTGCAAAGCGCAGTTAAAGTGAGTGGCAATTCAGGAAACTTTAGACAGACTCCTGCGGCTCAGGGCAGTGGTACCGGTCCTGCCGGAGCAATATGGGTGCGGTCCGTACTCCATATATTTCGTGGTTCCAAAGAAAGACGGAGCTTTTCGGCCCATTTTGGATCTTAAAAGGGTAAATCGTTGTCTTTGAGTAGCTCATTTCCATATGGAGACTCTGCACTCGGTTATAGTAGCGGTCAGAGAAGGGGAGTTTCTTACTTCTCTGGAGCTAACAGAGGCTTATCTGCACATCCCAATTCGGCAGGAGCATCAGCAATTCCTTCGGTTTGCGGTACCCATGGGGTATTTTCAATTCCGAGCGTTACCATTTGGTCTAGCCACAGCACCGCAAACCTTTACCAAGTTAATGGTAGTGGTGGCGGCGGCTCTCCGCAAGAAAGGAGTGTTAATTCACCCCTATTTGGACGATTGGTTGATTCAAGCCAAGTCAAGGGGAGAACGCGAAGCGGCCACGGCCCGGGTGGTGCAACTGCTTCAGAGCCTGGGTTGGGTGGTCAACTTTGCCAAAAAGCAGGTTGATTCCTTCGCAGAGTCTAGAATATCTGGGTGCTCGGTTCGATACGGCTCAGGGGAGAGTGTTTCTTCTGGATCTTCGAGCACAGGGGCTGAGGTTACTCATTTGCAGATTCCTGGTCGAGAGCACTCCCACAACATGACAGTATCTGCAATTGCTCGGGACAATGGTTGCCACTCTTGAACTAGTTCCATGGGCAAGAGCACACATGAGGCTGTTGCAGAGTGCGCTGCTCCGGAGATGGTCGCATCAAACACTCGCTTTCTCAACGGCTTCTCTGCCCGCCGCAGGTACGTCAAGAGTTGCAGTGGTGGTTATGTCCAGGGATTCTGGAGAAGGGGATGTCGTTGGAGGCTCTAGCCTGGAGACCGTTAACAACAGATGCCAGTCTAACGGGCTGGGGAGCGCATTTCGAAGGACGTTTGGCACAGGGTCAATGGACGGCGATAGAAAAGGAATGGTCCATCAACCGGCTGGCGATGAGGGCCGTAGCCTTAGCTCTCCAAGCGTTTCAACCGTGGTTGCGGCTTGCAGCAGTTTGGGTGCTTTCCGACAATGCGACCACGGTGGCCTACATCAACCATCAGGGCGGCATGGGAAGTGTGGCCTTAGAGTCAGAAGCAAGTCAGCTGTTGGATTGGGCCGAACAAAACCTGCTTGCTCTATCGGCACAACATGTAGCAGGAGTGGACAATGTAGAGGCAGATTTTTTGAGTATATTCAAGGTAGATCCAGGAGAGTGGGGTTTCCATCCAGACGTATTTGCGCTAATTACGAGGCGCTAGGGAACACCGATCATGGATCTCATGGCGACGTTCAAGTCGGCCAAAGCCTCGCGTTTTTACAGCAGAAGGCAAGAGAGGATGTCAGAGGGCCTCGATGCTCTGATGCAAAGGTGTCCAGTAGAAGGTCTCGTTTACGTGTTCCCACCATGGGCTCTAATAGGTCACGTGATCCAACACATAGAGGTCCACCAGGGCCTGGTGATTCTGATCGTGCCAGACTGGCCAAGAAGACCATGGTATGCGGATCTGGTTCGCCTTCTGGTGGACAGGCCGTGGCGACTTCCATCGCAGGAGGATTTGTTGCTTCAAGGACCATTCCGAATGCCGCAGATGAGTCAGTTCTCGCTTACGGCTTGGCTCTTGAAAGGGAGCGGATGAGAGTCAAGGGTTATTCGGCAGCAGTTATTTCCACTCTTTTGAAGGCTAGACGTCAATCTACCTCATTGGCATATATAAGCGTATGGCGCATTTTTGAAGCATGGTGCACTGACAGGCAGTTGCGACCTTCAGGGGCTTCTATTTCACAGATTCTTTCATTCTTGCAGTATGGGTTCGAAAAGGGTCTGACTGCCAGTTCTTTAAGAGTTCACTTCGCAGCGCTTTCATGTTACCGGGGAAAGATTCAAGTTGAAGCGCTGGGGGGCGCACACGGATGTTAAAAGGTTTCTTAGGGCGGTTTTGCACCTTCGGCCGCTGTGCAGGATGACGGTTCCTACATGGGATCTGAATCTGGTGCTTGAGGCCTTAGTGCGAGAGCCTTTTCAACCATTGGGTAAGGCTTCAGTAAAGGATCTAACTTTAAAAGCGGTCTTTTTGGTAGCCATTTGTTCGGCTCGTAGGATTTCAGAGTTGCAGGCTTTGTCTTGTAAGGAGCCTTTTCTTTCCTTTTCAGAACAGAAGGTATTTTTTCGCCCGGTTCCCACATTTCTGCCTAAGGTGGTTTCCATCTTTCACGTCAACCAAGTGGTTTCGTTACCGGTGTTCTGAGAAGATGAGAAGACGGCAGCTGAGGGGAAGTTGCATCTATTGGATGTTCGCCGGACACTTAGGAAGTATCTGCGGGGTACAGCCCCTTTCCGTAAGTCAGACAGATTGTTTGTTTGCTGCAGCTTCACCGCTCCGAGGTCTTCCAAACAATACAAAGTCTTCTATTTAAGGAGGCTATTGCGGCAGCTTATATTTTGAAAGGAAAGATGGTGCCGGAAGAGCTGAGGGCGCACTTGACTAGGGCACAGGCGGCTTCCTGGGCGGAATATAGTTTGGTGCCGGCCGTGGATATTTGTAGGGTGGCAACTTGGTCTTCTTTAAATTCCTTTGTCAAGCATTACCGTCTGGATGTTCAGGCGGCGGGGGATGCCCGATTTGGATCAATGGTGCTTCAGGCTGGTCTAGCATGCCCCTCCCGTTGATATCTACTGCTCTTTTACATCCCCAGAGGTTCTGGGACTGGACTGGAGGGACGATAAGGAAGGTGAAATTAGACTTACCTGCTAATTGTTGTTCCTTGAGGAACTCCAGTCCAGTCCCGGATTCTGCCCTTGATTTTCAGTTTTGGATTGCAGCCTGAAGCGGATTAACTCTGAGATTAGAATAAATGTTCCTTTTTTTGGGTGAGCAGTCCATGGTGATAGGGTGAGGGATAAGAATGTGCTCACTGTCTTCAGGGGGAAAGACGGGGTCATACCTATGCAGCGGTCTACTACAATCTAGTTTTCCTTCAGGGGACTTGTAGTTTAAAATTTAAGTTAACGTTTTTTCGGTTTAAGCTGAATTGTGTTTAAAAAAATAAGAGAAATAAAAGATAAAAGTGAATTTTGATTATATTAGATACTTATTTGTTGCTCTGGCGAGTCTGCTTTGTCAATAGGTACTGGACTGGAGAGGCTGTCCTTGCCTACTTATGCCAGTGTCATCAAAAGTGATGACATGCTCAGTCTCCAAAGCTGCTCGAGGAGGTACTAAACCCCAGAGGTTCCGGGACTGGACTGGAGTTCCTCAAGGAACAAAAATTAGCAGGTAAGTCTAATTTCACCATTTTGTTCCTCAAGTTTCCAACTTGCCTCCGGTATAGCACTTGTACTCTTCCCGCCTACCGGCCTCAGTGCCTATGCATCAGGCTTGGTTTTATTTTTGTAGGTTTTTCATTATTTTCTTTTCCTGGTGCCTTTGCGCTCTTTTTTTTCCTGCTGGGAGCCCGGAGAGTCTTTGACCCCACAGGGGTACTTTTTCCCCCCATGGCTACCAGTGATTCTAAGAAGTGTGATCGGTGCTCTTAAATCATGTCTTTGACCAACACACACGACAGCTGTCTTCATTGCCTTGGGACAGACCATGACCCGGCGGCCTGCGGTTTCTGCAAGAGGTTGTCCAGCAAGGCCTTCAAGAGCCGCCAGCAGCAGCACAATAGGTTCTTCCCCCGAGTCCCTGGTGCCTGCTAAGACCAGGGCCTCGTCTGAGGCCCTGATATCTCTGGTGGAACTTTGAGTCCAAGTCTCATCGTGGGTCCTCAGAAAGGGGGTCTCCCTCGAGGGAATCCAGAAAGAAGAAGAAACTCTCGAAGGCGGTGTCCTTGGATGGTTCCGACTGGCCGGGAGCTCCCCGTGCCCGGTCCCGCAGTCCGAGACGCTCATCTGAGGCGTTGGAGAGGGAGTGACCTGCGAAGGTCCCCCAGAAGGATCCAGCTGCGGACAGGCCTCGGTCCCAGACACCATCCTTGTCGAGGATTTCATTTCGGGGGAGCCAGCATTGGGCCCAAGTCCCTCGGTGCCTGCACCGAAGGCTGTGGAGCCTTCTGGACTGGAGGCTGAGCTGATCCTCGAGGTCCTCCGGCCTCGAGTTGATCCTCGAGGTCCTCCGGCCTCGAGTTGATCCTCGAGGTCCTCCGGCCTCGAGTTGATCTTTGGCCAAGGTCACACTCCGAGTCCTGCTCGTCAGGACCACGGTCGTCCCTGGCAAGTCTACCGGGTGCTGGCCATAGAGCATCGGGGCCCGCAGTGCAGCACTCCAGCGAGTCCTGCATGGATTACTTCGGAGACGGAGGACGAGGAGTTCCCCGATACCCGTCACTATCGTGACGTCCCTTCCGATTCCCCCGTCTCGGAACCTCTACAGCGGTCCCCACCCGAGGACATGGGTATCTCCAGGAACAAGCAGGAATGTAGTCTTCACATATGGGTATCATCGGTACCGACGGAGCCTGCGCGGGAACGCTCCCCAGCGTCAAATAGGAAAGCTTTTGGGAGCATCTCACAGCGCCTGTGTGCTGCCTTCCCGCCTTTCCCACTGTCCCTCCTCAGTTCTTCGTTTTCCGTGGAGCCGACAGGTCCCATACCCTGTCACCGCAGAAAGTTCCTTCTTTATTCTTTATTTTTTTGTGGTTGCGTCTGCCTACCGGTACCGCCGGTTCTTCTTTATTCTTTTCTAAAAAAAAAAAAAAATTAAAAAAAAAAAAAAAAAAAAAATATATATATATATATAGTTCTGAGGTATTTTTCTTCAGAAACATTTTTTCCTCGGTGCTAGGCACCATTTTGGGCACTAGGCCCATTTTCCTTAAAAATGGAAAAACCAGCTACTGGTTTAAAAAAAAAAAAAACATTCTAAGTGTGGCGGTACCATATCCGTCACCGACACCCATGACTGGTGTCGTAAATGTTTAGGCCCTGACCATTCTCCATCGGAGTGCCTCTCCTGTAGGAAGATGACTAAAAGGGGCCTGCAGAATAGAGCTGCAAAACTCAGTACCCTTTTTGCTTCAAATGCTATGTCCATTGCATCGACGTCTTCCAGAGCCTCATCTTCCTCCCATGGATCTCAGGTAACTAAACATAAATCTAGCCGGTCCTCAATGGGTAGATCTCCTTCTAGGCATCGAGAAGCCATTAGTATTGCCCTTAAGGAAACATCACCGGCAAAACAGCCCCAGCGGGAAGCTTCGGCTTCCAAAGCATTAACGGGGCTCCAGGATGATCTCCAGGAACAAGCAGGAATGAGTCTTCACACATGGGTATCATCGGTACCGACGGAGCCTGCGCGGGAACGCTCCCCAGCGCTGCCTTCCCGCCTTTCCTAACCGCCTCTCTCCAGTTCTTCTTTTCCGCGGAGCCAGCAGGTCGTGTTCCTGTCACTGCTGAAGAATTTCTTTATTTTCTTTTATTTCTTTGGTCACGTGTCTGCCTTCTTCGACACCGGACCGGTTCCGCCGGTCTTTCTTTCTTTATTCTTTTTTTTTTTTTTTCAAATATATTTTTATTGAGTTTGAAACAAGGTAAAAAACAATATTCAAACAATTAAAGACTTTACAGAAATCAACCTAGTCCACATCAAGGGGGAGTACAAGTGAATCAATTAAGGAAACCAAAGAAGGAAATATACAATTTACAAGAAAAAAAAGGAGTACTGTCCTGAAAAAAAACCTTTAAGCTCTAATTACTTTGCATTACAGAACATAGAAAATATATTTACTGCTTCGAAGGAGCCTGATGAACAATAAAAGATTCTAAAGACAATATCTCAGAGAAAACATATTTAGTGCCCTCTAGAACCACCACACATTTACAGGGAAATTTAAGGAAAAAGGATGCTCCAAGAGCTAAGACCCGGGGCTTTAAAGCTAGAAAAGCCCTGCGCCTCAGCTGCGTTTGTCTAGAAGCATCAGGAAAAATAGTTATCTTAGCCCCACAAAAAAGAGCATTCTTATTAGCAAAAAATAATCGCATAACAGAATTCTTATCTGCCTCAGACACAAATGATATAAGAAGTGTAGCACGGGAGGAAATTAAATCCTGAGAGGACTCTATAAATTCAGATAAATCCATAGAATCAGCCTGAGGCTTTGAAACCGCACCCGGGGAACCAACAGCAAGAGGGACCCCAACCACAGGCAAATAATAAAGCTTATTTATAGGCGGCTTCGAATTGTTGTCATATCCCAAAACTTCAGTTAAATACTTATCAAATAGTATCTGAGGGGATAACAGCCTAGTACAAGGAAAATTCGAACATCGAATATTCATAGGCCTCAGTGAGTTCTCCAATAATTCCTGTTGCATATGTAAAGTAGTACTATCCTTCATAAAAGATAAGGAAGATTTCTGTAAGGAAACATACTGCTTTTCCAAATTCTGACATTTAGCATCAAGAGCAGCAATTTGAGAATCATGTTGAGACATTTTTGTGACAGAACCATTCGAGAAATCAGAGAATTGAGAGGCAACAGAGGCTAAGGAGGTGATAGAGGACTCAATACGTGACAGAATTGATAAAACATCAGCAAGAGAAACATTTTGAGAATCAACTTCAACAGAAGCAACATTGGAGCGTATGGCAACACAGTCCCCAGTTAACTGAATAGCCTGTGGCAAAGGAACTACCAAAGGTACACAGTCACACTCCAATGAAACACAAGGGGATACACCATCCCTATTTTGTGAAAGAACTTCCAACATTGGAGAGGAAGTCACTGGATCAATAATGTTCAAATCTATAAGCAGGGCAGAGCTTGATAAACCTCCAGAGGCGCTATCCGGAGGGGAAACACACTTGGCAGCAGACCTGGAGGCAGTCTCCTCATCTTTCACCGATACAACATGTTTATCCATAGGACCAACAGTTTTTACCACTTTAGAAGGATTAACAGTACTCACGTTGAGGGAGCGCCTCCTACGCTTGCCCATGCCAAGGAAACCACCGCCAGAGCGCCACAAGCGCCAAAGGAGCGCATAAGGAGCAAGAAAATGCCCCTTTAAACGCACCCCTTCAAAGCGCGACCGCTACCGCGTGACCGCGGGGCAGCACTGATCTTATGCCCTGTAGATGGCGTCGGGGCAGGCACCGCGTGAATACAGGCCCTACAGGTGCCTGTAGAGACCACACAGCAGCAGAGCACAATCGGGCAGAGACTCCTTCCACTCACTCTCCCTTTCTTTATTCTTAAAAAAAAAAAAAAAATACTGTAGTTCTCACTTCAGTGCATTTTTTCTTTCTTCGGCCTTAGGCCTAGGAAAAATTTTTCCTCATGGAAAAGCCCACCTCCGGGTTTAAAAAGTGCACGAAGTGCAGCAGCACTATCTTTGTCACCGACACCCATGAATGGTGTCTAAAATGTTTAGGTCCTGACCACTCCATTGCGGATTGTGAGTCCTGTTCCATGATGTCTAAAAGAGGTCTACAGAATCGAGCAGCCAAGCTCAGTACCCTGTTTCCCTCTGATGCAGCTTCAGTAGCATCGACGTCTTCCAGGGCTTCTTCTTCCTCCCATGGATCTCAGGTAACCAAACTTAAGTCCAGCCGGTCCTCGAAGGGTAGATCTCCCTCTAAGTATCGAGATGCCTCCGGGCTTGCTCTCGAGGAATCTGCACCGGCAAAATTACCCCGGCGGGAGGCTCCGGCTTCCAAAGCTTTATCTATGGAGTCGCAGGTTGACATCGATGGCTCGGCCTCGACTGATCACCTGTTGCCATGTTCTGGGGTACCGGTGGTTCCCACTGGTACCGACATCCAGACATTGGTGGCGTCGATGGATCAGAATATCCTGACCATGCAGCGTGCCATTACGGCATTCATACAAGCTGCGACGCCTTCGGTACCGCAACAAATTCTGTTGGCGGTACCGACTCCGGCACCGGTACCGATATCGGTTCCGGTGCCAGTACCGATTGCATCGACATCGGCTTCGGTGTCGACTGCAGCGGTACACTGTCCTGTGATGCCCATCGGTACCGACTCGGTACCGATCACTCCCGATGTCGATACCACCCAGTATGCGTATCGGGCTCTGCAGGAGCATCCAGACAGGCGATACTTCGATTCCTCTGAAGACTCTGATGAATCAGAGGCCTCTGTCGAAGCATCGGTGAATCTTCCTCAGGAGCCCTCTTCTCCAAAAAGAAGAATGTCTCCTCCAGAAGACTTGTCTTTTCAAGACTTCATTAGGGAAGTGGCCAGGGGCCTTTCCATTTCAGTGGCCCCTGAAGCAGAGCCTAGAGCTAAAAAATTAGATATTTTACAATATCCTAAGGCTCCTAAAGAGGCAGCCACTTTACCAGTTCATGAGATTCTTTATGATCACATGTTGGGCATATGGGAGACCCCTCTCACCATCTCCCCTCATTCTCGTAGGTTGGACACCATGTATCGTGTTCCTCCTTGTCCTGGCTTTCATAAGATTCAGCTTCCTCACCACTCCATTGTGGTGGAGTCTGCTATGAAGAAGATAAAGAGTACAAAAAGGCACTCTTCTAATCCTCCAAGAAGAGAATGCAGAACCTTAGATGCCTTTGGCAGGAGAATTTTCCAGGCCAACATGCTTGTTGCCAGAATCAACTCCTATAGTCTCTATATGGGGATGTTTCTAAAAGAAGTTACAGATCATCTGCAAGCTTTATCTCCTTTTTTTTCAGAAGATAAAAGGGAAGAGTTTCTCACCTGGCTTAAACATGCCCAGGATGTTTCCAAATTTTCCAACCGTGCAGCCTTTGACTCTTTTGAGTGTGCCAGCAGAGCCTCGGCTATTGCCATAGGTGCACGCAGAGTTGCTTGGTTACAAGCTTCTGATTTGGAACCCTGGGTTCAGGATGGACTAGGAAACCCTTCCTTGTACAGGTGAAAAGCTTTTTGGCAAAGACTGGCAAGCAAAGGCCACCCAAATGGATGCTGAAAATTCTGCTTTAGATAGACTCTCAAAGTCTACCTCTGCTCCTTTTAAGAAAAGGTTGTTAAAAAAGGGTTTTTTTCCCAAAAAAGGGAGATATTATTCTGCCTATGGTCAGCAGGCATCTTCTGCAGGTCATTTTGCTACAAAGAGACAGCAACAACCAAAACAGGCCAAGCCTAAGGCTGCTAGGACTGCTACGGCCCAACAGCCTCAGCCTCCTCAGGCCTTTGACTTTGAACTAGAGAACTTAGCCTTTCTGGCTCTAAAAGAACCAGAGCCTCTCACCATTCCAGGAAGGTTAGCTCACTTTGCTCCCAGGTGGGAACAAATCACAGCAGAGCAATGGACCCTCTCCATCATAAGAGAGGGGTACAAGCTTCATTTCTTAAACCTTCCTCCTCACACCATGGTGAGACAGTTCAATTCTCCAACATCTCTCCTCGACCTTCTGGGTCAGGAGATTACTACCCTTCTTGCCCAAGGGGCAATAGAAGAAGTACCCCTTCTTCAGCAGGGCTCAGGGTTCTATTCCCCCTACTTTCTTATCCCAAAGAAAATAGGGGGCTACAGACCCATACTAGATCTCAGAGAATTGAACAAGTTTCTATACAAGGAGAAGTTCAAGATGATTTCTCTCGGTGCTCTCCTTCCATACCTTCAGAGTCAGGATTGGCTTTGTTCTCTAGACCTCAAGGATGCGTACACCCATGTCCTCATCCATCCAACACACAGAAGGTTCCTTCGATTCCTTTACCGAGGAAAGCACTACCAATACAAAGTGCTTCCTTTCGGTCTGGCCTCTGCACCAAGAGTGTTCACAAAATGCATGGCAGTAGTAGCTGCATTTCTACGCACTCTAGGGATATTCGTATTCCCATATCTGGACGACTGGCTCATCCGAGCTCCATCCCAGTCAGAGGCCCAGACTTCCCTAGCCTGCACAAGGCGTGTTCTTCAGTATCTGGGACTTGAAATAAACATTCCAAAATCCCATCTCACCCCTACTCAATCTCTAGAGTTCATAGGGGCCTTACTGGATACCACAACTGCAAGGGCCTATCTTCTCCAGGCCCGTTGCCTACGCTTGGTGCAGTTAGCCTCACAGATTCAGTTAAAATCCCATTTAACTGCTCGAGAGATGTTACAACTGTTAGGCCACATGGCATCCACTGTGCATGTGGTTCCTTATGCTCGCCTTCACATGAGAGCAGCTTAATGGACTCTGTCCACCCAATGGACCCAGGCATCAGGCTGCCTGTCAGACAAAATAGCAACCTCCAGTCGCCTCTTTTGCTTTCTCCAGTGGTGGAAGTCCACTCAAAATCTGTTGCTGGGGTCCCCCTTTCAACAGGTATTACCCCAAGCAACCCTTACAACAGATGCCTCTCCAAGGGGTTGGGGAGCTCATCTACAAGATCTCTCCACCCAAGGCATCTGGTCTCCACAGGAGACATCTCTACATATCAACCTCTTAGAGCTTAGAGCAATCTTTCTGGCTCTCAGAGTCTTCCAACCCTGCTCAGATACAAGACAGTCCTCATCCACACGGACAACCAAGTAGCCATGTTCTACGTGAACAAGCAGGGGGGGACTGGCTCTCTGTCGCTTTGCAACGAAGCTCTGAGATTGTGGGCCTTCGCCAGAGAGCATCAAATCCATCTCATGGCAGTGTATCTTCCAGGGGTTCAAAACTCTTGGGTGGAGGTAGAGCCCTTCCCAGGGACTCACAACCTGGGTGATCTCCCAGGCATCTCTAGCTGGGGAGTCCCCATGTGTGAAGACTCATTCCTGCTTGTTCCTGGAGATAGCACAGTTACTTACCTGTAACAGGTGATCTCTGGGAACAGCAGGAATAAGTCTTCACAACCCACCCACCTCCCTAGGAGTTGTATCTCTCTATCTTTCTTTCCTTTCCTCACTCTCTCTTTGTCTCAGCTTTAAAACTCGAACTGGAGAGAGGCGGTTAGGAAAGGCGGGAAGGCAGTGCGCAGGCGCTGTGGGATGCTCCCAAAAGCTTTCCTTTTGGACGCTGGGGAGCGTTCCCGCGCAGGCTCCGTCGGTACCGACGATACCCATGTGTGAAGACTTATTCCTGCTATTCCCAGAGATCACCTGTTACAGGTAAGTAACTGTGCTTTCTCGAGGCCTCCACCTCCGGTAGAACTACTGGTGCCATGCTCTGGGGTTCCGGCTGCTTCTACCGGTACCAACACTCAAGCATCCGCAGCGTCGATAGATCAGAGGTTTCTCGCTATTGAATGCAGTCTGGCAGCTCTTATCACGGCTTCGATACCGTTGAGACCACTACAGACGGTTCAACAGGCACCGGCCTCGGCGGGTATACTCCCCATGCAGAGTCTTGAGTCTATCTCCAGCAATGACAGATCGGTACCGAGACACCTCGATACCGACTTGGATCGATTTATTATTTATTTGCATTTTCCATAAAAATCATAACCCCTCTGTTATTATTTATTATTACCAATATTTTTATTTACTTTTTAGTGCCTATATTGGGTTCAAATTGATATGAGTTATTTACACTCTTTAGTCCACTTAACAATTTATTTATAAGCCAAATTATGACAGTGCCCCTACTTGGTTACACATGTCTCACGGCGGCGGATACTTATTACGTCTTTACATACTTTTATGCACCAAGTTTTTTTTGTCATATTTTGATCTGCCTTATGCGGGTTATTATATCAATATTTGTTTTTTTCTTCACCTCCTTTTTTAGTGGCATTCATAGATGTTCGGGTTATGATGTATCTCCAGGAACAAGCAGGAATAAGTCCTCACATATGGGTACGTCGGAACCGACGGAGCCTGCGCGGGAAAGCTCCCCAGCTTCCCAGAAGGAAGCTTTTGGGGCCTCCCACTGCACATGCGCGCTGCCTTCCCGCCTTCCTGACCAGCTCTCCTCAGTTTCTCTTTTTCCGCGGAGCCAGCAGGTCGTGTTCCTGTCACCGCTGAAGAAATTATTGTTTTAGTTTGTTTCTTTAGACCGCGTACCTGCCTTCCCCATACCGAAACCGGTAGTGCCGGTCTCTCTTTTCTTTTCTTTAACAAAAAAAAAAAAAAAATCTTTATCTTTGCACAATTTGGTGACTTCGGTTAGGCCTCAGGCCTACACAAATTCTCCTCATGGAGAAACCAGCCCCTGGTTTTAAGAAGTGTACCAAGTGTAGTGCTGTTATTTCTGTCACAGACACCCATGAATGGTGTCTTAAATGTTTGGGACCTGACCACTCCATTCCGGACTGCCCATCCTGCTCCCAGATGTCTAAACGTGGTTTGCAGAACCGGGCCAACAAATTCCATGTGCTGTTTGCTTCAGATAATCCAGCATCACAGTCATCCAGGTCTTCCTCTCCGGATGGATCTCAGGTAACCAAACCTTCTTCGGGCAGGTCCTCAAAGAGCAAATCTCCTTCAAAGCATCGAGAGGCTCTCACTTTTGAATCTGAGGATCCTGCCCCAGCCAAACAACCCCGGCGGGAAGCTCTGGCTTCCAAAGCACCATCTATGGGGTTACAGGTTGACATCGATGGCACGGCCTCGACTGATCACCTGTTAGACTGCTCTGGGGTACCGGCCCATACCGGTACCGACATCCAGGCAGCAGTGGCGTCTATGAGCAATACTGTTCAGACCATGCAGCAGGCCATGCTGGCTTTTATTACAGCTGCGACGCCCTCGGTACCGCGTTCAGCGGTACCGGGTCCGGTTCCGGTATCGTCTCCCATACCGGAACCGAGACCATCGACTTCCAAACGCAGATCGGTTCCGCATGCCGGATCCGGGTTTTCACCCGATACCGATCCCATACCCGGTACGCCCGATGTCGATACCGATCGGTATGCGTATCGTGCGTTGGAAGCAAATAGAGAATACTCTGATTCTTCTGAGGATTTTGACTCCTCTGAGGACTCTGAGGAGCTGTCTCTAGTTCTTCATGAAGACCCTTCTTCCCCAAAGAGGAGAATGTCTCCACCAGAGGATTTGTCCTTTCAAGACTTCATTATAGAGCTAGCTAAAGGACTTTCTATTACCACATCCTCTGAAAAAGAACCTAGGTCAAAGAAATTGGATATTTTAGGATACCCTAAGGTTCCTAAAGAGGCAGTCACCCTGCCTATCCATGAAATCCTTCAAGAACACTTGATGGACTTATGGGAGGCTCCTCTAACGTTGTCTCCTTACTCTCGTAGGTTGGACACGATGTACCGGGTCCCTCCTTCTCCTGGGTTTCAAAAGACTCAGCTGCCTCACCATTCCATTGTGGTGAAGTCTGCGCTGAAAAAGATTAAGAGCACCAAAAGGCACTCTTCTACCCCTCCAGGCGAGAGAATGTAAGACCCTAGACTCTTTTGGCAGGAAAATTTTTCCAGGCTAGTATGCTTATCGCCAGGATTAATTCTTACAGTCTGTATATGGGCATGTTTCTCAGGGAACTTGCCCTAAAGGTACGGCATTTTGCCTCCTTTATCCCTGAGGATAGAAAGGAGGAGTTCATTTCTCTGGTGAAACAGCTTCTAGATGTTTCTAAGTTCTCCAACAGAGCAGCTTTTGATTCCTTTGAGGGTGCCGGTAGAGCTTCGGGCATTGCTATTGCAGCCCGACGACTTGCTTGGCTCCAGGCCTCTGACCTAGAACCCTGGGTCCTGGATGGCTTACGGAATCTGCCCTGTACAGGTGAGAACTTATTTGGTCTGGCAAATTAAAGCCACTCAAATGGACGCAGAAAATGCTACATTAGATAGACTTTCTAAGTCTACCTCTACTCCTGCCAAGAAAAAGTCTTTCAAGAGGCCTTACTACAAGAAGGCCAGATTTTCCACAAATACTGGCCAACAATCTTCTCAGCCTCGCTTTGCTGCTAAACGTCAGCAACCTAAACAGGCAAGGTCAAAGCCTGCAGCGTCTGCCACTCCTCAGCAGGCTCAACCCCCTCAGGGGTTTTGACTTGCCCCTAGAGAACTTAACCTTTCTCGCTCTAGAACAACCAGAGCCCCTCACCATTCCCGGAAGGTTAGCTCACTTTGCTCCCAGATGGGGGCAAATTACATCAGAGCACTGGACCCTCTCTATCATCAGAGAGGGCTACAAACTTCATTTTTCCAACCTTCCTCCATATACCATAGTGAGGCACTTCAATTCTCCCCCATCTCTCCTGGGCTGTTGGATCAGGAAGTCTCTTCTCTCCTTGCCCAAGGGGCAATAGAAGAGGTTCCTCTTCTTCAACAAGGGACAGGATTCTACTCCCCTTATTTTCTCATAACAAAGAAGACAGGGGGATTCAGACCTATCCTAGATCTGAGAGAATTGAACAAATTTCTGTACAAGGAGAAATTCAAAATGCTTTCTCTAGGCATTCTCCTTCCATACCTTCAGAGTCAGGATTGGCTTTGTTCTCTAGATCTCAAGGATGCGTACACACATATACTCATCCACCCATCCCACAGAAAATATCTAAGATTTCTGTTTCAGGGAAAACATTTCCAGTACAGAGTACTTCCCTTTGGTCTAGCCTCTGCTCCAAGAGTGTTCACCAAATGCATGGCAGTTGTTGCCGCATTTCTAAGAGGTCTGGGAATTTTTGTATTCCCATATCTGGACGACTGGCTCATCCGAGCTCCATCTCAGTCAGAGGCCCAGATTTCCCTGGACCGCACAAGGCACATTCTGCAGTATCTGGGACTGGTGATAAACCTTCCCAAGTCTCAACTTATCCCTACCCAGTCTCTGGAATTCATAGGGGCCCAGTTGGACACCACCACTGCAAGGGCCTACCTACCTCAAGTCCGGGGCCAACGTCTGGTGTGCTTGGCCTCCCAAGCTCAGTCCAGCAGTCACTTTACAGCCAGAGAAATGCTGCGACTTCTGGGCCACATGGCCTCCACGGTACACGTGGTGCCCTACGCTCGTCTTCATATGAGAGCAGCTCAATGGACCTTGGCCACCCAGTGGACTCAGGCATCAGGAGCGCTCTCCGACCAAATACTCACCTCAAAGCGTCTGTTTTGGTCCCTCCAATGGTGGATGTCCACCAAGAATCTGTTGTTGGGGGGGCCCCCTTCCAACCTTTGTTGCCCCAAGCAACCCTCACAACAGATGCCTCCCAAACAGGGTGGGGAGCCCATCTTCAACACTTCTCCACTCAGGGTACTTGGTCTCCCCAAGAGACCACCCTTCACATCAACCTCCTGGAACTGCGAGCAATCTACTTTGCCCTCAAAGTCTTCCATACCCTCCTAGTCAACCTGACCGTCCTAGTCCACACAGACAATCAGGTGGCCATGTTCTACATAAACAAACAAGGAGGGACAGGCTCTCTGTCGCTTTGCAACGAAGCTCTCAGATTATGGGCCTTCGCCAGAGAGCATCAAATTCATCTTCTGGCAGTGTATCTTCCAGTGGTTCAAAACTCTTGGGCAGACAGACTCAGTCGAGTTCTGCTTCCACACGAATGGTCCCTACATATGGACCAGATAAGCAAAATCTTTCAGGAATGGGGAACCCCGGACATAGACCTCTTTGCAAGTCCGTGGAATGCCAAACTTCCCCGGTTCTGTTCCAGGACTCCGTGTCAGGGAGCTCAGGCCAACGACGCCTTTCTCCTGCATTGGGGTCAGGAATTCCTATATGCCTTTCCACCCATTCCTTTGATTCCCAAGACTCTGTTCAAACTCCAGAGGGATCACGGATTGATGATCCTCATAGCTCCACGCTGGCCACGCCAAGTGTGGTTCCCTCTACTTCTGCATCTCTCCCAGGGACCCTCCCTGGACCTGGGAGCTGCGCCAGACCTTCTCTCTCAGGAGGAAGGGACTTTGTGGCACCCAAACCCCAAGTCCCTACACCTCAGAGCTTGGTTACTGAAGGCCTAAGCCTTCATGACTTCAATCTTTCTCAACCAGTGAAAGATATCCTTCATGCCTCTAGGAAAACCCTCCACGAGGCATTCCTATGCTTTCAAATGGAAACGCTTTTCCATTTGGTGTGCTCAACAGGGTCTTGACCCTCTAGCACTTCCTTTGAATTCTCTACTAGACTATCTCCTGCATCTTTCTAATGCAGGCCTTAAGACGAATTCAGTAAGAGTCCATTTGAGTGCTATTGCAGCATCCTTAAAACCTATAAATGGACAACCTGTCTCCTCTCATCCTCTTATTTCAAGGTTCATGAGAGGCCTGACTCTAACTAAACCTCCCATCCGGCCTCCTCCAGTAGCATGGGATTTGAACCTAGTTCTAGGTCAGCTTATGAAGCTACCTTTTGAACCGTTGGTTTCTACCTCCTTGAAATTTCTTTCCTGGAAGGTCATTTTCCTTATTGCAGTCACTTCAGCTCGCCGCATCAGTGAACTACAGGCCTTAGTGGCTCATCCACCTTATACCAGGTTTCATCATGATAAGGTGGTCCTTAGGACGAATCCCCACTTTATGCCCAAAGTGGTCTCGCCTTTTCATCTTAATCAAGAGGTATATCTATCTGTCTTTTTTCCGGCTCCTCATGCATCCAGTGCAGAGAGGAACCTTCATACTCTAGATTGTAAAAGAGCTCTCGCCTTTTACCTCAACAGGACTCAGCCACATCGAAAGTCTTCCCAACTTTTGTGGCTTTTGATCCTTCTCATTTGGGACTTCCAGTCTCCAAACGTACACTTTCCAATTGGATTGCTCAGTGTATTTCCTTTGCTTACCAGAGTAAAAACATTTCTCTGGAAGGCCATGTCACAGCTCACAATGTGAGAGCCATGGCCACTTCTATGGCTCATCTTCACTCTGTATCCATAGATCAGATCTGTCGAGCCGCCACCTGGGCCTCGGTTCATACCTTCACAGCCCATTACTGTTTGGACAAGGACTCCCGCCGGGATGCCTTGTTTGGTCAGGCTGTCCTCAAACACCTGTTCCATACTTGAACAACTCCTGCCCACCTTCCCAGGATGGATGCCTGAGATCCATACGAAGATGGCGAACCCTTGGAAGGGGATCTCCCAGGCATCTTAGCTAGGGAGTCCCCATATGTGAGGACTTATTTCTGCTTGTTCCTGGAGATAGCACAGTTACTTACCTGTAACAGGTGATCTCTGGGAACAGCAGGAATTAGTCCTCACAACCCACCCACCTCCCCTAGGAGTTGTATCTTCTATCTATCTTCCTTTCCTCTCTCTATTGTCTCAGCTATAAACTCGAACTGAGGAGAGCTGGTCAGGAAGGCGGGAAGGCAGCGTGCCTGTGCAGTGGGAGGCCCCAAAAGCTTCCTTCTGGGAAGCTGGGGAGCTTTCCCGTGCAGGCTCCGTCGGTTCCGACGTACCCATATGTGAGGACTAATTCCTGCTGTTCCCAGAGATCACCTGTTACAGGTAAGTAACTGTGCTTTATGCAGCTTTTATGAACACTTTTTTGATCACATATGAACAACCACTCCATTCCCTTTAAACAGTTACATGAGTAAATTTTACTGAGTTTCTTCATTTTTAACATATACTTTCTTGAGTCTGTTACACTATCTTGACAAAGGACCTCATATAGTTACTATATTTTCCAGCTCTCTCGCGGGTTAGCTCCACCCCCTCTGTCTCTCCTCTTTATGCGCATGAGCGGGCGTTTTTTAGTTCATTGTAAGCTTCACAGTTGCGAGCGGTGGCTTTGGAAGGAAAGGCATCCTCATAATATGATTCCTGTATTCTTAGAGATTTAAAAATCCTTTGTTCCTGAGCGGGTGTCCAGTTTAGTCCTCCACATCCGGGTAGTGCACCTCCTCCTGCAGCAAGGAGACTGGACCAATCAACTCTTTAGTACTGTAGCCTGCTTACTGCTGGAACTCCCATCAGCCCTCCAGTGTGTCCAGTCTCCTTGCAGCAGGAGGTGGTGTGAGCCTGGAGCTAGGCTCACTTCTAGTTTTTTTCCTAGTTGTTTGGTTTGGTTTTTTTTTCTCTCCAGTTTAGTTTAGTTTCTTTTTCCTGACTACTGTTTCTTTAATTGATTTGGGCTTTAAAAAAAAAAAAAAAAAAACTTTTTAAAGGGAGTGTCAGTGACACACGGGGAATCCCGCGGTGGAGAGGCTGAACGGCACTGCTCTTCTCCCCCGGTTCCCTGCCTGCGGTCTCTACCGGCTGCTCTGATCGCTCCCCCAGGACTATTCGGGGGCAGGATCTGTATACTCGCAGCTCTCCTTACTGCATATTGCCCTGAGCACGCTGCCAAGCACACTGGCTGCGGTCCGGCGCTTGCCTGCCCTTCAGCACACCGGCTCTCTACTCTGCTCCGTTCCTGCTGAGCGGCTGTACGAACGGTTTGCTTTTGCCGTTTTTTCAGGGTAAGTGTTTCTTTAAGGGGAGCTTTCGTCTCGTCGGTGCTTTCTTTCTTTCTTTGCCTTTCATTTTTTCTTTTGTTTTGGCGCTCTTTTTTGCTTCGGCGCGCTTCGATCGCGGCCATTTTGAATTTTATTTTTTGGCGGTAATTGCCTTTGCTGGCTCTCCATTCTTTTAATTTCGTAGCGTTTTGATTTCCCTTCCATTTTGGACACTTGCTGAGTGTTTCTTTTTTTGTTATCAGTTTAAAAAAAAAGAAAAAAAAAGAAAACAAAGGACGTTTAGGCCCGCGGGTTCAGTGTGGAGCTGGGCAATGTAGTGCTCCCTGACTTGATCCTCGGCTGTCTCAGGGTATGCTGTTTCTTTTCTGTACTTTCTTTTCTTCAGCCGCGCCCTGATTGACTGTACTTCATGTCCTCCAAGCCGCAATGTCTGGTCTGCGGTTCGCGTAGGCGGTCCGTCTCTGCCGCTGGTTTCTGCTCCAGCTGTGCTGCAGTCTCCACTGGCATGGAACATCAGGGGGACTCCCCTTCTCCAGCAGAGCACTTGGTGTCTGCGCTGTCTGCTGAGGGTGATCTTTCTCCGGGGACTCTGTTGCCGCCTGTGGCTACTGGCTCTCATGGTCCGGGGTCCGGAGTCTCTGTAGAGCAAGGTGACGCTTCTTCTGCTCTGACGCATTTTTCTCCGGATTTTGTGCTGATTATGCATCAAGCGTTCAAGTTGGGGCAGTTGGGCAAATGGCCTGAGTCCTCCCCCTCAGCTCTCGTCCCTCTGCCGCCTGTCTCGGTCCAGCCGGAACCGCCCTCCAAGGCGGCTAGGAAGTCGCGCTCTGGTGGCTTGGTGTAAGAAGATTTCGAGGTGCACGACCTAGAGCTGGATGCTGACCTTGAGGGCAGTGTCGATGACCTTGAGGAGGGTGAAATTCCAGACCCTGAAGATCAGGCTAGGATTTTTCGGGTGTTTCGTAGAGAGGAGTTGGTTCCTCTTATCACGGAAGCACTCCAGACACTCAATCTCTCGGCGCCGGCTCCAGGGGAGGCCGATGTGTTGGAGGATCCCCTTATGCAGGCGGTTCGAGACTCTCAGGTGGTCTTCCCTGTACACCGGGTGGTAGCTCAGATGATACGGACCAAGTGGGACCATCCGGACGCTGGTTTGAAGGGCATCCGGACGATGCATCGTCTCTACCCGTTGAAGGACGTGGATAAAGAGAAATTCAAGTCCCCTCGAGTTGACGCAGCAGTATCTGCGGTGACAAAAAGACCACTATTCCGGTGGAAGGCAGTGCTGCCTTGAAGGACATTCAGGACAAGAAAGTGGATGGTTTATTGAAGCAAGCATTCGAGACCAATGCCTTATCGCTACAGGCTTCGATTTGTGCGGCCTGGATTGCTAGAGCCTCTTTGCGATGGGCTCAGCGCTTGCGTCAGAGTTCTTCCTTAGACCACAAGCGTTGCTCGAGGTTACTCGCCTGGAGTCGGGTTCCGCTTATCTGGCAGATGTCCGTTATGATTTGATCCGTACCATGGCAAATAGTATGGCTTCGTTGGTGGTTGCGCGCAGATCCCTTTGGTTGCGTAACTGGGCCGCCGATCCTTCCTCCAAGTCTCGTCTTAGCAGGCTTCCCTTTAAGGGTAAGTTGCTATTCGGAGAGGACTTGGATAAGTTGGTGAAAGACTTGGGTGAGTCCAAAGGTGGAAGGCTTCCGGAGGACAAGCCCAAGTCGGTTAGAGGTTTTCCAGCGCTTCGGGGTTTGTTTTGGGATTTTCAGAGATTTCTGTCGACCCGCCTTTGGAATTCCCAGTGAGGCAGGTTTGCGTCCCGGTCTCAGTCCTTTCGGGGTTTCCGGGGTGCTGGCAGGGGATTCTCCATCGCTTCCTCAGGTGCGTCATCCTCCTTTAGTCGCAAACCGCAATGAAATGAGGCGGGCTCCGGAGGGGGTTCAGATTATCGGCGGACGTCTTCGGAACTTTCTCCCCTCTTGGGCCCACATTACTTCGGACCGTTGGGTCCTCGAGATAGTCAGAGACGGTTATGCGTTGGACTTTGCCTTCCCTCCAAGAGATTCCTTTGTCCTGTCTCCCTGCAGAGGGCCGCAAAAGGAACTAGACATTCGGATAACCTTGGAACGCCTGTTGGCGCTGGGTGCCGTCGTCCCTGTTCCAGCGAACGAGTGCGGACTTGGTCGTTACTCCATTTATTTCGTGGTGCCAAAGAAGGACGGCTCCGTACGTCCTATTCTCGATCTCAAGGGCGTGAACCGCTGTCTACGGGTGCCTCATTTCAGGATGGAGACTCTCCGTTCCGTCATCGTCGCCGTGCGGCAGGGAGAGTATTTGACTTCTCTAGATCTCACCGAGGCTTATCTGCATATTCCCATCCGGCCCGCACATCAGAAATTTTTCCGATTCGCGTTTCCCTGGGTTCACTTCCAGTTCCAAGCACTACCTTTCGGCCTGGCCACCGCGCCTCGCATTTTCACCAAGGTGATGGTTGTAGTGGCGGCGGCCTTGCGCAAGGAGGGAGTTCTGGTGCACCCCTACCTCGACGATTGGCTGATAAGAGCAAAGTCCGCAGAGGAGAGCTTGCAGGCCACAGACAAAGTCGTTCGTCTTCTGCAGAGTCTCGGCTGGGTGATCAATGTGCCCAAGAGTCAGCTGGTGCCGACTCAACATCTCGAATATCTGGGTGTTTGTTTCGATACTTCCACGGGGATAGTATCTCTCCCGGATCGCCGTGCACAGAGTTTGCATCAGCTTCTGCGTGTGTTCCTAGCGAACCCCGCTCCGTCGGCCTGGTGGTATCTCCGATTATTGGGAACCATGGCGTCGACTCTGGAAGTGGTTCCGTGGGCCCGATTTCATATGCGGCCTCTCCAGCGTGCTTGTTACGACGTTGGTCCCATGAGTCGGATTCTCTCAATCGCTGGTTGTTGTATCCCCGCCGGGTTCGCCTGGCGTTACAATGGTGGCTGTCCCCGCTATCGCTTCGGGCGGGAGCTCCCTTGGAACAGCCCATCTGGTTGCCGGTCATCACGGACGCGAGTCTCTCCGGCTGGGGAGCCCACTTTCAGGGACGTTATGCACAGGGGACGTGGTCTCCGCAGGAGGCTCTGTGGTCGATCAATCGGCTCGAGCTCCGAGCAATTCGGTTGGCGCTACGAGCTTTCGAGGAGTCAGTACGGAGTCACGCGGTTCGTGTTCTGTCGGACAACGCGACGGCGGTGGCATATGTCAACCGGCAGGGCGGCACAGGAAGCATGGCCCTGGAAGTCGAGGCGGATGCGCTGTTCATTTGGGTGGAAAAGCGTCTCCTGGCCATTTCGGCAGCGCATATCGCTGGAAAGGATAATGTCATGGCGGATTTTCTGAGTCGTGTGCGCATAGACGCCGGAGAGTTGGAGTTGCACCCACAGATTTTTGCTCAAATAGTTCGCCGGTGGGGTCCGCCCATCATGGATCTCATGGCGACTTTCGAATCAGCCAAGACAGGTCGTTTCTTCAGCAGACGAAGGGAACGCATGTCCGAGGGCATCGACGCGCTTCTACAACCGTGGCCCGAGTTCGAACTTCTCTATGTCTTCCCGCCGTGGGCTCTGATCGGCAGAGTAGTTCAACGTATCGAAGCCCACCGCGGAAAGGTCTTGTTGGTGGCGCCGGATTGGCCCCGTCGCCCTTGGTACGCGGATCTGGTGCGGTTGCTCGATGGCGTGCCTTGGCGGCTTCCTCCCCTAGTGGATCTCCTGGTGCAGGGGCCTCTGCACATGCCTCAGGTGGATCGGTTCTCGCTTACAGTATGGCCATTGAAAGGGCTCGGTTGAAGAGGAAAGGGTACTCCCCAGCGGTTATTTCCACCCTGCTGCGGGTGCGGAAGCCTTCTACATCCCTTACTTATGTTCGGGTTTGGCGAATCTTTGAGGATTGGTGTTCTCAGCATGCCGTCCGGGCTGCAACTTCTTCAGTTGCGGTCATTCTTAGTTTTTTACAGGACGGGTTTGACAAGGGTCTGGCCGCAAGCTCTTTGAAGGTTCAGATTGCCGCTCTGGCATGCTATCGCGGCAAGATTCACGACGTTCCTCTTACTTCGCATGTGGACGTTCGGCGGTTTCTCAAGGCTGTGTTTCGGTTACGTTCTTCTCGCAGGGTTGCCTTTCCGCCCTGGGATTTGAACCTGGTGCTGCAGGCTTTGTCTCGGGAGCCCTTTGAGCCTCTCCGCCGTGCCTCCGTCAAGGATTTGACGTTGAAGGCGGTCTTTCTCGTTGCCATCTGCTCGGCGCGTCGTATCTCTGAACTTCAGGCGCTTTCTTGTCGAGCTCCCTTTTTATCCTTTCTTAGCGATAGGGTAATTTTGCGGACGGTTCCTTCCTTCTTGCCTAAAGTGGTGTCTCCTTTTCATGTGAATCAGCCAGTGGTTTTGCCGATTTTGTCTCCAGAGTCGTCTACGGAGTCCGGCTCCGTCCTTCATAAGCTTGATGTGCGACGGACTCTCCGTCAGTATCTCAAGGTGTCCGCGCCTTTTCGGAAGTCAGATCGTTTGTTCGTGCTGTTTGGGGGGCCGCGGAAAGGGGAAGCGGCGGCTAAGGCCTCCATTTCTCGGTGGATTAAAGAGGCAATCGCGTCGGCTTATCTTCTGCAGGGGAAGGCTGTTCCCTTGGGGTTGCGAGCTCATTCCACTAGAGCGCAAGCCACGTCTTGGGCGGAGCATGGTCTCGTTCCGCCGCTGGAAATTTGCAGGGCGGCGACGTGGTCATCTCTCCATGCCTTTAGTAAACATTACCGTTTGGATGTGGCGGCGGCTCGGGATACAAGTTTTGGGTCGGCGGTCTTGCGCGCCGCGTGCCAAGATCCCCCCCGTTCTTAACTGCTCTCGTACATCCCGGATGTGGAGGACTAAACTGGACACCCGCTCAGGAAATGGAAATTACACTTACCTGGTAATTGAAGTTCCTGGAGGGTCCAGTTTAGTCCTCCTTCCCACCCGGAGTTGTTATTTTACTGAGTCTGGGCGGCGCGCTTTGCCTGTTCTACTCTGCTATCGGTTACCTTGAAGAGTCCTACACACAGAAAAAAAAACAAAAAACAAAAAGGGAACGGAGAGGACCATCACCCTTGGGATAGCGTCCCATAGATTTTCGTTCCTTCCAGTTTGTTCTCGGTCTTTTCTTTTTGTTTCCTCAGCTTCCTGTGCTGACGGGCGGTGTTCGGAACCGGGAACTGAAGCAAGGTGCAGAGTTTCAGCCCTCTCGTTTGGGGAGGGGGTTCTGCTACTCCTTTATGGGTACTTTTATGGTTCTCTATCCTTTCTTTAATCTGTTCTTTCTTCAGTCTGCTTTGTTACTAGTTCACTGGAGGGCTGATGGGAGTTCCAGCAGTAAGCAGGCTACAGTACTAAAGAGTTGATTGGTCCAGTCTCCTTGCTGCAGGAGGAGGTGCACTACCCGGATGTGGAGGACTAAACTGGACCCTCCAGGAACTTCAATTACCAGGTAAGTGTAATTTCCATTTATGCCTATTTTTTGTTATGCCGACACAAACTGGTGCTGTTGAGTAGTTGTCATCACCTTTTAAAAGTTTTTTTAGCAAGTTTTTCAAGACATGTGGTTGTGTTTTTTTACTATTCCTAATGTTGGCATACTCCATTTATTTTGAGCAATCATGGTTTGCCTTATGCATATGACGTATTAATTACATGGTTCTTCCTGATAATGAGAGGGGTTTTAACTGTACCTTTTTTTGATATGCCATGCCCTTTATTTTTCATATTTATGATTTTAAGTTTTATGCCCTTTGGTTGTCTTGAAGATTTTAAGTCCTCATAAGATTCGTTCTATTTTTTCATTGCTCTCACTTGCTGACTCCTGCTCTTTCGATACGGACAGAGTTTCCCATTCAATTAGTATGTTTCTCTCTCCAAGTTCCACTATTATATTATGTTTAGCACAATGATGGAATGCATTGTTTCTATTTTATTTGTTTTTAACTTATTTATTTATGTTTTTCTTAGTGTGAATGTTTTCATAGTCAGCCTTATAACAGTATGGTATAAGACCGTCCTTCTTATGGTCTTCAACAGAGGTATTTATATATATTTTTTGCATTAGCATTTTACAGTTCTCGAGCATATTTGTTCTGTTTGTATATTTATTGTATATGATACATTTTACGTTTTATTTGCCTGATTTTATTTTTTATTTATTTATTGATTTGCTGGTCTGTTCTTTTATGATTTTAAGTATTTATATGTTTACATTTTTAGTTTCATGCCTGAAAAGCCCCTGACGAAGGGTAACGAAACACGGCCTGTGTCGGGCTGTCAAGTGGTTAATAAAGACTCTGTCTTTCCATTTTTATCATGCCTTGGACTGGTTTCTTTTACTTAAAAAGGACACAGCAACATAGGAAGTCCTCTCAACTTTTTGTTGCTTTTGATCCTAGTCATTTGGGACTTCCAGTCTCCAAAAGAACACTGTCCAACTGGATTGCATAGTGTATATCTTTTGCCTATGAGATTAAAAACCTTCGTCTGGAAGTCCATGTCACAGCTCACAATGTGAGAGCCATGGCAGGCAGCCTCTATTGCTCATCTTCACTCTGTGTCTATCGACGACATCTGCCGAGCAGCTACTTGGGGTTCGGTTCATACCTTCACAACCCATTACTGCTTAGACAAGGACTCCTGCCGGGATGCCTTGTTTGGTCAGGCTGTTCTTCAACACCTGTTCCATACTTAGTCAACTCCTACCCTCCATCCCTGATAGGATGCCAGAGATCCATGGGGGGAAGTGGAGCCCTTTCAGAAAGGCACACAACTTCTGGGGTTTCTCCCTGGCATCTGCAGCTAGGGTGTCCCCATATGTGAGGACTACATTCCTGCTTGCTCCTGGAGATAGCATAGTTGCTCACCTGTAACAGGTGATCTCCAGGAACAGCAGGAATTTAGTCTTCACAACCCACCCACCTCCCCTAGGAGTTGTATCTCTCTTTCTCTCTCTCTCTCTCTTTCTTTCCCTCTCTCTTTTGTCTCAGCTTTAAACTCAACTGGAGAGGGACAGTTGGGAAAGGCGGGAAGGCAGCACACAGGTGCTGTGGGATGCACCCAAAAGCTTTCCTATTGGACGCTGGGGAGTGTTCCTATGCAGGCTCCGTCGGTACCGACGATACCCATATGTAAAGACTAAATTCCTGCTGTTCCCAGAAATCATCTGTTACAGGTGAGTAACTATGCTTTACAGGTGAGTAACTACGCTTTCTTGAACTTTGTCAAGGACATGTCCAAGGCTTTGGCATTCCCGACCGAGTTGAAGGAGGAACCTCGGACGGATGAGTTAGAAATCCTTCAGTATGTGGCCCCTCCTTGGGAATCGCTCATAGTACCCATCCCTCCCATCCGGAAACGGCTCATGCTCCGCGTGTGGGAGACACCGGCGTCTGTGCCGCTGGTGAGCAGATGGCTCGACTCGTATCGGGTCCACCGGAGCCCGGGCTTCCAGAAGTCACAACTGCTGCATAACTCCATGGTGGTGGAGTTGGCCATGCGTCGACTGAAAAGCCAGAAGACGCACTCCTCGGTGCCCCCTGGAAGGGAGGCCCGCACCTTGGATGCCCTCGGCAGGAAGTGCTATCGGGGCTCAATGCTCCTCTGCCGCATCCAGGCCTACCAGCTGTACATGGACATGTACCTGAGAGACCTGGCGAAGGAACTCGCCGGGTTCTCGGTTGGTCTCTCCAAGGAACCCCTGCAGAGGTTCAAGAGCCTGGCCAAAGCCGTCCGTGAGTGCTCCAAGTTCATGGCTCAGGCGGCCTATGACAGGTTCAGGTCGATGGCTCGAGTAGCAGCGGTGGGCATCGGTGCACGACGTCAAGCTTGGCTACAGTCATCTGACCTCGAGCAGTGGGTTCAGGACAAATTGGTCGATGTCTCATGCCAAGGGGAGAACCTCTTTGGCAAACCCATGACCGACAAGGCTGCTGATCTGGAGACCGAGTTTATGATGAGGACCAGACTCTCTAAGACCACCACTGCCCCTCCCCGACGGAAGGGCTCAAGTAAAAAGCCCTTTTACCCGAGGAAAGGAGCTGCTTACCAAAACTACCCACCCTATGAGGCCTCCTCGGCTTCCCAACAGGGTCAGCAGGCCAAGGGACATGAGCATGACCTGCTTAAGCAGAAGGCTCCAAAACCCCAGGCATTGGCCCCAGCCCAGCCAGGGGGGAGTTTTTAACTTTTGAGCATAGCCTCTCTACTCCAAGGAGGTCAGCAGCCCAGAGGAGGACACCTGGCCCTCTGTGCCCAGAGATAGGTTGCTATTACCACAGATTCCTGGGCACTGAGGGTCCTCCACCTGGCTCAGACACCTCCCTCTTATTTCCCAGGAGAGCCCCTCGGGTCTCCCCTACACCGGGACCTTCTCCTGAAGGAGCTGGCAGGTCTTCTCGAGGACAAGTCGGTGGAAACGGTGCCCCACCATCTCAAGTGCAAGGGGTTCTATTCAAGATTCTTCCTCATCCCAAAACGGACAGGGAGCCTAAGGCCCATCCTTGACCTGCGCAACCTCAACAAATTCCTGGTGAGAAGTTCGAGATGCTGTCCCTTGGAACATTGCTGCCATACCTCCAGCAGGGAGACTGGCTATGCTCCTTAGGCCTCAAGCATTCTTATACTTGCGTCCTGATCCACCCGAACCACAGGCAGTATCTGCTGTTCGTAGTAGGGGGCAGGCATTTTCAATATAGGGTGCTCCCCTTCAGCCTAGCTCTGACCTAGGGGACTTCACAAAATGCCTGGCAGTCGTGGCTGCCTTCCTGTGGCTCCAGGGGATCTTTGTTTTTCCCTACCTGGACAACTGGCTCATAACGAGGCCACCGCTCGCACCATCCAGGTTCTGCAACACTTGGGCTTCGTCATAAATTACCCCATGTCTCACCTCCTTCCGACACTGTGCCTTGAGTTCATTGGAGCAAAGATAGACACCCTCCAGTTGAGGGCCTTCTTGCCCAAGGACCGAGCCGTTTGGCTGTGGTCCCTGGCTTGGGATGTAGAGTACCGTCCCTCGGTGCCTGCCCAGCTTCTTCTGCACCTCCTCGGGCACATTGCCTTCACAGCCAATGTCACCCCAGACAATCGCCTCCATATGAGGACGGCGCAGTGTTGTCTCCATGACCAGTGGTCTCAGGCCACTGGCTGTTTCCAGGACAGAGTCTCAGTGACTCGCCAGTTGGTGGACTCCCTGGACTTGTTGCAGTCACCCCAGCATCTCGAAGTTGGCATGCCTTTTCAGGCCCCAAGTCACTCGAGGGTCCTCACCATGGACACCTCCCTGCTCGGCTGGAGAGCCCACTGCGGAGATATCCACACTCAGGGCAACTGGTCGCCAGACGAGAGCACCCAGCAGATCAACCTCCTGGAGTTCCAGGCCATACACCTTGCCCTGAGGGTCTTCTGTTACTACCTACATCACCAGCCGGTGCTGGTCCAGATGGAAAACCAGGTGGTGGTGTTCCATTTGAACAAACAGGGGGGCACTGGTCCTCTACACGTACGCAATCCATCAGGGTATCCTCCTAAGGGCAGTGTATCTGCCAGGCCAGGACAATCTGCTGGCCGACAGCAGAGTTCTCCAGCTGCACGAGTGGCAGCTAGACCCCAGAGCAGCCAGTCGGCTTTTCCAACTCTGGGGGGAACTCGTGATGGACCTGTTTGCCAATTTTCAGTTGTCCCACTTCTGCTCCCGGCAGGCCCACCTCTCCAGGGTGGCAGCGGATGCATTCCTGATCTCATGGTCGGAAGGCCTCATGTATGCTTTCCCTCCGACGCCACTGATCGCTAAGACCCTGTTCAGGACCCTCCGCGACAGGGCCTCACTTATCTTGATAGCTCCTCGGTGGTCCAGGCAGCTGAGGTTAGCGGTGGAGGTCCCAATTCTCCTGGGGACCGTCCTGGGTCTCCTGTCTCAGGAGGGGGGCTCTCTCGTGCACCTCAACCTCGGGTCCCTCTCGCTGACAGCATGGCTGCTGAGAAGGTGACTCTGGGCCCCCCTCCACCTTCCGGTTGAGGTGGAGGACCTTCTGCTGGCTTCTCGCAAGGCCTCTACTAGAAAGGCTTACGCCCTCAAATGGCGCAGGTTCTCTGCTTGGTGCGCCCAGCTTGGGGCTGATTCTTTCTCCTCCCTGATGGTTCTGGTGTTAAAGTACCTTCTCTACCTTTCTCAGTCCGGGCTCAAGTCTTATTCCGTCCAGGTGCATCACCATCCGGTGGATGGTAAGCCCCTCTCGGTCCAACCATTGGTGACCCGTTTCCTTCGGGGCCTGCTCTTATCAAAGCCCCCGATTCACCCTCTGGCAACCGAATGGAGCCTTAACGTAGTGTTGGGGCAGCTCACTTGCCCACCCTTCGAGCCTCTGGCTACCTGCCTCCTTCGCTACCTCTTTTGGAAGGTGAATTTACTGGTTGCACTCACCTCCGCTCGCAGAGTTAGCGAGCTCCAAGCCCTTGTGGCAGAGGTGCCTTATACCAGGTTCTACAAGAACAGAGTGGTGCTTCGCACGCATCCCAAATTCCTGCCGAAAGTAGTGTCTCCCTTCCACCTTAACCAGGTGGTGCTTCCTACCTTCTTCCCAAGACCTCACTCCAGTCGGGCAGAGACGGTCCTGCACACTTTGGACTGTAAGGGAGCATTGTCCTTTTATATCCAAGGCACTCAGGGCCACGGCAAGGCTTCTCAGTTTTTCATCTTCTATGACCCCAGTAGGCTGGGGGAGGCGGTGACCAAGCTTACGCTGTCCTCCTGGTTGGCAGACTGTATTGCCCTCACTTATGAGCAGGCGAGGCTCCTGCTGGAAGGCCGTGTCACAGCGCACCGTGTCAGGGCCATGGTGGCTTCGATGGCAAACTTGCACTCTGTCCCGATGGTGGACATCTGCCGGGCCACCACCTGGTCTTCAGTCCATACCTTCGCAGCCCATTATTGCCTGGAAAGAGAGTCCTGATGGGACAGGGCCTTCGGCAAGGCTGTGCTCCATAACCTTTTCGGGGTCTAGGCGACTCCTACTCTCCGACCCTTCTGTGTTCAGGCTACCGGAGTCAGGAATCAGTCCTCACAACCCTCCCTCCTCCCCTTGGAGTTGCTCGTGTACCATCTGTTATTTTTGCCGTCTTTTAGCTATGTCATCTGACTGAGCATGATGGCACCCTTGGGTGGAAAGGGGACCATGCATGTGTTGTGGCCTCTTCCAAAGGCTTTCTATGAAAGTTGGGGGGATGCTTTCACGAGGGCTCCGTCAGTGCCGACATCACCCATTCCTGACTACTGATTCCTGCTATCCCCAGAGAACACCTGTTATAGGTGAGTAACTACGCTTTATTGCTTCTACTCAGCCGAACCATCTTAAATGTAATGTTGTCCATGCATCTAAATCTGCGCTCAGTTTGGTGGATAGGGAACTGTAATTAAGTGCGTATAGTTCTTTGGGGTCATCTGAGATCTTAACCCCCAGGTACTCAATCGCCCATTTGCCCATTGGAAAGGGAAGTTCAGGATCTCCACCCAACGGAGCCCTCCCAGTGCTAAAGTGTCAGTCTTTGTAAGATTCACTTTAAAACCCGAGACTTTTGAGAAGCTATCAAGCTCCTCTAAAAGGGCCGGGAGGGCGTTTTGTGGATGAGCCATAAATATCAACATATCACCCACATATAGTACGATTTTATGACTGGAACCTCCAACGCTTATCAGATATGTTTGGCTGCTCTCGAATCCTAGGTGCCAGGGTTTCTATCCCTATTGCGAATAGCATCGGTGAGAGGGGGCATCCCTGACTTGTCCCACGCTGGAGTCTGAAGGGCTCAAATTGCTGTCCATTTACCATGATTCGATCCCAGGGGATATTGTATAGTGCCCTAACCCCTTGTTTAAATGCATTACCTAACCCCATCTTTTCCATAATGGCAAACAAAAAGTCCCACTCTACCCTGTCAAAGGCTTTTTCTGCATCCAGGGCGACACAGAGTGTGGGTTCCCTCTTAACCTTGACCAGGTTCACCGCCTTTTGATGAACCTGTTTTGGTTTGGGTGTATCAACTCAGGCAAGTTGCCTTTCAGTCTGTCCGCCAAGATTTTAGCTTATAGCTTTGCATTGCTATTGAGTGCAATAGGGCGATAATTTCCTCAGAGGTCTGGCAGCTGTCCTTCCTTTGGTAAAACAATAATATTCCTTATCGTCTCTCCAGTCCAGTCCCGCACCTCTGGGTAGTGTACCACTTCCAGCAGTTTGGAGACTGAGCATGTCATATTCTTGATGACTCCAGTCTCCAAGCAGCTGGAAGATGTAGTGAGCCAGGGATCGGGCTCACTGAAGGGACAATTAAGGAGCATAGGCTAGCTTTCTTTAGTTTTCTTTTTCCTTTCTATAGCACAGTGCGCTGTATTTTTATTTCTTTAGCTAGTTTAAAAAAAAAGAAAAAAACAACTAAGAAAGAAGGGCTCTGAGGAGGACCCCCCCCCCCCAGACCCCTAGGTAGTTTCAGGGGTTTGTTGAGGGGGATCTTGAACAGACTGAGCTTTTGGCGGCTCCCGAACCCATCATCGGGTGAGGAGCTGCAACGGTCCAAGTCCTGCACAGCGGAAAGAAAGCAGCCTGCAGACAGCCCTGGTCAGCTTTAGTGGCTGAGCGCAAGGTGTGTGAATGGGCAGGCCTCAGCAGGACAGTGGATTTGTGGACCACAAGGGAGGACTTGCTGAAGGTAATTGCTAGTGTCAGAAACCTCAGCGGGAGCCAAACAGGCAACTTGGGGGTGTGTGATTGTGGCAGCTCTGCTCCGCATGAAAAAGTAAGTAAGTAAATAAATAAATAAAGGCCTCTGTGTGGCTGCAGTGCAGGAAAGCTGCAGTGTGGGTTTTCTGCTTTGGCACTGTCATGGTCTTTTGAAGGCCTGTGGCTTTGCGTCTCAGGTTTCCTCCGGGGGAATTGCTTTTGGTGTATTCTTCTTGCCTGACCCGCCCATTTTCAAGATAGAAACAGAGGGATTTATTTTTAGTTTATTTTTGGTTAACTTTATTCTGCTTTCTGTTCCTATCTGGGTCCCCCCCCCCCCACTTCCCGCTCTCCTTTCTGTTGCCTTTTTCTCTTGGCATACAGGGTTCCGGGGGAAAGGATTCCTGGGTCCAGGGGCGTATCACACCATGCCGGCTCGGCCGCAGTGCCCGGTTTGTGAGACCAGGAGGGGTGTAGTTTCAGAGGCAGGCATCTGTAGTGGCTGCGCACAAGAAGCCACCTCAGTGAAGCAAGATCTGCAGGATAGGGCAGCGACTTGGATAAATCTCCCTCTTCATCTCCAGAAGCTCAGGTCTCAGTGGGCCCTCCGCTGCCGCCATCAGAGCCGGCCCGAGGTCCCCGGGCCATTCCTGGACCTGCCACGTCTCAGACCCTGGGGGAGATGGGTGGCCCGGATGGTTTTCCCCCCAAGTTTGTCTTACTCCTGCATAGGGCTTCCTGCAAGTGCCAGTTGTGCCGAGTAGCTGTGTAGCCACAGTTTTGTTTGGTGAAACAGGAAGAACTTGCATATAAGTAATGTATATAACTGGAAAGACAGTCAGTGGATAGGAGACAAATGAAGTCCTTTCCATCTTTCTGTGGTCAGTGAGTAACCTGAATGTTCATCTTTTGTCTCTTAGCCCAGACCCTGTACCTACTAAATTTTTGATATTGATTGTAAAGGAAGTTGTACTTCTTACAGCCATTGGTACTACTTATAATAAAAATGTAAACTTTTATTTGGGGAAAGTGTCAGAGTCTGATTGGATCAATGCATGGTCCATTTCAGATCTTTATGGTACAACATGGTAGCGCAATCTAAAACTGCTCAAAATATGCAAGACATGACAGGGAGCATTCTCGGTGGCAGGTGTCTGCCTAGACTGCACGCAAGAGGCTGGGTCATTGGAGCAGGGCCTGCAGGATGAGACGAGGCAGGAGAGTCCTTCCCGGTCGCAAGAGACCTGGAGGCAGGGGGTGCCATGTTACCTTCAATGAATCTGGCCCCTGGTCTCTGCGCGATGCCTGTACCATCCACCCCTCAAGCCCAGGGAGCAATAGGGCTTCTGGGGGAATTCTCACTGGAGTTTCTTACTGTTGCCTAAAGCTACGTCAACAAGGCTTGGTAAAAGCAGCTCCTCAGCCCCGAAACGTGGGGCTAAGAGTGCAGTGGACGCAAAAGAGCATGAGTCAGGGGCAGTGGCGACTAAGTGGGCTAGAGGCTCGAGTGGCAGCAATCGCCATTGTCTTGAAGGGCTACAAAAAGGAACTGCTACTTCTGGAGAGAGATCTGCAATTGTAAGTATTTACTTTTGGGAATTTTTCTAAATCTTGGTGAAAAAGGAATTCTTTAGATTAAAGCTGATTAATCTGTGAATTGAGTGTATTTGTTAAATCAGTCAGGGCCTAGTATCAGCAAATATCTTTTAGTTAAATTAAAAATGCAACAGGTAGCTTTAAATTTAAGTTTAAAATCCAGCAGAGAGCTTTTAGTTTAAATTTAATACCCAGTCAGGGCTTAGTAGCAACAAAGAGCTTTCAGTTTAAATTTAAAACACAGCAGAGAACTTTCTGGTTAAATTTAGAATTAAAGACTCCCTTGAGCCAAGCAAGGGCTGTATGACTCACCCAGGAAATTGGGCAGAGGTTACCTTAGAAGCAGGAGGACAGGGTACTGTGTAGCAAACGTTTTTTTTATTTATTTATAGATTTTAACACAATACAATGCCAAAAAGTACAGTATATATGTTAGCACCCACAAAAAAACACAAGCAACTAAACAAAATACAGATCACATTATTGTGGGAAACAAACTATATAGACCACATCAAGAGAGCAAAATTGTGATACAAAGTAACAAACCACATCTTCCTAAAATGGAAAAGAAAACGGATCAATACAGACCACAATATTGGAGGCATATATAACCAAGATCACTAATCCCCGACCAAACCCTGTCTATCTAGCAAAAATTTCTCCAGATGTGATACGTCCGAGAAAACATATGAAGCGTTATACACTTGCATGGAAATCGCAAGAAAAATGAAGCACCCAGAGCTACAACCCGGGGCTTAAGAACTAAAAATTGCCTCCGGCGCATTTGAGTGGGACGAGACACATCCGGGAAAATATTTATAGGCCGTCCACAAAACTTAGCAGACTTAGCCCTAAAAAAGGCTCTCAATATACGTTGCTTAATCAAAACTGACGGAAAAGTAACTAACAAAGTAGAGCGTTGTGATGTCGTATCAAGAGAATCCTCTAGGAAAGCAGTGAGATTTGTTACAGAAGGAACAATTTCATCAAGTTCACCTTCAACAGGATTAATCCTCTTTGAACTAGTTGGGACATAATAAAATTGCATAACATCAATAGGATCCAGATATAGCTAATATTTCCTTGAAATACTTTTCCAAAAGAATCTGGGGAGATAGTAATGATGACTGCGGAAAATTTAAAAAACGCAAATTACATGCCCGAATCGAATTCTCCAGAGTTTCAACCTTTGAATGTAAAATTAAGGAATCTTTAATTCCAACTACTTTAAGAGCCTGAAGAGGAGAAACTTGGGATTCCAATTTAGCAACAGCCATATCTATCATCGAAACTTTCTTATCCAGCTGCTGTACAGATAAAGCAGCCTCTTGAGAAAATTTGCATAAAGAAGTAACAGCCAAAGATACCTTAGTATCAATGCACTTTAAGGCCCCCCACAAATCCTTTAGGGTAATCTCTGCATCCGGTAGCAAAACTGGGAGTTCAAAAGAGCCCCCTACGTTTGCCAACTGAACTGGGGAGGGAATACGTACTAAATTGTCTTCCCTGCTAATCTCAGAGGAGACCCTAAAACTTACATCATCCTTAGAAACAGGGCAAGGAGGAGGAGATCTTCCCCCGGGGCTTAAAGAAGCACCCTCGAGGGACGACTGTGCCAAAGGTTTGGGAGCGAAATTTTGTCCAGAGGACCGGCAGGTTTAGCAACACCTGAACCGGCCTCTGAAGGTTTGGGCAGTGTTTTAGCCTTCTGCTGTCCCATATAAACACCTTATCAAGACCAATGAATATAAGAAACAACACGCAAAAAGTAGAAAGCAAATAACAACTACAGCCCAAAACCTTCAGCTCTTACCACGATGGAACTAACCGTCACAGTGACGTCAAAGGGGCAGGTCCTGCCCCTTTGAAAACGCCCCTTCGAAAAACGCCCCGCAATCGCGCTCCACAATCGCGGAGAGAAGGAAATCCACTTTTATAAAGCAAAAGGTCCCACAGAGAGCAGGCTGCCCCGAGCACGCCTGCCCAATGTAAGCAGGGCAGTAGCAGCGTCGGGAACCAAAAGCCAGCCACAGCCGCAGCAATCCAACGGCCCGATGTACAGGGTCAGCACCTCCTCACGATCCAGCAATCTGCTCTGCCTCTGGAGTAAGTGGAGAAGCTTTTAAAATCCACAAGGTCCCACAGAGAGCAGGCTGCCCCGAGCACGCCTGCCCGATGTAAGCAGGGCAGTAGCAGCGTCGGGAACCAAAAGCCAGCCACAGCCGCAGCAATCCAACGGCCCGATGTACAGGGTCAGCACCTCCTCACGATCCAGCAATCTGCTCTGCCTCCGGAGTAAGTGGAGAAGCTTTTAAAATCCACAAGGTCCCACAGAGAGCAGGCTGCCCCGAGCACGCCTGCCCGATGTAAGCAGGGCAGTAGCAGCGTCGGGAACCAAAAGCCAGTCACAGCCGCAGCAATCCAACGGCCCGATGTACAGGGTCAGCACCTCCTCACGATCCAGCAATCTGCTCTCTCAAACATTTTTTAATAAGTTTTCTTTCCCTCCCTCCACCCACTCACCCCTGGGATAATTGCAACTTTATAGGTGCTTAAATCTCTTAAAGAAAAGGAGGTGCCATATTCACACTTAGGTGCATCTGTTTATCCTCATCAGGCATATATTAAGGACCTGAGATTAATTAAGCTTCAGGTGAACAAAGTACATTAAACATATTAGGTATAGATTTATTAGTATAAGTATCCCTAGCAATCCTTAGTAAGTAAAGAATTTAAATACCTCAACACAATTTTAAAACTAAGATGCAGACAGCAGTCCAGCAGCAAGGTGGGGGTTTTCCAGTCTTTTGCCTCGAGTGTCACATATATGATTTTCTCCCAGTTGGTGAGGGGTCTTACATGTGCACTAGGTGCAAGGAGCTCTTCTCATCCCTCCAGTTCAGTCCCTCATCTCTGGGTAGTGCACCTCCTCCTGCAGCATGGAGACTGGGCATGTCAGACTTGTGAAACCACTGTACATATCCTGCTGGCACATCCCACCAGTCCCCAGTGTGTCCAGTCTCCATGCAGCTGGAGGTAGTGAGTCTAGATGCTGGGCTCACTAAAGGGGCAGATAAGGAGCTTTAGGCAGGTTAGATAGGGTTTTGATCATTTATTTCTCCCTATAACTTTTTTTTCGTTTGGGTTGTAGCTGTAAAGTTAAAAAAACAAAACAAAAAGAAAACAAAAAAAACCCAGACTGGAAGGGGATCTGAGGAGGATCATGAAGATTTCCTCTCACTCTCCGGTGGGATTCTGTCTGATCTGTCTACTCTCCCCTCCTTGTTTGTACGGAAGGGAGTTGTGCAGCTGTCTGTCCTTCTTTTCCCGGCACGATTTCTGCCCTGGTTATTTTTGCCGTCATCGGAGCTCTGACTGCTGCAGCTGCCGGCTGTCACTGTTTCCACAGCTGTGCTGCTTGCTGAAAGCCCAATCTCCAGGAGCAAGCAGGAATGAGTCCTCACATATGGGTACGTCGGAACCGACGGAGCCTGCGCGGGAAAGCTCCCCAGCTTTTCAGATGAAAAGCTTTTGGGGCTTCCCACAGCGCATGCGCGCTGCCTTCCCGCCTTCCTGACCAGCTCTCTTCAGTTTCTCTTTTTCCGCGGAGCCAGCAGGTCGTGTTCCTGTCACCGCTGAAGAAATTCTTATTTTAATTTGTTTCTTTTGACCGCGTACCTGCCTTCCCCATACCAAAACCGGTACTGCCGGTCTCTCTTTCTTTCTTTCTAAAAAAAAAAAAATAAATAAAATCTTTTTTTATTTTCAGCACAACGTGGTAACTTTTGCTAGGCCTTCAGGCCTACACAAATTCTCCTCATGGAGAAGCCAGCTCCTGGTTTTAAAAAGTGTACCAACTGTAGTGCTGTTATTTCTGTCACAGACACCCATGAATGGTGTCTTAAATGTTTGGGACATGACCACTCCATACCGGACTGCCCATTCTGCTCCCAGATGTCTAAACATGGTTTGCAGAATCGGGCCAACAAGTTCCACGTGCTGTTTGCTTCAGATAATCCAGCATCACAGTCATCCAGGTCTTCCTCTCCGGATGGATCTCAGGTAACCAAACTTTCTGTGGGCAAATCCTCTAAAAGCAAATCTCGTTCAAAAGATCGAGAGGCTCTCAATCTTGAGTTCGAGGATTCTGCCCAGACCAAAAAACCCCGGCGGGAGGCTCCGGCCTCCAAAGCATCACCTATGGGGTTACAGGTTGACATCGATGGCACGGCCTCGACCGATCACCTGTTAGACTGCTCTGGGGTACCGGTCGATACCGGTACCGACATCCAGGCAGTAGTGGCGTCCATGGGCAATTCTGTGCAGACCATGCAGCAGGCCGTTCTGGCTTTCATTAAGGCTGCGATGCCCTCGGTACCGATTCCATCGGTACCGACTCCGGTTCCGGTATCCACACCGGAACCGAGACCATCGACTTCCAAGCGTCGATCGGTTCCGCATGCCGGATTCAGGCTATTGCCCGATACCGATCCCATGCCCGATACGCCCGATCTCGATATCGGTCGGTACGCATATCGTGCATTGGAAGCACAGAGAGAATACTCAGATTCTTCTGATGAGTTCACTTCCTCTGATGACTCTGCTGAGCTTGATCTTCCTGAGGAGCCCTCTTCTCCAAAGAGGAGGATGTCTCCTCCAGAGGATTTATCCTTTCAGGATTTCATTGTTGATGTAGCTAAAGGGCTTTCTATTGCTACATCTTCTGGAACGGAACCAAGATCAAAGAAATTGGATATTTTAGGATACTCCAAAGCTCCTAAAGAGGCAGTTACCCTGCCTATCCATGAAATCCTTCAAGAACACTTGATGGATTTGTGGGAGACTCCTCTAACACTGTCTCCTCATTCCCGTAGGTTGGACACCATGTACTGGGTCCCTCCTTCTCCTGGGTTTCGAAAGACTCAACTGCCTCACCACTCCATTGTGGTGAAGTCTGCCATGAAAAAGATAAAGAGTCCTAAAAGGCACTCTTCTACCCCTCCAGGGCGAGAATGTAAGACCCTTGACTCTTTTGGTAGAAAGATCTTCCAGGCTAGTATGCTTATAGCCAGGATAAATTCCTACAGTCTTTATATAGGCATGTTTCTCAGAGAACTTGCCCTGAAGGTACGGCATTTTGCCCCCTTTATCCCTGAGGATAGAAAGGAGGACTTCACTTCTGTGGTGACACAACTTTCAGAGGTCTCCAAGTTTTCCAACAGGGCAGCCTTTGATTCCTTTGAGGTTGCAGGCAGGGCTTCGGGAATTGCTATTGCAGCCCGACGTCTTGCTTGGCTCCAGGCTTCTGACCTAGAACCCTGGGTCGTGGATGGCTTAAGGAATCTGCCCTGTACAGGTGAGAACTTATTTGGTGAGGACTGGCAAATTAAAGCTGCTCAAATGGACGCAGAAAATGCCACTCTAGATAGACTTTCTAAGTCTACTTCTACTCCTGCCAAAAAGAAGCCTTTTAAGAGGCCTTACTACAAGAAGGCCAGATTTTCCACAAATACTGGCCAACAATCTGCTCAGCCTCGCTTTGCTGCTAAACGTCAGCAATCTAAGCAAGTAAAGTCAAGGCCTGCAGTGTCTGCTACACCCCAGCAGGCTCAACCCCCTCAGGGGTTTTGACTTGCCCCTAGAGAACTTACCATTTCTGGCTCTAGAACAACCAGAGCCCCTCACCATTCCCGGAAGGTTAGCTCACTTTGCTCCCAGATGGGAGCAAATTACATCAGAGCAATGGACCCTCTCTATCATCCGAGAGGGTTACAAACTTCATTTCTCCAGCCTTCCTCCCCATACCATGGTGAGACAATTCAGTTCTCCCCCATCTCTTCTGACCCTGTTGGGTCAGGAAGTCTCCTCTCTCCTTGCCCAAGGGGCAATAGAGGAGGTTCCTCTTCCTCAACAGGGGTTAGGGTTCTACTCCCCTTATTTTCTCATAACAAAGAAGACAGGGGGCTTCAGACCTATCCTAGATCTGAGAGAATTGAACAAATTTCTATTCAAGGAGAAATTCAAAATGCTCTCTCTGGGCATTCTCCTTCCATACCTTCAGAGTCAGGATTGGCTTTGTTCTCTAGATCTCAAGGATGCGTATACTCATATACTCATCCATCCATCCCACAGAAAATATCTTCGATTTCTGTACCAGGGAAAACATTTCCAATACAGAGTACTTCCCTTCGGTCTCGCCTCTGCTCCAAGAGTATTCACAAAATGCATGGCAGTCGTAGCCGCATTTCTAAGAGGCATGGGAGTCTTTGTGTTCCCATATCTGGACGACTGGCTCATCCGAGCTCCATCTCAGTCAGAAGCCCAGATTTCCTTGGACCGCAAAAGGCGTATTCTTCAATATCTGGGACTTGTGGTAAACATTCCCAAGTCCCAACGTATCCCTATTCAGTCCCTGGAATTCATAGGGGCCCACTTGGACTCCACCACTGCAAGGGCCTACCTCCCTCTGGTCCGAGGCCAACGACTAATCAGCTTGGCCTCCCAGGCTCAGTCCAGAAGTCACTTGTCAGCCAGGGAACTGCTGCAACTTCTGGGCCACATGGCCTCCACGGTCCATGTGGTGCCCTACGCTCGTCTTCATATGAGGGCAGCTCAATGGACTTTGGCCACCCAGTGGTCTCAAGCATCAGGAGCGCTCTCAGACCAAGTACTCACCTCAAAACGTCTGTTTTGGTCTCTCCAGTGGTGGACATCCTCCAAAAATCTGTTGTTGGGGACCCCCTTCCAACCTTCGTTGCCCCAAGCAACCCTCACAACAGATGCCTCCCAAACAGGGTGGGGAGCTCATCTCCAACACCTCTCCACTCAGGGCACCTGGTCTCCCCAGGAGACCACCCTTCACATCAACCTTCTGGAACTGCGAGCAATCTTCCTTGCCCTCACAGTCTTCCACACCCTCCTTGTCAACCTGACTGTCCTAGTCCAGACAGACAATCAGGTAGCCATGTTCTATGTCAACAAACAAGGAGGGACGGGCTCTCTGTCGCTTTGCAACGAAGCTCTCAGATTATGGGCCTTCGCCAGAGAGCATCAAATTCATCTTCTGGCAGTATACCTTCCAGGAGTTCAAAACTCTCGGGCAGACAGACTCAGTCGAGTTCTGCTTCCACACGAATGGTCCCTGCATATGGACCAGATACGCAGAATCTTTCAGGAATGGGGGACCCCGGACATAGACCTCTTTGCAAGTCCGTGGAATGCCAAACTTCCCCGGTTCTGTTCCAGGACTCCGTGTCAGGGAGCTCAGGCCAACGACGCCTTTCTCCTGCATTGGGGTCAGGAATTCCTGTATGCTTTTCCACCCATTCCTTTGATTCCCAAGACTCTGTTCAAACTTCAGAGGGATCACGGGTCAATGATCCTCATTGCTCCACGCTGGCCATGCCAAGTGTGGTTCCCTCTACTTCTACAGCTCTCCCAGGGCTCCTCCCTGGACCTGGGAGCTGCGCCAGACCTTCTGTCTCAGGAGAAAGGGACTTTGTGGCACCCAAACCCCAAGTCCCTACATCTCCGAGCTTGGTTACTGAAGGCTTAAGCCTTCATGAGTTTAATCTTTCTCAACCAGTGAAAGATATCCTTCATGCCTCTAGGAAACCCTCTACCAGGCGTTCCTATGCTTTCAAATGGAAACGTTTTTCCATTTGGTGTGCTCAACGGGGTCTTGACCCTCTGGCACTTCCTTTGAATTCTCTACTAGACTATCTCCTGCATCTCTCCAATGCAGGCCTCAAGACGAATTCAGTACGAGTCCATTTAAGTGCTATTGCAGCATCCTTAAAACCTATAAATGGACAACCTGTCTCCTCTCATCCTCTTGTTGCAAGGTTCATGAGAGGCCTGACCTTAACTAAACCTCCCATCCGACCTCCGCCGGTAGCATGGGATTTGAACCTAGTTCTAGGTCAGCTTATGAAGCCACCTTTTGAGCCTTTGGACTCCACCTCCTTGAAATTTCTTTCATGGAAGGTAGTTTTCCTTATTGCAGTCACTTCGGCTCGCCGCATCAGTGAACTGCAGGCTTTAGTGGCTAATCCACCTTATACTAGGTTTCATCATGATAAGGTGGTCCTTAGGACGAACCCCCACTTTATGCCCAAAGTGGTCTCGCCTTTTCATCTTAATCAAGAGGTATATCTACCTGTTTTTTTCCCGGCTCCTCATGCATCCACTGCAGAGAGGAACCTTCATACCCTTGATTGTAAAAGAGCTCTCGCCTTTTACCTCAACAGGACTGAGCCACATCGAAAGTCTTCCCAACTTTTTGTGTCTTTTGATCCTTCTCATTTGGGACTTCCAGTCTCCAAGCGTACACTTTCCAATTGGATTGCTCAGTGTATTTCTTTTGCTTACCAGAGTAAGAACATTTCTCTGGAAGGCCATGTCACAGCTCACAATGTGAGAGCCATGGCCACCTCTATGGCTCATCTTCACTCTGTTTCCATAGATCAGATCTGTCGAGCAGCCACTTGGGCCTCGGTTCATACCTTCACAGCCCATTACTGTTTGGACAAGGACTCCCGCCGGGATGCCTTGTTTGGTCAGGCTGTCCTCAAACACCTGTTCCATACTTAAACAACTCCTGCCCACCTTCCCTGGTTGGATGCCTGAGATCCATACGAAGATGGTTACCTTTGGAGGGGGATCTCCCAGGCATCTTAGATAGGGAGTCCCCATATGTGAGGACTCATTCCTGCTTGTTCCTGGAGATAGCACAGTTACTTACCTGTAACAGGTGATCTCTGGGAACAGCAGGAATTAGTCCTCACAACCCACCCACCTCCCCTAGGAGTTGTATCTTCTATCTATCTACCTTCCTTTCCTCTCTCTATTGTCTCAGCTATAAACTCGAACTGAAGAGAGCTGGTCAGGAAGGCGGGAAGGCAGCGCGCATGCGCTGTGGGAAGCCCCAAAAGCTTTTCATCTGAAAAGCTGGGGAGCTTTCCCGCGCAGGCTCCGTCGGTTCCGACGTACCCATATGTGAGGACTAATTCCTGCTGTTCCCAGAGATCACCTGTTACAGGTAAGTAACTGTGCTTTTCTGTCAGCTATCAGCAGAGGAGGTTTTTGGGAGTCCCGGAAGCAGAGGTGAGTGCTCCGATTGATGTTTTGGGAGTTGGTGAGAGTTTTAGGGCCTGCTGCTGCATGGGTTGCACGTTTTGGCGGTTAGCAGGGCTGAGGAGCTTCGCGGGCCGTTTTTCCCGCGTTTTTTGAGCTCAATGCTAGTTTTCTTTCACATTCCGCTTTGGTCAGTGAAAGGTTTGCCTATTTGAATATTTTAGAGATTCTTTTGATTTCTTTAATCGTTTCTGTTTGATTTCTTAAAGGGCCAGTACAAAAAAAAAAGCACTTCACGTTTTTGTTTTTTGGTTCCTGTGGTTGACTGCGGAGTCCCCACTTTATTCTCTGTTTCTGCGTATTCCGTAGCGCTGATGCCTACGTGTCCACAGTGCCTCGTTTGTGGTTCCCATCGGGGCTCAGTCTCGGACGCGGTGTCTGTTGGGGCAGCGCTGCTGAAGCGCTTAATATGGAGCAAGAAATTCAGGATAAGTCTAAGGAAGGGACTTTGGGAACCCAAGGACCTGCAGGGTCGTTGGATGGGGAAGCTCTCTTTTAGTCTTCGTCTGCTCCTCTTACTGCAAACCTGGCTGTGCCAGGTACTTCCACCACTCCGGTGGTTGCGGCAACAGCTCTCGGAGGGTTTTCTCCGGATTTTGTGCTGCTTCTTCATCAGGCTTACTGTTTACGACAACAGGGGACGATCGCGGATGCTTCGCTGCTTGGGGCCGGAGGAGGTCAAGCGGCCACCGAAAGTTCTGGAAGTGCTGAAAGTAGATTGGCTAAGAGAGCGCGGTCTGTGGAGGATCAGCCTCTTGGATTAGACTGACCGGAAGGTGAGGACGTCGATATGGAGCAGGAGTCCAGAATGGAAGAGCTAGAGGAAGGTGAGATTCAGGAGCCTGAAGATCAGGTGAGGATTATCCGGGTCTTTCGGAGAGAGGAGCTGACAGCCCTCATTATTGAGTCGCTTGAGGCCCTCAATCTTTCTACTTTTCAACCAGTGGAGAATGAGGGGTTGGAGGATCCTCTCATCCAAGTGGTTCGGATATCCCAGGCAGTTTTTCCTGTTCACCGGGTGGTCAAGCAGATGATTCAGGAAGAATGGGATTTGCCGGAGGTAGGATTGCGTGGTGTAAGGTCGATTAATCATCTTTATCCCTTGTCAGATCAAAAATGGGACATGTTTCGTTCTCCGCGTATAGATGCAGCGGTTTCAGCGGTCACGAAGAAGACTACCATTCCAGTTGAAGGCAGTGCGGCTTTGAAGGATGCACAGGATTGGAAGGTAGACACCTTACTGAAACAAGCTTTTGAAGTTAATGCTCTGGCTCTGCAAGCGTCTATTTGTGGGGCTTGGGTAGCGAGAGCATGCCTTCACTGGTCGCAGCGTTTACAACAGCCGGCGCAGCAAACGCAGGAGCAGTTAGCGGATGTGACAAAGCTAGAGTCGGGTTCAGCTTATTTATCCGACATCCACTATGATCTAATTAGAGGTTTACCGAATAGTATGGCTTCCTTGGTAGCTGCTCGCCGTTACCTTTGGTTAAGGAATTGGGCGGCGGACAGTTCCTCCAAGTCTTGACTTAGCAAACTTCCCTTTAAGGGGAAGCTGTTGTTTGGTGAGGATCTTGACAAGCTGGTCAAGGATTTGGGGGAATCAAAAGGTGGTCGTTTGCCGGAGGATAAGCCTAAGCAGGGTCGGACTCTGTTAGCTTCGCGGGGTCAACCTTGGGATTTCAGGCGTTTTTGTGCCTCACGGCTGGGAGGCTTTCAAAGAGGGAGTTTTGCCTCTTGAGGCCCAAGTTTTAGAGGGTTCCCTGGAGTGGGCAGAGGATTTGCTAGTCCCTCTTCCTCAGGGTTTAGGAAAGCCCAGTGAAGCGAGGAGGACCCCGGCAGGAATTCAACCAGTAGGGCATCGGCTTCAGGGGTTTCTTCCTGCCTGGGTCCAAATAACATCCGATCAATGGGTGTTGGAGGTCATTCGTGAGGATTATTCTCTCAAATTTGCCCATACGGTTGTCGACTCTTTTGTCCTGCCTCCCTGCAGGGGGCGAGCAAAAACGTTGGCAGTACAGGAGACGCTGGCTCGTCTGTTGCAGCTAGGAGCATTGATTCTGGTTCCGCAAGAGCTCTACGGTGTAGTTCAATACGCTATTTATTTTGTGGTGCCAAAGAAAGACGGGGCCTTCTGTCCAATTTTGGACCTCAAAGGGGTAAATCGCTGTCTGTGAGTACTTCATTTCCGAATGGAAACTTTGCGATCGGTTATAGTGGCGATGCGTCAGGGAGAGTTTCTGATGTCTCTCGATCTTACCAAAGCGTATTTACACATTCCAATCAGGCCAGATCATCAAAGGTACCTAAGGTTTGTGCTGCCGTGGTGGCATTTTCATTTCCAAGCATTGCCCTTCGGTCTAGCGATGGCTCTGCGCACCTTCACCAAGGTGATGGTGGTGGTGGTAGCAGCAGCTCTCCGGAAGGCAGGAATATTAGTTCATCCATATCTTGATGACTGGTTGATTCGGGCAAAGTCCAGAGCCGAAAGTGTACGAGTGACGGGCAGAGTGGTGCAGCTTCTTCAGAGTCTCGGTTGGGTAGTCTGTATGGCCAAGAGCCGATTGGTTCCATCGCAGGTTCTGGAGTATTTGGGAGTTCGCTTCAACACTCGAGTGGGAGCAGTTTTTCTACCAGATCTCCTAGCCCAGGCCCTTCGCTGCTTGGTGCGCAGTTTTTTAAAGAGTTCAGCACCATCGGCGTGGCTCTATCTCCGTGTTCTGGGGACAATGGCGGCGATGATTGAAGTCGTGCCATGGACCAGGGCACACATGCGACCATTATAGAGGTCGCTGCTCCGTCGCTGGTCTCACCAAAACGATTTGCTGTCCAAGTGCCTTCCCTGTCCATTGCGGGTCAGGGCGTCTCTACAGTGGTGGCTCTGTCCACAAAATCTAGCAGCGGGAATGCCTCTCGAGCAGCCGCAATGGCTTCCTGTTCTAACAGATGCCAGTCTCGCCGGTTGGGGAGCTCATTTAGGAGAGCTTTTCGCGAGAGGCATCTGGACTGAGCAGGAGGCTAAATGGTCGATCAACCATCTGGAGTTGCGAGTGGTAGCTCTAGCGCTTCGAGCCTTCGAGTCCTCCTTATGGGGTCGAGCGGTTCGAGTACTATCGGACAACGCCGCGATGGATGCGTACCTCAGTCGTCAAGGGGGCACGGGAAGCACGGCGCTTGAAGAGGAGGCGGAAAGTCTGTTCAGTTGGGTAGAACCTTGGCTTCAGGCGCTTTCGGCAGCACACATTGTGGGATCGGACAGTGTGACAGTGGACTTTCTCAGTCGGGTCCAGGTGGATCCCGGAGAGTGGGAGCTTCATCCGGAGGTGTTTGCTCAGATAGTCATCAAGTGGGGAGCTCCTGTGATGGATCTCATGGTGACCTTTCGGTTGGCCAAGGCGAGCCGCTTTTACAGCAGACGACAAGAGAGGATGTCAGAAGGCCTAGATGCCCTGCTGCAGCGATGGCCTACGCACAGTCTTCTCTACGTTTTTCCTCCTTTGGCCCTTATAGGTCAAGAGGTTCAGCGCATCGAAGCTCGTCGGGGGGAAGTAGTGTTAGTAGCTCCAGATTGGCCTCGCCGGCTGTGGTATGCCGATCTGATGTGCCTTCTTGACGGGAAACCATGGCGGATGCCGACAAGGGAGGATCTTCTGCTTCAAGGTCTTCTGCGAATGCCTCAGGTGGATCGGTTCTCGCTTATGGCTTGGCCATTGAAAGGGCTAGGTTAAGGAAGAAAGGTTATTCTAGTTCGGTGATTTCCTTAGCATATGTGCACATCTGGCGTATTTTTGAGGACTGGTGTGAGCAGCGTTAGATTTGTCCTGCAACAGTATCAGTTCCGATAGCATTAAGTTTCTTGCAGGACGGGTTCGATAAGAGCTTGGCGGCCAGTTCGTTAATAATACAGCTGGCAGCTATTTCTTGTTATCGAGGAAAGGTTCAAGGAGTCGCCTTGGGTGCCCATGCCGATGTGGTACGTTTTTTGAGAGCGGTATCCTGTCTACGTCCTTCGCGTAGGTTGGTTTCTCCTCCGTGGGATCTCAACCTGGTTTTAGGGGTTTTGACAAGAGAGCCTTTTGAGCCTTTGCATCAGTCTTTGCTAAAAGATTTGACTTTAAAGACAGTATTTTTGGTAGCCATTTGCTCTGCACGTCAAATCTCGGAGTTGCAGGCGTTGTCTTGTCGGGAGCCGTTTCTCACTTTTTCAAGAGAAAAGGTGGTGGTGTGTCCCGTTTCGTCTTTTCTTCCAAAGGTAGTTTTGCCATTTCATGTAAATCAGTCTGTCACCTAGCCAGTTTTGGGCATTTCGGATGAGAACGCGTCAGACCGTAGTTTGCATTTGCAGGATATAAAGAGGACTCTTCGTCGATACTTGAAGGTTTCTGAGTCCTTCCATAGGTCGGAGCGGTTGTTCGTTCTCTTTGGAGGTCCGCTTAAGGGGGAAGCGTCAGCCAAAGCCTCAATTTCCAGATGGGTCCGCGAAGTAATAGTGTCAGTTTATATCTTGCAAGGACTTCAGGTGCCCTTGGGGCTGCGGGCTCATTCTACTAGAGCACAGGCAACGTCGTGGGCAGAACATAGCTTGGTTCCTCCAGTTGAGATTTGCAGAGCAGCCACTTAGGCTTCTTTACATACTTTCAGTAAACATTATCGCATAGATGTTCAGGTGGCGGGAGATGCCTGTTTCGGGTCTGCGGTTTTGCGGTCCGGTTGGACAGGTCCCTCCCAGTAATTTACTGCTCTGTTACATCCTAGAGGTGAGGGACTGAACTGGAGGGACGATAAGGAAAGAGAAATTAGACGTACCTGCTAATTGTTGTTCCTTGAGGAACTCCAGTTCAGTCCCGATTCCCGCCCTGGGAGTTTTTTGTCAGATTTTGTAGAGTCTTTTTGTTGAATCTGGTGTATCGGCAGCCAAGCAGTAAAAACTCAGCAAATCTTTCCTTTCTGTATTCAGAAAATGTATGCCCTGTGTTCTTTCTTCTCTCTCTCCTTTCTGTCCTATTTTCTTTAAACGGGAGAGGGAGAGTTATCCTCTTATTAATGGGGAGTTAGTTTAGTTAAGAGTAAAGTTTTGATATTTAATATTATAGCTACTTATTTGTTGTTCCTTTGAGTCTGCTTTGTCATTAGGTCACTGGGGGCTGGTGGGAGGTGCCAGCAGGATATTTATTTATTTATTTATTTATTTAACTATTTCTTTTATACCGCCCCTTCCAGAGATCAAGGGCGGTTTACATATAACAGTTTAACAGTCTTGTACACATTTGTATACATTTTACATTGAACAATAGAAGTCAACTATTTACATTGAACAATAACTTTAACTTTGTAGGTGTTAAAGCAAAACAAAACATCAAACTTTTTACAAATATATATTTACAGTGGTTGTGTGTGGTGTATAGGGCAGATATTGGTGTAGGTGCTGGAATTTAATTCCTTTTAAGTCGTCTTTGTGGCGTGTATGGGGAGGGGGACAGACATGTAGTTAGATTTTTGGGATTAAGGGAGTTTGTGCATGTGTAACCACGTTTGTTGTGGAGCTGGCTTTGGGGGAGTAGGGGATTTCAAAGTGTTCAGTGAACAGGTAGGTCTTTAATTCTTTCCTGAATTGGATGAGGTCTTTTATGGTGCGAAGGTCAATAGGGAGGTCGTTCCAGAGTGTAGGAGCAGTGAATGTGAATGCTCTGGAGCTAGTGGTTTTCTTAGTTTTCCGGATGGCTTTTGGTATGATAAGGGAGTGGGCTGCGTTTTGTCTGTGGGCCCTTGTCGATGTTGGAGAGTGCAGTAATGTAGATAGGTGTGAGGGGGTTATGTCATTTATGAGTTTATAGGTTGTTAGGATAGTTTTATATTTAATTCGGCTGTTTATAGGGAGCCAGTGGAGTTCTAGCAGTATTGGGGTTACATGGTCTGTTAGGCGAGCTTTAGCAATTACTTTTGCACAGATGTTTTGAGCTCTTTGTAGAAGGTATGTGCTTTTTTGAGGAAGGCCTATTAGGAGACTATTGCAATAGTCGAAGTGAGGGGTGATCAGTGTACTTACTACAGATCTAAAGTCTTGTGTTTCGAGGAGTGGCCTTAGGTGTTGAATAGTTTTGAGTTTATAGAAAATGGTTTTTACTGTTTGTTTTATGTGTGGTAGCATGGTAAGAGTGTGGTCTATTATTACTCCTAAGTATTTTACCTGTTTTCTAACAGGTATGGAGGTTTTGTTGATTGTGATTGTTTCTGGGTAAGTGTTCTCAGTCATAGATGACCTTGTTACGAACATTGCCTCAGTTTTTTTGAGGTTGATGCTGAGGTGGTTGGATTCCATCCAGGAGGAGGTCTCAGCCATGCATTTGGATAGTGAGTCATATGTAGGGTTTTTAATGGTTATGGGGATAGCTAGCATGATGTCATCGGCATATATAAAATGGTTAATCCTGTGTTTTTTAAATATGTTTGTTATGTACAGTGGTGTCACAAGGATATGTACAGTGGTGTCACAAGTCTGACATGCCCAGTCTCCGTGCTGCAGGAGGAGGTGCACTACCCAGAGGTGAGGGACTGAATTGGAGTTCCTCAAGGAACAACAATTAGCAGGTAAGTCTAATTTCTCTTTTGCTCTTAGGGAATGAGTCCGATCTCTGGAGGCTAGAGTAGCAGACTTGGAGGATATAAGGAAGACAGAGAGATACATAGACGAGACCTATAGGGATATAGTACTGAAGTCTCCTCCAGTCTGGCAGCATCCCTGTTGCCATGGAGGAGAGAGGTCATGTGACAGGTGAGCATCACCCTGGTGCTGCAGGAAGTGATCCTGTAGCTAGGTGATATAAAACCCTCTCTCATTGAGAAGGTTTCTCCAGGGACATGTGCCCATGAGGGAAAGGTTAGGATAGCCGTTATCGTTGGTGATTCGATCATTAGGCATGTAGATAGCTTGAAGGCTGGTCGACATGAAGATCGCCTGGTAGCATGCCTGCCTGATGTGATGGTAGTGGACCTCACGCACCACCTAGACAAGGTCTTAGATAGTGCTGGGGAGGAGTCTGCTGTCTTGGTACATGTCGGTACCAATGACAAAGGAAAGTTTGGTAGGGAGGTTCTAGAGGCTAAATTTAGACTTTTAGGTAGGAAGTTGAAATCTAGAACTTCGAGGGTAGCATTCTCAGAAATGCTTCCCATTACATGCGCAGGACCCAAAAGGCAGGCAGAGCCCCGGAGTCTCAATGCATGGATGAGACACTGGTGCAAGTATGAGGATTTTGGATTTGTTAGGAACCTGGGAACATTCTGGCAAAAGGAGGGGCTCTTCCGAAGGGATGGGCTTCACCTTAATCGGAATGAAACCAGGCTGCTGGCATTAAGCTTTAAAAAGGAGAGAGAGCAGCTTTTAAACTAGATGGGTGACTGTTGACTTTCCCCTACTAAGAGCATATGATTTGGAACAATGTATCCTTAAGGATACTAGCAAAAGATTGAAGTTAGGGCATATCACTAGAGAGGTTCCAATAAAGACAAAAGTAGCCCAAATGCCGAGTACAGAGCAGACAGAGCTTAAAGATTCCAAATTACCCCTGCCTACTGATAACCAGATTAATATGAATAAAATACAGCCTCTAAAATGCGTGTATGCAAATGCTAGAAGCCTTAAAAATAAGATGGGAGAGTTAGAATATTTAGCACTAAATGAGAGGTACATATGATTGGTATCTCAGAGACATGGTGGAAGGAGGACAACCAGTGGGACACTATGATATCTGGGTACAAACTATATCGTAATGATAAAGAAGATCAAATTGGTGTAGGGCTTGCGTTCTATGTTAGAGAGGGCATTGAGTCAGAAAGGATTAAATTTTTTCAGGAAACAAAATTCACTGTGGATTCTCTATGGATTGAAATTCCATGTAGGAAGGGGAAGGGGAAGGTGATGGCAGTGAGGATGTACTATCGACCACCTGGGCAGAATGAACAAACGGATGATGAAATGCTCAAAGAAATCAGGGAAACTAACAAAAGCTACAACACAGTAATCGTAATGGGTGATATCAATTACCCCAGTATCGACTGGGTCAGTGTCACGGCAGGACATGCTAGGGAGATAAAGTTTCTAGATGAAATAAATGACTGCTTCTGGGAGCAGCTGGTTCTTGAACCGACCAGAGGGGAAGCCATTTTGGACCTAATCCTTAGTGGGCCACAAGATCTGGTGCAAGAGATAAGTGTGTTGGGGCCACTTGGCAATAGTGATCATAGCATGATCGCCTTTGATTTAATAAATGAAGGAAGGATGGTAAGGAAGCCCACAGTACAACCTTTTAACTTTCAAAAGGGAGATTATGATAAAATGAGGAAAATAGTTAAGAAAAATCTAAAAGGAGCAGTTGGAAAGGTTAAAGATTTACATCAAGCTTGGGTGTTTAAAAATACTATCTTGGAAGCCCAGACCAGCTGTATTCCACACTTTAAGAAAAGTGGAAGGAAGTCCAAAAAACTGCTGGCATGATTTAAAGGTGAGGTCAGAGAGGCTGCTGTTGCCAAAAAAGCATCTTTCAGGAAATGGGGAAAAGGAGCCAAATGACAAACTGGAAACAAAAGCACTGGCAAGTTAGATGCAAAGCATTGATAAGGCAGGCAAAGAGAGAATTTGAGAAGAAGCTTTCTGTGGAAGCAAAAACGCATAATAAAGACTTTTTCAAGTACATTCGTAGCAAAAAACCTGTGAGAGTCAGTTGGACCATTAGATGATATGGGTAAAAGGGGCATTAAAAGGGGACAAGGACATAGCAGAGAGCCTGAATGAATTCTTTGCTTCGGTCTTTACTGAGGAAGATGTAGGAATGTTACCCATGACTGAAATGGTATTTAAAGGAGATGCTGCGGAAGAATTGAAAGAAATATCAGTACACCGGGAAAATGTATTACAACTATTTGATAAACTGAAGAGTAGTAAATCACCTGGACTGAATGGTATACATCCAAGGTTGTTGATAGAACTGAAATATGGGATTGTAGACCTACTATTAGTAATTTGTGAACTATCATTAAAATCATCTGTAATACCTGAAGATTGGAAGATGGCCAGTGTAACGGCAATTTTTAAAAAGGGTTCCAGGGGTAATCCGGGAAACTACAGACCGGTGAGCCTGATGTCAGTACCGGGAAAAATGGTGGAGACCATCATAAAGAACAAAATTACTGAACATGTAGATAATCTTGTTTTAATGGCAGACAGCCAATATGGCTTTAGCCAAGGAAAGACTCGTCTTACTAATCTGTTATGTTTTTGTGAAGGTGTGATTAAACAGGTAGACAAAGGTGAGTCGGTTGATATAGTATATCTGGACTTTCAGAAAGTCTTTGACAAGGTCCCTCATGAGACTTTTGGCAAAATTAAAAAGTCATGGGATAGGAGGCAGTGTAATATTGTGGATCAGGAATTGGTTAAAAGATAGAAAGCAGAGGGTAGGGCTAAATGGCCAATTTTCCCAATGGAGAAAGGTGAATAGTGAAGTACCACAGGGATCTGTGCTGGGTCTGCTGCTTTTTTATTCATAAATAACCTGGAAATGGGAATAACGAATGAGGTAATCAAATTTGAAGATGACGCAAAACTATTCAAAGTTGTTAAAACTCATGACGATTGTGGAAAATTGCAAGAGGATCTTTATAAATTGGAAGACTGGGCATCCAAATGGCAGATGAAATTTAATGTGGACAAGTGCAAAGTTATGCACCTAGGAAAGAATAACCCAAACTATTGTTACATGATGCAAGGTTTCACATTAGGATCCACCACCCAGGAAAATGATTTAGGCGTTATTGTGGATAACGTGTTAAAACTCTCCACCCAGTATGCAGCGACAGCCAACAGAGTAAATAGAATGCTAGGTATCATAAGGAAAGGAATGGAGAATAAAGGAAAGGATATTATAATGCCTCTGTATCGTTTGATAGTGTGACTGCACCTTGAATTTTATGTGCATTTCTGGTCGCCGTATCTTTAAAAGGATATAGCGTTATTAGAAAAGGTACAGAAAAGAGCCACCAAAGTGGTAAAGGGGATGGAAGGATACCACTATGAAGAGTGGCTAAAAAGGTTAGGGCTCTTCAACCTGGAAAAGAGACAGCAGAGGGGGAGATACGATAGAGGTCTATAAATTAATGAATGGAATGGAATGGGTAAACATAGATTTTTTACACCATCAAAATATAGAAAGACTAGGGGCCATGCAATGAAGCTACAGGGTAACCTATTTAAGACTAATAAGAGAAAATATTTTTTCACTCAACTTGTAATCAAACTCTGTAATTTGCTACTGGGTGATGTAGTAAAAGCTTTTAATATAGCCGGGTTTAAAAAAGGTTTGGACAAGTTCCTGGAGGAAAGGTCCATAAACCATTATTAAAATGGACCCAGAATATCTACTTCTTGCCCCAGTACAAGCATTGTGAACCTGTGTCTTTTGGGGAAACTGCTAGATACTTATGACCTAGATTGGCCACTGTTGGGAACAGGATATTGGGCTTGATGGACCTTGATCTGACCCAGTATGGCATATCCTATGTTCTTATTGTCAGAGGGGCTGGATGGGGAAGATCTTGACATGGAGCTAGATCGGCAGGAGGAGTTGGAAGATGGAGAGATCCCAGAACTGGAGGATCGGGCTGGATTGTTTGGGTGTCCCACCGGATGGAGCTGCCAATGTTCATTTTGGTGTCTCTCAAGGCTCTGAATATGCCCGCTAATTTCCCAGCAGAGGAAGCAGCACTGGAGGATCCGCTGCTCCAGGCTGTGCGGATATCACAGAAAGTCTTTCGGGTACATAGTATGACAGTATGACAGATGATCCAGGAGGAGTGGGATCTGCGAGAGACTAGTCTTAAAGGGGTACGATCCATGTCGTGCCTGTACCTGCTACTGGTGCAAGCTCCTTTGATTGCCCAGAGTGGACACAGCAGTATCTGTGGCAGTAGAAGAGATCTTGACTCATCTCCTGCAGCTAAGAGCCATGGAACCGGTTCCGCGAGACCAGTTCGGCTGCGATCAAGACTCCCATTTATTTTGTGGTGCCCAAAAAGGACGGTTCTTTTCACCTGTCTCTTGACCTTAACGACTTGAGCCACTGTCACCAGGTACCTCATTTCCACATGGAAACTCTTGGATCAGTAATGGTGGCGGTACGGAGTGGAGAATTCTTAGTGTCTCTTGACCTCTTGGAGGCATATCTGCACATCCCATCCATCCAGAACATCAGCAGTTTCTCTGCTTTGCAATGCCAAGAGGCCATTTCCAGTTTCGGGTGTGGTCCTTCAGTCTGATGACCAGCCCCCGTACCTTCACCAAAGTCTGGGTGGTAGTGGCAGCTGCTGTCTGCAAGGAAGGGGTTTCGTCCATCCATACCTAGACGATTAGCTGATCTGGGCGAAGTCCAGGGTGAATAGCGAAAGAGCAACAGCGCACGTAGAGTTCCTTCAAAGGCTTGGCTGGGTGGTCAAACCTTGTCAAGAGTCAGTTACGGCAGGCCTAGGATCTCTAGAGTATTTGGGAGTGTGCTTCAATAACATATGGGCAGGGTTTTTCTGCCGGATCGTTGGGTGCAGGAGCTACGACAGTTGATACGGCAGTTCCTGAAGATGGCAAGACCGTCGACATGGCATTATCTGCATGTTCTGGGGACCATGGCAGGTGCTCTCGAGCTAGTCCCATAGGCAAGGATGCCCATGTGACTGCTGCAGAGTGCTCGGCACCAGTGGTGGTCCCATCAGAGTCAACACCTGTCCCAAGTACTCCCCTGCCCAGAGAGCACCAGGAGAGCCCTCAGGCGGTGGCTGCATCCAGGGAGCCTGGAAAGGGTGCATGTCACTTAAGTCCCCGTTGTGGATTCCGCCGATGAGTGATGCCAGTCTGTCAAGTTTGGAAGCCCTTTGAGAAGGACACTTTGTTCAGGGACAGGGGAGTTCGTAGGAGGCCCTGTGCTCGATCAACAGGCTCGAGATGCAAGCGGTGACTCGACGCTAGAAGATTTTGAACCATGGTTTCAGGGGAAGGCGCTCCGTATCCTCTCGGACAATGCGACTATGATGGCTTACATCAACCGGCAAAGAGGCATGGGCAATGCAGCCCTGGAAAGGGAGGCTGAAAGGCTGTTCGGATGGGCAGAGACTTGTTGCCAGGTGTTATCAGTGGCACACATACTGAGAGGCGTCAATGTGACAGCAGGCTATCTCAGCCGAGTACGTGTGGACCCCGGAGAGTGGCAGCTCAACCAGGGGGTGTTCGAGCAGGTGGTCTACCAATGGTGCACACCGGTTATGGACCTATCGGCAACATTCAGGTTGGCCAAGGCCTGACAGTTTTTTCAGCAGAGATTGAGAAAGGATGTCCGAGGGCCTGGATGCTCTAATTCAGTGGTGGCTGGAAGAGGGTCTTCTCTGTTTTTCTCCCATTGGCGCTCATAGGCTGGGTAGTGCAATGGATAGAGGCACAACAGGGACTAGTACTTCTGAGGGCACTGGACTGGCCGAGGTGCCCATGGTATGCCGACCCGGTTTGGATACTGGTGGATCGACATTGGTGGCTTCCTTTTTGGAAGGACCTCTGGACACAGGGGCAATTTTGCATGCCCCAGGTGACTCCATTCTCACTTATGGCATGGCTCTGCAAAGGGCAAGGTTGTAGAAGAAAGGATATTCAGGTTCGGTGATAGCAACCTTGCAACAGGCCTGAGGGGAGGTCTACGAACTGGGCGTACTTCCGCATATGGTGCATCTTTGGATTGTGGTGTGGAGAAAGACAGGTGTGCCCTTCCACTGTCTCCGTCCTGGACATTTTGACTTTCTTGCAATCCGGTTTTGATAAACGCCTAGCCGCCAGTCCCTTGAGGGTGCAACTGGTGGTGATTTCCTGCTATTGCAGGAAAGTTAATGGGGTGCCGTTGGGTACACACTCAGACGTGCTGAGATTTCCAAGGGCAGTGGCCCACCTCTGTCCGCTGAGGAGGGCAGTGGTACTGCCTTAGAATCTCAGTCTGGTGCTGACGGATAAGCCTGTCGTGAGTACTGCTACAGGTATACCTTCTGCTTTGTTGTTTTAGGAAGGTCTTTCATCCTCGGAAGCCTGTATTAGTTTGGGGTTGTGTACCCCTCCCCCTCAACCCACTCCCAAGACTGTTCAGAATGCTGATAAATCTGGTTGTTTGGTGTCTGAGTTCCCTGCCGTACCTCCTTCTGCTTCTATTCCTCTCCAACAGGATTTGGTTGGATTTTGTTTGTCCCTCCTGACTCGTCTCCATGCTTGCTTTGGCGGCATTGGCCTCGGGGGGGGGGGGGTAGAGGGGGCAGATATTTCCTTAAAAGATGTTTGGTTAATTGTATCCCGGATAGAAGACATTTTGAAGGGGACATTAACTCATTAACTCAATTATGTACCTTCTCACAAGTGTTGCATCAAGTTGAGTCTCGGCTCTCCAGTTTGGAAGGTAAAGCAATCAAACTGGAGAGCACAGTGGTGGGTATTCAGTCGGTATGTAATACTTTTGTTAAAGATAGTTTAATCTCCAGGAACAAGCAGGAATGAGTCTTCACATATGGGTACGTCGGTACCGACGGAGCCTGCACGGGAATGCTCCCCAGCATCCAATCAGAAAGCTTTTGGGAGCATCCCTCGCGCCTGCGCGGTGACTTCCCGCCTTTCCCATTGCCTCTCCTCAGTTTTCGTTTTTCCGTGGAGCCAACAGGACGTCCTCCTGTCACCGCAGAAATTTTTTACTTTAAAATCCTTATTTTCTTGTTTTCTTGTGGTTGCGGCTGTATTTCCCGCCAATACCGGTACCGCCGGTGCTTTATTCTTTTCCTTTTCAAACTTAGAGAAATATTTCTCCTCAGTTTTTTGTTTTAACTTTTTGGGCCTACCAGGCCTTTCCTAGATGGAGCCTTCTTCCCCTAAGAAGTGCCTTCACTGTGGAAACTTAGTTTTCTTTTTAGACTCCAATGCTTGGTGTCTAACCTGTTTTGGTCCTGACCCTTTTTCTCCTGATTCTTCAGGCTATATGGTTGGGAGAAGACCTTCCCTTTTTCGAGTTTCCCTCGATACCGTTTTTCCTCCTAAGGTGAGGACACCGGTTTATTCTTCTCTCCAGGATCAGGTAACCCACAAACAGTCTGTTAAGACTAGCCAATTCTTGAAGGGTAAGTCTCATGCACAGCATGATGACGGCTCCGGCCTTGCCCTCAAGTTCCCATTGGCAATAAAACCCCGGCGGGAGTCTTCGGGCTCCAAAGCATTCATGGGGTTTCAGGTTGTTCCTGGGGCTCACCCCTCACAGAACATACCTGAGCCGTGCCAGGGGGTGGTATCCGCTTCAAGCGGTACCGATAAACCGGCACCGGCATCGGTGTCGAGTGCTGCACTCTTCACCAGGGATCGTCATCTGGTGTCCTCGGTACCTTCGGGGCCGATCGATACGACCCAGATTGGCTTTCCTGTATCCCAGCCATGCTCGGGGTTGGTACCGGCTTCGAGCGGTACCGATACCCCGGTATCGGTATCGAGTGTTCCACTCTTTACCTGGGATTGTCCTCTGGAATCCTCGGTACCTTCGGGGCCGATCGATACGACCCAGAGTGACTTTCCTATATCTTCACCGTGCTCGGGGTTGGTACCGGCTTCGAGCGGTACTGATACCCCGACATTGGTGCCGGTGTCGAGTGTCCTGCTCGTCGCCGGGCATCGTCTTCGAACGTCCTCGGTACCTTCGGTGCCGTTCCATGAGATTCCAATTGACTTTCATGTATCGGCATCGCTGATACCACCACCAACGTCGGTACCTTCTAGACATGCATCGATAGACTCGCTCGCTTCGATGCCGAGTCTAGAATTGATATCCAGTCTAGATGACTTGGTACCGACGCGTTTCGGAACCGATCCCTATCGTTTCCGGCTACGCAGTACCGAGGATATTCACCAAGGCTCTCTGGTTACCTCGGTATCGCTTCAGCAGCCCTCGATTACTGCTTCGATGACATTATCTCCGATACCGGTACTTGATGCCTTTGGACGTCAAACCTTCCAAACTTCTATGCTGGCTTCAAGAATTATTTCATATATTTTTATATGAGTCTGACACTTCAGGAGGTCACAGAGAAATTATCTCTTTTGTCTCCTTTTTTGTCAGAACCTAAGGCCTCTGACTATTCCTTGCTTCTTAATCATAGCAGGACTATCTCTTGGTTTCCTTTCTCGTGCTTCTCTAGACTCTTTTGAGTCTGTTAGCAGATCCTCTGCTATTGCCATTGGAGCACGTCGTACAGCCTGGCTGCAGGCTTCAGACTTGAACAGATGGGCACAACATATACTGGGTAATTCTCCTTGTACTGGAGAAAATCTCTTCAATAGAGAGGCTTTACGTCAGGTTGCTCATTGCTCCACTGACTTTCCTAGTTCTGGAAACCGTCCTAAGCCTTCTTTTTCCCCAGGACGTAGGAAATGTCCTACCAAAACTTCTTTCCCTAAGAAAAGAAAGTTTCACCTTTCTTCTGCCCATCCTCCAGATGTACCCAGGCAAGGGACATCTCATCCTCGTCTGAAGTCTCCAGACTCTAACCAGGCTAATCATAGCCAGCAACCATAGGTTCCTGTATGTTGCAATCTACAATTAACTTCTTCTAAACAGAGGTTATTCTTCAAACTCTACACTGGTTTTTCTTTTCAGTATGCTAAGCTGTTAGGATATTTTTGTCCATGGGTTACAGAATTCTCCCTTTCTTTTTATCATAAAGGGAGATTATAACTATCCCATGATACTTTCTGTCCCCACATGGACATTTTTTCCTTCAGCTGACTTACCATATGGTACGTCACCTTCCAACTCTCTCTCTTCCAGAGGTTCCCCTGCTTGAGTTGGTACCATACTGAAACACTTCTTTTTCTTTCCAGTGTAGATTTTTTGTTATCCTTCAATGCATGCTCTGAACAACTCATCAGACAGGGACGGGAATATCTCCGCTCCCTTTGTCTGTTTTCTCTCTGTTTTCATACAGGAGAATCCCCTCTGTTCTTTTGTTCAGTTGCTGTGCATGCAGAAGTTCCAGTGCTTACTTTAATGCTTCTTGCAAGCTACTTTCAACTATCTTGCATGATACTATTCACTACAGGTTATCTTCTTCTAGCCATATCCTTACCTGGGATGTGGCAACACATCTGACTACTGTCAGTTTTATCTCATAATTCTCCTGCACAATGCTCTCTGCAATCTTCAGAGAAGCTTTCTACTATGGGCCCTTGCTATAGAGCATTGAACTTTGTCTCTGAGGGTTTTCCATATAATAGGAAAAGCTTATATAGTCATCCATGGCTATATAGGTTCTTTATACCCTCTTGTCTCCTATTGTGATACAGAAGACAAGCTTTTTCTGCGTGACTGTCCAAGGAGTTCCCAATCTGACAAGAATCTACCCCTTTTTTTTCTTACAGCTTGGCATTATCTTTTCTACTCCACTTGGACAACGCATACTCTTTTACTGTACATGATACCTCTGAGTCCCTTGACTGGGTCCTCCTGGTGTCTTAGTCTATGCGTTTTCTTGTCCTTTGGACATGTCAGAGTCCTAAAGTACTCCTGACGTACTCTTACCAGACTGCTCTTATCCTCTGTTTTTCACGCACCATACGGGTTATTCCACTGAACTACATTCCTGCACCACAGAAATAGATTCTCTATATATCTTCAGGTGGTTTTCACCCCCTTATTATTAGATGAATCTTTTCCCATCACATTCCCCATGTGAATGTTTTTCTGTGGTTCAGTTGCAGGCATGTATTCTCAGAGTTATATTCCTGTATGTATATTTCCTATACATACATATTTTTGTAATCTGTATGGGCATAAGCCATGCCCATCTATATCTATATATATCTATATATATATATACCTCTCTCTCTCTCTCTATATATATATATATATATATCACACATATCTGGACATATATGCACATATATATAGACATGTATGTATCTCCATGTATATATATATATATATATATATATATGCCATTTGGGAGATGTCCATAGGACACTAGGTATTACCTACTATCTCCCTAACTGTCTGTGCTATAAAGATTTTACCTTCTTAAGGGGTCCAGACAGTCAACTTGCCTATTCTCATACGGCTCAGTAAGTGGGAGCGGTTATACACACAATTACTGCTGTGACGTCAACGGCTTCTATTTTTGTTATAGATCTCCCTATCCATGAAGTATCAAACTTCATTGTCTTCCTATCTCTTACCAGCTAGGAATGACAGTGTACATCTTCAGTATTTCTGAGTACACTTCTGTTCTCCTTGGGAATAGGGGCTTTTTTCCATACCCCCTCTTCCCTTCCGGACTGGGCTAATTCTCCAGATCCGTCAGTCTTCTTCTTTTAGTCCTCAATGTTAATAACTCTGTACCTAAAAGAGTTTTCAGCTTTTTCCCATAAAGCTTTCCATTGAAGACCTGCCATTCTTCTCCTGCCCCTGTTGACACCTGGGTCACCTGCCCATTCCTGGTTTGGAACTTCATCCTCATTGCTGTGAAGGTACCTTGAAGATTCCGCTACTGCATCTACAGTACACTCCATCACAGTTCTACTTCCTACAATCCAGTAGGTAAGCTCTATATTGTACTAGTTCATTAAATATTTAATGATACTTGACATACTTTCTAAAGACTCCTCTCTCCTGTAGTCTTTAGATTTGCTGTTCCTTGCAGCTCTTCTCTATTCAACTCCTACCCCCCATCCCTCAGGGGATGCCGGGGATCCAGGTTTGGGAAATGCCGTCCTGTCCCAGGAATACGCATCTTATGGGATCTCCCCTGGCATCCACAGCTAGGGAGTCCCCATATGTGAAGACTCATTCCTGCTTGTTCCTGGAGATAGCACAGTTACTTACCTGTAACAGGTGATCTCTGGGAACAGCAGGAATTAGTCTTCACAAGCCACCCACCTCCCCTAGGAGTTGTATCTATCTATCTCCTTTCCTCTTTCTCTCCTTCTGTCTCAGCTATGAAACTCAACTGAGGAGAGGCAGTGGGAAAGGCAGGAAGTCACCGCGCAGGCGCGAGGGATGCTCCCAAAAGCTTTCTGATTGGATGCTGGGGAGCATTCCCGTGCAGGCTCCGTCGGTACCGACGTACCCATATGTGAAGACTAATTCCTGCTGTTCCCAGAGTTCACCTGTTACAGGTAAGTAACTGCTTTATTGTATAATACGATTGAATATTTGGAGAATAATGCTAGAGCTAAAAATTTGATATTTTTAAATTTCCCTGTAGTCCGCCTGCTCTCCCCCTTGAGCTTTTGAAGAAGTATATGAGAGAGATCTTGAATTTTTCTGCTTTTGAAGAATCTATGATACTTTCTTTAAATTATGTCCCTTGGACTTCTTTCAGCTCTCTTGGAGGGTGAGGCAGAGGAACAAAATGTTGGCTTATCTGGCGCTGACTCAGGTTTTAGAGTCATCTCTGGAGAAGCTCCACAAAAGGGCAACTCTTGTAGTCATTTTTAAGACACAAACAGCCATATTGAAATTGTATTTTCCTAAGAAGGCTGTCCTTTTTTGCAATTAAAACCTAATGTTCTGGCTATTGGAGGGACTTTCTTTTTGAAGTTTCCTTGTAAATGTGTTATATTGTATTCTGGTTTGAAATATGTGTTTACAGATGTATCTCAGTTAGAGACTTTTCTTCTAGATAAGTGTTAGGTAGTGAGTTGGGATAGTTAAAAGGGGTTTTGGTTTACTTTCCAGGTTAACTCGGGCCTCTGATGTTCTCCTTGATGTGGATCTTAGCATCCTAGCAGGCTTAATTTCTAGTGGTTTTTTTCTTTTTTGTATGAGTTTCTTGTTCTTTTGATTATACTCTAAGATGCTGTTCCTTTCTTTTTTCTTGTATATGTATACAAGTAAATGCATAAAAAAAAGAAGAGAAGGGCACAGATAGAAGTGATTTGCCAAAGGAGCAGAGTTCCTGAGGTGGGGGTGTAGGGAGAGATAAAAAGTAGTGAGGAGCTGTAGAGGGCTTGGTGACTACAGGATCTGTATATGTGTTCATGTGGCTGGATGTAGGGTCTGAGTGACTCGGTGAAGTATGTGTGTGTGAATGCGCGTGTGATTGGGTGCAGGGTTGAGTGATTGTGGGAATTGTGTGTGTGGGTACATGATTGGGCGAAGTTTGCATGTATGTGTGTGTGCATGTAGTTGGATGCAGGGGATCAGTGATTGGGGGAGGTATGTATGTTTGTGTGTGGATGTATTGGTTGAGTAATTGGAGGAAGTGAGAACCATAAGACGCCTCACACCTATCCTCTCACAGGATAACTTCCACACTGTCTGTCAAGCTCTAATCACTCCCATCTTAGACTACTGCAACCCCATTTACCTTGGGCTCTCAAAACAAGCAATCCGGCCATTACAGATGGCACAGAACACTGCTGCCCGCATAATAACTGGTTCCTCAAGGGAAGATCACATCACCCCCATTCTCAACCACCTCCACTGGCTCCCAGTCAGCTCCCGCATCTGTTATAAGACTCTGCTAAACATATTCAAAATCAAACAGAACCTTTCAGCAAATAGTTTGCAACCCTTCAGCAGATCTGACCCAGGCACCTGACCCAGGAGGAGAGGCACCTCATACACCATCAATACACCCAGAGCATTCGCTAAAACAAGACAAGATACTTCAAGAAGAGCACTATCCCTGGCTGCGCCCGTGCTCTGGAACTCACTCCCCGACGACCTGAGATCAACCGTAGACCTCAAGGACTTCAGGAAGATGCTGTTCATAGAACACTATAAGGACATCACGTGACCTGACCAATGGCTACTCAGTCTGCTCACCTCTCTTCCAGACCCCTTCAGCCTCCGCCCCTTCCCCTCCCCTCCCCCCTTCAACTTGTATATAGTTCCATGTAGATAGCTGACAGTGTATCTAGCTCAACTTGAAATCATTGATACATTACACACACACATACACTGTTGATTCAATCACTGCATGCCCACTCCCACGTACACAGCCTCGTAATTTATTTGATGTGTAAACCGCTTTTATTCCAGGATAAAGCGGTATATAAATCCTTTTAAATAAATAAATAGAAATGTGACTGGACGTAGAGTGGATCTAATGGCAGAGTGAATGGGGAACGTATGTGTGTGTGCGCAGATATGACTGTAGGAGCTGAGTGGCTGCGGGTGTGTGTGTGTGCATATGACTGGATGTAGGGGCTGAGTGTCTGTGGGATGTGTGTATATGTGTTCATGTGACTGGATGTAGCAGCTTTGTGATTGTGGGACATGTTTGTGTGTGCACATGTGATTGGGGAAAGTATGTGTTCCTTATCATCCCTCCAGTCCAGTCCTGAACCTCTGGGGCAGTGCACCTCCTCCAGCAGCTTGGAGACTGAACATGTCCAAAATTAAAGACACCAGTATAAATACCACTGGCACCTCCCACCAGCTCCCAGTATGCTCAGTTTCCAAGCAGCTGGAGGTGGTGAGTCAGAGGGGCTCACAGAGGAGCAAATAAGGAGAGAATTAGGTTTTCTTTTGGGGGAGTTTTTATTTCTATTTGTTTGGTTGCTTTGCTGTTAAAGTTTGTAAAAAAAAAAAAAGAAGAAAGGAGCAAACCTTTAAGCAGCAGTGAGCCCTGGGGAGGAGGATTGCTCTTGGACCTCTCCTCTCTCATACCTTCCCCCCCCTTGCCTGTTCTCAGGGTGGAGTGTTAAGGCTATTACCGGCGTTAAGGGCTTGGTGGCTTCCGATCCCGTGATCAGATGAGGAGCTGCCATTTTGGCGCTGCAGGAGAAAGGATCCCAGCTGCTGCTTCCTTGGCGCCGAAGCTGTTGATCAGCTGAGCACGAGGCCGGCACCTCTCCTGTGGACAGCTCGGCGGCCGGTTCTGTAGACATTGACGGAATTTAGCGAATACTGCAGGTACGTTGGGGGAGCCCTCTCTTAGCTCATAGTGAGGTGGGCCGGATGTTGCGTGGTGCCGGCGGTTACAGACGCGGGAAGGCAAAGGGATGCTCTTTCCCATGTTTTTTTAGCTCTTCTCTACGTATTTAATCGAGGGCCCTTCGGGTAGTTTTCGTGGGGGGTTTAGTTTTCAGTAAGGATTGTTTCTTATTGATGCTGCTGGTTATTTGAAAGGAAAAAAAGGCAATCTCTGCAGGTTTTGTGTTTGCAGAGGAGGCTGAGGATTGGTTCGGCTACAGGCTGTTCTGTGTTTTGGGCTTATTTTTTCTACGATGTGTTCCTAGGCAGTAAAGGCCTAGGACCAATGGTCTGCCCTCCATGCTGGGACGTCCACAGTGTTTAGTCTGGTTCTCGGCGTGGTACGGTATCCGAGGCTGGGGTCTGTCGAGGTTGTACGACAGAGGCTTTGGGGATGGAGTAGGCGTTACAGGACAAGCCGCGAGAGCCTATAGGCTCCTTATCTCAGGAAGTTCAAGTCACCATAGACTTGTCTCCTCCTTTGCTGGAGGTGTCAGCTGCTCTGCCTGGGCCCTTGTCCTCCCAGGGTCCTTTGGTTGGGGGAATTATGGAAGAATTGTCCCCACAGTTTTTTTCTATTATTAAATCAAAAGTTTCGCTTACAGCAGCAAGGGTCGGCGCAACTATCATGTCCCTTGGGGCCAGGGGCCAGGCGGAGGGTCTCGGAGAAGAGAGATGACTCAGAGGATTTGCCAGTCAAGAAAGTTAGGTCCATGGTAGGTGGACCGGAACAGTCTCCTTTGTCAGACACCGGGGACTGGGAGTTTGAGTCGGAGTTGCAGAGCGAGGAGCTTGAAGAAGGTGAGATTCTGGAGCTGGAGGACCAAGCACGGGTGGTCCGAGTCTTTCGGTGGGAGGAGTTGCAGGCACTACTTGCAGAGTCACTTAAGGCACTCAATTTATCGGCTAGCTTGCCAGTTGAGGAGGAATCTCTGGAAGATCCTCTCATTCAAACAGTGCGAAAGACGCAGTTGGTTTTCCCGCTTCATAGGGTGGTCAGATGATTCAGGATGAGTGGGACCTCCCCGAAGCAGGGCTGAGAGGGGTTAGGGCCATGTACCTGGAAATGTTTAAGTCACTGCGAGTCGATGCGACGGTTTCTGCAGTTACGAAGACCACCATCCTGGTAGAAGGGAGTGCGGCCTTGAAGGACGTGCAGGATAGAAAGCTGGATATGCTGTTGAAGCAGACCTTTGATGTCAATGCCCTGTCAATGCAGGCCTCCATTTATGGGGCCTGGGTGGCAAGGGCCTGCCGGCGGTGGTCACAATGGCTGCAGCAGGTGGACGTGTCGTTGCCTGACCAGTTGGCGGAGATTGCTAGGATGGAGTCGGGCGCAGTGTATCTCTCTGACATCCACTATGACCTCCTACGCGGACTCGCGAACAGTATGGCGTCGTTAGTAGCGGCCCATTGCTATCTTTGGTTGCGCAATTGGGCAGCCGATAGCTCTTCAAAGGTGAGGCTTAGCAAGCTTCCCTTGAAAAGGAAACTGTTGTTTGGCGAAGATATAGCAAGTTGGTCAAGGATTTGGGGGATTCAAAGGGAGGATGCCTCCCTGAGGACAAGCCGAAGCAGAGCAGCAACGCCTCCGCTTCTCAAGGGCAGTCTTGGGATTTTCGATGTTTTCGGTTGTCTCGTCTGGGTACCTTCCAGAGGGGTAGATTTCCTGGCCGGGGGCAGGCTTTTCGTGGCTTCCAAGGGGCAAGCCAAGGCTTTATGGTGGCCTCTTCCTCGGGGTTTAAGAAGCCCCAATAAAACGAGGGGGACCCAGGCAGGGATTTCGTCTGTAGGGGGTCGGCTTGGGATTTCTACTCTGCTTGGGCCCAGATTACATCCGACCAGTAGGTCCTGTAGATATTCTGCAAAGGATATGCCCTTGAGCTGGTGCAGCCTGTTCATGATGCTTTCGTGCAGTCGCCTTGCAAGGCTCCTGGCAAGGCGAAGGCGATCAGGGACACGCTGACTCTCCTTCTCCAGCTTGGGGCGGTGGTGCCCATTCCCCGAGAGCAATACGGGTGCGGTCGATACTATATCTATTTCGTGGTACCCAAGAAGGATAACACTTTTTGTCCCATGTTGAACCTCAAGCGCGTCAACTGCTGCTTGTGGTGCCGCATTTTCATCATCGTGGCAGTGAGAGAAGGGGAGTTTCTTACATCCCTCGATTTCACCGAGGCATGACTTCATATCCCCATAAGAACAGATCATCAGCGATTGCTTCGGTTGGCGGTGCCAATGGACAGTTCCAGTTTCAAGCATTGCCGTTTGGTCTGGCAATGGCCCCTTGTACTTTCACCACGGTCATGGTGGTGGTTGCTGCCGCACTCCGAAAGGAGGGGGTTCTGGTACAACCCTACCTCGACGATTGGTTGATTTGGGCAAAGTCAAATGGAAGAGAGCCTGCAAGTCACGTTGCAGGTGGTCAACCGGGCCAAGAGTCACTTAGTTCCATCTCAGGAATTGGAGTATCTGGGAGCGTGCTTAGACACTGAAACGGGAAGGGTATTTCTTCCAGAGCTGTGTGCCTAGGGTCTGCGTCGGTTGGTACAGGAATTTCTGTCAGCCAGAGTTGACAGCATGACAGTATTTATAGCTGTTGGGAACCATGGCGGTGACGCTGAAATTGGTACCATGGGTGAGGGCACACTTGCGGCCCTTGCAGCGGGCTCTGCTGCGGTGCTGGTCTCTCTAGTCGGATTCACTGGCTCAGCGGCTCCCGTGCCTTTGGGGGGTTCGCAGGGTGCTTCGCTGGTGGCTGCAGCCGGAGCACTTGTCGGCGGGCATGCTGCTCGAAGCCCCTCCGTGGATTCAGTTGATGACCGATGCCAGCCTGGCGGGTTGGGGAGGTCATTGCGAGGGGTGGTTTGCCCAGGGGTCATGGAACGAGCTGGAGGCAAGTTGGTCGATCAACAGACTGGAGCTTTGGGCAATTGCCCTAGCTCTCCAAGCCTTCAAGTTGCAGGTGTCTGGGAGTGCGGTAAGAGTCCTCTCAGACAATGTGACTGCAGTGGCCTACGTCAACAGACAGGGAGGTACTGGCAGCGTGGCATTAGAGGAAGAAGCGGAGCGGTTGTTCACTTGGGTAGAACCTTGGCTCAAGGCCTTGTCGGCGGCTCATGTGGCAGGAGTTGACAATGTTACGGTGTATTATCTCAGTCAAGTGCAGATGTACCCCGGTGAGTGGGAGCTGTACTGGGAGGTCTTTGCGCAGGTGGTATATCGGTGGGGGACTCTTAAGCATGGATTTGATGGCAACGGTCAAGAATGCCAAGGCGAGTCGTTTCTTCAGCAGAAGACGAGAACGGATGTCCTGAGGGGCTGGATGTGTTACTACAACCTTGGCCAATGGAAAACCCTCTTTGTTTTTTCCCCTTGGGCACTCATAGGCCGGGTGGTGCAATTGATAGAGGCGCACCAGGGGTGGGTCATTCTGATTGCTCCGGACTGGCCTCATCGTCCGTGGTATGCCGACTTGATGCGGCTTATGAGCAGGGACTGTCTCTTGTATGTCTGTACAGCGTTGCAAACGACTGGTAGCACTATACAAATGCTCAGTAGTAGTAGTAGGATCGGCCGTGGCTCCTTCCAAGTCGCAAATGCTTGCTAATGCAGGGACCCGTGCGCATCCCCCAGGTGGATCGGTTCTCGCTTGCGGTCTGGCTATTGAAAGGGCAAGGTTGAGGAAGATGGGGTATTCAGGTCCAGTGATCTTAACCTGGTTGAAGGCGCGTAAGAGATCTACATTGCTTGCCTACATTCATATCTGGCGTGTTTTTGAGGCTTGGTGTGCGGAACGATGGGTTCGGCCTGCTGTGGCTTCTGTTCCAGAGGTTTTGGCTTTCTTACAGGATGGTTTTGAGAAGGGCTTGGCAGCTAGTTCTTTGCAAGTACAGCTGGTGGCGATTGCCTGCTATAGGGGTAAGGTCCGCAAGGTTCCCCTGGGGTCCCATCTGGATGTCTTGCGATTTCTCAGGGCGGTGGCTAGGCCTCGCCCCCCACGTAAAGCAGTGGTTCCGTCATGGGATCTCAATCTGGTTCTGAGGGCTTTGGCAAAGGAGCCTTTTGAGCTTGGATGTCCAGGCGGTGAGGGAGGCCGGTTTTGGGGTGGCAGTTTTTGCGTGACGGTCTATCGGGTCCCTCCCATTAGTGCGTGTGCTGCTCTGTTACAGCTCAGCGGTTTGGGACTGGACTGGAGGGACAATAAGGAAAGAAAAATTAGACTTACCTGCTAATTCACAGGTACACTAAAAATATATTTTTTAAACTGCCTCTAATGTTTCGATTGATTTTTACGTTTTTTGGTGCGCTGAATCCAAATCTGGTAACCAATTTGCTCCATCACGTACAGATTTTTTGCTACATTGGGTTAGCAGTTTGAGGTGAACGTTTCAGATTGAGTGCGATCGAGATAAAAGTTTCTTGGATGAATTCTTTACTAATTGTTAAGTAGTTATTCAAATAAGAATAAAGAAAATTGTAACGAGGCAGCACATAAGAATAGAGTAATGTCAACAAAACACACTGTGATGGTAGCAAAATTGTCTGCACTTAAAACAGCCACATACATGTGCACAAACATTGAGCATATAAGAACGAGATTAGACACAAAGCAAAGCAAAGAAATGTGCAAAAAATGTTGTACAGGTATGTATGTAAGAATAGAAACACAAACCGCACCATTGCAATACATGAAGACAAACACCCGATGGTGTGAAAATAAAATTCTAATAAATGAGATCCGACACTGTGGTAATAACTAGCAAATTTTTATTTCAAAGTTTAGTAAAAACACGATATTTGTCAACACAGTTTAGATTTTAAAGTCATTCTTGGGTCAATCAATCTCCTGGTGGGCCCGTTTCTTCTTCCCCCGAATGCTTCTCTTGGTGCGCTGCTTGGCGTATTTTTCATCTGGGGTTTCCCGCAGCAGCAACCAGCAGAAATCAGCCATCATAGTGGTGTTCCATCTTCCTTGGTACCTTCTCTCTGCGTCCTTGATGTCCTGGTGAAACCTTTCACCGTGTTCTTCACTGTACGCCCCCAAGTTTTCGGGAAAGTAGTTCACATGGGAGTGCAAGAAATGGACTTTCAGGCTCATGTTACAGCCTTGTTCTTTGAAGGCATTGAGCATCCTGGCAACAATATCCTTATAGTTCTCATCCCGCCTGTTCCCCAAGAATTTGAGAACAACATCCTTGAAGGAATCCCAGGCTTCTTTTTCCTTCTCAGACATCGTTTCAGCGAATGCTCCATCTGAAATGAGTTTCCTTATATCAGGGCCAACAAACACTCCTTCCTTTAGCTTTGCTTCAGAAAGTCGGGGGAACTTTGAACAAAGGTACCGAAAGCACTCACCATCTTTTGGAAGGGACTTGATGAATTGCTTAATGAGACCCAACTTAATGTGGAGAGGTGGTAATAGAATTTTATCACGAGGTACCAAGCTCTCATGAAGAACATTTTTCTCACTGGGTCTCAAATACTCCCGAATTGGCCAGTCTTTTTCCCCCCAGTGTAGGTCGCGGGCCCGGCTATCCCACAAGCAAAGGAAGCAGGGATATTTGGTGAAACCGGATTGCTGCCCTAATAGCATGGATAGAATTTTAAAGTCTCCACAAATCATCCACTTATGCTCATCATAACGAATCTTCTGAAGAATCAGGGCCAAATTCTCGTATTTTTCTTGGAGAATAACAGAGTGAGCAATAGGAACTGAAGCGAATGTGTTGCCATTATGAAGAAGAACACCTTTTATGCTGTCTTTTGACGAATCAATGAACAGCCGCCATTCAGCAGGATCATACTTGAGTTTAAACTTTTCCATCACTCCGTATATATCGTTGCAAAATACCAAATCTTCCTCTTTGCTGAAATACTTCAAAAATTGTGTCTCGCGGTTGCGGTACCAATAAAAAGTTGTTCCTGGTGACAATAGATTTTTCTGTTTAAGCCGAGAACCTAGCAGTTGGGCAGCATCTTTTGGGAGTCCTAAATCCCGGACTAAATCATTCAATTCAGCTTGAGAGAAAAGTTCAGGTTTCGGATCTGGTTCAGTTTCAAACTCGGAAGTACTGGACTCATCGGGAAAAGCCATCTGATGAGTCTCATCATGATCAGAACCGTCCACACAAATATGATCCAAAGATTTTGGTGGTTCAGGCACAGGTACTTTGTTGCTATGAGGCATAGGCCTAATTGCTGAGGGAAGGTTGGGGTAACTTATTACGTTCTTATTTTTTAAGTTGTATCCCTTCACAATGCAAGAGCAAAAATAGCAGTCACTGCTGTGGTCTCTTTGTTCACGCCACATCATAGGTATTCCGAAACGAAATGCTTGTTTTTTACCTTTCATCCTTAAGCGTAGATCTTCCTCACATGTCTTGCACACTTTGTGAGGAGCCCACGGTTTGTCTTGATCGCCTAACTTCAAACCGAAATAGGCGAAATATACTTTTTTAATAAATGCAGAAATGTTCCTCTGCCGCTTTTTCACGGTATATTCCCCACAAATAAAACAAAAACTGTCCGGAGAGTTGACGCAACCTCTGGCTCTGTGAGCCATCACAAATACACAGCACTGCAAACTACAACTGTAGTGAACCACTTCGGAATAAAGCTGGATTACGACTGAGCAAACAAAAGGTAATAATGAACTTGCAAGAAACTGAAATTTGACAGGAACGTTCATGTCGCAACCACCGTGTTTGAGCGAGCGAACGAGGCGAGGCGAACAGGAAAGAACATGCGCCAGCGCGAGTACTGGATTTAGCCCTCCGCCTCCCAATTGTCCTGTTAATGTATAAAATGAATACAAAACACTCTAAAATATCATGAGGGAGTGTTTCTAGTTAGTTAACCATTACAACCTCTATTTTGGGCCAAGAAAATAAACTGCAGTCGGCTAAAAAGAAATTATGTGAACATTCCTTATATGGGTAAGAAATCTAATTTTGCAAGAAAACGTGACGTGATGGAACATTTTGGCTATTTTTCCTGGATTCAGCACCCCAAAATCTATAGGAATCAGTTGCAAAACTGGAGGCAGTTTTTTGGTAGTGTACCTGTGTTATTGTTCCTTAAGGCAGCGTTTTTCAACCACTGTGCCGCGGCACACTAGTGTGCCGTGAGATATTGTCTGGTGTGCCGTGGGAAAAATTCCAATTTCATCCGTAACATGTGGCCTCGGCTCACAAATTAGGGTTGCCAACCGGCCGGTTTTTCAGCCGGCCTGGCCAGTTTTTTCCATGGCCAGGCTGGCTGCCAGCACAGTTGTAAAACCGGCCATTGAAAAGCCGGTTTTTTGCTCTGGCCGCAAGAGCGGGAGCGGCCAGAGAAAAAAACGGGCTTTTGTGCCGATGTCCGCGGCGCGAACGCGATCGCGATTCCCTATCGCAGTGCAGCCGCTGGTTCTGCTTTGTACAGAGCCGCGGCTGCACTACACTTACATTGAAAAGTAAAGAGAAACTGTGTCAGGAGCCCTCCGATCATGCAGAGCCCGAGGAAGTGATGTCATGGGGGCGGGCTCCTCACAGGCTGTCTTTCCTTTTCAAATTAACTTTAGCTGCAATAAAGTTAATTTGAAAAGGAAAGACAGCCTGTGAGGAGCCCGCCCCCATGACATCACTTCCTCGGGCTCTGCGATGACCGGAGGGCTCCTGACACAGTTTCTCTTTACTTTTCAATGTAAGTGTAGTGCAGCCGCTGCTCTGTACAAAGCAGAAGCAGCGGCTTGGGCAGAGGGTGTGTGTGTGTGTGTGTGAGTGAACCAGCAAGGGGGGGGGAGTGTGAGTGAACCAGCAAGGGGGGGGGGGGAGTGTGAGTGAACCAGCAGTGGAGAGGAGAGGGGGGGGGGGTGGTGTGAGTGAACCAGCAAGGGGGGGGGGGGGCGATGGTGTGAGTGAACCAGCAGGGGAGGGGGGTAAGTGAGTGAGTGACCCAGCAGGAGGGGTGAGTAAGTGACAGGGGGGTGGGTGAGTGAACCAGCAGTGGAGGGGGGGGGGTGGTGTGAGTGAACCAGCAGGGGAGGGGGGTTGGTGTGAACCAGCAGGGGAGGGGGGTTGGTGTGAGTGTTTGATTCCTATTCAAGAGAATTACTTTATATATAGTCAATATAGGCACAGAGGTAAATTTTTTTAACATTTTCTAATGGTGGTGTGCCTCGTGATTTTTTTCATGAAAAAAGTGTGCCTTTGCACAAAAAAGGTTGAAAAACACTGCCTTAAGGAACTCCAGTCCAGTCCCGTATCCCACCCGAGTTCAGTCTGGGGTTTCGGGGCTCCGGAACACAGTCGAGATTTGTTCTGGTTTCCTGTCCGGGCGGCAGTTTTCAGAGTTCTTTGAGCTTAGTCTCGCTATGTCTTTCCCTCCTGGGAGAGGGTTAGGAGTCGTCTACATTTGGGGGGGAGTGAGTTCCGGCAGTTCTGTTTTAATTTATAGTTTAATATATAATTTAATGTGTTATTTCTACTTATTTTTGTTGCTCCTTTGAGTCTGCTTTGTCAATAGGTACTGGGAGCTGGTGGGCGGTGCCAGTGGTATTTGTACAGGTGTCTTTAGTTTTGTACATGCTCAGTCTCTAAGCTGCTGGAGGAGGTGCACTGCCCCAGAGGTTCGGGACTGGACTGGAGTTCCTCGAGGACCAACAATTAGCAGGTAAGTCTAATTTCGCTTTTGGGTGCAAGGGTGAGTGATTACGGGAAGAGTGTGTGTGGGTACATGACTGTGGGAAGTGTGTGTGTGTGTGTGTGTGTGCACATGTGATTGGATGCAGGGGCTGAGTGATAGGGAGAAGTAAACGTGTGTTCATGTTACTGGATGTAGGGGCTGAGTGATTGGGGGAAGTATATGTATGTTCATGTGACAGGATATAGGGACTGATTAATTGGAGAAGTGTGTGTATTCATCAGTGCCGGCCCAAGGATTTCCGCTACCCAAGCAGAAACCCTGGCCTCTTTTCCTCCCCCTGCTGCCACCAACCCCCACCCCCCCACACCTGCTGCCAACCTCCCTCCAACTGCTGCCGATTCCGTCTCTGGCAGGGGACGTATGTGTGTGTATTCGTGTTCATGACTGAATGTAGTGGCAGAGTGATTGGGGGAAGTTTGTGTGTGTGAGTTCATATGACTGGATGTAGGGGCTAAGTAATTTGCGGAAGTGAGTGTGTGTGTTCATGTGATTGGATGTAGGCACTTAGTGATTGGGGGAAGTGTATTTGTGTGACTGTATGTAGGGGCTGAGTTATTGGGGGAAGTGTGTGGGTGTGTTCGAGTGAGTGAATGTAGGGGCTGAGTGATGTGCTGCAATGTCTGTGTGTTACTCCTCTGGGAATTCTGCACTGCTGTGCAATATAGAATTTGTTCAAAATTCCCCACCTTCCAGAATTTTGCACAGGCACCAGACAATGAGGCAGGATTGACCGTAGAAGCTTTAAGAGTGCCCGATCCTGTCTCATGTTAGCATCAACACAGCTGCTGGAGCACTTCTATTTGTTCCCGTGACTGTTCTAGAGTGAGTCCACTGGCATGTTTTGAAAGGTACACTTCCTGTGTACCTTAGAAAACCATACTGGTATTGGCTTCTAGAACAATTGCGGGAGTAAACGGAAGTGCTGCTGCGGCTGTGTTCCTGCAATCCATCTGCTGGTGAGTTGGAGGGTGTTGGACTGGTGACTGGAGATGAGCTGCTGGTGAATTGGAGGGGTTGTTGGGGGATGAGATGGGGATGGAATCTACAAATATTGTAAATAAATACTGTCAAAACTTTAACAGTATTTTTTAGATCTTATGTCCTTGTTGGGAAAGCTAGTTTATTGCTGTGCTATGATTTTCTTGAGATTATGTCTGGGAGTCTTATAACAGCTATTTCCTTATGATCTTGCTAGACTCTCACAAATGAGTGGGTTATGCATTAGCAAGCCACTCATGAATGTAGCAAAATATGATTTTTAAAATATACCACCTGAATTTTAAAGACTGTCTGGAAAATCTATTCACCTTTTTGGATATAAATGATAAAGCGCCAGAATTCTACAAGATGGTGTCTAGGAAGTTGTGCTAGAAGAAAGCAAATCTGCCAAAATGAATTACTGAAGAATCTCTGAAAATTGTTCAGAAATGCAGAGAAGCTAAAGCCAGAGGAGAAAGAGAGATAGTCGTAGAACATAATAGAGATTTTCAACGTGTAGCAAGACAGGACATAAAGAAAAGTACTACAATAATGCATGCAAGGAAATAGAATCAGAAACTATTAGAAGAAGAACAAGATTGGCTTTCCTAGGAGAGCTAAAGAAAAAATGACAGCCTCAAGTTAGAATGCTACAAGATGTTGAATGATACTGAGAATATCAAGAAAAGGTGGAAAGAATACAGAGTTATTATACTGTAAAGATTATAGTAACATAGTATATGACGATCGAAGCATCAAAAACCTCAACCCTTCAATGACACTACATATAACAATCCAACAATAGTCATTGAAATTTCAACCAGACGCCACCCTGGTAACTGTCCTTCAGTCTCCTCTTTTTTGTCGGGAACAACCAACCTGAGAGGTGGGGGAAAAACAACCACCTCCCTGTGTTGGAAGAACCCTTTTATTCAAGAGAGCCCCAGCCCTCATTACAAATTAGTGTAAACCCACACTTAAAACCGGGTGGAGGTAGTCATCGATACCCAAACACACCCCACTTAATTTAACCAAAAGGCAATAATACTCCAAACCATGCTGGAACCTGAAGACAGATGATAGGTTAGACCAACCCTCCGTGTTATTTCATCCACAAGCACCAGCAAACACCACTACATGCATGTTTCGGACCAACTCCGGGCCCTGTATCAAGTGATTCCACCATTTCACTTAGGTTAATTGCCTTGAATTGTTAACTGTTTTTCCCCCACCTCTCGGGTTGGTTGTTCCTGACAAAAAAGAGGAGCCTGAAGGACAGCTACCAGGGTGGCGTCTGGTTGAAATTTCAATGACTATTTTTGGATTGTTATACATAGTATATGACGGCAGATAAAGACCAGTATGGTCCATCTAGTCTGCCCAGCAAGGCGGCAAGAGTAGGTGAACTTGCCGCTCCGTGCAGGTCATCCCTCCCCATGCCTTTGTTTAGGGGTGTACCCACCGCTCCGTGTAGGCCATGCCTATTTGTTCAGATATAAGAGATAGTTATGCTTATTTTGATTTTATCCTGTTGCTATAAAGCAGCGATGGCGAACCTATAGCACGCGTGCCAGCTGTGGCACGCGAAGGCCTTGCAGCTGGCACGCGGGAAGGTCCGCAATTAAGTAAAATTGAAAAAAAGAAACAACAACCTGTCTGCTGACGCTGTCGGGGCCGCTGCGACAGAATCGAGCGTGCCGCGGGGCCCCCCTGTATCCGGAAGAGCCTGCCCTCCCCGTAGCAGCTCTCTCTTTGGAACTGCAGTCAGACGCGCCAGCTTGCAGAGCGCTAGGGAAGAGTTTCTCCCTCGCTGCTCTGTTAAGCCCGCGGGGGCTGATGGGAAGTTCCCATCAGCCCCCGCGGGCTTAACAGAGTCGCGAAAGGGAAACTCTTACCTTCGTGCTCTGCAAGCCGGCGCGTCTGACTGTAGCTCCAAAGAGAGAGCTGCTACGGGGAGAGCAGGCACTGCGGGGTACATGGGGGCCCCGCGGCACGCTAGATACTGCCGCGGCGGCCCCGACAGCGGCAGCAGACAGGTTTTCTTTTTTTTTAAATTTTCCCTGGGCTGGGCTGGGCTGGGCTGGGCTGGGGGGGGGGGTTAGGAGTGGTGATTGGGGCTGGGCTGGGGGGGTTAGGAGTGGTGATGGGCTGGAGGGGGGTTAGGAGTGGTGATGGGCTGGGCTGGGCTGGGGGGGGGGGTTAGGAGTGGTGATGGGCTGGGCTGGGCTGGGCTGGGGGGGTTAGGAGTGGTGATGGGCTGGGCTGGGCTGGGCTGGGGGGGGTTAGGAGTGGTGATGGGCTGGGCTGGGCTGGGGGGGGCGCTAGGAGTAATGTTGGGCTGGGCTGGGCGGGGCTGGGGGGTGTTAGGAGTAGTGATGAGCTGGGCTGGGGGGGGTTTAGGAGTGGTGATGGGCACTGGGCTGGTGGGGGGTTAGGTGATGGACACTGGGCTGGCTGGGGGGGGTTAGGAGTGGTGATGGGCACTGGGCTGGCTGGGGGGTTAGGAGTGGTGATGGGCGCTGGGCTGGGGGGGTTAGGAGTGGTGATGGGGCGCTGGGGGGGCTTAAACTAAAAATTGGGTGATGGGGGATTAGGACTGGAAATGGGCTGGTGGGATTAGGACTGGAAGTGGGTTGATGGGGGTTAGGACTGGTAATGGACTATGGGAGGGCTTAAACTAAAATTGAGTGATGGGGGATTAGGCCTGGGAGGGGGCTGCGGGGGAGGTTAGGACTGGTAATGGGCTATGGGGGGCTTAAACTAAAAATTGGGTGATGGGGGATTAGGACTGGAAATGGGCTGGTGGGATTAGGAGTGGGCTATGGGGGGCTAGGACTGGTAATGGGTTGGGGGGGGGTTGCTAGGACTGGAAATTGGGCTGAGTGGAAGGGGGCTTGAACTGCAAATAGCTGTTGGGGATGGGGCTTGGAATGGAAATGGGCTGAGGGGAAGTGGGGGGCTTGAACTGCAAATAGCTGATGGGGACGGGGCTTGGAATGGAAATGGGCTGAGGGAAGTGGGGGGCTTGAACTGCAAATAGCTAATGGGGAGGGGGACTTGGAATGGAAATGGGCTGAGTGGAAGGGGGCTTGAACTGCAAATAACTGATGGGAAGGGGGGCTTGGAATGGGCTCTTAGGGGAGGGAGCTAGGACAGGAACTGGGCTGATGGATGGGCTAGGATAGAACTGAGAATTGGGTGTTGGGGGGAGCTAAGATTGGAAATGGGCTGTGGTGGGGCTTGGATTGAAATGGACTCATGGAGGGGCTAGAACTGGAAGTAGGCTCATGGGGGGCTTGGATTAGAAATGGGCTGAGTGGAGGGGAGCTAGGATTTAACATGGGCTGATGGTGGGGCTAGGAAAGGACTAGAAATGGGCTGATGGGAGGCTGGTATTGGAAATGAGCTGATGAAGGGACTCGGATAGGACTGGAAATGGATGGGGGGAGCTAGGACTGGAAATGGACTGATGAGGGGACTAGAAGGGAGCGGATACTGGGTGGGGCTGGAACTAAAAGGGCGCTGATGTTGGGGGAGATTAGACGGGGATGGGGCTGGGAGAATGAAATGGAGAGGGGAAAAATATTTTGTGTGGGAGGGAAGAAAAATGTACAATTGGCCGGGTATTGGGAGACTAAGTGGGGATTGAGGATGGAGGGGTAAAATTTGAGTGGATGAAATAGGAATGAGGAAAGAGCAAAAGGAGAAAGATTATTATGTTAAAGCAGATGTAGAGAGAGAATCAAATTGATTCTCTGACAATACAAAGATTCCAACCTTTAGAAATGATGTTACATAGTTCAGGCAACTTTATAAAGAGTTTTTAGATACTAAAATCTTGTTGTTAAGGTTTAATTGACGTGCTGGCACTTTGAGGAAATTCTTTGGTTTTGTGCGGCAGTTTGGGCACTCGGGCTTAAAAAGGTTAGCCATCACTGCTATAAAGGGATCCACTGTGTCTGTCCCATGCCATTTTGAATTCTGGCATGGGACAGACACAAATCAAATGGATCATCTTCTATTTCAACCTATATCTTACGATCATGATGAAAGAAGTTCAAGCAGCATTGAAAGCATTATCAAAGAACAATGCTCCAGGCATTGATGACATTCCCATTGAAGTGTTACAGCAGTCAGATGCTAATCAGAAGGCTCTGCCAAGAAATTTGGAAGATACCATAATCCTGGCCAACTAGCTGGTAATCTGTGTTTATATCAATTCTGAAGAAAGGTGATCTAACTGACTGTTGAAATTTATTGCATAATTGCTCTAATTCCACACACCAGCAAGATTTTACTCAAGATCATTTAGCAGAGATTAAAACTATACCTGGAACAAGAACTGCCTGAAATGCAAGCAGGTTTCAGAAAAGGGTGAGGAACAAGAAATATCATTGTGGATGTGAGATGGACCCTTGAAAATACAAAAGAATCTCCAAAGGATATCTATTTAACTGATTTTACATACCACACTGTTTTGCAGTCAGAGTGGTTTACATAAAACAATAAACATAAACAGCATACATAGAACAGGGAAGTTAACTTGACGTAATTAACAGGAGAAATTTTAACAATTGGGTTTGCTCAGAGAAACATGGATCGTGTATAAGACATGAGTCTATGAGCTAGTTTCCCTCGATGCCGTTTTTCCTCCTGAGGTGAGGACACCGGTTTATTCTTCTCTCCAGGATCAGGTAACCCACAAACAGTCTGTTAAGACTAGCCAATTCTTGAAGGGTAAGTCTCATGCCAAGCATGATGACGGCTCCGGCCTTGCCCTCAAGACTCCATTGGCAATAAAACCACGGCGGGAGTCTTACGGGGTTTCAGGTTGTTCCTGGGGCTCACCCCTCACAGAACATACCTGAGCCATGCTCGGGGGTGGTATCCGCTTCGAGCGGTACTGATACCCCGGCATCGGCACCGGTGTCGAGTGTTCCACTCTTCACCAGGGATCGTCATCTGGTGTCCTCGGTACCTTCGGGGCCGATCGGTACGACCCAGATTGACTTTCCTGTATCTTTGCCATGCTCGGGGTTGGTATCGACTTCGAGGGGTACCGATACCCCGACATCGGCGCCGGTGTCGAGTGTTCCACTCTTCACCAGGAATCGTCATCGGACGTCCTCTGTACCTTTGGAACCGATCGATATGACTTCGATTGACTTTCCTGTATCGGCATCGCCGATACCACCACCGACGTCGGTACCTTCTAGACATGCATGGATAGACTCGCTCCCTTCGACGCCGAGTCTAGAATCGATATCCAGTCTAGATGACTTGGTACCGACGCGTTTCGGAACCGACCCATATCGTTTCCGACTACGCAGCACCGAGGATATTTACCAAGGCTCTCTGGCTACCTCGGTAACCGCTTCAGCAGCCCCCGATTACTGCTTCGATGACATTACCGTCTCCGATACCGGTATCGGTATCGATGTCGATTCCTGCAGTTCCATCGGTGCCATCGATCCTTTCTATGCCTAGCTTGGAATCGATACCGGGCACTGACGATGCAGTACTAACTGCCTCGAATCAGAACTGTCAGTATCACTGTCCATCTAGCAGGATTCTTTTTCTGCACCAGTCCAGTATGTCTTCTGGTGCTCAAGCTGCTTCTTCAACCTCAGCTTACCCAGGAATAGTTCCCATTGGAGATCCTTCTTTTCAGAAATTTCTCCTTGACATGGCAACCTTTCTTGCCATTCCTATTCCTGGCTCTACTCTTAACCAAGATCCTGCAGAAAAGGAAAATATAATGCTTCCTTTCCATCATTCTTTGCAGGATCTTCTTCTGAGGATGTGGGAATCACCTTTAAAGGTTCCTTCGCCTTCTACAGCCACTAATGTTCTGTATCAGGTGCCTCCCTCTCCGGGGTTTCAAAAAAACCAACTTCCACATCATTCCATTGTAGTGGAATCAGCAATGAGGAAGGTAAGAAGCAAGAAGAAGCATTCTTCTTATCCGCCAGGTCGTGCATCTAAAGCACTTGATACCTTTGGACGTCAAACCTTCCAAACTTCTATGCTGGCTTCAAGAATTATCTCATATATTTTTTATATGAGTCTGACACTTCAGGAGGTCACAGAGAAATTATCTCTTTTGTCCCCTTTTTTGTCAGAGCCTAAGGCCACTGACTATTCCTTGCTTCTTAATCATAGCAGGAATATCTCTTGGTTTCTTTCTCGTGCTTCTCTAGACTCTTTTGAGTCTGTTAGCAGATCCTCTGCTATTGCCATTGGAGCACGTCGTAAAGCCTGGCTGCAAGCTTCAGACTTGAGCAGATGGGCACAACATACGCTGGGTAATTCTCCTTGTACTGGAGAAACTCTCTTCAATAGAGAGGCTTTACGTCAGTTTGCTCATTGCTCCACTGACTTCCCTGGTTCTGGAAACCATCCTAAGCCTTCTTTTTCCCCAGGACGTAGGAAATGTCCTACCAAACCTTCTTTCCCTAAGGAAAGAAGGTTTCACCCTTCTCCTGCCCATCCTCCAGATGTACCCAAGCAAGGGACATCTCATCCTAGTCTGAAGTCTCCAGACTCTAACCAGTCTAATCATAACCAGCAACCATAGGTTCCTGTATGTTGCAATCTACAGTTAACTTCTTCTTAGCAGAAGTTTATTCTTCAAACTCTGCACTGTTTTTTTCTTTTTCAGTATGCTAAGCTGTTAGGATACTTTTGCTCATGGGTTACAGAATTCTCCCCTTCTTACTACTACGAAGGGAAGTTACAACTATCCCATGATAGTTTCTGTCCCCACATGGACATCTTTTCCTTCAGCTGACTTACCATATGGTAAGTCACCTTCCAACCCCCTCTCTTCCAGGGTTTCCCCTGCTTGAGTTGGTACCATACTGAAACACTTCTCTTTCTTTCCAGTGTAGACTTTTTGTTATCCTTCAATGCATGCTCTGAACAACTCATCAGACAGGGACGGGAATATCTCCGCTCCCTTTGTCTGTTTTTTCCTCTCTCTGTTTTTATACAGGAGAATCCCCTCTGCTGTTTTGTTTCAGTTGCTGTGCATGCAGGAGTTCCAGTGATTACTTTAGTGCTCATTGCAAGCTACTTTCAACTATCTTGCATAATACTACTCACTGCAGGTTATCTTCTTCTAACCATATCCTTTCCTAGGATGTGGCAACACACCTGACTTCAGTCTTACTTCTCCTGCACAATGCTCTCTGCAATCTTCAGAGAAGCTTTCTACTATGGGCCCTTGCTACAGAGCATTGAACTTTGTCTCTGAGGGTTTTTCCATATAGTAGAAAAAGCTTATATAATCATTCCATGGCTATATGGGTTCTTTATACCCTCTTGTCTCCTGTTGTGATACAGAAGACAAGCTTTTTCTGCGTGAATGTCCAAGGAGTTCCCAATCTTGCAGGAATCTGCCCCTTTTTTCCTTACAGCTTGGCATTATGCTTTTCTGCTCCACTTGGACAACGCATACTCTTTTAGTATACATGATACCCCTGTGTCCCTTGGCTGGGTCATCCTGGTTTCTTAGTCTATGCGTTTTTTTGTCCTTTGGACATGTCAGAGTCCTAAAGTACTCCTGACTTGCTCTTGCCAGACTGCTATTATCCTCTGTTTTTTCACGCAACCATACTGGTTATTTCACTGAACTACATTCCTGCACCGCAGAAATAGATTCTCTATATATCTTCAGGTGGTTTTCACCCCCTTATTATTAGATGAATCTTTTCCCATCACATTCCCCATGTGAATGTTTTTGTGGGGCTCAGTTGCAGGCATGTATCCTCAGACTTATATTCATGTATGTATATGTCCTATACATACATATTTCTGTAAGCTGTGTGGGCAAAAGTCATGCCATCTATATATATATATATATATATATCACACATATCTAGACATATATGTACATATAGATATATACATATATATATATATCTATATCTATATGTGCCCATTGGGAGATGTCCATAGGACGCTATGTATTACCTACTATCTCCCTAACTGTCTGTGCTATAAAGCTTTTACCTTCTTAAGGGGTCCAGACAGTCCACTTGCCTGTTCTCATACGGCTCAGTAAGTGGGAGCAGTTATACACACAATTACTGCTGTGATGTCAACAGCTTCTATTTTTGTTATAGATCTCCCTGTCTATGAAGTATCAAACTTCAATGTCTTCCTATCTCTTACCAGCTAGGAAAGACAGTGTACATCTTCAGTATTTCTGAGTATACTTCTGTTCTCCTTGGGAATAGGGGCTTTTTTCCATACCCCCTCTTCCCTTCAGGACTGGGCTAATTCTCCAGATCGGTCAGTCTTCTTCTTTTAGTCCTCAATGTTAATAACTCTGTACCTAAAAGAGTTTTCAGCTTTCTCCCATAAAGCTTTCCATTGAAGACCTGCCGTTCTTCTCCTACCCCAGTTGACACCTGGGTCGCCTGCCCATTCCAGGTTTAGAACTTCATCCTCACTGCTGTGAAGTTACCTTGAGGATTCCGCTACTGCATCTACAATACACTCCATCACAGTTCTACTTCCTACAATCCAGTAGGTAAGCTCTATATTGTACTAGTTCATTAAATATTTTAATGATACTTGGCATACATTCTAAAGACTCATTTTTTCTGTAGTCTTTAGATTCGCTGTTCCTCTACAGCTCTTCTCTATTCAACTCCTACCCCCCATCCCTCAGGGGATGCCGGGGATCCAGGTTTGGGAAATGCCATCCTGTTCCAGGGATACGTATTTTATGGGATCTCCCCTGGCACCCACAGCTAGGGAGTCCCCATATGTGAAGACTCATTCCTGCTTGTTCCTGGAGACTGTAACAGGTGATCTCTGGGAACAGCAGGAATTAGTCTTCACAACCCACCCACCTCCCCTAGGAGTTGTATCTCTCTATCCCCTTTCCTCTTTCTCTCCTTCTGTCTCAGCTATGAAACTCAACTGAGGAGAGCAAGGCAGTGGGAAAAGGCGGGAAGTCAGCGCGCAGGCGCGAGGGATGCTCCCAAAAGCTTTCTGATTGGATGCTGGGGAGCATTCCCGTGCAGGCTCCGTCGGTACCGACGTACCCATATGTGAGGACTAATTCCTGCTGTTCCCAGAGATCACCTGTTACAGGTAAGTAACTGTGCTTTAGGGATGAGAGAGAGATTGCAGAGTGCTTGTGCAGAATCTTTAAATATTAAGAGTACGGTTTTGTATCTCATTTGACTTGGAATTGGTAACCAGTATAAGTGCTTTAAAATTGGGCTGATGTGTTCCGCCTTGGAGGTTCCATATATGGTATGCGCAGACGTATTTTGGGCCAGCTGAATTGGTTGCAAAACATACTTTAGTAACCTTTGATAGATGATGATATCGAAGTTGAAATGAGGAAAGATAAGTGCTTGGAACACTGTATGTTAGTCATTTGTTTCAAGGAGTGGGTGTACGTGGCAAAGTGTTCTTATCTTATGATATATTGTTTTAGTGATGATGCTGATGTGGGTTGCATGCTCAATCGCTGCTCGAGTGTGACTCCTAGATAACAAATCTCTTGCTTTATATCGAGTTCTGCATTGATTTTATTTAGTGTTGAAGGGGAGATGACTGTTTGGTCTTTAGTTATGAATAACATTTCAGTCTTGCTGTAATTAATCAATAAGTTACGCTTGGAGAGCCATTGTGTGACTGAAGTAAAGAGTTCAATCAGATTATTGTAACTGGGTTTGATTGTGGAAAAAGGGGCATAATGTCATCTGCATAAACATAGTAGTGTATTCCAAAGGATTGTATTAAAGGGCATAAAGGCTGAATTTAAAGGTTAAATAGAAGAAAGGATAGTGCTGAACCCTGGTGGACACCATATGTTTGGCTGTATGTAGTTGAAGAAAATGAAACTTTTTTCACCTGCTAAAGGTGATCATTGAGATAGAAACGGAACCAGTCCAAAGCTACATTTCCTTATCGTCGCTCTAGTCCAGTCCCGCACCTCTGGGTCCTGCACCTCTGGGTAGTGCACCTCCTCTCGCAGCTTGGAGACTGGGCATGTCAGATTCTGAAGTCACTTGTACTTATACTGCTGGCACCTCCCACCAGCTCCCAGTGTGCTCAGTCTCCAAGCAGTTGGAGGTGGTAGTGAGCCTAGGTGCTGGACTCACTGTAGGAACAGATAAGGAGCAATTTTTGTTAGGGGTAGTAAGATTTTTTGGGTTTGTTTCCCCTCCCCTGTGCTTTATTTCTTTTGAGTTTAAAGCTTGTTTTAAGGGAAAAAAAAGCGCGATTGAAGGAGCACTGAGGTCAGACAGGAAGGGGACAACGTGAAGAGCAGCTGTCCCCCATCTGCCGGTTTGATTTCTTTTTCCCTTTCTTCACTCCCCTCCTTGTCTGAACGGAGGGGAGCTGAGGTACTGGCCTAGCTCCTGCTTGTCTGGACGGCTGCCGATCTCATCAGCGAGTGAGGAGCCGTTGGCAGGTTTGGACACTCTCCTCTTGTGCTGGCTGCAATCTAGCCTCTAGCGTTTTTTTGCTCGGCAGGAAGGCTTGTCGGTCCTTGTTATTTGAGCGTTGGAGCCGGCGGGGAAGCTGTCCGCAATGGCGGTTCTCAGCGGAGGTGAGTCTGGCGATGCTGGAGAACTTAGGCAGCTGGATATGCGCTGCCTAGTGCCTCGTGGTGAGCATGTTTATGCCTGATTGTTCAGGCTGGTCAATGGCCCGTTCCTTATCGTTTCTCCATTTCAGTCCTTCACCACTAGGTAGTGCATCTCCTCTTGCAGCATGGAAACTGGGCATGTCAAAACTGTGACATCACTGGATGTACTCTGCTGGTCTCTCCCATCAGCCCCAGTGTGTCTAGTCTCCATGCAGCAGGAGGACGTTGTGAGCCTAGGTGCTGGGCTCACTAGAGGAACAGATAAGGAGCATGCCTTAGTATAGCATAGTTAGTCTTAAGGGGTTTCCCTTTGATTGTCACTAAGTTCCTTGAATTGGCATTTATTGTATTTCTTTTGGGTATATCACTTAAAAAAAAAAGTTCGGGGGGATTGATCCTCTGGTACTTCCTTCCCCTTTCAGAATTGGCCCAGTTGTGGAGCTGCTCTCCCCTCCTGGTTGGAACGGAGGGGAGTTGTGTGACAGCAGCAAAGACTGATCGGAGCACCCCAGTGAGGTTTGCGACCTCGTGGCTGTGAGCCGGGAGCTGAACAGCCCTCTCCGCATCTGCTGATCACACTTGGCTGTGTGCAGCGACGTGGCTTGCAGGGCAGGTGTTTGGAAAGCGGCGGATCAGGTAAATTACCCGAGGTCCTTGTTAGGCCTGGTAGTGCGGTGCAGTGGTTTGCCGGAGCGCAACCATGCTGGGAGGCCCCGGGGCTCGACGCGGAGCATGGAAAAGAGAAGCAGGCCCATCCGGTTTTTCGCGGGCTCTGTTTCCCATGCTTTTCAGGCCGCAGGGAAATGGCGTTTTGCTAATGGTCTAACTAACGCTGAAATTTAGCAATTTCAGGGGAAATTATTGACAGTGAGGTTATTTTAGTTTAATTATTTTAATTTAATTTACTTTCAGTTGTTTAGTTTGAGCTTGAGTTAATTTGAGTTAATTTAAGGGTACTAAAAACCAAAACAAAACAAAAAAAAAGGGATAGTTTTGTGTCTCTGTTTGGAGGGGCATCTTTTATTTCTTAAGAATATTGTGCTTGTTTAGTTTTTAGCTAATGCCATCAAGGCTGCAGTGCTTGGTTTGTGGCACCCGGAGGGGCGCAGTCTCGGACGACGGGGTCTGCATGGGCTGCGCGCTCGCTTCCAATACTATGGAACAAGAAATCCAAGTTAAGGTTTGTGAAGAGACTCGGGGTCCCTTGACAAAGGGAGATGCTGAGGCTCTGATGGAAGGACCGGCTGTGTCCCTTTTAGAAGGCCAAGCAGGGCCAGCTAGCGCTGCTGTGACATTAGGACCCCTGGCAGCCCTTGGGAGTTTTTCCCCAGATTTTTGTGCTTATAATGCATCAAGCATATTTTTGATTATCGCTCGGCCGTACAGTCTGCCAAACGCGCCTTCTATGCTGCTGAAATCTCTGAAGCCTCAAACTCCTCTAAACAACTTTTTGCAATTCTACGCAAGCTTTCCTCTACTGGTCCAAACTGTAACCAAGCAACCAATATTCCTGCTCCTCAACTATTGGCCACTTTATTTTCAGAAAAAGTTCTGAATCTTCGTTCCTCCTTCTCAAACCCTCCCCCATCTCCCCCATACCCTCTACTATCCCTACCCTGCTCCCTTGTGTCCCCTGCCCCTCCTCCTGAGCTGACTGCTGCAGACCCTCAGTTATTACCATCTTCCCCTTCCAATCAAGCACTTGCTCATACCTGGTCTTCTTTCCGCCCTGTTGTCTCTGCCGAGCTCTTACAATTGTTATCCAAGTCTCGGAAGACCACCTGCCTATTGGACCCAATTCCATCTCGCTGGCTGACAGAGCCCACTTTACAACTTATTCCCATACTAACCGCCATTATTAATACTAGTCTATCATCTGGCCATTTCCCTGCCTCATGGAAATTGGCTGTAGTGTACCCCCTTTTGAAACAACCCTCCCTTGATCCTTCCGTGTTGTCCCACTGGCATCCTGTTTCAAACCTTCCTTTTTTAGCTAAGCTCCTGGAACGCTTTGTTTTCGAACAATTAAATTCACATATTGAATCTACCAACACCCTTCACCCCCCCCGTCAAGCAGGTTTTTGGCAGGGGCACAGTACGGAGACTGTCCTCCTAGCACTTTTGAATGAAATACATGTTGTCCATGATCGGGGAGATGTTGCCCTTATTGTATCTCTTGATCTCTCCGCAGCATTTGATTTGATCGACCACCAATCTCTCCTCTCCCGTTTGTTTGATGTCGGATTACGTGGCACTGTTTGGCAATGGTTCCGCTCTTTTCTTACCGGCCGTTCCTTCACTGTCCAGTCGAATAATCAGTCTTCCACTTCTTTCCCTCTCTCTTGTGGGGTACCCCAGGGTTCTGTTCTTTCCCCTCTGCTGTTCAACAGTTTTCTCTCCCCCCTGCCCCTCCTGATACAGCAGTACTCAGTATCCTCCTACATATATGCCGACGACATTATTCTCCTCTTCCATACCTCACCGCTGTCCTTGGACATCTCTCAGATTAACCTTTGCTTCTCTCATATCGCCTCTTGGCTTTCTCAGAACTTTTTGCATTTAAACCCCTCTAAGTCCACAGCTATGTGGGTTTCCCTGAGTGGCCCTTGATCTTCTGTTGCACCTCAGATTGGCCCAATTTCAATTCCCCTCACCACCTCCTTCCGTTATCTGGGGGTTATCTTAGATTCCTCTCTTTCCTTCCACAGTCATATTTCTCCCATCGTTCGTTCGCTGTTTTACGCCGAATTAGGGCTGTCCGCTCTCTTCTTCCCTCTGGTTCCTTGATTACCCTTGTTCTGGCCCTGGTCACTAGCAGGCTTGACTACTGTAATGTTGTTTTCGCTAACCTTCCAAATTACCAGCTTCAACGTGTACAACTTATTCAAAACACTGCAGCCCGTCTCATCACATTTGCCCATCACTTTGATCACATCACCCCCATTCTTCTTCATCTACACTGGTTGCCTCTCCGCTTTCGCTTCCATTATAAATTTCTCATTTTGACGCACCGTGCTAGCCATACTAATAATCCTCTTTATCTTGCAGACCTTATCTCCCTTCATACTCCATATCGCCAGCTCCGCTCTTTACATGCAAATCGTTTGTCCCTACCTTCCCCCTCACTGGCACATCTGGAACAAACTCGCCATTCAGCCTTCTTTTTTCTCAGTCCTGTATTGTGGAATGCATTACCATCTTCCCTCCGTTTAGAATCTTCCTATCCTCAATTTAAGACACTACTCAAAACCCATCTGTTCCAATTAACCTTTGATTTACCTCCCGATGTCCCTCCTTGAAGTTCTTAATTGGTCCATTCGTTGTGTTATTATTGGGTTTGTCTCCTGTTTTTGTTTATCTCTTGTTTTGTCCTTCGGATTTGTCTATTTATGTCTGACCCCCCCGGAGTTCTGGTTGGGTTTTGGTTTTAATTGTTTTTATTCTGTCCTTTTGCCTTCTCTTTCCTATTATTTATGGCGCTCTTTTCTATGATTTGCGGTGCTTGACCTTTGTTTTATTGTAAACCGCTTAATGTTTTGACAAACCGGTCTATCAAGTGATGGAATAAAGATAAAGATAAAGATATTGCTTGCGGCAACAGGGGACGGTCCCTGAGCCTTGGATGTGGGGGGCGCAGGGACAGCAGTCCAGCTCAGAAAAAGCTAGAGACAACCTGGGGAGGCCTCTTAAGAGGGCTCAATCTCTTGACGGGCAGCCCTTGGAATCAGATTGGCAGGATACGGAGGACGTAGACTTAGAACCCGAATCCGGAATGGAAGAGCTTGAAGAAGGAGAGATACAGGAACCGGAGGATCAGGCAAGGATCATAAGAGTATTTTGCAAGGAAGAGCTGACTGCACTCATTAGTGAATCCCTTCAGGCGCTCAACCTCGCTTCGGTTCAGCCAGCAGATGAGGAGGGTTTAGAAGACCCTTTCATTCAAGTAGTGCGGCAAACTCAGGCGGTGTTCCCAGTTCACAGAGTGGTTGACGGGATGATTCAAGATGAATGGGATGTGCCAGAAGCGAGGTTACGAGGCATGAGGGTTATGAACAGACTCTACCCCTTAGCTGATAAGGAGAAGGAAAGGTTCCGTTCTCCGCATATAGATGCAGCGGTATCAGCAGTTACGAAAAAGACAATGATTCCGGTGGAAGGCAGTGTGGCCTTGAAAGAAAGATACGCAAGACCGGAAGGTGGACAGTTTATTGAGACAAGCCTTCAAGGTTAATGCTCTCTCATTGCAGGTGTCTATTTGCAGAGCTTGGGTGGCGAGAGCTTGCCTCAGGTGGGCACAGAGGTTGCGGCAACCATCTCAGCAGGATCAGGAGCATTTGATAGACGTGACACGGCTTGAGTCTGGTGCGGCATATCTAGCGGATGTCCACTATGACTTGATTAGGTCACTAGCGAATAGCATGGCTTCCTTAATAGCCGTGCACTGGTACCTGTGGTTAAGAAACTGGGCGGCGGATGTTTCTTCTAAGTCGCGGCTTAGTAAGCTTCCTTTTAAGGGGAAGAAGTTGTTTGGTGAAGATCTGGATAAATTGGTTAAGGACTTGGGAGAGTCCAGAAGATAAACCTATGCAGGGGAGGTCTCTTCCAGCTTCACGAGGTCAATTTCGGGACTTCAGGAGATTTCGTACTTCTTGGCTGGGAGGTTTCTCACGTGGAAGGTTTGCGTCACGAGCACAAGGGTTTTGAGGCTTTTGAGGAGCGAGGAGGGGTTTCGCAGCTGCCGCCACCTCGGCTGCTCGAAAACCGCAATGAAGCGAGGCGGACCCGGGTAGGACTTCAGCTGATTGGAGGACGGCTTCGAGAGTTTCTTCCTGCCTGGGTCCAGATAATGTCCAACCAATGGGTTTTAGAGGTGATATGCAAGGGTTATGCTCTCAAATTAGCTTGACCGGTACTAGATTTGTTCGTTCTATCCCCTTGCAAAGTACAGCAAAGAACTTCTGCGATCCGGCAAATGTTGGATCATTTCTTACACTTAGGGGCAGTTCTGCCGATGCCCCAGGAGTCATACGGCGTCGGTCATTACTCTATTTATTTTGTGGTGCCAAAGGAGGACGGGTCTCTTCGGCCTATTCTGGATCTCAAGGGAGTAAATTGCAGTCTGCGAGTGACTCACTTTCAGATGGAAACATTGCGTTCGGTAATAGTGGCAGTTCGGCAGGGGAATTCTTGACATTTCTCGATCTTACCGAGGCGTACTTGCACATCCCAATCAGATCAGATCATCAGAGATTCCTAAGTTTCGCACTCCCGTGGGGGCATTTTCAGTTTCAGGCATTGCCCTTCGGTTTGGCAATGGCTCCGCGTACTTTCACCAAGGTTATGATGGTGGCGGTAGCGGCAGCTCTGCGGAAAGAAGGAATCTTAGTTCACCCTTATCTTGACGATTGGCTGATTTGAGCAAAGTCGAGGGCCAAGAGCGTTCAGGTTACGAGCAGAGTGGTGAAGTTCCTTCAGGAACTCGGCTGGGTAGTCAACGCGTCCAAAAGCCGGTTGGTTCCGTCTAGGACCTGAGATGGAACGCTCTTGGCCCTCGACTTTGGTCGATACTCAAGTGGGAGCAGTGTTTCTGCCGGAACGTTGAGCTCAGATCCTTTGACAGCTGGTATGACAGTTTGTGTCGACTCCCGCTCCGTTGACTTGGAGCTATCTTTGAGCGCTAGGGACAATGGCGGCGACTCTGGAGGTAATTCTATGGGTCAGAGCACACATGCATCCCTTACAAAGGTCGTTACTTCAATGCTGGTCCCACCAGAACAATTCTCTAAACAAACTGCTTCCTTACCCCTTGCGGGTCAGGCAGTCCCTTCAGTGGTGGCTCTCACCAGGAAATCTGGTGGCAGGCATGCTACTGGAGCAGCCGCAGTGGCTTCCGGTGTTGACAGATGCGAGTCTCGCAGTTTGGGGAGCTCATTGTGGGGATCTCTTTGCACTAGGGGCCTGGAACGAGCAGGAGGCTCTGTGGTCGATCAACTATCTGGAACTCGGCGGTGGCGCTTGCACTACAAGCTTTCGAGTCCGACGTGAAGGGTTGAGCTGTGCGAGTGCTATCTGACAATTCTGCGACAGTGGCTTACCTCAATCGACAAGGGGGCACAGGAAGCGCCACTATGGAAGAGGAAGTGGAGACTCTGCGTGGTGGAGCCCCAGCTGCAGGCGATCTCGGCAGTGCATATAGCAGGAACAAAGAATGTGATGACGGATTTTCTCATCAGAGTCCAAGTTGATGCCGGAGAATGGGAGCTTCATCCGGAGGTGTTTGCGCAGATAGTCGTCAGGTGGGGTCCACCGATTATATGGATCTCAAGGCGACTTTTCGGTCAGCCAAGGCAAATCACTTTTACAGCAGAAGACGTGAAAGGATGTCGGAGGGCATCGATGCTCTGATGCAGAAATGGCCGTCGACCGGCCTTCTTTATGTGTTTCCCCCCTGAGCGCTCATAGGACGAGTGATTCAGTGCATCGAGGCACACCGGGGGAGAGTAGTGTTAGTGGCGCCAGATTGGCTGAGACGTCCGTGGTATGCCGATCTGGTTCGGCTCCTCAACGGGGAACCCTGGTGATTACCCGCAGTGTCGAATCTTTTGACTCAGGGTCCTCTTCGCATGCCTCAGGTGGATCGATTCTCGCTTACGGCTTGGCCATTGAAAGGGCAAGGTTAAGGAAGAAAGGTTATTCTGGGGTGGTGATTGCTTCAGGCCAGGAAGAGGTTCACATCCCTAGCGTATATGCGCATTTGGCGTATATTTGAGGACTGGTGTTCTCAGCGGCAGATCCGCGCTTCCACAGTTTCCGTTCCTACGGTCCTAAATTTCTTGCAGGACGGATTTGATAAAGGACTGGCAGCCAGTTCCTTGAGGGTCCAGCTGTCAGCTCGCTCTTGTTATCGTGGAAAGGTCCAGGGAACGGCTTTAGGCGCTCACATAGACGTGATACAGTTTTTGAAGGCAGTGTCTCGGTTGCGGCCTACTCGCAGAATGGTCGTTCCCTCGTGGGATCTCAGCTTAGTTCTTGGGGCGTTGACTAGGGAATCTTTTGAGCCTTTGCAGCAGGCATCTATCAAAGATTTAACTTTAAAGATGGTGTTTTTAGTGGCTATTTGTTCGGCTCACAGGATTTCGGATTTGCAGGCCTTGTCTTGTCGAGAGCCTCTTGTCTTTTTCTAGAGAAAAGGTGGTGCTGCGGCCAGTGCCTTCATTTTTGCCCAAAATAGTTTCTCCTTTTCAAATGAATCAAGCTGTTTCGTTGCCAGTGCTGTGCTCTATGGAGGAGAATGCCTCAGACCGTAGCCTGCGGCGGTTGGACATTAAAAGGGCGCTACGTCAATACTTAAAGGTTTTGGAACCCTTCCGAAAGTCAGATCGTCTGTTCGTGCTCTTTGGAGGCCCACATAGAGGGGAAGCAGCAGCCAAAGCTTCGATAGCTAGATGGGTCCGAGAGGTCATAGCGTCAGCATATATTTTACAGGGACGTCAGGTGCCCGTGGGGCTTCGGGCTCAGTCGACCAGAGTGCAAGCTACTTTTTGGGCAGAGCATAGTTTGGTTCCTCCAGTGGAGATTTGCAGAGCGGCCACTTGGTCCTCTCTCCATACCTTCAGTAAACACTATCGTCTGGATATTCAGGCGGCAAACGATACCTGTTTCAGGTCAGCGGTATTGCGATCCGGGTGGACAGGTCCCTCCCAGTAATTACTGCTCTGCTACATCCCAGTGGTGAAGGACTGAACTGGAGGAACGATAAGGAAAGAGAAATTAGATTTACCTGCTAATTGTTGTTCCTTGAGGAACTGCAGTTCAGTCCTGATTCCTGCCCGAGGATGTGTAGGTCAGATGGCAGTGTTGCCTGGGGGACAGGTTAGTATTGACGTCTGTAAAATCCCTTTAAAGTTTCGGGATCGCAATGATTTTCCTTTTATCTAGATTCATTATTCTAGGTGATTTCTGAAGAGAGGAGGAAGTTAGAGATGCAGTTGTCCCTCTTATTTTAGCGGGGATTAAATTAAGTTTAAATTATGTTTTAGTTCTTAAAAGTTGAAATTAATATTATAGCTAGTTATTTGTTGCTCCTTTGAGTTTGCTTTGTCAATAGTTCACTGGGGCTGATGGGAGAGACCAGCAGAGTACATCCAGTGATGTCACAGTTTTGACATGCCCAGTCTCCATGCTGCAGGGGGAGGTGCACTACCCAGTGGTGAAGGACTGAACTGGAGTTCCTTAAGGAACAACAATTAGCAGGTAAGTCTAATTTCTCTTTTTCCCGTGTTTTCCACGGGGCAGTGATATCTTCAGCTTTTCGCTCAACTTGCAGTGTTCCGGGGCTTTTAAGAGGGCAATTTCTGTCATTGCAGATTTCCCGGGACTGTGAAGTGCCAAGAAAAAAAAACAAAACTTTTTTTGGAAGACTCGAACCTGGTAAGGCGTCTGCCAAGCCCTGAGTTGAGGCAGGGTAAGGCGGTACCTCTTTCCTTCTCTGCCTTTGCCTTTAGTGCAGTCGGGGCACAGGTATTCTGGGCTAATGCCTATGCGCCTGCAGTGTCTGATCTGCGGTACTTGTCGGGGGACGGTCTTGGACGCCGGGGTGTGCTGTGGCTGTGCAACTGAAGCAGTCAGCATGGAGCAGGAGCTCCAGGAGAAATCTAAGGAAGCTGCATTTTTGGCTGGACAGGGGGCTCAGGTCTCTATGGAGGTTAGTCCTCTGCTGGAGGCTCCGTTCTCTCCGCGGGGAGCGGCTTTGGCGGTTCCAGGTCCTTCTAACCCTCCCATTTTGGGAGGGGGGTCGCTGGTGGGATTTTCCCCGGAGTTTGTTCTGTTGTTGCATCAGGCCTTTTGCTTGCGCCAGCAGGGTGCCGCTACGGATCTCTCAGCCCTTGGGGCCGGGGTAGGTCGAAAACTCTTTTCTGATTGGCAAGAGGTGGACGACTTCGAACTGGAGCCTGAGACAGACGGGGAAGAGCTTGAAGAAGTTGAGATTCTGGAGTCTGAAGACCAAGCTAGGATTGTCCGAGTTTTTCAGAGAGAGGAGCTGCCAGCTTTAATTATGGAATCACTTCAGGCCCTCAACCTGTCGGTTACTCAACCGGCGGAGGACGAGGCATTGGAAGACCCTCTCATTCAGGCGGTGCAGAAGACACAGGCAGTTTTTCCAGTACACCGTGTGGTCAAACAGATGATCCAGGACGAGTGGGACATGCCGGAGACAGGCCTTAGGGGAGGGAGTGAGGTCGATGACAAGCTTCTATCCGTTGTCGGATCAGGAGCACGAAATGTTTCATTCCCCATGCGTGGATGCAGCCGTTTCGGCAGTCATGAAGAAAACAACCATTCCAGTGGAACGAGGCACTGCCCTGAAAGATGGGCAGGACCAGAAATTGGACTCATCGTTGAAGCAGGCCTTTGAGGTCAATGCGCTATCCTTACAGGCTTCTATTTGTGGGGCTTAGGTAGCAAGAGCCTGTCTTCGCTGGTTGCAGCGACTGCAGCAGCCAGGTGAGCAGGCGCAAGACCATTTGGCGGACATAGCTAGACTGGAATCTGGGGCGGCTTACCTGGCCGATGTCCACTATGACCTCATTAGAGGATTGGCTAATAGCATGGCATCAGTGGTGGTGGCATGGCGCTACCTTTGGCTGCGGAACTGGGCAGCGGACACTTCCTCCAAGTCACGGCTTAGCAAGCTCCCCTTTAAGGGGAAGCTGTTGTTCTTGGAGGACCTCGACAAGCTGGTCAAAGACTTGAGTGAGTCAAAGGGAGGGCGCTTGCTGGAGGATAAGTCAAAGCCGGGCCGGACGGCGACACCTTTGCGGGGCCAGTTGCGGGATTTCCTGCATTTTCGTACCTCCCGCCTGGGGACTTTCCAAAAGGGGAGGTTTCCCTCTTGCAGTCAAGGTTTTAGGGGATTCCAAGGAGCGGGCAGAGGTTTCGCTAGTCCCTCATCCTCGGGGTTTAGAAAGACCCAATGAAGCGAGGGGGGCCCAGGCTGTGGTGTAGTCCGTGGGAGGTCGGCTTCGGGAGTTTCTCTCAGCCTGGGTCTAGATCATGTCTGACCGATGGGTGTTGGAAGTCATTCGTGAGGGGTATGCCCTTGAATTCGCCTGGCTAGTGGCCGACTCCTTTGTTCTGTCTCCCTGCAGGGCGCGGGCCAAGGCAGTGGCGGTAGAGGAGACGCTGTCTCAGCTACTTCAGCTGGGAGCAGTGGTTCCGGTTCCTCGAGAGCAATGCAGCTGCTGTTGATGCTTCATTTATTTTGTGGTTCCCAAAAAGGACGGGTCTTTTTGCCCAATTCTGCACCTCAAGTGGGTAAACCGTTGCCTTTGGGTGCTGCACGTTTGCATGGAAACTTTGCAGTCGGTGATCGTGGCGGTGTGAAAGGGGGAATTTTTGATGTCCCTCGACTTCACCGAAGCGTACCTTCACATTCCTATCAGGCCGGAACATCAACACTTCCTAAGGTTTGCGGTGCCTTGGGGGCATTTCCAGTTCCAGGCTTTACCGTTCGGCCTGGCGACGGCACTGCGCACTTTCACCAAGGTGATGGTGGTGGTGGCGGAGGCTCTTCGCAAGGAGGGAGTTTTGGTACACCCTTATCTCAACTACTGTTGATCCGGGAAAAGTCCAGAACCGAGAATGTATGGGCTATAGCCGGGGTGTGCAGCTCCTAGAGGGCCTCGGTTGGGTGGTCAATGTGGCCAAGAGCCGTTTGGATCCCTCGCAGGTTTTGGAATACTTGGGAGTCCGATTCGATACTCGAGTGGGAGCAGTTTTTCTGCCAGAGCACCGGGCCCAGGGGCTGCGTCACTTAGTATGCAGTTTTTTAGGGTGGTTGGCGCCGACGGCCTGGCAGTATCTTTGGGTGCTGGGGACAATGGCAGTCATTCTGGAGGTAGTGCCATGGGCGAGAGCGCACATGTGTCCGTTGCAGAGGTCCTTGCTCTGTCGCTGGTCCCATCAGAGGGATTCTCTGGCCAAGCAGCTGCCCTGTCCACTGGGAGTCAGGGAGGCTCTTCAATGGTGGCTTTGTCCAGAAAATTTGGCGGTGGGCATGCCTCTCAAACAGCCGCAGTGGGTTGCCGTGTTGACCGATGCCAGTCTGGCAGATTGGGGGGCTCATTGCAAGGAGCTCTTTGCCAAAGGGAGCTGGTGTGGACAGGAGGTCGGGTGATCGATCAACCGACTGGAATTGCGAGCAGTATCCCTGACGCTCCATGCCTTTGAGCCCAACTTACTGGGATGAGCAGTCCACGTTCTGTCAGACAATGCCTCTGCGGTGATGTACCTCAACCATCAAGGGGGCACAGGCAGCGCAGCACTGGAGGAGGAGGCGGAAGCGTTGTTCAGCTGGGCAGAGTCTCAGCTCCAGGCACTGTCAGCGGCCCACATTGCAGTAGTAGACAATGTGATGGCGGACTATCACAGTTGGGTTCGCATGGATCCCGGGGAATGGGAGCTTCACTCGGACGTCTTCGCTCAGATAGTCTGCAGGTGGGGGACGCCCATTATGGATCTGATGGTTACATTTCGGTCCTCCAAAGCGAGCATTTTTTCAGCAGGAGGCGAGAAAGGATTTCCGAGGGTCTGGATGCATTGCTGCAACAGTGGCCCACGGAGTGCCTCCTCTATGTCTTTCCTCCTTGGGCCCTCATAGGCCAGGTGGTTCAGTGAATCGAGACCCATCTTAATCGCTCAGGATTGGCCGCGGCATTCATGGTATGCCAACTTAGTGTGTCTTCTCGATGGTCGACCATGGCTGCTCCCAGTGTGGAAGGATCTCCTATGGCAGGGACCGGATGCCTCAGGTGGATCAGTTCTTGCTTACGGCCTGGCCATTGAAAGGGCGCGAGGCTGAGGAGGAAGGGTTATTCCGGGCCCGTAATCTCTACCTTGCTCTTGGCCAGAAAAAGGTCGACCTCGCTAGCCTATGTTCATGTCTGGTGTATTTTTGAAGATTGGTATGTGGCGCAGCCAGCCTCTGTTTTGGTCCCGGAGGTTTGAGTTTCTTGCAGGATGGTTTTGATAAGGATCTGGCAGCAAGCTCATTAAGGATGCAGCTGGCGGCTATTTATTGCTATCGTGGGAAGGTCCAGGGCGTGGCCTTGGGCTCACACCCAGATGTCTTACGTTTCTTGAGGGCGGTACCCCTTTTGCGTCGTCCTCGTAGGGCGGTGATTCCCCCTTGGGATCTCAATTTGGTCCTGACAGCGTTGACAAGAGAGCCTTTCGAGCTGTTGAACCAGGCCTCGTTAAAGAATTTAACTTTGAAGACTATCTCTTTGGTAGCAATCTGCTCTGCGTGCCGAATATCGGAGTTGCAGGCCTTCTCTTGCTGGGAGCCATTCCTGACCTTCTCTCGGGAGAAGGTGGTTTTGCGTCCCGTTCCATCTTTCCTGCCGATGGTAGTATCAGCGTTTCATGTGAATCAGCCGGTGTCCTTGCCAGTTCTGGGGGCTTCGGGAGAGAGTGTCTCAGAGCGCAGTCTGCGCTTACTGGACATGAGGAGTGTTCTTTGACATTATTTGAAGGTGTCGGAGACTTTTGACAAGTCTAATCGTTTGTTTGTCCTTTTTGGGGTGCTGCAAAGGGGCAAAGCAGCGGCCAAGGCTTCTATTTCCAGATGGGTCCGTGAAGCGATAGCATCAGTTTATATCTTGCAGGGCCGACAGCTGCCCTTAGGTTTGCGGGCTCATTCTACCAGGGCTCAGGCAGCTTCGTGGGCCGAGTATAGTTTGGTGCCTCCGATAGAAATATGCAGAGCGGCCACTTGGTCCTCTCTGCATACCTTCAAGCATTATCGTCTGGATGTCCAGGCAGCGGGGGATGCCTGTTTAGGGTCAGCGGTTTTGTGGGCCGGTCTGGCAGATCCCTCCCGTTAAGCTACTGCTCTGTTACATCCCAGAGGTGCAGGACTGGACTGGAGGATCGATAAGGAAAGATAAATTAGACTTACCTGCTAATTGTTGTTCCTTGAGGAACTCCAGTCCGGGCCTGGATCCCACCCGGGGTTTTGTCGGCTAATGCGGAGCTTGTTTGCTGCCGTCGGTGGGGCCGGGGCAACGGCTTTTTTTGTCAGGCTTAATTCTTGTCTCCATTCTCTGCCTTCCTCTCTTTTGCGCTTCATGGCATTTTCTTCATCTCTCTCCATCTCTCCTCCTGCATGGGGGGGGGGGGGAGTTTCCCTCTTGTTGCAAGGGGGAGTTACGGTTTAAGTGGTTTGTTTATTGGTTTGATATTTTGACTACTTATTTGTTGCTCCTCTGAGTTTGCTTTGTCATTAGGTCACTGGGAGCTGGTGGGAGGTGCCAGTGGTATAAGTACAAGTGACTTCAGATTCTGACATGCCCAGTCTCTAAGCTGTGGGAGGAGGTGCACTACCGAGAGGTGCAGGACTGGACTGGAGTTCCTCAAGGAACAACAATTAGCAGGTAAGTCTAATTTCTCTTTTTTATTCCTATCTCTTATAGGCGACATAAGGTGTTGTGACAGACTGTATCAAAAACTGAGGTGATATCCATGAATATTAGAATGCTTCTGATGAGCCTATCCAAGAGGGAGGATAGCAGAGTTTCTACTCCATGGTACGGTCTAAAACCATGCTGGTGTGGGTCCAGGGGAGCGTGGGAATCTGTGGTATTGTAGTTGTTGTAGGACTATTTTCTCTATGACCTTTGATAAAAGAGGAAGACAGGAACAACGGTGATCTGCCATCATTCAAAAAGCAGCTAAAACCCATCCTATTCCAAGAACATCTCTGAATAGGAATTCCCCCATTTTCTCCAAGAACTCCGGACCAAGAACTATGCTATCTTGTCAGTCTCTATGTTCACCCCAAAATCATCAATGTTGAGCCCCTGGTGATGCCCCCCCCCCTCATTTGATCCCCCTCCCCTTGTGTGTCCCACCGCTTTGACCCGGTGAAAAGCGGGATATAAATACAGTTAAATAAATAAATAAATAAATAAATAAATGGGCCTGTAGGAGGTTATGTCGCTAGGGTTCAACTTGTTTTTAAGTATGGGTCTTATTTAGGCAGTTTAAAGAAATGTTGGAACTATTCCCAGGCTAAATGATAGACAAACAATGTTGGCAGTGAATGCACTCTGATCTGAATGTAATACTTTGACTCAACTTGTTGGGCATGGGTCGATTGCTGAGGTGGTAGTGTTGATATCATGAATGATTTTTTTCTATGTGTTCTCTTGTGGCTGGGAGGAAGGATGAAAGTTTGATGATAGGACTGCTGCTTTGGAGATTTTCGGTATTGCTGGAGGTTCCAAGATATTTGTTTTGGAAGTGGATAGCAAAAACTCTGAGGGTGGGGGGTTTTGGTATTGAAATTTCCAGTGGGGCCTTTTGTTAAGGATTTAACTATCTCAAATAGTTCTTGAGGTAGATTTAGTGAGGACATTAGGAGTTGTTTGTGGTATTCCTTTATTTTTTGATGACTTAGTATGTGATGTTCTTGGAGACTGGTCATGTACAGGTCTTGATTCTATGAGAGCTATGTGTGTCTCCACTTTCGCTGAAGTTTTCTGAGCTCTAATTTTGGATTCCTGTAAGTCTCTGGTTTACCAGGGAGCTGGAAGCATCGCTCAAGGTGTTGTTCCATAGGTTAATTAATGTATCAAGTTTAGTAGAATCAGTGTTGAGTTGTGGCAGAGCTTCATCCAGGAATGCTTGTTTGTCAAAGCGACGGGTTATTGGGATATCTATATGTGTTTTATTGACTAAAACAAAGCCTTTGATGTGTAAATCATGGAAAACCTCTGGGCCATAATAAGAAGCATATTTATACCAAAACACCTGATTGTGCATGAGAACTATCTTTTACACTGATCAAGAGACAACAGTTTGAATAGAACAAGGAGAAAGAGAATGGTTTAAAATCAGCAAAGGTATACAATAAGTCTGCACTCTTTCTCCATACCTGTTTAATTTATATGCATAACAATTCATCAGAGAAACAGAACAACCGAAGTGTGAATATTGGTGGAAAATGTCAGCCAAACATTTTGGAATGGGATACACTGGACACGAGTCTTCTTTTTAGCTCGGGTTTGTGGTCTGTTTCTTCAAAGTTGAGGCTCATACCACCTAAGTCTGGTCCCGAGTTCACTTCTCAGAGACAATGGGTGTAGCACAAGGCTCATCAATCCCAGGTGCCAGGTCTCCTTGCAACCACACACACATGACACTTGACTATCTATATATTTCTCAATTAAAGAATGAAGCTCATTGTCTATATATGTCCAATAAATGCATTCATTCGCTCAATTGTGGGATGTTAAACGTCTCTTTCTTATTAACAACAAAATATATATAAAATAGAAAGAGGAAAAAGATCTGAGTCACATGAACAATTTTTGTTATCAGGCAAGTAAAATGTTTCCAGCCCAAACAGTTGCTCCTCAGATCATTATCTAGAAAAAAACCTCCTTCATTTATTTGTTTCCTCTATTATGTATTTCTCACTGTCATATATTTTTTAATGAAAATTATAGTGTTATACTGGTGAGTGTCAGCGCATTTATCTGTTCAGCTTGTGCTCCCGCGTACACCCCAGCGCTACCAATGACGCCTGAGGTTTTGTCAGGGAGTGACACAAACTTATTCCTTTTATCAATAGTACACTATAAAAAGAAAACAGGGAAACATATTGTAAAAATTATCCAAAAATACTTCCATTATCTATGCTTTTTATTAATATAATCCCCTATTGGCAGTGAAAAAGATGTCTCCCGATCTTAACAAACCACCTGGGCGTTTAAATAGAAATGTATATCTATATAAAGAGCCAAAAACAGGCAACTAAGAACCCACTCTAAACTGATAATGCAATGTAATAACTATGTATCAGTAAAACAGAATCCAGCATCTGAACACAATCCTCCCTATCTCATAATAGTTAAAATTCCCATGTACCGTGGTCTTTTCAATGGCCACCAATGTCGTGCAGCTCCCCGTTCTGCATTGAAACAGTACCCCAATGGCAGCTTCAAAATAGAAAAGAAAGAATGTTGCTTTGAAAGCAATCTGATACTGCCTAAACTAATCTTCCGTACACCAAGTTCTTTCCAAAAATGGCAATGCTACACCGACAGCAAAACGGCGCTACACAGTATCCTTCTTGGCAACTTCAAAAAGATGTTGTACCGGCGCTGTTTAAATAAGCCAACTCAAAATTCCTGCTGCGGGAAATTGAAAGGAACACCGCACCAATATCAATAATAACAAGACTGCATCAGTAAATCTAAATTCCCCCCCAAAAATATATATTACATGAACTAAAATACCCAAAAAGCATAACTGTGTTGTAAATGTCTCATGAAAGTAAAATTACCATCCTGGTGATCTACGTCTCAACTATTAAAAGTATAAATTGTGTGATCCCCGGACGTCACCGGAGCAAATGGCGACTTGAACTTCTTTTTCCGCCACCCCGAGGAGACAAAAGGCCTCAAAAAGTGCTTAAATATCTTGGAGAACCATCAAAATTTAAAATAGAAGGTGCCAGGAGGAACCGGGAGTGAATGGCTACTAAAACTGAGGTGTCCATCTGCCGACCAGACTTAATGTCCAGAGAGGTATGCTGTCTGCCTGCTGCCAAAATCCAAGATATTATGGAGAGTTTGCCGAGACACATCAAGCGCACTGACTATTACCCAATGTTGCTAATCCATGTCGGAACAAATGATATGGCCAGCTATCCCTCTGAGCGTATCAAAAGTGACTTCATGGCTCTGGGACAGAGGGTGAAACAGGTGCACAGGTGGTGTTCTCTTCAATCCTCCCTGTTGAGGGTAAAGGCCAAGGCAGAGAGGCTCGCATCCTGGAGATTAACGCATGGCTGCGTGGATGGTGTCATCGAGAGCGTTTTGGTTTCCTAGACCATGGGATGCTGTTCCAAGGGCTGCAGAGCAGCGATGGCATCCATCTGTCCAAGAAAGGTTAACGCGTCTTCAGTAGTAGACTGGCTACTGAAGAGGGCTTTAAACTAGATTCGTTGGGGATGGGTGAAAAAAGCCACCAGGTAAGTGATGCATTAAATACCTTTCCTTATCGTTCCTCCAGTTTAGTCCTCAACCTCTGGGTAGTGAACCTCCTCCTGCAGCTTGGAGACTGGGCATGGTAAACTCATGACATCACTGGATATAGCCTGCTGGTCTCTCCCATCAGCCCCCAGTGTGTTCAGTCTCCATGCAGCAGGAGGACGTAGTGAGCCTAACTTCTGGGCTCACTTGAGGGAACAGATAAGGAGCATTTAGTGTGACAAATTCTATTCTGATTTTATTTTTGATTTTTACCTTTAATTTTACTTTTAATTCAATTTCCTTTGGTTAATTGGCAATCAGGGATTAGTTCCCTTTAGTTGTTAGGAGCACATTTCCTTATATTTACAGTCATTTTAAATTTGAGCCTGGCTCTTTAAATTAGTAGCAGCTCTTGCCTTCCCTCCTTGTCAGTTATTTTCACTTGCTGCAGGCATTCGCCAGTGTGGATCTCTCTCCCTTGATGGTACAGGAGAGAGCTCCGGGACTCGTACAGCCACACTGAAGCTGTGTGAGATGGAGCCTCTCAGTTGCTGTGGGATTTTACTTTTACTCTTTGGAACCAGCTGAGCGGTCCTCGCCACGGCTGCCGGGCACAGCAGCACGGCTTTAGGATCGGATGAATTCAAGGTGGTAGGAGCAGGCTGCGTGGCTTTTGGTCCTGCAGGTAAGGCCTTCGGGCTCTGTCGGTCTGCTGAGGCCTCCTTTTTGCAGTGGCTGTTGTTCTTGGTGCCGAAATTTGTTGGCAAAGGGGTGGCCATTTTCTCTCTAGGTATTTGGACCGCATGGTGGGAGTTGCAGCGAGCTGCCGGTGTGAGGAAGACGACAGGCAGAATAGCTAGATTTTTAGGTCTAGTGTTTCTTTCTTTTGTAGGTTTTTTGAGGCTCGGGGGATTCCTCAGCCTTAAGGGGGCTGTTGTCAGTCCTCTTTATTTTTAAGTTTATTCTTAGTTTTATAGGACAGCAGTTTTGGCATTGATCTCTGATGCCACATGTTCTCTCCCTCCTAATCATGTCTGAGGAGCATCTGTTAAGTCCTGGGATATTAGACAAATTTCCAGCTTTTAGGTTCTTCAAGGGCAGAGCCCTAACTTGTAGTTGGAAGGAGGGATAGGCTGGAAGTGTGCTTGAGATAGTAGCTCTTTTTTGTATTCACGGTCTGCAAATGTATTCTATAGGGAAAGTTGCCCAAACGCCTGTGGTTTCACAGGGACAGGTTTAGGAAACCTTAGGATATAAAAAAAATATATAATAACAGTTCCTGTGCGGATATCCAGTTTAGTCCTCCACAATCGGGTAGTGCACCTTCTACTGCAGCCTGGAGACTGGACCAATCAAATCTTCTGTAGTACATATCCAGCAGGAGCTCCCAGAAGCCCCCCAGTGTGTCCAGTCTCTTGCAGCTTGAAGACGTAAAAGTGTGTCCTCCTGGGCACACTGAGTGACTCTTGCAGGAGCAACACTTGTTAGTTAGTCTTTTAGGGTTTGTTTTTGGGACATTTACTTACTATTTATTTAATAGCTAGCTGTATCTTTAAAAGGAAAAGGAAAAGAAGCCTGGCTCCCTGGAGCATTGTCACAGGAGACTAGGGGGAAGTCAGACCTGCAGGCTCCTGCCTTCCTGCCTGGCAAATTTAACAGCCCTGGGTGAGCTTCCCCTGGACAGTACGGGGAATTGCCATACCTGATACAGCAGTGACTGGCACTGGGAGATGTTGACTGTGTCCTTGCTGTTCCTGAGCTGGTAGGAGTTTTCACTTCTTTATTTGTGAGCAGTGCTCTGTCAGAGCTGCCAGCGTTTCTGTAGGCTCTCCTGAGCCCATTTGGCAATTTTTCTTCAAATTGGTCGTTTGCCCTGCATTACAGGGTTCGTTTTATTTATTTTCCATATTATTTGGTTGCCGTTGTATTTTCGCACCATTTTTTACCGCGGGTGAAACAGTGCGGCGGCCATTTTGGATTTTTAAAGTGTGCTTTTAAGGCACTTTTGATCACTTGTGCAGGTTCCCCTAGCGTTTTTTGGGGTCCCTTTTGCTGGCGATTTTGCTCAGGGCACCCCAGGGAGTCTGGGGAGTATTTTATTTCTTGTAAAAAAAAAAAAAAAAAAAGTTTTAATTTTAATCCGGGGCTGATTTGCATAGGATTGCCCCTGGGCTGTGGGTTTCCCTGTGACTGTTCCATTCTATCCCGTTGGGCGGAGGTGGCCTTGGGATGGCTTCCATACCCCAATGTGTGATTTGTGGGTCCCGCAGAGCGGCAGGACTGACTCTGGCATCTGCAGGGGCTGTGCTGCAGTGCCCGCAGAGATAGAGCAATCTGTGAATGTTCAGGAGCAGGCTACCCCTGGGGATGCTTCTACTTCAGGGGACAGTATTCTTTCTCCGAGCATCCCTCAGTCTGGGTCGGTGGCTGCGCTGCAGCAGGCGGCTACAGTTGTCCCACCTATGGAATTCTCCCCTGATTTTGTTCTCCTCATGCATCAGACTTTCCACTTGAGCAGGTCCGGTCAGTGGCCGGAGGTTGGGCCCCCCTCTCTCCCCTCGGGGTCACTGGGGTGGCTCAGCGCTCCTCTCCACCCGGGGTCAAGCGGCTCCGGTTGGGGGATCAGGAGCAGGACGCCCTGGGGCTTCTGGAGTCCGAGGCGGAGGGCGATCCTGAGACTGAAGCGGAGGAATTGGAGGATGGGGAGATCCCCGAGCCGGAGGATCAGGCTCGGATCATTCGGGTGTTTCGGAAGGACGAGCTGGTTCCTCTGGTTACGGAGTCCCTTCAGGCACTTAACCTTTCGGCAGTGCGGTCCCTGGAGGAAGAGGGTCTGGAGGATCCTCTCATTCAGGCCGTCAGGGATGCCCAGGTGGTTTTCCCATCCACCGCGTGGTGGAACAGATGATACAGGCGGAGTGGGAGCACCCGAATCCGGTTTGAAGGGGATTCGGACCATGAATCGGCTTTATCCCCTCGCCGACAAGGATAGGGACTTGTTTAAGTCTCCGCGAGTGGATGCGGCGGTTTCCGCGGTGACCAAGAAAACCACCATCCCGGTTTGAGGGGGCGGCGGCCCTCAAGGACGGGCAGGATAAGAAGATTGATAATTTGCTGAAGCTAACCTTCGATACGGATGCCGTGTCATTGCAAGCCTCTATTTGCGGGGCTTGGGTGGCTTGGGCGTGTCTGCGGTGGTCGCAGCGCTTGCGCTCGAGCCCCGGCTTAGACCAGCAAGGCCTGTTGGAGGTTACCCGGCTGGAGTCTGGCTCGGCCTACTTGGCGGATCTGTTTTATGGTTTAATCTGCGCATTGGCTAATAGTATGGCGTCCGCGGTGGCAGCGCGCCGGTCCCTATGGTTGCGCAACTGGGCGGCTGACGGTTCTTCCAAGTCCCGCCTCGGTAAACTGCCCTTTAAGGGCAGATTGTTATTTGGGGAGGCTCTCGAGAAACTGGTAAAGGAGCTCGGTGAGTCCAAGGGGGGCCGGCTTCCGGAGGATAGGCCAAGGGCCAACAGGTCCTCCACCTCGGCGCGGGGTCCTTTCGGGATCAGCGCAGGTTTCGGTCCTCCCGCCTGTGGGCCTCGCAGCGGGGCCGGTTTGGAGCCCGTAATCAGGGATTTCGTGGTTTCAGAGGGGCCGGCAGAGGCTTCTCCGGAGCCGCCTCTCCCTCGGCGTCTTCCATTGGGCGCAAGCCACATGACGCGAGGCCGGGCTCTGGAGGGAGGCCCGATTATCGGGGGTCGTTTGCACGACTTTCTTCCGTCTTGGGCCCAAATTACGTCAGATCGCTGGGTGCTACAGATATAGAAGAGGGTTTATGCTCTAGAATTTGCATCCCCGCTTCCGGATGCCTTTGTTCGGTCGCCCAGCAGGGGCGAACAAAAGACGCGGGACATCCGCGTGACCCTGGCTCGGTTGTTAGCACTGGGAGCGTGGTCCCGGTTCCTCTCTTGGAAGGAGGCGCCGGTCGTTACTCCATCTATTTTGTGGTCCCCAAAAAGGGCGATTCTCTGCGTCCGATCTTGGATCTCAAAGGCGTCAATCGCGCGCTCAGGGTACCGCACTTCCGTATGGAAACTCTGCGGTCAGTCATTGTAGCAGTACGACAGGGGAGTTTTTGACGTCCCTCGATCTTACAGAGGCCTATTTGCACATCCCGATACATCCATCTCATCAGCGGTTTCTCCGCTTTGCGTTTCCGTGGGGCCACTTCCAGTTCCGGGCCATGCCGTTCGGCTTAGCCACGGCTCCGCGCACCTTCACAAAGGTGATGGTGGTCATTGCGGCGGCCTGGCGCAAGGAGGGCATCTTGGTCCATCCATATCTCGACGACTGGTTGATTCGGGCAAAGTCCAGTCGGGAGTGCTTGCGAGTCACGAGCAGGGTAGTGGCTCTGCTGCGGTCTCTCGGCTGGGTGGTGAACGAACGAAAAAGTTGTCTGCGTCCCACGCAGGACCTCGAGTATCTGGGGGTGCGCTTCGACACCGCCCGGGGGCTGGTGTGCCTCCCCGAGCGCCGCGTCTGGGCGTTGCGGGCTCTCTTGTCCGACTCTTTCGGGGCATGCCGCTCCATCGGCGTGGTGGTACCTGAGGCTTCTCGGAACAATGGCGGCGACCTTGGAGGTGGTACCGTGGGCGCGGTTCCACATGCGCCCGCTGCAGAGGGCGCTCCTTCGCCGGTGGTCCAACCAGTGCGACTCCTTGAACAAGAGACTGCCCTGCCCGAAGGCGGTGCGTCTTTCGCTCCGTTGGTGGCTCTCTCCCGAGAATCTGACGCGGGGCTTTCCCTTGGAGCCTCCTCTGTGGGTTCCCCTCACAACGGATGCGAGCTTAGCCGGTTGGGGAGCGCACTGCGAGACCCGCTTCACTCAGGGGGTGTGGTCCTCCCAGGAAGCGTCTTGGTCGATCAACCGTCTCGAGCTTCGGGCGGTGCGACTAGCACTATTGGCCCTGGAACCACTGGTCCGGTCGACCTGTCCGGGTCTGGTCGGACAATGCGGCCACGGTGGCTTACATCAATCGCCAAGGGGGCACAGGGAGTGTGGCCCTGGAAACAGAGGCGACAGCCTTGTTCGGTTGGGTGGAGACTCGTCTGCCGGCAATATCAGCGGCGCACATAGCGGGCGCGGAAAATGTCCAGGCCGACTTTCTCAGCAGAGTGCGAGTGGACCCCGGAGAGTGGGAGTTAAATCCACAGGTGTATGCGCAAATAGTGCGGCGGTGGGGTCCGCCCATCATGGATCTCATGGCGACCTTCCAGACGGCCAAGACGAGTCGCTTCTTCAGCAGACGGCGGGAGCGAATGTCCGAAGGGCTCGACGCTCTCATTCAGCCGTGGCCGACGTCCGGGCTTCTGTATGTCTTCCCTCCATGGGCGCTGATCGGCCGGGTCGTCCAGCGCATCGAGGGTCATCAGGGCAGAGTGCTGCTGGTGGCTCCGGATTGGCCCCGGAGGCCCTGGTATGCCGAGCTAGTCAGGCTTCGGGACGGCGTGCCTTGGCGCCTGCCCGCGCTGCCGGACCTTCTTCTTCAGGGCCCCCTGCGGATGCCCCAGGTGGCTCGATTCTCGCTTACGGTTTGGCCATTGAGAGGGCTCGGCTGAAAAAGAAGGGTTATTCGCCCGCGGTGATTTCCACCCTACTGCGGGCAAGAAAGTCATCCACTTCTCTTACTTATGTTCGAATCTGGAGGATTTTTGAGGACTGGTGCTCCCGGCGGGGAGTCCGGGCGGCGACGGTCTCTGTGCCCGTCGTGTTAAGCTTCCTTCAGGATGGGTTCGAGAAAGGCCTCGCGGCCAGTTCCCTGAAGGTTCAGTTGGCAGCGATCTCCTGCTATAGAGGCAATGTTTTAGGCCGCATTCTCAGCGCTCATGCGGATGTGCGGCGTTTCTTGACCGCTGTTTTTCATTTGCGGCCTTCCCGCAGAGCACCGATTCCCCCGTGGGATTTGAATTTAGTCCTGCGGGCTCTGGTGCGGGAACCTTTTGAGCCCTTGCGGAGGGCGTCCCTGAAGGATCTAACTTTGTAGACGGTCTTTCTTGTAGCCATTAGCTCGGCTCGGCGCGGCGCATTTCGGATCTTCAGGCCTTGTCCTGCCGAGAGCCTTCCTTGTCGTTTTCCGCGGACCGGATTGTGATCCGGCCGGTGCCTTCTTTCTTCCAAAGGTGGTGTCTCCCTTTCACTTGAATCAGGCAGTGTTTCTGCCGGTTCTTTCGGCGAACTCGGTCGAGTCGGTGGACAAGGGTCTTCACCGGCTCGATGTGGGTCGCACGCTGCGTCGGTATTTGCAGTCTACGGAGTCCTTTCGTAAGACCGATCGGCTTTTTGTGCTCTTTGGGGGCGCAAAAAAAGGGGAGGCGGCGGCTAAGGCCGCCATTGCTAGATGGATCAAGGAAGCGATCGCATCTGCGTATCTGTTGCAGCAGCGGCCAGTTCCGGAGGGGCTTCGAGCTCATTCTACTCGAGCTCAGGCGACCTCTTGGGCGGAGCATTGCCTGGTTCCGCCAGCGGATATCTGTAGGGCGGCCACTTGGTCGTCTCTGCACGCTTTCAGCAGGCACTATCGCCTGGATGTATTAGCGGCTCGGGATTCCTGTTTTGGATCGGCGGTTCTGCGCGCCGGCTGGCAAGGTCCCGCCCGGTCTTAACTGCTCTGTTACATCCCGATTGTGGAGGACTAAACTGGATATCCGCACAGGAAATGGAAATTACACTAACCTGGTAATTGTAGTTCCTGTAGGATCCAGTTTAGTCCTCCTTCCCTCCCAACTCTCTGTGTAGTCTTGCGGCGCGCTGTTCCGAGCGGTTGACTGTAGGACGGTTCTTCGTCCCGTTCGGGTTCTGTTGACAGTCGTGCTTATCGCTATGGCTCTTCCCTTTCTTGGAGTTCAGTCAGCTCCTCAGATTTCTGTGAAGGGGAGCTCTGTGTAAATTGGAAGGCGTCGGTTTCGGCGCCAGGCGGTGTTCTGACTTCCTCGTTTGGGGAGGGAGTTGGTTATTACAGGGGGGGAAGATAAGGGTTTACTGATAATGTAATGATAATTTAATGATTATTTAATGTGTTGCTTCGTTAAGTATGCTTTGTTACTAGTACACTGGGGGGCTTCTGGGAGCTCCTGCTGGATATGTACTACAGAAGATTTGATTGGTCCAGTCTCCAGGCTGCAGTAGAAGGTGCACTACCCGATTGTGGAGGACTAAACTGGATCCTACAGGAACTACAATTGGGAGGAGTAGCCTAGTGGTTGGGGCAAGGTACTTCAGGCCGGAAGGTCGGGGGTTCAAATCCCACTAGAGGACAGCAACCTTGGGCCGGAAGGACTGGGGTTTCTAGTCCCACAGATGCTCCTTGTGGTCTTGGGCAAGCCACGTAACCCTCCATAGCCCATGTTCCCTGTAAGTATTAGTGTATGTGTCTCATATCCCTGCTTGTTAAATGTATCCCCCAATTGTGTTGTGACCGCTTTGATTGAAGGATAAGGCGGTATACAAAAACTGTCTAAATAAATAAATAAAATAAATTACCAGGTTAGTGTAATTTCCATTTAAACTGTCAACCAAGAAGTGCCTGTGCTACGGTCTATGGCCACCAGAGGGCAGCTGGTACACTCAAAGGTGCCTTTCTGTGAACGTGTATATGCAGCCACTATCAGATTGATCTCTGCAAGTCAGGGAAGAAATAACCACAGGGCCACCTCATGGGCACTCAGGGGTTAGTGACTAAACAAGCAACTGTAATCTTCTGCAAATCAAGATTATATGACCAAGATTTAAAGCTCTTAACTTCAGTATCGTTTGTTGGGCTCTGGTGCCCTAAAGGCCACCGGATGGCAGCGCTGCTGATGAATCACATATAGTATTCCTTATCGGTCCTCCAGTTTAGTCCTCCACCTCTGGGTTGTGCACCTCCTCCTGCAGCTTGGAGACTGGGCATGTCACAAAAACGTGACATCACTGGATGTACTCTGCTGGCCTCTCCCAACATCCCCAGTGTGTCCATTCTCCATGCAGGAGGAGGATGGTGTGAGCCTAGGTGCTGGGCTCACTAGAGAACAGATAAGGAGCTGTTAGAGTAGGGTTTACCTAATTGGGTTTAATTTTGATTTAATTTATCTCTAATTTTACATTTTGTTTAATTTGGGTACTGTTTCTTTAAAAAAAAAAAAAAGGCAGTGGACGTGCTAGTTTGTGCCTAATCCTGCTGGTCCTGTCAGTTTCTGTACTGTCTCTTCTTTCCACCGACGCAGATCTCTCCCCCTTGATCAGTACGGGGGAGAGCTCCGCAGTACAGGAGAGCCGTTTTAGTTTTCGGCAGCACGGAGCTGCCACGTATGCAGCTTCGCGCTCTTCTCCTCTGCCGGTGACTTACCTGTCAGCTGCCCGCTCATATTCAGCGGAGTGGAGCCTCGGGGATACATCACCGTGAGTGCGGTGGTCAGGATCGTGGTGCTTTGGTGACCTGAGTACTGGCATTAGAGTGGCGTGTTTTAGCGGGGAGCCAGCCGCCAACACACTGAGAGAGGTCCGGCAATTTTGGCGCCTTTTTTTGCCTTGCAGCCAGCCGCGGCGGCCATTTTGTCGACGTGCTGTCTGCATGCATTCAGGCAGCTGAATCCGTGACATTTTGGAATCCAGGATTGAGCTTAGTTTTCTGTGTTGCTTTCTTTTTCTTTTGCAGTTAATTTCCTGAAGTCCTGATTTTTTTGTTTTGTGTTTAAGTTGATTTTAAGGCACTCACTGAGTTAGGTGGTAGAGCCACTTCGGGTGTGCACATTAAGAGCTCTTGGTTGGGCAATCTTGTTTTTTTAAAAAAAAAACAAAAAACAAAACAAAATGAAGCAGAAGAACATACTATAGGGATACCTGTATAAAAAAAGAAAGAAAAAAATAAGAGACACATAAGAAGGCGGAGTCTATTGTCTGCAAAGTGTCAGCAATGACGTCGTGGCCTCAGTGTGTAGTGTGTGGTACCCGTAGGGGGACTATGGCTGACTCTGGGATTTTCCAGGGCTGCATGTAAGTCTCTACCAGCGTGGAACAGCAAATGGAAGTTAAGGTAGCGTAGGACGTTCAAGGGTCCTTGGCGGCGGTAGACGCAGCGGAGCTGCGGTCCGCCTCGCCAGGTGTCGGGCTTGGGTCGACAGCTGGCCCGTCGGGGGCTTTTTCGACTTTGGGGCTGTAGCCCAGTGATTTCTGCCCTGACTTCGTCTTAATCATGCATCAGGCTTTCTGTTTACTATGACAGGGGAAAGTGCCGGAGCCTGTCTCTGACTGAGACACCGCAGCGGCCAAGCCCGGCCGAAGCAAGTACCGGTTCCTCGAGACCGCCAAAGCGGGCAAGGGCTCGGGAGCCGTCAATTTCTGAATTGGAGGGACAGGAGTCGGAGGAACACGACGTTAGGTGGAGATGAGGAGTTGGAAAAAGGAGAGATTCTTGAATCAGAGGATCAGGCAAAGATTATTCGGGTGTTCCGGAAAGAGGAATTGACAGCGCTTATCACGGAGTCTCTGCAGACGCTCAAACTTGCTACGGAGCCGCCTGTGGAGGACACCGATGGGAAAGACCCCATTATTCAGGCAGTGAGGCAAACGCAGGTAGTGTTTCCCATTCACAAGGTAGTAGGATGATACAGGATGAATGGGATCAACCGGAAGCTGGGCTACGAGGAATTTGCATCATGAATAGACTCTATCCCTTAGCGGATAAGGACAAGGAGAGATTTAGATCGCCAAGAATTGATGCAGCAGTGTCAGCGGTGACCAAGAAGACCACTATTCCGGTTGAAGGCAGCTCTGCCTTGAAGAATGCACAGGATAGAAAGTTGGATGGTTTGTTGAAGCAATCGTTTGAGGCCATCGCGGTGTCATTACAGGCTTCCATTTGTGGAGCGTGGGTGGCAAGAGCCTGTCTTCGGTGGTCACACTGTTTACATCACTTGGCTCAGATGGAGCAGGAGGGTCTGAGTGAGCTGGATCGCATGGAGTCTGGGATGGCTTATTTTTCAGATGTACATTATGATTTGATCAGAGCGCTGGCTAATAGTATGGCGTTGCTCATGGCCGCCCGCAAATCCCTGTAGTTGCGAAATTGGGCGGCAGACGGTTCTTCTAAAGCATGTCTCAGTAAGCTCCCTTTCAAAGGAAAGTTGCTGTTCGGGGAGGATCTCGATAAGTTGGTTAGGGGAGTCTAAAGGCGGCCGACTGCCGGAGGATAAGCTGAAGCAGGGGAAGTCCACTTTGAACTTTTGGGGTGCCTTTTGGGATTTTCGGAGGTTTTCGGACTTCTCGTTTGGGCGGATTCCAAAGAGGGCGTTTCGCTCCTTGAGCCCAGGGGTTTCAGAGCTTTCACGGAGCAGGTAGAGGTTTTGCGGCGGTAACCGCAGCTTACAGTTGAAAACCTCAATGAAGTAAGGGGGGCCTTGGTAGGAAGTTTGCCGATAGGTGGGCGACTTCAGAACTTTCTTCCTGCCTGGGCCCAAATAACGTCTGACCGGTGGGTGGAGATAATCCGGGACGGGTATGCGCTGGAGTTCGCAATGCCAGTTTGGGATTCCTTTGTGCAGTCACCCTGCAAAGGGCAGCAGAAAATGCAAGCAGTCCGCTGTACGCTAGATCGGCTGCTGCACTTAGGTGCGGTCGTTCCGGTGCCCAAGGAAGATTACGGCAGGGAACGATGCTCAATTTATTTCGTCGTACCAAAGAAGGACGGATCTCTTCGCCCGATATTAGATCTCAAAGGAGTGAACCGCTGCCTTCGGGTGCCGCATTTCAGGATGGAAACGCTGCAGTCCGTAATTGTGGAGGTGCGCCAAGGAGAATACCTGACATCCCTTGATCTCACGGAGGCGTATTTACACATCCCGATCAGGGAGGGGCACCAGAGGTTCCTGTGTTTCGCTCTGCCGTTGGGGCACTATCAATTTCAGGCGTTGTCCTTCGGGCTGGCAACAGCTCTGCAGACGTTCACCAAGATCATGGTGGTGGAAGTGGCGGTGTTGCAAAAGGAAGGAATTCTGGTTCATCCCTATCTCGACGATTGGTTAATTCGAGCAAAGTCCAGAGACGAGAGCATACAAGTGACAGATAAGGTGGTGAAGTTCTTGGAGAAGCTAGGTTGGGTAGTCAATGCGAGCAAGAGTCATCTGACTCTGTCCCAGAGCCTCGAGTACCTCGGTGTGCAATTCGACACTCATAGGAGGACTGTATTCCTGCCGGAACGGCGGATCCAAGTGTTACAGCAAGTGGTTCGTCAGTTCAGGGCCGTACCAGCTCCTTCGACCTGGGGGTACCTCCGGGTGTTAGGTACGATGGCGGCGACTTTGGAAGCAGTGCCTTGAGCCAGAGCTCTTATGCGGCAGTTGCAGCGGTCATTGCTGCACCGGAGGTCTCATCAGTCTGATCCGCTGAGCAGACGGCTGCCATGCCCTCTCAGGGTCAGGCGGGCGTTGAAGTGGTGGCTGCTTCCGGAGTCGTTGAAGGCCGGGATGCCGCTGGAACAGCCGGATTGGCTACCATTGTTGACGGATGCAAGCCTTGTGGGTTGGGGAGCACATTGCGGGGAGCTTTTCATGCAAGGGCGGTGGTCAGCGCAGGAGAGCGCATGGTCAATCAACAGACTGGAACTTCAAGCAGTGACGTTAGCGCTGCAAGCGTTCGAGGTGATGGTGCGGGGTCGGGCGGTAAGAGTTCTATCAGACAACTCCGCAACAGTGGCCTACATCAATCGACAAAGGGGCACAAGAAGTACGGCCTTGGAAGAGGAAGCAGAGGCGCTTTTCGCTTGGGTTGAACCTTGCCTGCAAGCGATTTCGGCAGCACACATTGCCAGGAAGGACAATGTGAAGGCGGATTTCCTCAGCAGAGTACAAGTGGATGCCGGAGAATGGGAGTTGAATCCAGAGGTGTTTGCACAGGTGGTGTTCAGGTGGACCTCATGGTGACCTTTCACTCAGCAAAGGCCAGTCGGTTCTTCAGCAGGCGGCGAGAAAGGATGTCGGAGGAGATCGACGCACTACTGCAACGTTGGCCAGTGTCGGGTCTTCTCTGTGTATTCCCTCCTTGGGCGCTTATAGGGCGAGTGGTACAGCATATCGAAGCCCACCCGGGGAGAGTACTGCTGGTGGCTCCGGACTAGGCAAGAAGGCCTTGGTATGCCGATCTCATCCGCCTTCTCGATGGAGAGCCGTGGCGGTTACTGACATCAGACAGCCTGTTACTTCAAGGGCTGCTAAGGATGCCTCAAGTGGATCAGTTCTCGCTTACGGTCTGGCCATTGAAAGGGCGCGTTTAAGGAGGAAAGGTTATTCAGGACCTGTTATTGCGACTTTGCTTAAAGCACGTAAGTCGTCTACGTCTCTGACATATGTTCGCATATGGCGCATTTTTGAGGATTGGTTTTCGAGGAGACAGGTACGCACGGCGACCGCGTCCGTTTCAGTGGTGTTAAGCTTTCTGCAGGACGGTTTTGAAAAGGGGCTGGCGGCCAGTTCCTTGAGGGTGCAGCTGGCCGCACTGGCTTGCTATAGAGGTAAGGTGCAGGGCAAAACGCTCGGTACATATGTGGATGTGTTGCGTTTTCTCAAAGCAGTTTCCAAGTTACATCCCTCTCGTAGAATTGTGGTTCCTCCGTGGGATGTCAACTTGGTGTTAGCAGCTCTGGCTAGGGAGCCCTTTGAGCCTTTACAACAGGCGTCCGTGAAAGATTTTACTCTGAAGACGGTATTTTTGGTGGCCATTTGCTCAGTGAGGCAAATTTCTGAGTTACAGGCTTTGTCTTGTCGGGATCCTTTTCTGTCTTTTTCTAGGGAAAAGGTGGTGCTTCGGTCGGTCCCTTCCTTTTTGCCCAAGGTAGTTTTGCCGTTTTATTTGAATCAGACAGTTCCTCTCCCGGTACTTGGTTCGTTAGAGGATAACGTTTCGGACCGGGGTTTACGTCGTTTGGACTTAAAGCGGCTGTTACTTCAATATTTGAAGGTTTCAGAGGTTTTTCGTAAATCTGAACGTCTGTTCGTCCTGTTCGGTGGTTCCCGTAAAGGGGAGGCAGCGACGAAGGCTTCCATTTCTCGCTGGATAAGAGAAGTGATTGCTTCGACATATTTGTTATCAGGGCAGCAGGTGCCAGTTGGATTGCAAGCGCATTCTACCAGGGTGCAAGCGGCGTCTTGGGCGGAGCACAGTTTGGTTTCACCTGTGGACATTTGTAGAGCGGCTACATGGTCCTCTCTTCACACTTTCAGTAAACACTACTGCCTGGATGTCTTGGCAGCCAATGATGCTGTTTTTGGAGCGGCGGTGTTGTGAGCTGGCTGGAAGGGTCCCTCCCAATTAGTACTGCTTTGTTACATCCCAGAGGTGGAGGACTAAACTGGGGGACTGATAAGAAAATGGAAATTACACTTACCTGGTAATTGTTCTTCCTTGAGTGACGACAGTTTAGTCCTCATTCCCACCCGGGATATTAGGCTAAGCAGTGGGGGTCAGCCGGGAGAAGAGTGACACTACCGGTAGGTACCTGTTTTCTTCTGTGATTATTTGCTTCTTTTGGTTTTTTCTTGTCTGTCCTTCTGGCGGAGGCGGAAGGAAGAGGCACAAAGGGGCAAGTTTATCTTCCAAGACAAATTTCTATTGTATATAGTTATGGTTATGTTTTCACTTACAATGTTATTACTAGCTACTTATTTTGTTGCTCCTTTAAGTGTGCTTTGTCAATAGTTCACCGGGGATGTTGGGAGAGGCCAGCAGAGTACATCCAGTGATGTCATGTTTTTGTGACATGCCCAGTCTCCAAGCTGCAGGAGGAGGTGCACGACCCAGAGGTGGAGGACTAAACTGTCGTCCCTCAAGGAAGAACAATTACCAGGTAAGTGTAATTTCCATTTCAGGTCCCCCACCCCTGGGGGGGTTTGTAAAATACGAAATCGTATTCTTCATCAGGTTCACACAGGCAGCAATCTCTAAGACCTCCACTTGCAAGGTTGTTGGTGTATCCCACCGTTATTTCTCTGACTGCAGGAAGGCCGGGGGGGTGGGGGGGGTTGCCTGTGTGTTTCATAGCTCCACTTAGCATGCCCTTCCCAGGAAATTCTCATCTATTTCTAGAGCCTGTGCTGTCAGTGCAGGGCTTTAAGCACTTAGCAGGGGCACTGACCATCTGTGCCATCTTGTTAAAGGGCCCGTGCTGAGGGTGAAGAGAAGGACGTCTAGATAGCACAGTCTGGGGCTTAGCGCTCCAGGGCACTGGAAGGTTTCATAGCGGAAGTCAATACTCTATGTATGCTCCATGCATTCAGCCTATGTTCAAGCGTGCTCACTGCACTGTGTTTGGGTGACAGGTGCTGGGTCACCCGTATATGTAGATGTGCATTTTGTATGTGCTCGCAATTGCTTAGGCATGATTTTTGGGTGCACGCTTTGCAGAGTGAGACTGTATTTCTTTGCACAGACTGTATTATCAGGCTAAGGTAATTTCTCCAGTAATGGGGGGATGTCGATTGTAATAAAGTGCATGAGGTCCTCATGGTGTTACATGGGGTTCGAGATGCAGTCGTGGGATCTGCTGTGGAGTGAGCTGTCCGGAGGAGCTACAATGTCAGTTTCCCTTTCTCTTTGGGCTTTGCTCCCAGATCCTAGCCCCTCTTTCTCTCTGATGTCCAGGACACAAGGTCCCCGGCCCACTGGACAATCTATTCTCAGTCTTTTCTCAATGCTGGCAGAAGGACTGGGAGAGCGAGAAAGGAAGACCAGGAATCAGCACCAGCTCTGATGTCTCTCTACTGCCAGTGATTCTACGGTCACATATTCCCAGTCAGTTATTTATTTGAGTATACTGATTGCCTACTGGTCAGGGTGGCATACAGTTGATTACGGTATTTCTATTTGCCTTGTCCCTGAAGGGCTCACAATTTATGTTTTGGTACCTGAGGCAGAGAGTTAAGTCACTTAACAAAGGCCAGAAGGATCACCTGTTGGACCAGAAACCCCAGTTTTTATGGCCCAAGGTTGGTAGTCTCGATTGGAATTCAAACCCTTGGTCCTCTGGCAACTTGCCTCAACTACTAGGCCGCACTTCTTCGTGTGATCTAGCCACAGGGCCATAGGGCCAGGCACAGCCTGTTACTTTCAAGGCAGAGACCTTGGGGAGGTTCCGTTCATAAGGATACGAGAAATGCCATACTGGGTCAGACCAAAAGCTTTCAGGTCCAGTATCCTGTCTCCTAGGGTAGCCAATCCAGGTCTTAAAGACCTGGCTGGTTTCCAAAAAGACGAATAGGCTACTCAATGCTTGTATCGGGGCAAGCGGTGGATTCTCATGTATGCTCATATTTTAAGGGTTCCATTGCATGTACAACAGATGTGACGCTCTGTTGGGTTGTGTGCCTTGTAGAACATCTTGAATTGGTGAAAGTTGGTATAAAAAAATATCTCCAGGAACAAGCAGGGATGTAGTCTTCACATATGGGTATCGTCGGTACCGATGGAGCCTGCGCGGGAACGCTCCCCAGCGTCCAATTAGAAAACTTTTGGGAGCATCCCACAATGGCTGCGTGCTGCCTTCCTGCCTTTCCCAATTGCCTCTCTCCAGTTCTTCGTTTTCCGCAGAGCCAGCAGGTCGTTGTTCCTCTCACCGCAGAAAAGTTTCCCTTATTGTCCTTTTTTGTGGTCGCGTCTGCCTTCCTCGATGCTTTACCGGTACCGCCAGTCTTTCTTTCTTTCTTTTTCTAAAAAAAAAATAAATTATACTTAGTATATTTTTTTTCCATGTGCACGCGCCATTTTGGGCCTTAGGCCCAAAATTCCTTAATAATGGAAAAGCCCTCCTTGGGTTTCAAAAAGTGCACTAAGTGTGGCGGTACCATCTCCGTTACCGACACGCATGAGTATTGTCTCACATGTTTAGGTCCTGACCACTCCATCACGGAATGTATGGTCTGTGCCATGATGTCTAAAAGAGGTCAGCAGAACCGAGCTGCTAAGCTCAGTACCCTGTTTCCCTCGGATGCAGCCTAGGTGGCATCGACGTCTTCCAGGGCTTCCTCTTCCTCCCGTGGATCTCAGGTAACTAAACACAAGTCTAGCCGGTCCTCAAAAGGTAGATCTCCTTCTAAGCATCAAGATGCCCCTGGTGTTGCCCTTGAGGAATCTGCACCGGCAAAATTACCCCGGCGGGAGGCTTCGGATTCCAAAGCATTATCGGGGCTCCAGGACGTTCTCGAGGCCTCAACCTCGGCAGAACTACTGGTGCCATGCTCTGGGGTACCGGCTGTTTTCTCCGGTACCGACATTCAGGCATCAGCAGTGTCGATAGACCAGAGATTCCTGGCTATTGAACGCAGTCTGGTGGCTCTCCTTGCTGCATCGACACCCTCGGAACCGCGTCAGACAGTTCAACCGGTACCAACTCCGGCAGCGGTATCGGTACCAACAGCATAGGCATCAACATCGGTGTCCGAATTGCCGGCACCCAGTCATGCGATGCCCTCCGGTACCGATACACTGGTACCGATTACTCCTGGTACCAACTTCAGTCGGTACGGGTATCGTGCTCTTCAAGAGCATCCGGACAGACGTTATTTCGAGTCCTCAGAAGAATCTGAGGATTCTGACAGTTCTGTCGATGCAGGAATACTTCTCCCAGAGGAGCCTTCCTCCCCTAAACGCAGGATGTCTCCTCCAGAGGATATTTCCTTTCAGGACTTCTTCAGAGAGGTGGCTCGAGGTCTGTCCATTACTGTGGCTCCTGAATCAGAGCCCAGAGCAAGGGAGCTGGAAATTTTACAATATCCCAAAGCTCCTAAAGAGGCAGCTACTCTACCCATCCATGAGATCTTGCATGATCTCATGCTAAGAATGTGGGAGACGTCTCTTACCACCTGTCCTGTCCTGTCCACTCTCGTAGACTGGATACTATGTATCAAGTCTCTCCTTGTTGTGGTTTCCAGAAGACTCAGCTTCCTCACCACTCTATTGTAGTGGAATCAGCTATGAGAAGGATCAGAAGTGCAAAGAGACATGCCTCTAATCCTCCAGGACGTGAGTGCAGAACTTTGGATGCTTTTGGACGTCGTACTTTCCAAGCTTCCATGCTTTCTGCCAGGATCAGTTCCTATATTTTATATATGGGAATGCTCCTGAAGGAGGTCACAGGAGATTTAGAGGCTTTAAGCCCTCTTCTTCCTGAGAATAAAAGACAGGATTTTCTCACACTGGTTAAACATGCCCAGGATGTTTCTAAGTTTGTCAATCGTGCAGCTTTTGACTGTTTTGAGTGCATAAGCAGAACCTCTGCCATTGCCATAGGTGCACGTAGAATTGCCTGGCTCCAGGCATCTGATTTGGAGCTCTGGTTACAAGACAAACTGGACAATATTCCTTGTACTTGTGAGAACCTGTTTGGCAAAGATTGGCAAGAAAAAGCCAATGAGTTGGATGCTGACAACTCCACTTTGGATAGGCTATCCAAGGCCACAACTGATTCTGCGAGAAAGACGTCTTTCAAGAAGCCTTTCTCAAAGAAGAGGTTTTATCCCTCTTATTCCCAGCAGGGACGTTCCACAGGTCAGCCTACCCGGAAGGGTCAGCAACCACCTAAACAAAGGAAAGCAAAGACTGCTAAGCCTCAACCGTCTCAGCAGTCTCAGCCTCCACAAGGCCTTTGACTTTCATCTAGAGAACTTAGCCTTCCTGGCCCTCAATGTACCAGAGCCTTCCACCATTCCAGGAAGGTTATGTCACTTTGCCCCCAGGTGGGAGCAAATAACAGCAGAGCATTGGACACTCTCCATTATAAGGGAGGGGTACAAGCTGCACTTTCTGTGCATGCCCCCTTCCACAATGGTAAGACAGTTCAATTCTCAGACCTCTCTCATCAACCTGTTAGATCAAGAGGTCACTATGCTTCTTGCCCAGGGGGCAATAGAAGAAGTACCCATTCATCAACAGGGTACAGGGTTTTACTCCCCTTATTTCCTTATCCCAAAGAAAACAGGGGGATAGAGACCTATTTTGGACCTCGGAGAATTGAACAAATTCCTGCTCAAAGAGAAATTCAAGATGATTTCTTTAGGAACTCTGCTGCCATACCTTCAGAGTCAGGACTGGCTTTGTTCTCTAGATCTCAAGGATGCGTACACTCATGTTCTCATCCATCCAACTCACAGAAAGTTCCTTCGGTTCCTTTTTCAAGGAAAGCACTACCAATACAGGGTGCTTCCTTTTGGCCTGGCCTCAGCACCAAGGGTGTTCACGAAATGCATGGCTGTGGTAGCAGCATTTCTCCGCACACTAGGGATATTCGTCTTCCCCTACTTAGACGACTGGCTCATTCGAGCCACATCAGAACCAGAGGCCAGGACCTCCCTATCTTGCACAATGCGTATCCTTCAGTATTTGGGTCTTGTCATAAACGTCCCAAAATCCAGTATAACTCCCCCTCGGTCTCTAGAATTAATAGGAGCTTTGCTGGATACCAAAAGGGCAAGGGCCTACCTTCCCCAGGCCCCTTGCCTTCGCATGGTGCAGTTAGCTTCTCAAGCAGTGCTAAAACCTCATCTCACTGCCTGAGAAATGCTACAACTACTAGGCCACATGGCATCTACCGTGCATGTGGTTCCTTATGCTCGCCTCCGCCTTCCAACACCGAGTCATGCTATTTCCTCTGGTATCGACAGGCCCGGTACCGACTTCAATCGGTACCGGTATCGTGCTTTACAAGACCACCCGGACAGAAGATATTTTGAATCCTCCGATGACTCTGAGGACTCTGACAGCTCTGTCGATGCCGGAGTACTTCTCTCTGAGGAGCCACCTTCTCCTAAACGTAGGATGTCTCCTCCAGAGAATATATCCTTTCAGGATTTCATCAGGGAGGTGGCTAGAGGTCTTTCCATTACAGTGGCTCCTGAAACAGAGCCCAGAGCAAAGGAGTTAGAGATTTTACAATATCCTAAAGCTCCCAAGGAAGCGGCTACTTTGCTTATTCATGAGATCTTGCATAATCTCATGTTAAGAATGTGGGAAACACCTCTTACCACCTTGTCCTGGATTTCAAAAAACTCAGTTGCCACACCACTCCATAGTGGTGGAGTCAGCTATGAGAAGGATCAAGAGTGCAAAAAGACATGCATCTAATCCTCCAGGACGTGAATGTAGGACTCTTGATGCCTTTGGTTGTCGAACATTCCAGGCCTCTATGCTTTCTGCCAGGATTAGTTCCTACATCTTATATATGGGAATGTTCCTTAAAGAGATTACAGGAGATCTAGAGCTTATGAGCCCTCTCCTTCCTGCTGATAAAAGGCAGGATTATCTTACACTTGTCAAACATGCCCAGGATGTTTCCAAGTTTGTTAATCGTGCAGCTTTTGACTGCTTTGAGTGCATAAGCAGAACCTCTGCCATTGCCATAGGGGCTCGTAGGATTGCCTGGCTCCAGGCATCTGACTTAGAACTCTGGGTACACGACAAACTGGGGAATATCCCTTGTACAGGCGAAAATCTCTTTGGCAAAAATTGGCAAGAGAAAGCTAATGAGCTGGTTGCTGATAACACCACTTTGGATAGACTATCCAAGGCGACAGCTGATCCTGCAAGGAGAAAATCCTACAAGAAACCATTCTTCTCTAAAAAGAAGAGGTTTTTCCCCTCCTATACCCAGCAGGTGTATTCTGCAGGTCAGTCCGCCCGAAAGGGACAGCAGCCCCCAAAGCAAAGGAAATCAAAGACTGCTAAGCCTCAACCGGCCCAGCAGATTCAGCCTCCACAGAGGCTTTGACTCCCATCTAGAGAACTTGGCCTTTCTGGCCCTGAACGGACCAGAGCCTTCCACCATCCCAGGAAGGTTGTGTCATTTTGCCCCCAGATGGGGGCAGTTAAGAGCAGAAGAATTGACTCTTTCCATTGTGAGAGAGGCGTACAAGCTTCATTTCTTCAACATGCCCCCTCCTACAGTGGTAAGACAGTTCCATTCTCAGACTTCTCTCAACACTCAGTTGGGTCAAGAGGTCAGTTTACTTCTTGCCTATGGGGCAATAGAACACGTACCCATTTCCCAACAGGGTACAGGGTTTTACTCCCCTTATTTCCGTATTCCAAAGAAAACAGGGGGACACAGACCAATTTTAGACCTCAGAGAACTGAGAACTGTTCAAAGAGAAATTCAAGATGATTTCTCTGGGAACTCTGCTGCCATACCTTCAGAGTCAGGATTGGCTTTGTTAATTAGATCTCAAGGATGCGTACACTCATGTTCTCATCCATCCAACTCACCAAAGGTTCCTTCTTTTTCTTTTTCAAGGAAAGCACTACCAATACAGGGTGCTTCCTTTTGGCCTGGCCTCAGCACCAAGGGTGTTTACAAAATGCATGGCTGTAGTGGCAGCATTTCTCCGCACTCTAGGAATATTCGTCTTCCCCTACTTAGACGACTGGCTCATTCGAGCCCCATCAGAGTCAGAGGCCAGACTTTCCCTAGCTTGCACAATGCGTATCCTTTAGTATTTGGGCCTGGTCATAAACATCCCAAAATCCAGCCAAACTCCCACTCAGTCTCTAGAGTTTATAGGAGCTCTACTGGATACCAGAAAAGCAAGGGCCTATCTTCCACAGGCCCGCTGACTTCGCATTGTGCAGTTAGCCTCCCAGGCAGTGTTAAAAACTCATCTCACTGCTCGGGAAATGTTCCAACTACTAGACCACATGGCATCTACCGTGCACTTGGTTCCCTATGCTCTCCTCCATATGAGAGCAGCCCAATGGACTCTATCCACTCAATGGACTCAAGCATTAGGCTGCCTATCAGACAAAATAGCAAACACAAGTCACCTTATTTTGTCTCTACAATGGTGGCAGTCAACCCAAAACCTGTTGGTGTGGTCCCCTTTCCAGCAACCCCTACCCCAGGTCACTCTAACAACAGATGCCTCACAGGTGGGTTGGGGAACTCATCTGCAAGATCTTTTTACCCAAGGCACCTGGACTCCACAGAAGACCCACTTACATATCAGTCTCCTAGAACTCAGAGCAATCTTCCTTGCTCTTCGAGTGTTCCATACCCAGCTCAGCTACAAGACAGTCCTAATTCAGACGGACAATCAAGTAGCTATGTTCTATCTGAACAAGGAGGGAGGAACAGGCTCTCTGTCGCTTTGCAACGAAGCTTTGCGACTATGGACCCTCGCCAGAGAGCATCAGATTCATCTCCTTGCGGTGTATCTGCCAGGCATTCAAAACTCTTGGGCAGACAGACTCAGTCGAGTTCTGCTTCCACACGAATGGTCTCTCCATGCAGACCAGGTAGCAAAAATTTTTCAAATTTGGGGAACTCCGGACATAGACCTCTTTGCAAGTCCGTTGAATGCCAAACTTCCCCGGTTCTGTTCCAGAACTCTGGCTCATGGTTCTCAGGCCAGGGATGCTTTCCTCCTCCATTGGGGTCAGGACTTCCTATATTCCTTTCCACCCATTTCCCTAATTCCCAAGACCCTATTCAAGCTTCAGAGAGATAAGGGCCACATGATTCTCATAGCTCCACATTGGCCACGGCAGGTGTGGTATCTTCTGCTCCTGCATCTCTCTCAAGCTCCATCTCTGTAGTTAGGATCTGCTCCAGATCTCCTGTCTCAGGAGGACGGGATGTTGTGGCATCCCAATTCCCACTCTCTGCATCTCAGGGCCTGGTTGCTGAGAGCCTAGACGTTCATGGTCTTAACCTTTCTCAACAAGTAAGGGATGTCCTTTGTGCTTCCAGGAAACCTTCCACAAGACGTTCTTATGCTTTCAAGTGGAAAAGGTTTTCCATATGGTGTTCGCAGAAGGGTCTTAACCCCCTTGCGATACCTCTGGAATCATTACTGGAGTATCTCCTTCATTTATCCAATGCAGGACTCAAAACTAACTCAGAGTCCATTTGAGTGCTATTGCAGCTTCCTTGAAGCCTCTAAATGGACAACTATTTCCTCCCATCTTCTTATAGCAAGATTTATGAGAGGCCTTCTTCTTACTAAGCCTCCCATTATGCTACCACCGGTGGCATGAGACTTAAACCTGGTTCTTGGTCAGCTCATGAAGCCACCTTTCAAACCTTTAGCTACTACCTCCTTGAAATTCCTTTCCTGGAAAGTTATCTTTCTCATTGCAATCACATCAGCACGTCGCATCAGCAAATTGCAAGCATTAGTTGATGATCCTCCTTACACGAGGTTCCATCATGATAAGGTAGTCCTTAGAACTCATCCACACTTTATGCCAAATGTGTTCTCACCTTTTCATTTAAACCAGGCGGTTTACCTGCCTGTATATTTTCCAAGGTCTCATGCTTCAAATGCAGAAATGAATCTTCATACTTTGGACTGTAAAAGAGCACTTGCCTTTTACTTACAGAGGACACAGCAACATAGAAAGTCCTCCCAACTTTTTGTTGCTTTTGATCCTTCTCATTTGGGACTTCCAGTCTCCAAGAGAACATTGTCCAACTGGATTGCACAGTGTATTTCTTTTGTCTATCAACCTTTCTCTGGAAGGCCATGTCACAGCTCACAATGTGAGAGCCATGGCAGCCTCAATGGCTCTTCTACACTCTGTGTCTATTGACGACATCTGTCAAACAGCTACTTGGTCCTCGGTTCGTACCTTCACAGCTGCTTAGACAAGGACTTCCGCCGGGATGCCTTGTTTAGTCAGGCTGTTCTACAGCACCTGTTCCATACTTAATCAACTCCTACCCACCTTTCCCGGTAGGATGCCAGAGATCCATGGGGGGAAGTGGAGCCCTTTCACAGGGGCACACAATTTGTGGGGTTTCTCCCTGGCATCTGCAGCTAGGGAGTCCCCATATGTGAAGACTACATTTCTGCTTTTTCTCCAGGACCAAGCAGGAAGTCAGTCCTCACATATGGGTGACGTCGGCGCTGACGGAGCCCTCGTGCGGAGCATTTCCCCAGCTTTCAAAGAAAGCCTTTGGGAATTGCAGCGCGCATGCGCAGTCCCCTTCCCGCCCAAGGGTGCCATCTTGCTCAGTCTTCTTTTTTCCACGGAGCCCAACGGACGTAGTTCGTTTTTCCCCGAGGAAAAAGTTGATTTTCTCTATTTTTCTCTGGTTCGACGCCGGATCCTTTTCCCGCTCGGACCGATATGCCGGTATCGAGTCCTTTTCTATCTTTTCGGTTTTTGTCCTTTGTGACTGGCGTTCACGCCTTTTTTCTTTTTTCCCTGGCAGACCGGTCTTTTGACCTAGCAGGGGCCCTTTTTCCCCCGATGGCTGCCAGCGGGTTTAAGAAATGTGGTCGGTGTAAGAAACTTATGTCTCTTACCGACACACATGACTGCTGCCTCTGTTGCCTTGGACCCGATCATGATCCGATGATCTGTGGTCTGTGTGGCAAAATGTCCTCGAAGGCGTTGAGGAGTCGGCAGCACCAGAGGGATAGAATTTTTTCTGACTCCGCGTCCGGCCGGGCCCGGACCTCGTCAGAGGCCTCGACGTCTCGGGACTCCGGCCCCGAGCAGCGTCGGGGTTCCTCTGAGCGGGGGTCTCCTTCGCTGGAACATCGCAGGAAGAAGAAACCCGCGAGGGCGTCGTCGGTGGACGCTCCTGGTTCCTCGAGGGCCAGGTCGCATAGCCCCGATAGCTGTCCCGGGTCTTCGGAGTCGGAGAGGCCTGCAAAGCATCCTCGTGTCGAGATGGAGTCTCCTGGACACGTAAGTGCTGTTGTCCTCGTTGACTCTCCTCCGAGGGAGCCGTCGGGGCCCGAGTCGGGGGCTGCTGGGTCTCCTGAGCTCGGACTCAGGTTGACCGCCTTGGAGAGCAGCTTCGCTGCCTTCATGGAACAGCAGCGGGCATTGATTTCCGGTCTCACCGGTGCATCTGCCCCGACCACCGGGACCTCGTCATCCAAGTCGACCCCGGAGGCCGAGCCGATCCTCGAGTCCATGCGGGCTCGAGTCGATCCTCGGCCACGGTCTCCCTCGACCTCCCGTTTGGGGCCGAGGTCGTCGACGCCGATTCCCTCGGCGTCGGGGCGGAGAACATCGGTGCCCGCCCGACCGTAGCCGCTCGATTCTTCCTCCGAGGAGTCGGGCTGGGAGACGGAGGACGAAGAGTCACCCGACGCCCATCGGACTCGGTGTGTCCCCTCGGACTCACCCGAGTCCGAACCTCGGAGACGGTCCCCACCGGAGGATAACCGGTTCTCGGACTTCGTGCGGGATATGGCCAAGGCCTTGGCCTTCCCCGCGGATCCCGAGGAGGAGCCTCGAGCCAAGGAGCTCGAGGCCCCTCCAGTATGACTTTCCCCCGAAGGAGCCCTTTACTGTTCCGGTTCCTCCGATGCTGGAGCGGCGTCTCTTCCGCATGTGGGAGACCCCGGCCTCGACGCCGGTGTTAAGCAAGCGGGTCGATTCCATTTATCGAGTCCGCAAGAGCCCCGGGTTCCAAAAGGCACAATTACCGCACCACTCCATGGTTGTGGAATCGGCCATGCATCGACTGACAAGTCAGAAGATGCACTCCTTGGTGCCTCCCGGCTGGGAGGCCCGGAACCTGGATGCCCTCAGTAAGAAGTGCTTCCAGGGCTCTATGCTTGTTTGCCGTGTCCAGACTTACCAGCTTTACATGGGCATGTACCTCCGAGACCTGGCAAAGGAGATTGCCGGGTTCTCTGCTGGTCTCTCCGAGGAACCTTTGCAGAGGTTCCAGGCCTTGTCCACCGGGATTCGAGAGTGCTCGAAGTTTATCTCTCGAGCAGCCTACGATGGCTTCGAGGCTTCGGCCCGAGTAGCCGGGGCCGGCATCGGTGCCCGCCGACAGGTTTGGCTACAGTTATCCGACCTCGAGCCGTGGGTCCAGGACACGTTGGTCGATGTCCCCTGCCGAGGTGAAAACCTCTTTGGCAAACCCATGGCTGAAAAGGCTGCAGAACTCGAGACCGAGACTCTGACCAGGACTAGGCTTTCCAGGAAAACCTCTGCCCCTTCTCAGAAAAAGAAGGGCTTGGGAAAAAAGACCTTTTACCCGAGGAAGTCATCTGCCTACAAACAGTACACTCATTATTTATTTTATTTATTATTTATTTAGCTGTATTTATATCCCGCTTTTCACCGGGTCAAAGCGGTCAATTGGGAGATACATTTAACACGAGGGGATATGACACACATACGCTAATACTTACAGGGAACATGGGCATTGGAGGGTTAAGTGGCTTGCCCAAGACCACAAGGAGTTGCCTATAGGACTAGAAATCCCAGTCCCTCCGGCCTGAGATTGCTGTCCCCAGGTGGGACTTGAACCCCCGGCCCTCCGGCCTAAAGTACCTTGTCCTAACCACTAGGCCACTCCTCCCCATTATCATTATCAGGCCTCTGCAGCTCCCCAACAGGGTCAGCAGGCCAAGGGGCAGGGTCAAGGGCCCCGTAGGCCGAAGCCCCCAAGCCACCAACACCGGCCCCTGCTCAGCAGGGTGGGGTTTTTTGACTCAAACGGCATAGCCTTTTCTCCTCAGCTGGCTTCTCTCAGCACAGGAGGCCGGCTGGCCCACTTTGCCCACAGGTGGTCAGCCGTCACATCAGATACCTGGGTTCTTCATATAGTCCAAAAGGGCTATCTTCTCCATTTTCACCAGGTACCTCCCTCCTATTTTCCAGGGGAGCCTCCAAGACTCCCTCTTCACAGGGGCCTACTCCTTCAAGAGTTGACAGGTCTGCTAAAGGATCAGGCTGTGGAACTGGTGCCCCACCACCTGAGAGGTCAAGGCTTTTATTCAAGGTACTTTCTGGTACCAAAAAGAACAGGAGGCCTCAGACCCATCCTAGACTTGCGAAACCTCAACAAGTTCCTGGAGAGGGAAAAGTTCAAGATGCTTACCCTTGGAATCCTGCTGCCCTACCTCCAGCAGGGAGACTGGCTATGCTCCTTAGATCTAAAGGATGCGTATACTCACATCCTTATTCATCCAGACCACAGACAATATCTCAGGTTTGTTGTGGGAGGAAACCACTATCAGTACAGAGTACTACCCTTTGGCCTGACCTCCGCTCCCAGGGTGTTCACCAATTGCCTGGCAGTGGTGGCGGCCTACCTGAGGCTTCAAGGTCTTTTTGTGTTTCCGTACCTGGACGACTGGCTTATAAGGGGCCAATCTTCCCAGGAGGCCAACCAGGCCACCCTTCGCACTGTGGCTCTGCTTCAGCACTTGGGGTTTGTCATAAACTTCGCAAAGTGCTCCCGTTCCAGAACTTAGAGTTCATAGGGGCCAGTCTAGACACTCTTCAAGCAAAGGCTTTTCTGCCTCTAGACAGGGCCCACAGGCTTATGGATCTGGCCAGCCAGTTTCGCAGCAATTCACTGGTCTCTGCCAGGCGGCAATTCCTGAGACTACTCGGCCATATGGCTTCCATGGTCCATGTCACCCCCAATGCCCACCTGCACATGCGACCTGCTCAGTGGAGCCTTCGCACTCAGTGGCATCAAGCCACAGGGGGCCTTGCGGACTCGGTGATGATCTCCGACCTCCTGGTCTCCTCTCTGCAATGGTGGCTTCATCTCCTGAATCTGGTGCTCGGAGTGCTTTTTCAATCCCCTCCACATACTCAGGTGCTGACAACCGATGCCTCTAAGAACATAAGATATGCCATACTGGGTCAGACCAAGGTCCATCAAGCCCAGTATTCTGTTTCCAACAGTGGCCAATCTAGGTCATATGTACCTAGCAGTTTCCCCAAGAGACACAAGTTCCACAATGCTTGTACTGGGTCAAGCATTGATATCTTCGGTCACTTCTTAATAATGGTTTATGGACCTGTCCTCCAGGAACTTGTCCAAACCTTTTTTAAACCCAGCTACACTAACAGCCTTTACTACATCCTCCGGTAACAAATTGCAGAGTTTGATTACACGTTGAGTGAAAAAATATTTTATTTTATTAGTCTTAAATAGTTTACCCTGTAGCTTCATTGCATGTCCCCTAGTCTTTCTATATTCTGATAAGGTAAACAACACAGGTACACTAAAAAAAATTTTTTTTAAACTGCCTCTAATATTTCGATTGATTTTTACGTTTTTTGGGGCACTGAATCCAAATCTGGTAACCAATTTGCTCCATCACGTACAGATTTTTTGCTACATTGGGTTAGCAGTTTGAGGTGAACGTTTCAGATTGAGTGCGATCGAGATAAAAGTTTCTTGGATGAATTCTTTATACTAATTGTTTAGTAGTTATTCAAATAAGAATAAAGAAAATTGTAACAAGGCAGCACATAAGAATAGAGTAATGTCAACAGAACACACTGTGATGGTAGCAAAATTGTCTGCACTTAAAACAGCCACATACATGTGCACAAACATTGAGCATATAAGAGCGAGGTTAGACACAAAGCAAAGCAATGTGCAAAAAATGTTGTACAGGTATGTATGTAAGAATAGAAAACGCAAACCGCACCATTGCAGTACATGAAGACAAACACCCGATGGTGTGAAAAATAAAATTCTAATAAATGAGATCCGACACTGTGGTAATAACTAGCAAATTTTTATTTCAAAGTTTAGTAAAAACACGATATTTGTCAACACAGTTTAGATTTTAAAGTCATTCTTGGGTCAATCAATCTCCTGGTGGGCCCGTTTCTTCTTCCCCCGAATGCTTCTCTTGGTGCGCTGCTTGGCGTATTTTTCATCTGGGGTTTCCCGCAGCAGCAGCAACCAGCAGAAATCAGCGATCATAGTGGTGTTCCATCTTCCTTGGTACCTTCTCTCTGCGTCCTTGATGTCCTGGTGAAACCTTTCACCTTGTTCTTCACTGTACGCCCCCAAGTTTTCGGGAAAGTAGTTCACATGGGAGTGCAAGAAATGGACTTTCAGGCTCATGTTACAGCCTTGTTCTTTGAAGGCATTGAGCATCCTGGCAACAATATCCTTATAGTTCTCATCCCGCCTGTTCCCCAAGAATTTGAGAACAACATCCTTGAAGGAATCCCAGGCTTCTTTTTCCTTCTCAGACATCGTTTCAGCGAATGCTCCATCTGAAATGAGTTTCCTTATATCAGGGCCAACAAACACTCCTTCCTTTAGCTTTGCTTCAGAAAGTCGGGGGAACTTTGAGCAAAGGTACCGAAAGCACTCACCATCTTTTGGAAGGGACTTGATGAATTGCTTAATGAGACCCAACTTAATGTGGAGAGCTGGTAATAGAATTTTATCACGAGGTACCAAGCTCTCATGAAGAACATTTTTCTCACCGGGTCTCAAATACTCCCGAATTGACCAGTCTTTTTTCCCCCAGTGTAGGTCGCGGGCCCGGCTATCCCACAAGCAAAGGAAGCAGGGATATTTGGTGAAACCGGATTGCTGCCCTAATAGCATGGATAGAATTTTAAAGTCTCCTCAAATCATCCACTTATGCTCATCATAACGAATCTTCTGAAGAATCAGGGCCAAATTCTCGTATTTTTCTTGGAGAATAACAGAGTGAGCAATAGGAACTGAAGCGAATGTGTTGCCATTATGAAGAAGAACACCTTTTATGCTGTCTTTTGGACGAATCAATGAACAGCCGCCATTCAGCAGGATCATACTTGAGTTTAAACTTTTCCATCACTCCGTATATATCGTTGCAAAATACAAAATCTTCCTCTTTGCTGAAATACTTCAAAAATTGTGTCTCGCGGTTGCGGTACCAATAAAAAGTTGTTCCTGGTGAAAATAGAATTTTCTGTTTAAGCCGAGAACCTAGCAGTTGGGCAGCATCTTTTGGGAGTCCTAAATCCCGGACTAAATCATTCAATTCAGCTTGAGAGAAAAGTTCAGGTTTCGGATCTGGTTCAGTTTCAAACTCTGAAGTACTGGACTCATCGGGAAAAGCCATCTGATGAGTCTCATCATGATCAGAACCGTCCACACAAATATGATCCAAAGATTTTGGTGGTTCAGGCACAGGTACTTCGTTGCTATGAGGCATAGGCCTAATTGCTGAGGGAAGGTTGGGGTAACTTATTACGTTCTTATTTTTTAAGTTGTATCCCTTCACAATGCAAGAGCAAAAATAGCAGTCACTGCTGTGGTCTCTTTGTTCACGCCACATCATAGGTATTCCGAAACGAAATGCTTGTTTTTTACCTTTCATCCATAAGCGTAGATCTTCCTCACATGTCTTGCACACTTTGTGAGGAGTCCACGGTTTGTCTTGATCGCCTAACTTCAAACCGAAATAGGCGAAATATACTTTTTTAATAAATGCAGAAATGTTCCTCTGCCGCTTTTCACGGTATATTCCCCACAAATAAAACAAAAACTGTCCGGAGAGTTGACGCAACCTCTGGCTCTGTGAGCCATCACAAATACACAGCACTGCAAACTACAACTGTAGTGAACCACTTCGGAATAAAGCTGGATTACGACTGAGCAAACAAAAGGTAATAATGAACTTGCAAGAAACTGAAATTTGACAGGAACGTTCATGTCGCAACCACCGTGTTTGAGCGAGCGAACGAGGCGAGGCGAACAGGAAAGAACATGCGCCAGCGCGAGTACTGGATTTAGCCCCCCGCCTCCCAATTGTCCTGTTAATGTATAAAATGAATACAAAACACTCTAAAATATCATGAGGGAGTGTTTCTAGTTAGTTAACCATTACAACCTCTATTTTGGGCCAAGAAAATAAACTGCAGTCGGCTAAAAAGAAATTATGTGAACATTCCTTATATGGGTAAGAAATCTAATTTTGCAAGAAAACGTGACGTGATGGAACATTTTGGCTATTTTTCCTGGATTCAGCACCCCAAAATCTATAGGAATCAGTTGCAAAACTGGAGGCAGTTTTTTGGTAGTGTACCTGTGCAATCGATCTACGTTTACCCGTTCCACTCCGTTCATTAATTTATAGACTTCTATCATATCTCCCCTCAGCCGTCTCTTTTCCAGGTTAAAGAGCCCTAACCTTTTTAGCCTTTCTTCATAGGAGTATCCTTCCATCCCCTTTACCATTTTGGTGGCTCTTTTCTGTACTTTTCTAAAATCGCTATATCCTTTTTAAGATATGGCGACCAGAATTGCACACAATATTCAAGGTGCGGTCTCACCATGGAACGATATAGAGGCATTATAATATCTTTTGTTTTATTTTCCATTCCTTTCCTTATCATACCTAGCATTCTATTTGCTCTCTTGGCCGCCGCTGCACACTGGGCCGAGGGTTTTAACATGGTATCCACAATGACGCCTAAATCTTTTTCCTGGGTGGTGGTTCCTAATGTGGAACCTTGCATCGTGTAACCATAGTTTTGGGTTGTTCTTCCCTAGGTGCATAACCTTGCACTTGTCCACATTAAATTTCATCTGCCATTTTGATGCCCAGTCTTCCAATTTATCAAGATCCTCTTGCAATTTTTCACAATCCTCTTGGGTTTTAACAACTTTAAATAGTTTTGTGTCATCTGCAAATTTGATAACCTCACTCGTTATTCCACTTTCCAGGTCATTTATGAATATGTCAAAAAGCAGCGGACCCAGCACAGATCCTTGGGGTACACACTATTCACCTTTCTCCATTGGGAAAATTGGCCCTTTAGTCCTACCCTCTGCTTTCTATCTTTTAACCAGTTCCTGATCCACAATAGTACACTGCCTCCTATCCCATGACTCTTTAGTTTTGCCAAAAGTCTCTGATGAGGGACCTTGTCAAAGGCTTTCTGAAAGTCCAGATACACAATAGCAACCGACTCACCTTTGTCCACCTGTTTATTCACTCCTTCAAAAAAACATAACAGATTAGTAAGACAAGATCTTCCTTGTCTAAAGCCATGTTGGCTGTCTCCCATTAGGTTGTGACTATCTACATGCTGAGTAATTTTATTCTTTATGATGGTTCCTACCATTTTTCCCGGTACTGACGGCAGGCTCACCGGTCTGTATTTCCCGGATCACCCCTGGAACCCTTTTTAAAAATAGGTGTTACATTGGCGATCCTCCAATCTTCAGGTATTAGAGATGATTTTAATGATAGTTCACAGATTACTGATAGCAGTTCTGCAATCTCATATTTCAGTTCTTTTAACACCCTTGGATGTATACCATCCGGCCCAGGTGATTTGCTACTCTTCAGTTTATCTAATAGTTGTAAGACATCTTCCCGATGTATCGATATTTCCTCGAATTCTTCCGCACCTTTAAATACCACTTCAGTCATGGGTAACATCCCTACATCTTCCTCAGTAAAGACCAAAGCAAAGAATTCATTCAGTCTCTCCGCTATCGCCTTGTTGCCTCTTAGTGCTCCTTTAACCCCTTTATCATCTAATGGACCAACTGACTCTCTCACAGGTTTTTTGCTACGAATGTACTTGAAAAGGTCTTTATTTTGCGTTTTTGCTTCCGCAGCAAGCTTCTTCTCAAATTCTCTCTTTGCCTGCCTTATCAATGCCTTGCATTTGACTTGCCAGTGCTTGTGCTGTTTCCAGGTTTCGTCGTTTGGCTCTTTTTTTCCATTTCCTGAAAGATGCATTTTTGGCAACAACAGCCTCTCTGACCTCACCTTTAAACCATGCTGGCAGTTTTTTGGACTTCCTTCCACTTTTCTTAAAGCGTGGAATACAGCTGGTCTGGGCTTCCAAGATAGTATTTTTCAACAACACCCAAGCTTGATGTACGTCTTTAACCTTCGCAACTGCTCCTTTTAGTTTTTTCTTAACTGTTTTCCTCATTTTATCATAGTCTCCCTTTCGAAAGTTAAAAGGTAGTACTGTGGATTTCCTTACTATCCCGCCTCCACTAATTAAATCAAAGGCGATCATGCTATGATCACTATTGCCAAGTGGCCCCAACACCCTTATCTCTTGCACTAGATCTGGTGTTCCACTAAGGACTAGGTCTAATATGGCTTCCCCTCTCGTCGGTTCATGAACCAGCTGCTCCAAGAAGCAGTCATTTATTTCATCTAGGAACTTTATCTCCATAGCATTTCCTGACGTGACACTGACCCAGTCGATACCGGGGTAATTGAAATCACCCATTATTATTACTGCGCTGTAACTTTTGTTAGCTTCCTTGATTTCTTTGAGCATTTCATCATCCATTTGGTCATTCTGGCCAGGTGCTCGATAGTACAACCCCCCACTGACATCGCCTTCCCCCTTTTATATGGAATTTCAATCCATATAGATTCTACAGCAGATTTTGTTTCCTGCAAAACTTTAATCCTTTTTGAGTCAATGCCCTCTCTAACATAGAGCGCAACCACCCAACAATTTGATCAGCTCTATCATTACGATATAGTTTGTACCCAGGTATCACAGTGTCCCACTGGTTGTCCTCCTTCCACCATGTCTCTGATATTCCAATCATATCTAACCTTTCATTTAGTGCTATATTTTGTAACTCTCCCATCTTATTCTTTAGACTTCTAGCATTTGCATACAAGCATTTTAGAGAATGTATTTTATTCATGTTAATTTGGCTATTGTTAGACATGGGTAAATTGGGATCTTTAAGCTCTGTCTGCTCCATACTTGAGGGCATTTGGGCTACTTTACTCTTTTGTGGAACCTCTCTGCTTTTGGTAGTATCCTTCAAGGATACATTCTTCCGAACCATCCGCTCTTGGGCGACTGTCGGCTTTCCCCTAATATCTAGTTTAAAAGCTGCTCTATCTCCTTTTTAAAGGTTAATGCCAGCAGCCTGGTTCCATCCTGGTTAAGGTGAAGCCCATCCCTTCTGAAGAGCCCCTCCTTTCCCCAGAATGTTCCCCAGTTCCTAACAAATCCAAAACCCTCATCTCTGCACCATTGTCTCATCCATGCATTGAGACTCCGGAGCTCTGCCTGCCTTTTGGGTCCTGCGCGTGGAACAGGAAGCATTTCGGAGAATGCTATCCTGGAAGTTCTGGATTTCAACTTCCTACCTAAAAGCCAAATTTTGCCTCCAGAACCTCCCTACCACATTTTCCTATGTCATTGGTACCGACATGTCCCAAGACAGCAGACTCCTCCACAGCACTATCTAAGACCTTATCTAGGTGGCGCGTGAGGGCCGCTACCTTCGCACCAGGCAGGCATGTTACCAGGCGATCCTCACGTCCACCAGCCACCCAGCTATCTACATGCCTAATGATCGAATCACCAACTATAACGGCTGTCCTAACCCTTCCCTCATGGGCACATGGCCCTGGAGAAACTTCCTCGGTGCAAGAGGGTTTTACATCACCTGGAGGACAGGTCCTAGTTACAGGATCACTTCCTGCCACACCAGGGGTGCTGCCAGACTGGAGGTGGGACTTCAGGACTATATCCCTGTAGGTCTCGTCTATGTACCTCTCTGTCTGTCCTTTTTTTTCCAAGTCTGCTACTTTAGCCTCTAGAGAACGGACTTGTTCCCTGAGAGAAAAGAGCTCCTTGCACCTAGTGCACACGTAAGACCTCTCACCAACTGGGAGAAAATCATACATGTGACACTCAATGCAAAAGACTGGAAAGCCCCCATCCTGCTGCTGGACTGCTGTCTGCATCTTAGTTTAAGTTTGTGTCTAGATCTTTAAGTTCTTACTTACTAGGGGTTGCTATGGGTATTTATACCAATAAAACTGTACCTAATACGTTTAATATACCTTGTTCACCTGAAGCTTAATTTATCTCAGGTCCTTAGTGTATGACTGATTTGGGTAATGAGCTTCACCTGAAAGCACCTCCTGTCTTTTAAGATGTGTAAGTACCTATAAAGCTATGATTATCCCAGGGGAGGGTGGGTGTGGGGAGGGAGGGAGGGAAATAACACTTATTAAAAAAGGGCTGCTACACAGTACCCTGTCTTGTGCTGCTGAGGTAAGCTAAATTCTGATTTGATTTAAATTATAGCTCTTTGCTGCTGTTAGGCTCTAACATATTATGAAATTTAAACTACAAGCTCTCTGCTGGGTACTAAATTTAACCAGAAAGCTCTCTTCTGTGTGTTAAATTCAAACTAAAAGTACTTTGCTGTTACTTGGCCCTGAGTGACTATTAAATTTAAACTACAAGCTCTCTGCCGGGTATGAAATGTAACCAGAAAGCTCTCCTCTGTGTTTTAAATTCAAACTTTAATTGCTGCTACTAGGCCCTAACTGATCCAACAAAAAACAGTGGGTTCACAGATTATGTAGCTTTAATACAAAGAATTCTTTTTAGAAAATTACCAGAAGTATATACTCACAGTTGCAGATTTCTCTCCAGAAGTAACAGTCCCCCTTTCTAGTCCTTCAAGACTCTTCTAGTCCTTTCTAGTCCTTCAAGGCTCTTCTCGGTTGGGGAGCACATTGCCATGGGACATGTACTCAGGGTCTCTGGACCCCTTGGGAGGCTACTCAACAGATAAACTTCCTGGAGCTACGGGCGATAGGCCTAGCTCTGAGAGCCTTCTCCCACTTCGCCTCTCACCATTCTGTACTGGTCCAGACGGACAATCAAGTTGCCATGTTCTATGTGAACAAACAAGGAGGCACAGGCTCCTTCCTTCTTTGTCAGGAGGCACAACGACTGTGCTCTTGGGCTGTCAATCACGGAATCCTTTTCAAGGCTGTCTACCTCCCAGGTGAGGAAAATTGCCTGGCAGACAAACTAAGCCGGATCCTGCAACCACACGAATGGAGATTGAACCCATTGGTGGTTCAGCAGGTCTTTCTCAAGTGGGGGCTCCCCACAATGGATCTTTTTGCCAGTCCTCTGAACCGGCAACTCCCGAGATTTTGCTCCAGACAACCGCATCCTCTCAGAGTAGCAGCGGATGTGTTTCTGATCTCGTGGTCCACAGGCCTACTGTATGCGTTTCCTCCCACACCACTAGTGTCCAGGACGCTGTTCAAAGTCCTCAGGGACGGGGCTTCCTTGATTCTCATAGCCCCCAGGTGGCCGAGGCAACCGTGGTTCCCGCTTCTGCTACAGCTGGCGGTGGACACACCTCTTCCTCTGGGGTTTCAACACGATCTCCTGCCTCAGGATCGGGGGAATCTCTTGCACCCCAACCTCCAGTCCCTTCATCTGATGGCCTGGCTGCTGAAAGGGTAGTCCTAGCTCCCTTACTACTACCTCGAGAGGTGGAAGATGTAGTCTTGGCCTCTCAGCGTCAATCCACCAGGAAATCCTACGCTCTTAAGTGGCGTAGATTCTCCGCATGGTGTTCTCAGCACAGTGAGAATCACTTCTCGTGCTTGGTAGCGGTAGTGTTGCAATATTTGCTCTACCTCTCCAATCTGGGCCTTAAGTCTAACTCTGTCCAAGTTCACCTTAGTGCTCTCTCAGCACACCACTCGCCGGTGGACGGCAGGCCTCTTTCCAACCACCCTTTGGTGGCTCATTTCCTCAGAGGCCTTCTTCTGCTTAAGCCTCCTTTGCGTCCACCAGCCCCTGAGTGGGATCTGAATGTGTTCTTACAGCGGCTTACTTGTCCGCCTTTTGAACCTATGGCTACCTGCCCTCTTCGTTTTCTGTCCTGGAAAACTTTATTTCTGGTAGCTCTCACCTCTGCTGGGCGAGTGAGTGAGCTGCAGGCACTAGTGTCTGATCCTCCTTACACTAGGTTCTACCGGAATAGGGTAGTCCTACGGACTCACCCTAAGTTTCTTCCTAAAGTTGTCTCACCTTTTCACCTCAATCAGGAGGTGGTTCTTCCCGACCTTCTTTCCCAGGCCGCATGCCAACCGGGCTGAGATGGTCTTGCATGCCCTGGATTGTAGGAGGGCGTTGTCCTTCTACCTTGACCGTACGTGGGAGCATCGGAAGGCTGTTCAGCTTTTCATTTCTTTTGACCCCAATAAGTTGGGGCTCCCTGTCTCCAAGCGTACGTTGTCCATATGGGTCGCTGACTGTATCGCCTGGGCTTATGGGGCAGCCGGCCTCTCGTTGGAGGGTCGAGTCACGGCTCATCGTGTCAGGGCGAAGGCTGCGTCAGTGGCTCATCTCCGCTCTGTTCCGTTGGCAGACATCTGCCGTGCCGCTACTTGGTCTTCAAGCCAGACTTTTGCAGCCCATTACTGCCTTGAGAGGGAGTCCCGCAGGGACAGTGCTTTCGGTCAGGCAGTACTCCATAATCTCTTTGGGGTTTAGGCAACTCCTAACCTCTGGACCTGCTGTTGGGCTACCGGTCGGGGGTGTTCTCAGAGAAGATTCCTTCCTTCTGTGCTGACAAGCTCGAGGGAGCTCTTTTTTCCGCTTGGGGTCTCCGGTAGCCTTAAGCTGGGGAGTCCCATATGTGAGGACTGACTTCCTGCTTGGTCCTGGAGAAAGAGTAGTTACTCACCTGTAACAGGTGTTCTCCAGGAGCAGGAGGAATCAGTCCTCACAACCCTCCCTCCTCCCCTTGGAGTTGCAGTCATATGATTTGTTTTTGCTAATTGTTTTGCTGTCTTTTAGCTATGTCATCAGACTGAGCAAGATGGCACCCTTGGGCGGGAAGGGGACCGCGCATGCGCGCTGCAATTCCCCAAGGCTTTCTTTGAAAGCTGGGGAAATGCTCCGCACGAGGGCTCCGTCGGTGCCAACGTCACCCATATGTGAGGACTGATTCCTGCTGCTCCTGGAGAACACCTGTTACAGGTGAGTAACTACTCTTTCCTGGAGATAGAATAGTTACTCACCTGTAACAGGTGATCTCCGGGAACAGCAGGAATTTAGTCTTCACAATCCACCCACCTCCTCTAGGAGTTGTATCTCTCTTTTCTTTCTTTCCCTGTCTCTCTCTTTGTCTCAGCTTTAAAACTCAACTGGAGAGAGGCAGTTGGGAAAGGCGGGAAAGCAGCACGCAGGCGCTGTTGGATGCTCCCAAAAGCTTTCTAATTGGACCCTGGGGAGCATTCCCGTGCGGGCTCCGTCGGTACCAACGATACCCATATGTGAAGACTAAATTCCTGCTGTTCCCGGAGATCACCTGTTACATGTGAGTAACTATGCTTTATTGAGGGTCGGCGACTGGGGCCACCAAAGAAGAGAGCCTTGATGTGTACAGCTACTATAGTTGGGTGAATGCTTGGACTTGGTGTAGCTACCTTCTTTTACTTTATTTTATCTTATTCCTTTTCTGCTCTCTTTGATAGTTGGCATCCTTCTTTTTGTATGATACCATGCTAACTGTTGATGATCTTTGCACTGGCAAAGGGGATTATTTTTGGAGTTGAAGCGGTGGGGGGGGGGGGGGGTTTTGTGGCCTGGATTTTGGGAAATAATTCCTGAACCTTGCCCCGCGGGCGAATAAATTGAAAAGATGGGGGAGAGGTGTGGGAGTGATGGGGGGGGGGGGGAGGCAGGGGGGAGGAAGAAGGGAAGAGAGGGTTTTGGGGTAGGGAGGGGGGAGAAAGGGGAAATCAGATAAGGGGGTCGAGAGAGAACGGGTGGGGAGGGGAGAGGACAAAAGAGCTCTTTGAGGGGAAACCAGGAGAGGGGCAGTTATGGAGGGAACTGATAATGTTGGTGATTGGGCCTGGAGCTTTCATAGTGCAAATGGAACACGAGACTTTTGGAGGGGAGAGAAGCAGGGAGAGTGATATATTATGCTGAAGGTCATCTTCTTTAATGTTAAAGGTCTCAACTCGCTTCAGAAACATTCTTTTATTTAAAGAGTTGGGGTCCTTGCAGGGCGATTTTGTGTTCCTGCAAGAGATGCATCTTTGCAGCGCCAATCAGGGTTGGTTGAGGCGTAGACCCTATCCTGAAGTATGGGTATCATCAGATGAGTGAGGCCGGAAGAAATGTGGAGTGGCCATATTGTTTCATCAGGCCTTGCCAATAAGGGTGGAAGAGGTGAGGGAGGACAAATTGGGGCATTGGCTTTTTATGAATGTCCAACTGGGTGAGCATCACCTCACTTTGACTAACATGTATGCGCCCAATGAGGGTCAGGTGCATTTCTTTGCACGGTTGAAAGCTGTCTTTGCAAAAGGGCCTGTTCTCTGGGAGGGGTGGGGGGTGGCTGCAGTGCTCATCTGATGCCGCACAAGGATTCCACAGGGAAAACTACCCAGGAGGGAAATGGAATTAGTCGAGCATGTCAAATGTTTATGACAGATTTAAACTTGCGGGATTTGTGGAGGGATTCCCACTGGGTGGGGTGGGAGGGGGGGGGGAAGTTACACCTATTACTTGCCGGTCCATCAGACATACATGTATTGACTATTTTTTGTTGGACCAGCGACTGGTGAGTGGAGGGGTGAAGGTGGGGCACGACACCCTAATGTGGTTGGATCATGCGCCCTGCTGGCTTTATCTTCCCTGTGATCCTGGGGAGGATGGGAGGAGGACGTGGTGGCTGGATGGAAGTTTTTTCCGTTGGGCCCTAGCTGTGCGAGACCATGGCCTATTTATACAAGAATCTTTTGAATTTAATGCCACGGGGGAGGTTGCCTTGCTGGTGGTCTGGGATGCTTTTAAGGCCACAGCTCGAGGATGCCTTATTGCTGAGGCGGCCTGGGCTAGGAAGTCCTGGGCAAGGGACTCCCAACAGCTGGAAAGGGAGGCCAGGCGTCTCCAGTTAGAGCATGCGTGGACTGATTCCAAGCAGGTTTGGCGCCAGTGGCGGGAGACCTAAGCTCAGTTAGATGCTTATGTTCAAAAGGATTTGGATGCAATGCGACACTGACTTCGTCAAACGTTTTATGAACAGGGGAATAAGGTTGGGCGCTACCTTGCTTTTAGACTTAAGAAACAACAAACCTCAAGAATAGTGCGCAAGATTAGGGACTCATCGGGGACTTTACGGGTGGAGTCTCGGGAAATATGCACAGTGTTTGCAGATTACTTGGCACAGCTGTATAAAGCGGAGCCATTCGACCCCACTCAGGTGGATGGATATCTTCGAGATGTCCCTTTGCTGCGCCTCACAGATCTGCATAGAGAGTAACTAGAGGAAGAGATTACTGTGCAGGAGGTGGATGGGGCTATCCTTGAATGACTGCTAGGAGAGCTCCTGGTGGGGATGGGTTTTCCTTGGAGTATTATAAAAAATACAGTGCTCAGCTGGCGCCCACTTTGGCTGTGCTATTTAATGAGGTGTTGCGAGGGCCGTCATTGCCCCCCACACAGCTTGAGGCAATTATTGCGGTAATACCTAAACCGGGTAAGCTGCCTCAGGAGGCAGCATCATATCGCCCCATCTCCTTGCTAGATACGGATGTTAAAATATTGGCCTCTGTGCTGGCCACCCAGCTCAATTTGGCTTTTCCAGACCTGGTACATCCTGACCAGGTTGGTTTTGTGCCTGGTCGTCAGGCCGCTGACAACGTTCGGCGAATGCTACAAGTGATGCATGCTGCACGGCATGATCCCCAACCTGCACTTTTGGTGGGCGTTGACACTGAGAAAGCGTTTGATGCTGTCAGTTGGGGTTTCTTATGGCGCGCTTTGGATAAAATGGGGTTTGGGCCCCGCTTTTTGCAATGGGTACATGCCCTCTCTCGAGGGCCCCGAGCCAGCATCCAACTTAATGGGGGCCAGTCGCAGAGCTTTGAAATGGAAAGGGGTACTCCACAGGGGTGCCCGCTGTCCCCACTTTTGCTTGCATTAGTAATGGAACCATTGGCGCAAAGCTTTTGTGAGCATTCTGGTATAGCCGGAGTACGGGTGGGCTCCCATGAGTACAAAATAGCAGTTTTTGCGGACGATATCATATTGTCTCTGACTAAGCCTGAAGCCTCCCTTCCCTGTGCAATGCAAATCTTTGCGGTCTTTTCACAGGTTTCTGGATTTAATATTAATTACGCGAAGTCGGAAATCTTAAATGTGGGTGTTGAGGAGGCAGTGTGTGAGCAATTGAGGATGCAACTTCCTTTTCGATGGGTAGACAAAGCCCTTCACTATCTGGGTGTAAATCTTACGGTAGACAGGGTGGCACTGTATTGGGCGAATTATGGACCCCTGCTTCAACAGGTTAGAAGAGTGTCACGGGGTGTTCCCGGACAATAAAGATTACGCCATTATGTCACGACGTTATTGATTAAAGAGACCAGGTGGAGGGAAATGGAACCAGGCTGCTGGCATTAACCTTTAAAAAGGAGATAGAGCAGCTTTTAAACTAGATAATAGGGGAAAGCCGACAGTCGCCCAAGAGCGCATGGTTCGGAAGAATGTATCCTTGAAGGATACTACAAAAAGCAGAGAGGTTCCAAAAAAGAGTAAAGTAGCCCCAAATGCCCTCGAGTATGGAGCGACAGAAGTTAAAGATCCCAAATTCCCCATGTCTACCAATAGCCAAATTAATATGAATAAAATACAGTCTCTAAAATGCTTGTATGCAAATGCTAGAAGTCTACAAAACAAGATGGGAGAGTTAGAATATATAGCACTAAACGAGAGATTGGAACAGAGAAAGGAGGACAACCAGTGGGACACTGTGATACCTGGGTACAAACTATATCGAAATGATAGAGCTGATCAAATTGGTGGAGGGGTTGCGCTCTATGTTAGAGAGGGCATTGAGTCAGAAAGGATTAAAGTTTTGCAGGCAACAAATTTGCTATAGAATCTCTATGGATTGAAATTCCATGTAAAAAGGGGAAGGCGATGGCAGTGGGGGTGTACTATCGACCGCCTGGCCAGAATGAACAAATGGATGATGAAATGCTCAAAGAAATCAGGAAGCTAGCAAAAGTTACAGTGCAGTAATAATAATGGGTGATTTCAATTACCCCGGCATCGACTGGGTCCAGTGTCACAACAGGACATGCTAGGGAGATAAAGTTCCTAGATGAAAATGACTGCTTCTTGGAGCAGCTGGTTCTGAACCGACCAGAGGGGAAGCAATATTAGACCTAGTCCTTAGTGGAACACCAGATGTAGTGCAAGAGATAAGGGTGTTGGGGCCACTTGGCAATAGTGATCATAGCATGATCGCCTATTTAATTAGTGGAGGAGGGATAGTAAGGAAATCCACAGTACTACCCTTTAACTTTCGAAAGGGAGACTATGATAGAATGAGGAAAACAGTTTAAGAAAAAACTAAAAGGAGCAGTTGCAAAGGTTAAAGACGTACATCAAGCTTGGGTGTTGTTGAAAAATACTATCTTGGAAGCCAGACCAGCTGTATTCCACGCTGTAAGAAAAGTGGAAGGAAGTCCAAAAAATTGCCAGCATGGTTTAAAGCTGAGGTTCAGAGAGGCTGTTGTTGCCAAAAAAGCATCTTTCAAGAAATGGAAAAAAGAGCCAAATGATGAAACCTGGATACTGCACAAGCACTGGCAAGTCAATGCCAGGGATTGATAAGGCAGGCTATGAGAGAATTTGAGAAGAAGCTTGCTGCGGAAGCTAAAACTCGATATTAAGAGCTTTTCATGTACATTCGTAGCAAATAACCCGTGTGAGAGTCAGTTGGTCATTTTGATTTTAATGGGGTTATTGGAGCACTTAGATGCGACAAGGCGATTGAGGAGAGACTGAATGAATTCTTTGCTTCTGTCTTTACTGAGGAAGATGTAGGGATGTTACCCACGACCTGAAGTGGTATTTAAAGGTGTGGAAGAATTGAAGGAAATATCGATACATCGGGAAGATGTCTTACAACTATTAGTAAAACTGAAGAGTAGCAAATCACCTGGGCCGGATGTATACATCCAAGGGTGTTGAAAGAACTGAAATTGAGATTGCAGACCTGCTATCAGTAATCTGTGAACTATCATTAAAATCATCTCTAATACCTGAGGATTGGAGGATCGCCAATGTAACACCAATTTTTAAAAAGGGTTCGAGGGGTGATCCGGGAAACTACAGACCGGTGAGCCTGACATCAGTACCGGGAAAAATGGTAGAAACCATCATAAAGAATAAAAATTACTCAGCATATAGATAGTCATGACCTAATGGGAGACAGCCAACATGGCTTTAGACAGGAAGATCTTGTCTTACTAATCTGTTATGTTTTTTGAAGGAGTGAATAAACAGGTGGACAAAGGTGAGTCGGTTGATATTGTGTATCTGGACTTTCAGAAAGCTTTTGACAAGGTCCCTCATGAGAGACTTTTGGCAAAACTAAAGAGTCATGGGATAGGAGGCAGTGTACTACTGTGGATCAGGAACTGGTTAAAAGATAGAAAGCAGAGGGTAGGGCTAAATGGCCAATTTCCCAATGGAGAAAGGTGAATAGTGGTGTACCCCAGGATGTGTGCTGGGTCCGCTGCTTTTTGACATATTCATAAATGACCTGGAAAGTGGAATAACGAGTGAGGTTATCAAATTTGCTGATGACACAAAACTATTTAAAGTTGTTAAAACCCAGGAGGATTGTGGAAAATTGCAAGAGGATCTTGTAAATTGGAAGACTGGGCATCAAAATGGCAGATGAAATTTAATGTGGAGAAGTGCAAGTTATGCACCTAGGGAAGAACAAACCCAAACTATGGTTACACGATGCAAGGTTCCACATAGGAACCACCACCCAAGAAAAAGATTTAGGCGTCCTTGTGGATACCATGTTAAAAACCCTCGGCCCAGTGTGCAGCGGCGGCCAAGAGAGCAAATAGAATGCTAGGTATGATAAGGAAAGGAATGGAAAATAAAACAAAAGATATTATAATGCCTCTATATCGTTCCATGGTGAGACCGCACCTTGAATATTGTGTGCAATTCTGGTCGCCATATCTTAAAAAGGATTTAGCGATTTTAGAAAAGGTTCAGAGAAGAGCCACCAAAATGTAAAGGGGATGGAAGGCTACTCCTATGAGGAAAGGCTAAAAAGGTTGGGGCTCTTTAACCTGGAAAAGAGACGGCTGAGGGGAGATATGATAGAAGTCTATAAATTAATGAACGGAGTGGAACGGGTAAACGTAGATCGATTGTTTACCTTATCAGAATATAGAAAGACTAGGGGACATGCAATGAAGCTACAGGGTAAACTATTTAAGACTAATAAAAGAAAATATTTTTTCACTCAACGTGTAATCAAACTCTGGAATTTGTTACCGGAGGATGTAGTAAAGGCTGTTAGTGTAGCTGGGTTTAAAAAAGGTTTGGACAAGTTCCTGGAGGAAAGGTCCATAAACCATTATTAAGAAGGGACCCAGGATATCAATGCTTGAACCAATACAAGCATTGTGGAACCTGTGTCCTTGGGGAAACTGCTAGGTACGTATGACCTAGATTGGCCACTGTTGGAAACAGAATACTGGGCTTGATGGACCTTGGTCTGACCCAGTATGGCATATCTTATGTTCTTATGTTCTTATGAAATAAAGGCTTTTATTCCCTGGTTAATGCAAAGGTCCAACATAAGAGATAAATTAAGAAAACAGAAAGTCCTTTGTGTCAAAAGGTACCAATATTTATAATGAATGCTTATCTGTTGCTTCACAGTTAAGGCAGGCTTTCATATAGTAGAATTCAGTGCAAGAAACATTATTTACATTTCAGTCATTCTTCTGTGTTATATGGAACATACAGAGTCTGGAGCTGAGGCAGTGCACCAATCACATTCCATGAGATCTGGCATAGGTGAGGGAACAGTGTTTGGATAATCTATTTCCATGGACTCTCCTTCACTGTACTCAGTTGAGGAGTATTCACTGTCCCTGTCTATCTCAGCCTTGTAATTTAAAAGTGTGGAGTCTGACTTCCCATAGCCAGGGATTCTCAATGCTGCTGGTATTTTACTAAACCAATCTGGTTTCTTTTTTCTCACAGAAGGAACACTTGTTTTAGCAGAGCCTTTAGGAGCACAATAATTACAGTCAATGGTTAATGACTCATATCTTGGTTTAGCAGAGTTGAAATCCACAGTGTTTTCTCTTCCAGCCCCTCTCCCTTGGTAGCTGAACTTCTGCCTGCCAGCGTGGGACACAGCTGTGCTTCTAGGCAGTGGAATAAAACTTATCCTGGATTCTCCTCTCACTCTGGGTAAAAACTCCTGTTGATTATAAAAGTGCTTTTCTCTCTGACCTGGTAAAACTTGGCAATAATCCTCCAGAGATAGTAAGCTCTTCTCAGAACCCTTCTCCCTGGTTCTTGGCTTCCGTCTCTCTGTTCTGTATCCAGGCAGAGTATAAGAACTAGGCGTGGCAGACACTCTCACCTTAGGGCAAGCTCTACCAAACTCCCCTTGTGCAACAGGGTCTGTTTGGGCCTTCTGGCTCCCCACCTTGTGAAGTCTGTGTCTCCTCAAGTTCTTCTCAGTCCTTTCTTGATGGCTCCCAGCCTTGCTTCCTTCACAGCCCTCAGGCTTGTCTCCTCGGTAGCTCCCAGGCTTGTCCTCTTGACTCTCAGCCTTCTCTGTTTGGCTCTCAGCCTTCCTTCTCTCCCTTCTAGAAGCATTCTGCTCTGACTTATAAAGCAAACTGTTTTGGATGACTTCGTGATTCCCTTCCAGCTGCAAGTCATCAGAGTTCCTAGGCTCATTAACTCCCGAATGTCTGTTCCTGCTCCCTCTAGCTGTGCCTGGGGGTAATTGCACCCCTAGTTCCTCAAAAGAAACAGGATTTCTTTTCTTTAAACCAACTTTATCAATGCCTGCATCATGACAAGAGACTTGGAGTCCTGGATGGGCTTGATGTTGTTGTGGTTTGGATGTATTGCTGTCACGAAAATGGTGGTAGTGCCACGATTCCTATACTTTTTCCAGGTACTCCTCATAGCCCTGCCACGAGGAGCCTTAGAGTCCTGGCAAGCATTGATAATGAAATTCATATGGAAATTTTAAATGCCCTCGAATAGTTTGTCGGATATTTTATGCTCACCCGGGGAGGGGAGGAATGGGAGTCCCTAATCTTCATTGGTACGATGTGGCAGCGCAATGCCGTGCTGGGGTTGAATGGATGAATCCTGCTAGCTCCAAGTGTTGGGTGAAAATGGAAATGGATTGGGGGGGGGGGGGCCTGGACAAGGTGACTGCCTGTGGCCCTGTGCAAAATTGAGGTGGGATCTGGGTTTTGAAAATCCATACATCACTCATACCCTCCAATGCTGGGATTGCCATTTCTGACCATGGTGGGCGGTATTGTCCCTGTTGGAGCCTATAGTTCATAATAGAACCTTACCTCTAGGTATGAGTGATTTGGCGTTCCGACAGTGGGAGCACAAGGGACTCAGCCATCTGGGTCAACTATTCGAAGATGGTGCACTTCGTCCCTTCCGTGATTTACAGGAGGAATTTGATATACCGTAGCACCATGCTTATCACTATGTACAGGTTACGCACTGGGTGGGGAGACGGGATGTTAAACAGCAAGTTGCATGTGATCTGATGGATGTTGAACGTCTATGTGAGGAGTGCACTAGCACTAAAGGTCTTATAGCTGCTCTGTATGCAGAATTGCAGAAACAATGCTCGGGGGAGGGTAAGCATAGAGCACAGTGGATGCAAGAATTACACCTCGCATATACTGGGCAGCATTGGGAACAGATTGAGAGCTGACTTTGGAGACGCACAGTGGCCATTAATGCACGGGAAACCAATTATAAGCTATTATATGGGTGGTATATGACGCTCGTGCGGGTGGCCCGAGCTTTCCTGGAGGCATTAGAGTTATGTTGGTGAAGATGTGGTGGGAAGGGCAACCTGGCCCATGTATGGTGGCTCTGCCCCCAAATCCCGGGCTTTTGGCGAGGAATACAATATCGTTTGAAACAAATAATAGGTTTGAATATCCCTTGGGTCCCGGGTATTTTTCTGTTTGGGAAGAAGCTCCCTGGAGGACGCACCCCCCAGTTAGCGTTTAGGCTGACATTAGTGACCGCCTGGAAGCAGGGAATGCCTCCGGCATTGTCTTGCTGGCTGGAACATATGTGGGGCCTATACACATTGGAACGGGGGGTGGCAGTTGGCAGGATGCGCCTGCCCCAATTTGAACAAATTTGGGAACCCTTTGTGTTAAAATACAGCTCACTGCTGGTATTATCACTAATTTAACTGGAGATATATAAAGAGGTCCGCTCCTAGACACGGAGACTTGTTAACGCTCCCTTCTTCGTAATATCATGAGGAAGGGATGGCCTTGCTTGTCTGATTCTGTAGCAAGGGCAGGGGGGTAAGGGACAGGGATGAGTAGGGGGGAGGGGGAGGAGGGAGGGGGAGAAGAAAAAGTAATAGGGGATGAGGGAGGTGGATGAGTAGGAATTTGGGTTGTCGGAATTCTCTTTTCATTTGGAGTATAGTGTGCAATTCTGGAGACCGCACCTTCAAAAGGATGTGAACAGGATGGAGTCGGTGCAGAGGGTGGCTACTAAAATGATTAGTGGGCTTCATTATAAAGCATATGAGGACAGACTTAAGGATCTTAATATGTACACCTTAGAGGAAAGGCGGGATAGAGGTGATATGATTGAGATGTTTAAATACCTCCGTGGCATAAATGTTCAGGGAGAGAGCCTCTTTCAATTAAAAGCAAGTTCTGCTACGAGGGGACATGGGATGAGGATGAAGGGAGATAGATTCAGGAGTGATATGCGGAAATATTTCTTTACGGAAAGAGTAGTGGATCCATGGAATAGTCTCCCAGTGGAGGTGGTAGAGATGAGGACAGTAACTGAATTCAAAAAAGCATGGGACCAACACAGAGGATCTCTAAAGGTAAAAAGTGGACTGTTGTAGTTGTTGATATGGAAGGACAGACTAGATAGGCCATGTGGTCTTTTTCTGTCATCATGTTTCTATGTTTCTATAGAAAAAGAAAAGAAAAAAAATAAGGCTGTGTTCTGGAAATTGTTTGAATTGGTGATTCTATATCTCATTATTGTACAAATATTTTGAAAGTGGATTTTCTTTTTTCTCTAATTGTGTTGAAGTCTTTAAATAAAAAAAAAAGTATAAACTGTGTTCTCTGTGATGATTTTTAGAGTACGTTTCCCTGTTTTCTAATTTATAGTGTACTACTGATAAGAGGAATAAGTTTGGTCACTCCCTAATGAAGCCTCAGGTAAAACGCTGTGGCATCATTGGTAGCGTTGGGTAATGGGGTGCATGCAGCAGCACAAGTCGAACAGATAAGTGCGCTTACACTCACCAGTATGACACTATAATTTTCCTAAAATATATATATATAATAGTGAAAAATATATAATAATGGAAACGAATAAATGAAGAACAAAGGTTTTTTTCTAGGTCAATGATGTGAGGAGCAACTGTTTGGTCTGGAAATAAATTGCCTGGTAACAAAAATTGCTCACGTGACTCTGAGATCTTTTTCCTCCTACTGTTTTATGTATATTTTGTTCCTTATCGTTCCTCCAGTTTAGTCCTCCACCTCTGGGTTGTGCACCTCCTCCTGCAGCTTGGAGACTGGGCATGTCAAAATCGTGACATCACTGGATATAGCCTGCTGGTCTCTCCCATCAGCCCCCAGTGTGTCCAGTCTCCATGCAGCAGGAGAATGTAGTGAGCCTAGGTGCTGGGCTCACTTGAGGAACAGATAAGGAGCAGTTAGGTTAAATTAAATTAGAGTAGATTAGATTAAATTTTGGTTTGGTCCCTTTACTTTAATTCTGTTAGTCACTGTATCTTTAAAAAAAAAAAAGCTGAGAGAAAACTTCACGGGTTTGAGCCAGCCACTGCCTGTCTCCTACTCTCTCTCTCTTCTTACTCCGGTCCAGTTCCCCCTAGCAGCTCTCTCCTCCTTGGCTGTACGGAGGAGAGCAATGCACGGCACCAACACGATTCTTCACTGGCCCTGGACTGCCACATTTCTTCGGGGGCGAGGTGCAGGAGGGAGACCAGCTCGCTCTGCGGCTGTCCGCTCACTCCTGTGTTGAGCGGGGCTGGTTGAGTTTGAGCAGGGCAAAGTAACACGCGGTAAGCAAAAACCTTCACTTTGTAAAGTGGGTGTTTGGTTTGGGGGACGTGCCATGTACGAGCTGTGGGCTGGCATACATTAAAATTCAATTTTCGGCGGCATGGTTTTGGTGCCAAATCGGGCCCGTGTGCAGCGGCAGCCATTTTGTTTCGTGTGCCTTTGCCGCATGGCGGAGCTCCACGGATCGTCTCACAACGGAGGTGTGGGGGCCTTCGAGCTCGTAAGGCTCAGATGATGTTAATCTCTATTACTTTGCTCAAACCCTGATAAGTATAGGCCTTTTTTCCTGCGGGGGTGGGGGGTGGGGGTGGGAAAAAGATGCATCTAGCCAGCAGGTAAGGGCTACTGGTGTTTTCTTTTTCCTGTGGCGAGGCCTGTTGTGCCGTTTTTTTCCCGCGGTTTTAGAGGGAACCTGATGGTTCTGTTTAGGAAATCTCCTAGTCGTGGTATCAGGCTGAATATGGGTTGATGCCATCTCCCCTTTCGGGGGAGGACTCTTATGGCAGCAGTTTTTAAAAGTATATGGTTTTATTTTGTTTTGTCCCTTATGGAAAGTTTGTTTATTTTCATAGCTTATTTTCCTTACTTTAATGGGGTTACTCCTTGCTGGTTAGGAAAAAAAAAAAAGGTTAGAAGGGCATCCTTCTTTGTAAACAAATATATAATGTTGCACCCTTTTCTTTTCGAGCTAAGGCTGTTTATTTCTGCTAGGGCCAGTATCTTTGGTGCCCCAAGGCCAAGGCCCTGTTTGTCTCCAGGAGTCTATTTTTTTTATTTTCCCCTCTTCAGCACTCGGGCAGGCACAGCAGGGTGCGTGCTTCAGCTGGCTCTAGTTAGTAGGAGAAGTCTCTTGCAAAGCTTATTTTGTCATTACCTCTCAATCGACGGTCCAGAGCCTTCTGGCTCGGGGCGTCCAGTGGCATTTAGGCGCGTTGGCATCTTATTCAGATTCGCAGGTGTTTACTGCCGTGTTGTGTTTTGGGTACCCGGGAAAGGCAGCCTCTGGAGTCTAAAGCAGGACGGAGCAGCTTCTTCCTAGGGGGCCATTTGCAGTTGTTTAGATTGGATTTGATTTGATTTACTTCAAGGGCTATGTGCCGGAGCCTGTGGATGGGCATGGTGCGGCGGAGCCTGTTACATACCCGGGTTCAGATGGCAGGAGTTCCTGGGGAGTTTTCCCAGCTCTTCCCGCCATGCCGGCCAGGCCTCAGTACCTGGTATGGGATGGTGGCGAGGGGGTTGACTCCTGCTTCATCCTTAAGCATTCCTTGTGTGATACAGCTCAAATCCTTTTTAGTGCACAATGACTGGATGCATTCATGTGGGAAAGGCTTCATCAAATAGGCCATGGTTGTTGCTGCGCAAGTTTCAGAGTGCGGTGTGTCTGATCGGGTGATCTGGAATGTTGTTACTTGGTAACTTTCTCCTGAGAAGGGTCTGGCAGGAAGTCAGAGTCAGGAATAAAGATGTGTTTTAAAAATAAATAAATAAAAGAATAAATAAAGAAATAGAATACTGCATATAGGTTTGTAGCAGCTATAGCCCTGTGGAAAACAAGAAGTACCTGCATACAAGAAATATATGGCGTTAGTAAGGCAGTGGTTAGTAGGTAAATGGAATCCTCCCGTCTCTCTATGGTCAGGGAGTAGCCGCTTGTTTGGGATTGTCCCCAACGAGGTACATTTGCATTCAAAGCTCAAGGGTTTCGGGGCTTTCGAAGAGCAGGAAGGGGATCCTCAGCTACCTCTTCTGTGACTGCCAGAAAACCACAATGAAGCACGGCGGGCCCAGGTGGCAGCACAGTCGATAGGAGGAAGTCTTAGGGAGTTTCTTCATAACGGGGTCTGGATAGCGGCAGAGCAATGGGTGTTAGAGGTAATACGTGAAGGATATGCCCTACGGTTGCTCGCCCGGTGCTAGATTTGTTTGTTCTGTCTCATTGCAAAGGACAGCGAAGAATGTCCGCAATTCAACATACTTTGGATCGTATCTTGCCGTCAGGGGCGGTTGTGCCAGGCCCGTAGGAATTTTGGCGTCAGGCGCTAGTCTATTTATTTCATAGTTCCAAAGAAAGACGGGCCTCTTCCTCCTTTCTAGATCTCATTGTCTCCAAGCATTTCTCTTTGATGGGAACCGTTGCGATCGGTAGTGGTGGCGTTTTCGCAGGGAGAGTTTTTAACATTCCTTGGTCTTACAGAAGCATACTTCCACATTTCTATTAGGACAGCACTACAGACGTTTCTAAGGTTTGCCTTCCCATGGGGACTTTTTCAATTGCAAGCCTTGCCCGTCGGTTTGGCAACAGCCCCGTGCACCTTCACCAGGGTTATGGTGGTGCTTGTGGTGGCTCGGCTGAAAGAAGGAAGCTTAGTTCACTCTTGTCTCGACAATTGCCTAATTCGTCCAAAGTCCAGGGCCGAGAGTGTCCGGGTTACGAACAGAATAGTAAAATTTCATCAGGCTCTCGGCTGGGTAGTCAATGCGGTCAAAAGTCGCTTAGTCCGTCTCAAGCCCTAGAGTACTTGGAGGTACGGTTCGACTACCAATGGGGGAACAGTGTTTCTGCTGGATCGGAGAGATCAAGCCCCCCAATAGCTACTATGCAGTTTTCTGATGGGTCTGGCGCCATCGGCTTGGAGCTGTCTTCGGCTGTTTGGGACAAGGGTGGCAGCTTTGGAGGTAGTGCTGTGGGCCAGAGGTCGCATGCGTCCCTTACAAACATCTGTAGTACGTCGAGGGTCGCACCAGAACGATTCTTTGAACAAACGTCTCCCATATCCCGCGCAGGTCAGGTGATCCCTTCACAGGGGGGCTAGACCCAGGAGATCTGGCGGCAGGAAGGCCACTGGAACAGCTGCAGTGGCTTCCGATGTTGACGGATGCGAATCTCGCAGGTTGGGGAGATCACTGCGAGGATCCTTTCGCACTGGATGTTTGGAGTGAACAGGAGGCCCATTGGTCGATTATCCGGTTGGAGCTCAGGGCGGTAGCATTCGAACCTGAAGTAAAATATCGGGCAGGGCGAGTGCTGCCCGACAATTTCACGGCAGTGGCTTACCTTAACCGGCAGGGGGGCACAGGCAGTGTGGCCATGGAAGAGGAATCAGAAGCGCTGTTCGTTTTGGTGGAGCCTCGACTGCCAGCGCTTTTGGCGGCGTACATGGCAGGACCGGACAATGGGATGGAAGATTTTTCTCAGAGGACTCCGGGTGGATGCCACAGAGTAGGAGCTTGATGGGGAAGGGTTCGCACAGATAGTCATCTGGTGGGGTCATTTGATCATGGATCTCAGGGCGACCTTTCATTCGGTGAGCAGGTAGTCATCTGGTGGGGTCATTTGATCATGGATCTCAGGGCGACCTTTCATTCGGTGAACAGGTCTCCTCCATGTCTTTCCTTCGTGGGCACTCATAGGTCGAGTAGTGCAGCGGATCGAAGCTCATCGGGAGAAAGTATTGTTGGTGGCCCCGGACTGGCTGAGGTGCCCGTGGTACGGCGATCTCATTCGGTTGCTCGACGGGAATCCCTGGCGATTGCCGACGTCGGAGAATCTGTTGCTACATGGTCTGCTTCGAATGCCTCAGGTAGATCGGTTCTTGCTTACGGTATGGCCATTGAAAGGGCAAGGTTGAGGAAGAAAGATTACTCTTCAACAGTGATCACTAATTTGCTTCGAGCGAAGAAAAAGTCCACGTCTCTGGCATCTGTGCACATATGGCGTATATTGGAGGACTGGTGTGCGTGGAGGCAAGTACGCGTGGCTACGGTATCCGTTCCCTTAGTGTTAAGTTTCCTGCAGGACGGATTTGAAAAGGGTCTGGCAGCCAGTTCTTTAAGAGTTCAATTTGGTTTTAGGGGCGTTAGCTAAGGAACCATTTGAGCCTTTACACCAGGCGTCGGTTGAAGATTTAACCATAAAGACAGTGTTTTTGGTAACCAGCTGTTCAGCGAGATGAATTTCGGAGTTGCAGGCGCTGTCAGGTGGAGAGCCGTTTTTGTCTTTTTCCAGTACCGTCATTTTTTGCCAAAGGTAGTTGCTCCGTTTCTCCTAAACTAGACGGTTTCTCTTCCAGCCATAAGTTCGGCAGAGGGGAACGTTTTGGACCGTAGTTTACGCCGTTTAGACATAAAAAGGGTACTGTGGTAAAGTCAACCATTTTGAGCATGGGGGAGTTGAACAGCATAAGGAATTCACCTTAATCAAGGGGCCTCTGTTAGGTGTGCAGGGTCAAAAGGCCAGAGCCACAGTTCAAAGGCAGAAAACCCCCCAGCTGGAACAAGTTCCAGGGAATGCTTGACAGTGTAAGAGGGATAGATTGCAAGCACGAGGACAAAAACCCTCACTCTAACAACTGCACTGATTATTCTGATGTCAGAAGGCAGGGGGATTACAAACACCTGGGACAGAAAGAGGTGGGGTTGGATCCCAGTGAGTATAAACCTTGGTTAAATTATGGAGAGAGTAGTAGTGGAAGGAGGAGTAGTTGGAGAAGGAGCAGAGGAAGCAGCAGAGGACAGACTTCAGAGCAGCAAGGACGATGGAATGCTGGAGAAGCCAGAGCAGATGCTGACTTCTGGAGACAGGCTGAGCTACCCATTGCTGAGAAAGGTGATTTCCCTGAATCACGTTTGCAACAAAGGTGGGAGCCAGGAAGTAGAGAAGCTTTCAGACCACCAGAGAGGTTGTCAGCAGGGCACTCTGATCAAGTGGGTGAGTCAGAACCTATGCAATTGGGAGAACCAGTGTCAGAGCTAGGGGAAGAAGAAGATATGTTGATGGATTGTTTTTTATGCCAAGCTTTAGACTTGAAGTGTCTGAAGAAAGGCCAACCTTGAAAGAACTGTTCCTCTTGCTGAAGTAACCTCAGAGCTAAGCAGTGAGAAAAGTAAATTCCTGTGTGTTTTGAAAGGAGGAATTTACTGCAGCATAAGCTAGTGAAGTAAGGCTGTGATTTATGCTTCTGTGTCAGCTGTGTTGAAACTCCACAACGGAGAGAAAGTTAATTGGCTGCTATAAGAGTTTGTGCTTTGCTCCTGTCTTATATGAAAAAGCCTGCTATAAGAGTTTGTGCTTTGCTCCTGTTATTAAGAAAAGCCTGCTATAAGAGTCTTGAGGACACTTTGAATGCTTATTTCATAACCTAAGTTTGGTTCTTCACCTGGAAGTGCAGCCTAGAGAGAATTATGGCTGAGTGAAGATAAATTTGCCATAGAAGAAGTAAAGTTTGTTTTTCTATTGCTCTGATTGACAAAGGACAATAAGAAAAGTGGCATCTTGTTATATGTGAAAAGGCTAAGCTTCTGCAGTGAAGAGGACTTTAAAAGCCAATGTTGAGTTCTGTTTGTTTTGCCACCAACGTGCTGAACCTTAAGCAAAAATCCTATAATTTGAAATTCTGTAAATGGTACCTGGAGCCTGATTTGTTCTATTGTGTTCAAAATAAAACTTTCTTTTTCTGTCATAAGCCTTACCCTTGGTTTAACACGACTACAATCTTTCTACTTAAAGCATAAATATAACAGCTGATAGAAGAAGGTTCTCCAGGACCAAGCAGGAAGTCAGTCCTCACATATGGGTGACATCGACGTCGATGGAGCCCTTGCAGAGCATTTCCCCAGCTTTCCATGAAAGCCTTTGGGAATGCAGGCACGCATGTGTGGTCCCCTTCCCGCCTAAAGGTGCCATCTTGCTCTCTCTCTCTTTTTCCGTGAAGCCCATCGGACGTGTGTCCTAGTCCTCCCGGAAAATAGTTGGATTTTTTCGCAATTCCTTCGCTATTTTTTCTCCGGTTCGACGCCGGTTCCCCTCCCGCCGGGTTCAGTACACCGGTATCGAGCCCGATCTTATTTTTTCGGTTTTTGCCCTTCGTGGCTGGCGTTCGCGCCCTTTTTTCCTTTTTCCCTGGAAGGCCGGTCCTTTGACCTCGCGGGGACTCTTTTTTTCCCCGATGGCCTCCAGTGGTTTCAAAAAGTGTGATCGGTGCAAGAAGCTAATGTCTCTCACCGACACACACGACTGCTGCCTTCGGTGCCTGGGTCCTGACCACGATCCTAAGATTTGTGGACCATCTGGAAAGATGTCTTCCAAGGCGCTTCGAAGTCGTCAGCACCAAAAGGAAAGGCTTTTCTCTGACTTGGCCTCCGGCCGGGCCCGAACCTCGTGTGAGGCCTCGACATCTCGGGAATCGGATCCCGAGCCCCGTCGGGGTTCTTCGGACAGGGGGTCCCCCTACCGGGAACGAAAGAGGAAGAAGCGGCTCGTGAGGGCGTCGTCGAGAGCTAGGTCTCAGACCCCCGACCACCGCCCCGGGCCCGTGGAACAGGAGAAGCCTCCAAAAGTACCTTGTGTGGAGCTGGAGTCTGCTGGACACGTAAGTCCTGTAGTCCTCGTGGACTCTCCTCCCAGAGAGCCGCCGCCGGGGCCCGAGTCGTTGGCTGCTGAGTCTCCTGAGCTGGGTCTCAGGCTGATAGCCTTGGAGTGCAGATTGTCTGCCTTCATGGAACAGCAGTGGGCGCTGATGGCCAGCCTATCTGGCGCATCTTCCCCGACCACCGGGACATCGACATCGAAGTCGACCCCAGAGACCGAGCCGATACTCGAGACCATGAAGGCTCGAGGTCGACCTCGGTCGCGGTCTCCCTCGACCTCCCGTTCGGGACCGAGGGCATCGACGCCGGTGCCTTCGGCGTCGGGTCGGGTGCTCACAGGCCCCGCGCGGTCGGACCCCGATTCCTCATCGGATGATTCCGCCTGGGAGACGGAGGACGAGGAGTTCCCTGACACCTTCCGGACTCAGTGCGTCCCGTCGGACTCACCGCAGTCTAAGCCCCGGAGTAGATCCCCTCCGGAGGATACCCGGTTCTCGGAGTTCGTCCGGGATATGGCCACTGCGTTGGCTATCCCTGCGGACCCCGAGGAGGAGCCTCGAGCCGAGGAGCTCGAGGCCCTACAGGATGACTCTCCTCCGAAGGAGGCCGTTACTGTTCGGTTCCTCGATGCTGGAACGGCTCCTCTTCCGGATGTGGGAGGCACCGGCCTCGGCGCCGGTTCTGAGCAAGCGGGTCGATTCTATCTATCAACTCCGGAAGAGCCCTGGCTTTCAGAAAGCGCAGCTACCACACCATTCCATGGTAGTGGAATCGACCATGCATCGCCTGAAAAGTCAGAAGATGCACTCGGCGGGGAGGCCCGGAACCTGGATGGTTTTGGTAGAAAGTGCTTCCAGGGCTTGATGCTTGCGTGCCGTGTCCAGTCTTACCAGCTGTACATGGGCATGTACTTGCAGGACCTGGCCAAGGAGCTGGCCGGGTTCTCTGCTAGTCTCTCCGGGGAACCCTTGCAGAGGTTCAAGTCCTTGTCCTCGGGGATACGGGAATGCTCCAAGTTTCTGTCCCGCGCTGCCTACGATGGCTTTGAGGCTTCGGCCCGTGTTGCGGCGGCCAGCATCGCGGCTCGACGCCAGGCATGGCTGCAGTCATCGGACCTCGAGCCATGGGTTCAGGACAAGTTGCTCGATGTCCCTTGCCGAGGTGAAAACCTTTTTGGCAAGCCCATGACCGAGAAGGCCGCACAGCTCAAAACCGAGCACCTCACGAGGACAAGGCTGTCTAGAAAGACTTCTGCCCCTTCTCACAAAAAGAAGGGCTCGGATAAAAAACCCTTTTACCCGAGGAAGGGCACTGCCTACAAACAGTACCCACAGTACCAGGCCTCCCTAGCTCCCCCTCAGGGTCAGCAGTCCAAGGGGCAGGGTAATGGGCCCCGTAGGCAGAGGACTCCCAAGCCTCCGGCCCCTGCTCCCACTCAGCAGGGTGGGGGTTTTTGACTCCTTAGGCATAGCCTCTCCGTCCCTGCTCTCCAAACCCTGCACAGGAGGTCGACTTACCCTGTTTGCCCACAGGTGGCCACTCATCACTGGAGACATTTGTTTGCTAAGCATCGTCCAAAAGGGCTATATGCTACACTTCCAACAGCTGCCTCCTCCATACTTTCCAGGGGAGCCTCCAAGGCCTCCCATACACACAGATCTTCTCCTTCAGGAGCTCCAAGGTCTGTTGCGAGACAAGGCAGTGGAGCCTGTGCCTCCCCACCTCCAGGGTCAAGGGTTCTACTCCAGGTACTTTCTCGTACCGGTGGCCTCAGGCCTATCCTCGACCTCAGAAATCTCAACAAGTTCCTAGAGAGAGAAAAATTCAAGATGCTTACTCTTGGAACACTTCTGCCCTACCTCCAGCAGGGACATTGGCTATGCTCCTTAGATTTAAAGGATGTGTACACTCACATCCTCATTCATCCAGACCACAGAAAGTACCTCAGGTTCATTGTGGGAGGAAACCATTATCAGTACAGAGTTCTGCCATTTGGCCTCACCTCCGCCCCCAGGGTCTTTACCAAATGCCTGGCAGTGGTGGCGGCCTACCTGAGAAATCAAGATATCTTTGTCTTCCCCTATCTGGATGACTGGCTTCAGGGGTCAGACGTGCCAGGAGGTCAGACAAGCTGCCCTCTGAACTATTGCTCTTCTTCAAAACCTGGGATTTGTCATAAACTTCGCAAAGTCCACTTTGCTCCCCTCCCAGAACTTGGAGTTCATAGGGGCAAGGTTGGACTCTCTGCTGGCAAAGGCGTTCTTGCCCGAAGACAGAGCCCAAAGATTGATAAACTTGGCAAACCAGTTTCTCAGCAGGTCACTGGTCTCCGCCAGACTCTGCCTGAGGCTTCTTGGCCACATGGCTTCGACAGTACATGTGACCCCCAATGCCCGGCTCCATATGAGGCCTGCACAGTGGTGCCTTCAAACTCAGTGGTCACAGGCCACAGGCAGCCTCAGAGACAGAATAAGGGTGTCCAGACGATTTCTGAACTCCCTCCGTTGGTGGCTGCACCCACCCAATCTACTGCAAGGGGTGCCTTTTCAGATTCCTGGGTTCACGGTGGTGTTGACCACAGATGCCTCCCTGCAAGGCTGGGGGGCTCATTGTCTAGGCAAGTGCACCCAGGGCCTGTGGTCTCCCTGGGAGGCCACACAGCAGATCAATCTACTGGAACTCAGGGCTATTCGTTTAGCCCTCAAGACTTTCTCTCAAACACTGGCTCATCAGTCTGTCCTAGTTCAAACGGACAACCAAGTAGCCATGTTTTATGTGAACAAGCAGGGCAGAACTGGGTACAGGCTTCTTTGTCAGGAGGCACAGGACCCTTGCTTGTTTGCTCTCAGGCACAACATGCTCCTCAAGCAATGTTCCCTCTAATTTTCTATAGGCTGTGTGCGCATTAGGGTGGGCCACTGCCATAGGGGAAAAAATAAAAGTAGGAATTTCTTTGCTCCCTGGCCTGATTCTGGTTCCATTTATGTAGAAAACAATGTGTGCAAAGTTTGAAGCCAATCAAATAATATTTAGGGGTGGCTCAAGGTCCCTATCTATCAGGCCCCTGGATCCCCCCCAGGGTTCGTCAGACCACTGGGTATTATCCGCTCATAGACGGGGGTATCATGCTTGCCAAGCACTCAATGTGGTCCAGATGCTAGTAAGGACTTTGACGATGTGGGGAACATCTTACGGTGTTGCGAGACAACACCCAGAAGGAACTGGAGTTGCTCTTCTTTTGTGGTGTGTCTGCCGTTGAACTCCTCAATGAGTTTGACCCCTTGCTCAGCCACATTGTTGATCACTGGAAGATTTTTACTTTCTTCAGACTGTCTTTGAATGATGCATTCTCTTCCCAGTCTTCTGGGTCTGCATTAAGAAAATCACTGTTGATGTCGAGGTGTTTCAGGAAACAGATTGACTTGCGAGTTGCAAAAGATTCAAGTGGTGGAATCATGGAACTTTTCAATTCGACCCGCTTTGTGGGATCTTCGTCTTCGTCATCATCCTCATCGCTTTCATCTGATTCTGCCGGGATCATGGCCGACACTATGGCCCGCTTTGTCGTTGCTGAAACAGCTTCATCGAATAGTGACAGTGCCACAAGCTCCTCTGACACATACCACAGATGCTGTTGCAGTTTGTCTCTGGCCGCTCTTCCAACACGGTCATTGTGGTAAGAGTGTAGTTTCTTCAGCATCTCCATATCTGTTTGAGGAGCAACTGCGGCATCAGGGGCAGAAAACCAGGCTTCCACATGAATCAGGATGGAGAAAATGCTCACATCACGAACACAGGACTCCTCCCGTTGGGTAAGATCTTTGAGTTGTCCTCGGAACATCCAAATCTTGAGACAATACAAGACTTTTGCCATCCATCTGGCATGATGGAAAGTTCCAGGTTTCTTGAAATTGAAACTAGGAAGATTCCCTCCAAGGCAGACAATCGTTAACTCCAAGAATTCCAGGTAATCATCTCGGTGATTGCCCTGTGCCAACTTGGATTCCGCAAACTTCATGATGCGATCCCTGTCAGGTTGCAGCACCTCCAAGTCTTTTCCAGTTTGATAGTTGGACTTGTCAAGGGAGCCACAATTCTTTTGGAACCGGCGAAAGAGTTGGACATCGGGACCCGATGAAGCTCCAGAGCATGTAGAGAATACTGCACCAAGAATTATTTTGTAAATGTGATGGCGGCATGCCAATGAAGGACTGTGCGACGGAGTCTCTGTTCTAGAAGAATGCACGCTCCTGATCGACGTCCCGTGTTCGATGCAGTGTCTCAAAGCAGAAGCCTGCAACCTTTTCATCCAAACACCATTCCTGTAACACTTCAGAACCTGCTGCAGCTTGATTCTCGCCAGTTCCTGATGTCAGTTGTGGTACACCAAGAAGTTGTGTTTCTCCAGTGGAGACAGCCGTTATCAAAACTGGACGGCGGTCCAGGGATGTGGTTGTACAGGGGAGAGATGGCAATAACTTGCTATCCCAATGCACAATGCATGTTTTGCCTTCGCTTTGAATGCTTGTGCAGGTCCGTCCATTGTTGCTTTACGGTGCTTTTCTCTATGGCGCTTGACGCTGGAGCGGCTGATATTGAGCTCCCCAGGATAATGTCCCAGACTTCTGGCGGTTTCAGCTACCACAAACAGAGCATTGCGATCCGTTGTCCCTGTCCGATCCAGGGCTGCTTTAAGCTCTGGGGTCCAGACATTGTTAGGTCGAAACTGCTTCGTTTGTGGAGTTGCTTTCTTCTGTCCGTTATCTGAATCCGCAGATGTCGACGAGTCTTCACCTGACTCTGCTGAGGAAGAAGACCCTTCCAGCTGAACTTGGCTTGTAGTTGCCTCGGCTTCGGCAACATGTTTTTGTCTGCGCCTTTTCAGTTCTTCTCGCTGTTGCGATCTTGCTTCTGTGTTGGCCAGTTTCTTGTCCATCGCGCACATTGAGCCGCGGCGCCCTGGTTCTTGTTGCGCTATTAAGAATTTTTTGTCTTCTTGAATATGAATTAAAGTCATTGCATTGGCATGCGCCACATCAAATAGGTTTTTCATTGCAACCTGGAATTCTTTTTCATTTGCCTCTTGTTTCCCTCCTCTCCCTTTGTTTTTCTTCAAAAGTTTCTACCGATTTAACAATTTCTTTACTTTTTCTTGAATTTTGTCATTTCTTTGAACAGGAAGCCTGGCCTTTTCCCAGTAAGCTTCTACTTCACTTGTTACAATAGATGCACTTTCACTAACGCCTTTGTTTAATGTCATATGGTGATGTAAAAATACACTTAACACTTGCTCCTTGCTGGGGAGCTTGGCCCCCAGAATTGTGGTGGACATTTCTTCAATGAGATAAAAACCATGCTTTTTCGCCCTCTGAAAAGAATAAAGATACAAAGATAATAGTACGTCTTTGCCACCTCTCAGAGACGAGATTAGTTCAAATATGACGCAATCAAATGTAATCAGCGTGGAACTGAGTGGATGATGCAAGATGATGCAACATTTCATCATCTGCTCCCAGGGGGAAATCTCAAGACTTGTTGAGCCACCCCTAAATATTATTTGATTGGCTTCAAACTTTGTACACAGTGTTTTCTACCCAAATGGAACCAGAATCAGGCCAGGGAGCAAAGGAATTCAGGAATTCATTTTTATGGACCACCCTAGTGCGCATAAAATATCAGCTGTGTGGAAGGAAGGTTAAATTTTTGTGCGCCACATAACGACACTCGTAGTTATATACTTTAAAATTTGACTACACGTCAGAATACAGTATGTACACCACATTGATTTTAATCAAATTAAATGAAAATAGACGATTACTAAATGAAGCGGGAAATTTCTAGTAATTACAATCATAACTTTTAAATTTTAAGACGTCTGTGTTGTTTTCTATCAGAGACAGAGCCGTAATTTTTGTGCGCTCTGTTGTAAAGTATGTGCGCTCGCTCGGCGAGGTGTGTGCGCGCGCGCACACGCACAGCTTAGAGGGAACAGTGTCCTCAAGGCAGTGTATCTGCCTGGCCAGGACAACTACCTGGCAGACAGGTTGAGCAGGATTCTGCAGCCCCACGAATGGCAGCTCCATCCCTTAGTGGTTCAGAAGATTTTCCTGAAATGGAGACTTCCAACCATAGATCTGTTTGCCAGTCCATTGAACAAACAACTGACAAAGTTCTGCTCCAGGCAACCGCATCCTCTGCGGCTCGCAGCAGATGCTTTTCTGATTTCCTGGTCCCAAGGCCTCCTGTATGCGTTTCCTCCCACGCCCCTGGTGGCCCAAACCCTGTTCAAAATTCTTCAGGACAAGGCCTCGGTCCTGCTGGTGGCTCCCAGATGGCTGAGACAGCCCTGGTTTCCACTTCTGCTTCAGCTGGCAGTGGATCCTCCACTGCCTCTGGGGTTGCAACCCGACCTTCTCTCTCAGGATCAGGGTTCCCTTCTGCACCCCATCTCAAAGCTCTCAATTTGATGGCCCGGAGGCTGCAAAGGTAGTTTTGGCTCCCTGGGGCCTACCTCAGGAAGTTGAGGAGGTTGTCCTAGCCTCTAGAAAGCAGTCCACTAAGAAAACCTATGACCTGAAATGGAAAAGGTTTTCTGTGTGGTGTCAGCTGCGTACAGATGATCCTTTCTCCTGTGCTGTGCCAGTAGTGCTTCAGTACCTACTACACTTATCAAATCAGGGACTTAAGTCCAATTCTGTTCGGGTCCACCTCTCAGCTCTAGCAGCTCACCACTCACTGGTAGAAGGACATTCTCTGTCGGTTCACCCCTTGGTGTCCCGGTTTCTCAGAGGCTTGCTCTTGCTCAAGCCTCCAATCTGTCCACCTGCTCCTGAGTGGGAGTTAAATGTGGTCTTGCAGCAACTGACTCACCCACCTTTTGAGCCGATGGCTACTTGTCCTCTCCGCTTCCTGTCCTGGAAGACACTCTTCTTGGTAGCCCTTACATCGGCCAGGCGAGTGAGTGAACTTCAGGCCCTGGTCTGTGACAGGCCTTACACACGCTTCTATAGGAACAGGGTAGTCCTTAGGACTCATCCGAAGTTCCTCCAGAAGGTTGTCTCCTCCTTCCACCTTAACCAGGAGGTGGTTCTTCCAACATTCTTCCCTATGCCTCATGCAAGCCAGGCTGAAGCAGTTCTGCATACCCTGGACTGTAGGAGGGCCTTATCCTTCTACCTTGACTGTACGCAGGGGCATAGAAGAGCTACTCAGCTCTTCATATCTTTTGACCCTAATAATTTGGGGTTAGCTGTGTCCAAGCGTACCTTGTCCACCTGGGTAGCTGACTGTATCACCTGGGCTTACAGGGCGGCTGACCTTCCTTTGCAGGGTCGGGTCACGGCCCATCGTGTCAGGGCAATGGCTGCCTCAGTGGCTCACCTCCGCTCTGTACCGTTGGTGGACATCTGCAGGGCTGCAACTTGGTCCTCAGGCCAGACTTTTGTGGCCCATTACTGTCTGGAGAGGGAGTCCCGTAGGGACAGTGCTTTTGGCCAAGCAGTACTCCGGAATCTCTTTGAGGTTTAGGCAACTCCTGCCCTCCAGCCCTCCGTTGGGCTACCGGTGGAGGTACTTTCTGTGAAAGGCCTTTCTTTGATGCTGGGACTAGAGGGAGTTCTCTTGTTCAGCCTGGGTTCCCTGGTAGCCCAGAGCTAGGGAGTCACCCATATGTGAGGACTGACTTCCTGCTTGGTCCTGGAGAAAGAGTAACAGCTGTTCTCCAGGAGCAGCAGGAATCAGTCCTCACAACCCTCCTTCCTCCCCATGGAGTTGCAGTTGTACATAGTTTATTTTTACATTTTTGTGTGCTGTTTTTAGCTATGTCATTTGACTGAGCAAGATGGTACCTTTAGGCGGGAAGGGGTCCGCGCATGCGTGCCTGCATTCCCAAAGGCTTTCATGGAAAGCTGGGGAAATGCTCCGCAAGGGCTCCATCGACGTCGATGTCACCCATATGTGAGGACTGATTCCTGCTGCTCCTGGAGAACACCTGTTACAGGTGAGTAACTACTCTTTCTCAACCACCACGCCCTCAACAACTAGAAGACTAGTGGTTTTGGCGTTGTGCTTGTGACAGTGGCGTAGTTGTTCGGATTGTGCCATTCAGGATTTACAAAAGGATATATTGCAACAAAGCTGCTGAAAGTTGTACACAGCATGGACAGCTGCTGAAAGTGTACACAGCACGGACGGCTGTTGGAAGGTGTACACAGCACGGACGTCTGTTGGCAGGTGTACACAGCACGGATGGCTGTTGAAAAACTTCACGTGGAGTTCACGGATGGAGTCAGCAGTCGGCAGAGCAGTCCATATTGGATCTTCATAAAGACACCCTTTGAAAGCAGGAGTCAACACCTGAGTCAGGTAAAGCGTACCCAGGTGGGGTTGGCTCAGGATAAAAGTAAAAGGGAAAAGTAAATGCTTTTGAGTCAAAGGGGACAAGGAGGCTGTTGAGTGGTGCCGCCCTTGGTTTCTTGTGTTTTTCTTTCAGGAAATCCTTGAAGATGGAGTCTAAAGAATTATTTCAGTGGATGGCAGCGCAGTTCCAGCGCCAGCAAGAATTGGCACAGCAAGCCCAGGAAAGTGCAGCTGCAGCTATCAGGGAGTAGCAGAAACCTGTCTTGGACTTTGTGGCTGCCCTGGTTGCTTCACAAAGGCAGGAACGTGGAGGAGAGCCGGTACCAGCAGGACCATCATCACTTCCAATGGACAGTCTGGTAGGCCCACCCACAAGTGGGGCCTTTAATTTTGGCAAACTTTCATCTGAAGATGATATAGATGACTTTCTAGAATCATTTGAAAGGGTAGTGCAAGCTATGAGATGGCCAGCTAGCCAGTGGGCAGTACGTTTAGCGACCTCTTTAACAGGGGAAGCACTGGCTGCATACAGGGTTATTCCAGTTGCCCAAGCCCTGGACTATGAGACTGTAAAAATGGGTATTAGAGATCGTTTGGGATTGACTAAAAGTGTCTATCACCAAATGTTCAGAGCCACAGCTCTTAAGGCTGGAGAGACTCCAAAGGCATTAAGCCAAAGGATATGGGGCCTGGCATTAAAGTGGCTAACCCCAGGAGAGAAAAATATGGATATGATTCTAGATATGATTGTATTAGAGCAGTTTATGGCAGCAGTGCCAAGAGAAATCCAATCATTTCTGATCCAACAAAACTGCCAAACCACAGAGGAGGCAACTCTGGTGACTGAACGCTACATAGAAGCTGAGTTAGCGTGTCAGCCAAGATGGGGGGCGCTCTTAAAGTGAAAGCTGAAGCCAGTTTTGGTATATCAGAAATGAAACAAGGAAATAAAACAGGCTGTGTGAAAACTTATATGCTTGCTCAGAAAGAAAAGAGGTCCCAAAAGAAATGTTTTCATTGTGGAGAATTGGGACACTTACAGAGAGCATGTAAGGCTCGTACTGGGTTGGTTGATACAAGTGTGAAACCTCTGGGAGAGGGATTTCTCCTGAGTGTGAATATATAGGGGATCTCTACCAATGCTTTACTTGATTCTGGTGCTGACCAAAGTATGATATCTCAGAGACTTTGGCAGGCCATTGAGGCTCAAGCAAAGAATGGTCAGAGGAGGCCTTTAGGTCATGTTCAGATCCGTTGCATCCATGGGGCTGCCTCTTGTTACCCCGTGTATATACTGGAGATAAGGGGATTAGGGGTACAGAAGAGCATTCCTGTGGCTGTGGTACCAAAGCTTCCCCATGACCTAGTTCTAGGAAGGGATTGGCCCCAGTTTAGGGAAGGGTTAGGGAAAGGCCTTCAAGAAAAGATTGCCTTTGTCTCTACCTGGTCCCAGACTTTAACTAATGACCAAAGGGACGGGTACCCAAGGGGTTCCCTAGAGGCTTTACCTTCAAATGATGACCTGGTGGCTTCCCCGTTCTCTAAGGTTAGGAAGGGGAAAGCTGAAAAACGCCGTGAGAGGCGATGGCGAGGCCAGGAGAGGACTGGGATACTAAAAGGCCAAGGATTACCTTGGGTGCCTGCGGAGTTGGTTGAGAAGTTTCCAACCTTTCCAAAGGAACAACGGGCAGACCCAGCACTCACATGGACATTTGAATATGCACAAGTGGTGCGAGATACCCTTCCAAGATTTCTGTTAGATGGAGAGATATTATACAGAGAAAGTCACGATCCCCAGTCAGGGACAGTCCGAAAACAGCTAGTGGTGCCTGTGGCTTTCAAGGGGTTAGTCTTAAGGCTCACCCACGACCATCCAGTGGGTGGCCACAAAGGGGTACAAGGGACTCTAGATCAGATCCTTGCACGCTTCTACTGGCCCGGGGATTTTAAGGAAACCATGCGGTTTTGTGATACTTGTCCCTCATGTCAGCGGGTCACAGCTACCCGGCCAGCAGTGGCACCCATGATCCCGGTCCCCACAATATCTGACCCCATTGGACGGATTGCCATGGATATAGTTGGGCCCTTGGTTAAAACACCTAGGGGGTTTCAGTATATTTTAGTCATGGTTGATCAGACCACTAGATTCCCATGGGCCGTTCCTTTGCGAAATATCACTGCAAAAACAGTAGCCTTAGAAGTAGTGAAACTGTTTTGTGAGGTGGGTTTTCCTAGAGAGGTGTTAACAGATAGGGGGACTAACTTTATGTCCAATTATTTGGCCCAGGTTTGGGACGCTTTTGGGATACAGCATGTGAAAACAGCTGCCTATCACCCCCAGTCTAATGGTCTGGTAGAGAGGTTTAATCAAACACTAAAACAGATGCTAAGGTGGGGATTAGGTGGGAATGTGACAGAATGGGATTTGCTGCTACCTTTCGTGCTGTACGCCTGTAGGGAGCGGACACAAGCTTCTTTGGGGGTGTCTCCCTACGAATTAATGTATGGACGGGCACCTCAGGGAATCCTTGACATATTGAGGGAGCAGTGGATAGAGCCAGAGAGGGAGATTATGGGAGTCCCTCACTTTCTACGGAATTTAAGGGGGCGATTAAATAGGACTTCCCGGGCTGCTGAAGAAAATCTACAAGCCAGTCAAAATCGCCAAAAAGAGTGGTATGACCAGAGGGCAAAACCTCACCAGTTAGTCCAGGGGGAGAAAGTCCTAGTCATGGTAGCGGGTACTACACCGAAATTTGATGCCCAGTGGAAGGGACCGTGGAAAGTGGTTAGACAGGTAGGCTCAGTAACCTGAGGTGGAGAGTGGTAGGCGACACAGACAAGTCTATCATATAAATGTGCTTAGGCCCTGGCAGGAAAGGTCAGCAGTTGCCAATCTATCTAAAGTAGAGTATTGGGCGAGAGGGCCATATCAAAATGCGGATGCCTTATCCCGAATTACAGACTGTTTGGAGGAACCCCAATCTCCTCCAACAGTCAGTAATATCTTAAGCAGGGGGGTTATGTGGTAAAGTCAACCATTTTGAGCATGGGGGAGGTGAACAGCATAAGGAATTCACCTTAATCAAGGGGCCTCTGTTAGGTGTGCAGGGTCAAAAGGCCAGAGCCACAGTTCAAAGGCAGAAAAAAAACAGCTGGAACCCAGGGAATGCTTGACAGTGTAAGAGGGATAGATTGCAAGCACGAGGACAAAAACCCTCACTCTAACAACTGCACTGATTATTCTGATGTCAGAAGGCAGGGGGATTACAAACACCTGGGACAGAAAGAGGTGGGGTTGGATCCCAGTGAGTATAAACCTTGGTTAAATTATGGAGAGAGTAGTAGTGGAAGGAGGAGTAGTTGGAGAAGGAGCAGAGGAAGCAGCAGAGGACAGACTTCAGAGCAGCAAGAACAATAGAATGCTGGAGAAGCCAGAGCAGATGCTAACTTCTGGAGACAGGCTGAGCTACCCATTGCTGAGAAAGATGATTTCCCTGAATCACGTTTGCAACAAAGGTGGGAGCCAGGAAGTAGAGAAGCTTTCAGACCACCAGAGAGGTTGTCAGCAGGGCACTCTGATCAAGTGGGTGAGTCAGAACCTATGCAATTGGGAGAACCCAGTGTCAGAGCTAGGGGAAGAAGAAGATATGTTGATGGATTGTTCTTTATGCCAAGCTCTAGACTTGAAGTGTCTGAAGAAAGGCCAACCTTGAAAGAACTGTTCCTCTTGCTGAAGTAACCTCAGAGCTAAGCAGTGAGAAAGTAAATTCCTGTGTGTTTTGAAAGGAGGAATTTACTGCAGCATAAGCTAGTGAAGTAAGGCTGTGATTTATGCTTCTGTGTCAGCTGTGTTGAAACTCCACAACGGAGAGAAAGTTAATTGGCTGCTATAAGAGTTTGTGCTTTTCTCCTGTCTTATATGAAAAAGCCTGCTATAAGAGTTTGTGCTTTGCTCTTGTTTATAAGAAAAGCCTGCTATAAGAATCTTGAGGACACTTTGAATGCTTATTTCATAACCTAAGTTTGGTTCTCCACCTGGAAGTGCAGCCTAGAGAGAATTATGGCTGAGTGAAGATAAATTTGCCATTGAAGAAGTAAAGTTTGTTTTTCTATTGCTCTGATTGACAGAGGACAATAAAAAAAGTGGCATCTTGTTATATGTGAAAAGGCTAAGCTTCTGCAGTGAAGAGGACTTTAAAAGCCAATGTTGAGTTCTGTTTGTTTTGCCACCAACGTGCTGAACCTTAAGCAAAAATTCTATCATTTGAAATTCTGTAAATGGTACCTGGAACCTGATCTGTTCTATTGTGTTCAAAATAAAACTCTCTTTTTCTGTCATAAGCCTTAACCTTGGTTTAACACGACTACAATCCTTCTACTTAAAGCATAAATATAACAGCTGATAGAAGAAGGTTCTCCACCACCACGCCCTCAACAACTAGAAGACTAGTGGTTTTGGGGTTGTGCTTGTGACAGTACTACGACAGTATTTAAGTCTCAGAAACATTTCACAAAACGGACCGTCTATTCGTGGTGTTCGGAGGTTCCCGCATAGGGGAGACGTTGTCGAAAGCTTCCAATTCCAGATGAATTAAGGAGGCAATTGCGTCAGCATATCAGTTGCAAGGACGCCCAGTGCCAGCAGGTTTATAAGCTCACTCTACTAGAGCGCAAGCAGCTTCGTGAGCGGAACATAGTTTGGTTTCAAAAGTGGAAATTTGTAGAGCGGCCACCTGGTCGTCTCTTCATACTTTTGGTAAGCACTACCGTCTAGATGTCTTGGCGGCAAACAATGCCTGTTTTGGGTCGGCGCTGTTGCGCTCCAGCTGTAAAGATCCCTCCCAATGACTACTGCTCTGTTACATCCCAGAGTTGGAGGACTAAACTGGAGGAACGATAAGGAAATGGAAATTACACTTAACCTGGTAATTGTTGTTCCTTAAGTGACACCAGTTTTGTCCTCATTCCCGCCCGGGGATGGATTCGTTTGCAGGGCGTGGTCAGTGGGAGAAGTACATGTGTACAGGTGAGTAGAGCTTTTAATAGGTTCTTGATCGTCTCCATTCTTCTTGTCTCTTTTTCTGAAAGGAGAAGGTACAAAAAGCAGTCCCCTTCTTTCGGGAGAGGGGGTTTGGTGGTTAATTGCGTTTAAGTTAGGCGTTCAGTTTGAGTTTAACGTTGAATTTGATATGATAGCTACTTATTTGTTGCTCCTTTGAGTCTGCTTTGTCAATAGTTTACTGGGGCTGATGGGAGAGACCAGCAGGCTATATCCAGTGATGTCACATAAGAACATAAGAATATAAGATATGCCATACTGGGTCAGACCAAGGTCCATCAAGCCCAGTATTCTGTTTCCAACAGTGGCCAATCTAGGTCATATGTACCTAGCAGTTTCCCCAAGAGACACAAGTTCCACAATGCTTGTACTGGGTCAAGCATTGATATCTTCGGTCACTTCTTAATAATGGTTTATAGACCTTTCCTCCAGGAACTTGTCCAAACCTTTTTTTAAACCCAGCTACACTAACAGCCTTTACTACATCCTCCGGTAACAAATTCCAGAGTTTGATTACACGTTGAGTGAAAAAATATTTTCTTTTATTAGTCTTAAATAGTTTACCCTGTAGCTTCATTGCATGTCCCCTAGTCTTTCTATATGCTGATAAGGTAAACAATCGATCTACGTTTACCCGTTCCACTCCATTCATTAATTTATAGACTTCTATCATATCTCCCCTCAGCCATCTCTTTTCCAGGTTAAAGAGCCCTAACCTTTTTAGCCTTTCTTCATAGGAGTATCCTTCCATCCCCTTTACCATTTTGGTGGCTCTTCTCTGTACCTTTTCTAAAATCGCTATATCCTTTTTAAGATACGGCGACCAGAATTGCACACAATATTCAAGGTGCGGTCTCACCATGGAACGATATAGAGGCATTATAATATCTTTTGTTTTATTTTCCATTCCTTTCCTTATCATACCTAGCATTCTATTTGCTCTCTTGGCCGCCGCTGCACACTGGGCTGAGGGTTTTAACATGGTATCCACAATGACGCCTAAATCTTTTTCCTGGGTGGTGGTTCCTAATGTGGAACCTTGCATCGTGGAACCATAGTTTGGGTTGTTCTTCCCTAGGTGCATAACCTTGCACTTGTCCACATTAAATTTCATCTGCCATTTTGATGCCCAGTCTTCCAATTTATCAAGATCCTCTTGCAATTTTCCACAATCCTCTTGGGTTTTAACAACTTTAAATAGTTTTGTGTCATCTGCAAATTTGATAACCTCACTCGTTATTCCACTTTCCAGGTCATTTATGAATATGTCAAAAAGCAGCGGACCCAGCACAGATCCCTGGGGTACACCACTATTCACCTTTCTCCATTGGGAAAATTGGCCATTTAGCCCTACCCTCTGCTTTCTATCTTTTAACCAGTTCCTGATCCACAATAGTACACTGCCTCCTATCCCATGGCTCTTTAGTTTTGCCAAAAGTCTCTGATGAGGGACCTTGTCAAAGGCTTTCTGAAAGTCCAGATACACAATATCAACCGACTCACCTTTGTCCACCTGTTTATTTACTCCTTCAAAAAAACAGAACAGATTAGTAAGACAAGATCTTCCTTGTCTAAAGCCATGTTGGCTGTCTCCCATTAGGTCGTGACTATCTACATGCTGAGTAATTTTATTCTTTATGATGGTTTCTACCATTTTTCCCGGTACTGACATCAGGCTCACCGGTCTGTAGTTTCCCGGATCACCCCTGGAACCCTTTTTAAAAATTGGTGTTACATTGGCGATCCTCCAATCTTCAGCTAATAGAGATGATTTTAATGATAGTTCACAGATTACTGATAGCAGTTCTGCAATCTCATATTTCAGTTCTTTCAATACCCTTGGATGTATACCATCCGGCCCAGGTGATTTGCTACTCTTCAGTTTATCTAATAGTTGTAAGACATCTTCCCGATGTATCGATATTTCCTTCAATTCTTCCGCACCTTTAAATACCACTTCAGTCATGGGTAACATCCCTACATCTTCCTCAGTAAAGACTGAAGCAAAGAATTCATTCAGTCTCTCCGCTATCGCCTTGTCGCCTCTTAGTGCTCCTTTAACCCCTTTATCATCTAATGGACCAACTGACTCTCTCACAGGTTTTTTGCTACGAATGTACTTGAAAAGGTCTTTATTTTGCGTTTTTGCTTCCGCAGCAAGCTTCTTCTCAAATTCTCTCTTTGCCTGCCTTATCAATGCCTTGCATTTGACTTGCCAGTGCTTGTGCTGTTTCCAGGTTTCGTCGTTTGGCTCTTTTTTCCATTTCCTGAAAGATGCATTTTTGGCAACAACAGCCTCTCTGACCTCACCTTTAAACCATGCTGGCAGTTTTTTGGACTTCCTTCCACTTTTCTTAAAGCGTGGAATACAGCTGGTCTGGGCTTCCAAGATAGTATTTTTCAACAACACCAAAGCTTGATGTACGTCTTTAACCTTGGCAACTGCTCCTTTTAGTTTTTTCTTAACTGTTTTCCTCATTTTATCATAGTCTCCCTTTCGAAAGTTAAAAGGTAGTACTGTGGATTTCCTTACTATCCCGCCTCCACTAATTAAATCAAAGGCGATCATGCTATGATCACTATTGCCAAGTGGCCCCAACACCCTTATCTCTTGCACTAGATCTGGTTTTCCACTAAGGACTAGGTCTAATATGGCTTCCCCTCTGGTTGGTTCATGAACCAGCTGCTCCAAGAAGCAGTCATTTATTCCATCTAGGAACTTTATCTCCCTAGCATGTCCTGACGTGACACTGACCCAGTCGATACCGGGGTAATTGAAATCACCCATTATTATTACTGCGCTGTAACTTTTGTTAGCTTCCTTGATTTCTTTGAGCATTTCATCATCCATTTGGTCATTCTGGCCAGGTGCTCGATAGTACACCCCCACTGCCATCGCCTTCCCCCTTTTTTATGGAATTTCAATCCATATAGATTCTACAGCAGATTTTGTTTCCTGCAAAACTTTAATCCTTTCTGAGTCAATGCCCTCTCTAACATAGAGCGCAACCCCTCCACCAATTTGATCAGCTCTATCATTACGATATAGTTTGTACCCAGGTATCACAGTGTCCCACTGGTTGTCCTCCTTCCACCATGTCTCTGATATTCCAATCATATCTAACCTTTCATTTAGTGCTATATATTCTAACTCTCCCATCTTATTCTTTAGACTTCTAGCATTTGCATACAAGCATTTTAGAGAATGTATTTTATTCATGTTAATTTGGCTATTGTTAGACATGGGTAAATTGGGATCTTTAAGCTCTGTCTGCTCCATACTTGAGGGCATTTGGGCTACTTTACTCTTTTGTGGAACCTCTCTGCTTTTGGTAGTATCCGTCAAGGATACATTCTTCCGAACCATCCGCTCTTGGGCGACTGTCGGCTTTCCCCTAATATCTAGTTTAAAAGCTGCTCTCTCTCCTTTTTAAAGGTTAATGCCAGCAGCCTGGTTCCATCCCGGTTAAGGTGAAGCCCATCCCTTCGGAAGAGCCCCTCCTTTCCCCAGAATGTTCCCCAGTTCCTAACAAATCCAAAACCCTCATCTCTGCACCATTGTCTCATCCACGCATTGAGACTTCGGAGCTCTGCCTGCCTTTTGGGTCCTGCGCGTGGAACAGGAAGCATTTCGGAGAATGCTATCCTGGAAATTCTGGATTTCAACTTCCTACCTAAAAGCCTAAATTTGGCCTCCAGAGCCTCCCTACCACATTTTCCTATGTCATTGGTACAGACATGTACCAAGATAGCAGACTCCTCCCCAGCACTATCTAAGACCTTATCTAGGTGGCGCATGAGGTCCGCTACCTTCGCACCTGGCAGGCATGTTACCAGGCGATCCTCACGTCCACCAGCCACCAAGCTATCTACATGCCTAATGATCGAATCACCAACTATAACGGCTGTCCTAACCCTTCCCTCATGGGCACATGGCCCTGGAGAAACTTCCTCGGTGTGAGAGGGTTTTACATCACCTGGAGGAGAGGTCCTAGTTACAGGATCACTTCCTGCCACACCAGGGTGATGCTCTCCTGTCACGTGACCTCTCTCCTCCATGGCAACAGGGGTGCTGCCAGACTGGAGGTGGGACTTCAGGACTATATCCCTGTAGGTCTCGTCTATGTACCTCTCTGTCTGTCTTATGCTTTCCAAATCTGCTACTTTAGCCTCTAGAGAACGGACTTGTTCCTTGAGAGAAAAGAGCTCCTTGCACCTAGTGCACACGTAAGACCTCTCACCAACTGGGAGAAAATCATACATGTGACACTCAATGCAAAAGACTGGAAAGCCCCCATCCCGCTGCTGGACTGCTGTCTGCATCTTAGTTTTAAGTTTGTGTCTAGATCTTTAAGTTCTTACTTACTAGGGGTTGCTATGGGTATTTATACCAATAAAACTGTACCTAATACGTTTAATATACCTTGTTCACCTGAAGCTTAATTAATCTCAGGTCCTTAGTGTATGACTGATTTGGGTAATGAGCTTCACCTGAAAGCACCTCCTGTCTTTTAAGATGTGTAAGTACCTATAAAACTATGATTATCCCAGGGGAGGGTGGGTGTGGGGAGGGAGGGAGGGAAATAACACTTATTAAAAGAGGGCTTCTACACAGTACCCTGTCTTGTGCTGCTGAGGTAAGCTAAATTCTGATTTGATTTAAATTATAGCTCTTAGCTGCTGCTAGGCTCTAACTTCTGAAATTTAAACTACAAGCTCTCTGCTGGGTACTAAATTTAACCAGAAAGCTCTCTTCTGTGTGTTAAATTTAAACTAAAAGTACTTTGCTCTTACTTGGCCCTGAGTGACTATTAAATTTAAACTACAAGCTCTCTGCTGGGTATGAAATGTAACCAGAAAGCTCTCCACTGTGTTTTAAATTCAAACTTTAATTGCTGCTACTAGGCCCTAACTGATCCAACAAAAAACAGTGGGTTCACAGATTAAGTAGCTTTAATACAAAGAATTCTTTTTAGAAAATTACCAGAAGTATATACTCACAGTTGCAGATTTCTCTCCAGAAGTAACAGTCCCCCTTTCTAGTCCTTCAAGACCACGATTTTGACATGCTCAGTCTCCAAGCTTCAGGAGGAGGTGCACAACCCAGAAGTGGAGGACTAAACTGTCGTCACTCAAGGAACAACAATTACCAGGTAAGTATAATTTCCATTTGTCGATGAGAAAGTTATATTTAAACTCCCACAATTGAGCGAATTAATGCATTTACATATTCTCCAGAACCAAGCAGGAAGTCATTCCTCACATATGGGTGACGTCGGCGTCGACGGAGCCCCCATGCGGAGCATTTCCCCAGCTTTCAAAGAAAGCCTTTGGGAATGCAGGCACGCATGCGCGGTCCCCTTCCCGCCCAAAAGTGCCATCTTGCTCAGTCTTCTTTTTTCTGCGGAGCCCTATGGATGCCTGTCCTTGTCACCCGTGAAAAAAGTTGATTTTTTCCTGCGTTGGGTCGAGTTTTTCCTCGGTTCGACGTCGGTTCCTTTCCCGCCTGGACTCGGTACACTGGTGCCGAGCACGGATCTCTCTTTTTCGATTTTTGTCCTTAGAGGCTGCGTTCGCGCCTTTTTTCTTTTCCCTGGCAGCCCAATTTTTTGATCTTGCAGGGGCCCTTTTTCCCCCGATGGCTGCCAGTGGCTTTAAGAAATGTGATCGGTGCAAGAAACTGATGTCTCTCACTGACACACACGACTGCTCCCTTCGGTGCCTGGGTCCAGACCATGATTCTACGGTCTGTAGTCCCTGTGGCAAAATGTCTTCCAAGGCATTGCGGAGCCATCAGCACCAGTGTGAGAGGATCTTCTCCGAGTCTGCCTCTGGACGGGTCCGGACTTCGTCAGAGGCCTCGACGTCCCGGGAGTCTGACCCCGAGCATCGTCGGGGCTCCTCTGAAAGGGAGTCCCCCCTCGAGAGAGCACCGAAGGAAGAAGAAACCCATGAGGGCGGCATCGGTGGACGCTCTTGGCTTCTCGAGGGCCAGGTCGCATAGCCCCAATCGCCGTCCCGGGTCTTCGGAGTCGGAGAGGCCTGCCAAGCATCCTCGTGTAGAGTCGGAGGCCCGAGTCACGTGAGTACTGTAGTCTTCGTGGACTCTCCTCCGGGGGAGCCTCCGTCGGGGCCCGAGTCGGAGGCTGCTGGGTCTCCTGAGCTCGGACTCAGGTTGACGGCCTTGGAGAGCAGATTGTCTGCCTTCATGGAGGAGCAGCATGTGCTGATCGCCGGTCTCACTGGCGCATCTGCCCCGACCACCGGGACATCGACGTCCAAGTCGACCCCGGAGGCCGAGCCGATCCTCGAGACCATGCAAACTCAAGTCGATCCTCGGCCGAGGTCACCCTTGGCCTCTCGTTTGGGACCGAGGTCATCGACGCCGGTTCCCTCGGTGTCGGGGCGGATGGCGTCGGTGCCCGCCCGCTCGGAGCCTCTCGATTCTTCCTCGGAGGAATCGGCGTGGGTGACGGAGGAGGAGGAGTCCCCTGACACCTTCCGGACTCGGGGCGTCCCTTCAAACTCACCGGGCTCCGAGCCTCGGACAAGGTCTCCCCCGGAGGATACTAGGTTCTTGGATTTCATACGGGACATGGCCAAGGCACTGGCATTCCCTGCGGACCCCGAGGAAGAGCCTCGAGCCGAGGAGCTCGAGGCTCTGCAGTATGACTCTCCTCCTAAGGAGGCCTTTACTGTCCTGGTTCCTCCGATGCTGGAGCGGTTGCTCTTCCGCATATAGGAGGCACCGGCCTCGATTCCGGTTCTAAGCAAGCTGGTTGATTCCATCTATCGAGTCGCAAGAGCCCCGGGTTTCAGAAGGCACAGCTACCGCACCATTCCATGGTGGTGGAATTGGCCATGCATCGCCTGAAGAGTCAGAAGATGCACTCCTCGGTGCCTCCCGGCATGGAAGCCTAGAACCTGGATGCCCTCGGTAGAAAGTGCTTCCAGGGCTCTATGCTTGCTTGCCGCCTCCAGACCTACCAGCTGTACATGGGTATGTACCTTCGAGACCTGGCAAAGGAGATTGCCGGGTTATCTGCTGGTCTGTCCGAGGAACCTTTGCGCAGAGGTTGAAGGCCTTGTATTCTGGTATTCGAGAGTGCTCGAAGTTTATTTCTCGAGCAACCTACGATGGATTTGAGGCTTCGGCCCTAGTAGCAGGGGCCGACATCGGTGCACGCCGTCAGGCCTGGCTACAATCCTCGGACCTCAAGCCGTGGGTACAGGACAAGTTGGTCGATGTCCCTTGTCGAGGTGAAAACCTCTTTGGAAAGCCCATGGCCGAAAAGGCTGCAGAACTCGAGACCGAGACTCTTACCCGGACAAGGCTGTCCAGGAAAATCTCTGCCCCTTCTCAGAAAAAGAAGGGCTCGGGGAAAAAGACGTTTTACCTAAGGAAGACCACTGCCTATAAAACCTACCGTCACTACCAGGCCTCTGCAGCTCCCCAACAGGGCCAGCAGGCCAAGGGGCAGGGTCATGTGCCAAGTAGGCAGAAGACCCCCAAGCCTCCTACTCTGGCTCCTGCTCAGCAGGGAGGGGTTTTTTGACTATGCCAGCATAGCCTCTCCTCCTCTCCAGGGCACAGGAGGTCGGCTGACCCTGTACGCAGACAGGTGGCCAGCCATCACAGGGGATACTTGGGTGTTAAGTATCATCGAAAGGGGCTATCTGCTCCACTTCACCCAGATACCCCCCTCCTACTTTCCAGGGGAGCCTCCAAGACCCCCTCTGCACAGAAACTTACTCCTTCAGGAGTTGGAGGGTCTACTAAGGGACCAGGCGGTGGAACCGGTGCCTCACCACCTGGAAGGGCAAGGCTTCTACTCCAGGTACTTCCTGGTACCAAAGAGAACAGGAGGCCTCAGACCCATACTAGACCTGAGAAATCTGAACAAGTTTCTGGAGAGGGAAAAGTTCAAGATGCTTACCCTTGGAATCTTACTGCCCTACCTCCAGCAGGGAGGTTGTCTATGCTCCTTAGACCTGAAGAATGCTTATACTCACATCCTCATCCATCCAAGTCCTAGACAATTCCTCAGATTTGTGGTGGGAGGAAAGCACTTCCAGTACAGAGTGCTTCCTTTTGGCCTCACCTCCGCCCCCAGGGTTTTTACAAAATGCCTGGCGGTGGTTGTGGCCTACCTCAGGAACCTGGGGATCTTTGTGTTCCCTTACCTGGACGATTGGCTCATCAGAGGCCAGTCTCCTCAAGAGGCCAGGCAGGCCACCTGCAGAACCATATCCCTGCTTCAGCACCTAGGGTTCGTTATAAGCTTCTCAAAGTCCACTTTGGTCCCCTCACAGGACATGGAATTCATAGGGGCAAGGTTGGATACCATCCAAGCAAAGGCCTTTTTGCCTGTGGACAGAGCTCACAGGCTGATACAGTTGGCCGGCCGGTTTCGGGCGAACTCTCTGGTCTCGGCCAGAAACTTCCTCCGGCTCTTAGGTCACATGGCTTCCACAGTGTATGTCACCCCACATGCCTGGCTACACATGCGGCCGGCTCAGTGGCACCTCAGGATGAAGTGGCTGCAGGCCACAGGGAAATTGTCAGACAGAATAAAGGTGTCCAGACTCTTGGTGGATTCCTTATGCTGGTGGAGGCATCTCCCCAATCTGTTCAGGAGTGTTCCTTTTCAGGCCTCCCCACACATTCAGGTGCTGACAACCGATGCTTCCCTGCGGGGCTGGGGGGCTCACTGCCAGGGAACCTGCAGCCAAGGCCTGTGGTCTCCGTGGGAGGCCGCCCAGCAGATCAACCTGTTGGAATTGAGAGCCATTCGGCTGGCCTTGCGGACTCTCTCTCAGATCCTGTCTCACCACTCTGTCCTAGTTCAGACGGACAACCAGGTGGCTATGTTCTACGTCAACAAGCAGGGAGGCACGGGATCCAGACTTCTATGCCTGGAAGCGCAAGCTCTCTGCTCCTGGGCTATCAACCAGGGCATGACCCTCAAGGCAGTCTACCTCCCAGGCCAGGAAAACTACCTGGCGGACAGACTCAGCAGACTTCTGCAGCCTCACGAGTGCTAGTTGGATCCTCTGGTAGTTCAAAAGATCTTTATGAAGTGGGGTCTTCCGACCATGGATCCTTTTGCCAGCCCGCTCAACAGGCAACTACCCAGGTTCTGTTCCAGGCAACCGCATCCCTTGAGAACAGCGCCAGATGCATTCCTGATCCCTTGGTCAGAGGGCCTGCTGTATGCCTTTCCTCCCACACCTCTGGTGGCCTGAACTCTATTCAAAATCCAGCAGGACCGAGCCACGGTGATCCTGATAGCCCCCAGGTGGCCCAGGCAGCCGTGGTTCCCTCTTCTTCTGCAGTTGGCGGTGGATACTTCACTTCCTCTGGGGTTGCAACACGACCTTCTGACTCAGGACCAGGGGTCCCTCTTGCATCCCAACCTCAAATCCCTCAATTTGATGGCCTGGCTGCTGAAAGGCTAGTCCTTGCTCCCTTGCTCCTATCTAGGGAGGTTGAAGAGGTGGTGTTGGCCTCCAGGAAGCATTCCACCAGAAAGGCCTATGCTCTAAAGTGGCATAGGTTCTCTTCTTGGTGTTCTCAACAGCAAGAGGACCCTTTCTCCTGCCCTCTCCAGATGGTGCTTCAATACCTGCTCCACCTTTCCAACCTAGGATTTCAGTCCAATTCTGTCCGGGTTCACCTCAGTGCCCTCTCAGCTCACCACTTGCAGGTGGATGGACAATCTCTCTCAGGCCACCCTCTGGTGTCCCGTTTTCTAAGAGGCCTGCTTCTGCTTAAGCCTCCTATTCGTCCACCTGCCCCTGAGTGGGGTCTCAATGTGGTCTTGCAGCAACTGACTCGCCCACCTTTTGAGCTGATGGCAACCTGCCATTTACGTTTCCTCTCCTGGAAGGTGCTGTTCCTTGTGGCACTCACCTCGGCTAGGCAGGTGAGTGAGCTTCAGGCCCTGGTCTCGGATAGGCCGTATACCAGGTTCTATAGGAACAGGGTAGTCTTGCGGACTCATCCTAAGTTCCTTCCAAAGGTGGTGTCCTCCTTCTACCTCAACCAGGAGGTGGTACTTCCAACGTTCTTTCCTAGGCCGCACACCAGTAGGGCAGAGACTGTCTTGCATACCCTGGATTGTAGAAGGGCGCTGTCCTTTTACCTTGAACGTACGGAGGGGCATAGAAGGGCTTCTCAGCTCTTCATTTCCTTTGACCCTAATAAATTGGGGTTGCCTGTCACTAAGCGTACATTGTCCATCTGGGTGGCAGACTGTATCGCCTGGGCGTACAGGTCAGCTGGCCTCTCCCTGGAGGGTCGAGTCACGGGCCACTGAGTTAGGGTGAAGGCCGCATCAGTAGCTCACTTCCGCTCTGTTCCTTTGGCAGACATCTGCCAGGCCGCTACTTGGTCTTCAAGCCAGACTTTTGCGGACCACTACTGCCTCGAGAGGGAGTCCCATAGGGACAGTGCTTTCGGGCAAGCGGTACTCCGTTATCTCTTTGAGGTTTAGGCAACTCCTACTCTCCGGCCCTGATGTTGGGCTACCGTTCAGGTGTGGTCTTAAAGAAGATTCTCTCACTGTTGCTGGGACTCTAGAGGGAGCTCTATTTTCCAGCCTGGGTTCCTGGTAGCCCAGAGCTTGGGAGTCACCCATATGTGAGGACTGACTTCCTGCTTGGTCCTGGAGAAAGAGTAGTTACTCACCTGTAACAGGTGTTCTCCAGGAGCAGCAGGAATCAGTCCTCACGACCCTCCCTCCTCCCCTTGGAGTTGCAGTTGTATATAGTTCATTTTCTTTTTTTGTGCTGTCTTTTAGCTGTGTCATGTGACTGAGCAAGATGGCACCTTTGGGCGGGAAGGGGACCGCGCATGCATGCCTGCATTCCCAAAGGCTTTCTTTGAAAGCTGGGGAAATACTCCGCATGGGGGCTCCGTCGACGCAGACGTCACCCATATGTGAGGACGGATTCCTGCTGCTCCTGGAGAACACCTGTTACAGGTGAGTAACTACTCTTTTCTTTCTAAAGATGCCTCATTCAGCCCCTGCTACCATAACAAGACACGTTTATCTCTCTTCAAATTCTTCCACCTTCGTCAGACATGTAGGAGTTTGCAAATGGAGGAACATCAGTGGAAAATGAAGGTGAGGGGGGGGGGGAGGGGCTGAAGAAGTCACAGCCACTGGTTCCTAAGATTTTGTCTTGGCTCCTAAATCCAAACAAAATTCATCAAGGCCTAGTGTAGCAAAATGATGCACAGAGGCCAGATGTTTTAGAGTATTTTTTTTTAATCTAAGAAGTAAGCTTGTTATAGCATTGGTAAACTGATATAATAGCTGTTACTGAGCACATGTGACTATATGTGTAATGGATGGCATCTTTGTGTGTGTTTGTGTGACTGTTTCTGTCTTTCTGATCCCCTCAAAACCTGTGCTTATATGTAACCGAAAAGTTGAAAATTATTTAAGCATTTGTTCCTCTCTTCTCAGCTTCAGCTCCTTTGTTCTGAAGAGATGCTTCCTCTGGTCCTCCACCCTCATTGTGGTCAACATTATTGGCACCCTTGCAGTTCAACCATATTTGACACACAAAAGAATCAAATAAAACAAGATCAATTAAAAAAGGAAATAGTATAAAAATTGTGATGTTGCCAAGACATGATTATTATAAAAAATTATTTCTCAAAATTTTGTACACACCATACATAAAATGCAAGGGTGCCAATAATGTTGGCCACAGCTGTACATCAAAAAAAGAATAAAGTCTCAGTGACATTACAGTTGATTACTCTGGACCCTTGTATAGATGGGGAAATTATATAAAAAATTGAGGGAGGAAGGCTGAGAAAATATTTGTCAGGCGATGTTTTCAATTGTTGTGTTCTTTCTTAGAGATGTGGGACTTGTTGGTGCCCATTGTACCTGAGTGATGATTAGGGAATAGAACACTGACTTTTTCTGTACAGAACTGAAACGCAGGATGACAAGGTGGACACAGCCCAGCCAATCGTGCATTCCTGACAATAGTTTCGGTAACACAACATAGGTAAAAGAGGGCACATACAATAACAAAGTGAAACAAAAACATGATAAAGCAAACACTAACAAACTCAAGCAAAATTAACAGTAATACAGTTAAAAAAAATGGATAGTACTACACTATAATGGAACAAATGAAATAATACATCTCCAGGAACAAGCAGGAATGAGTCTTCACATATGGGGTATGTCTGTACCGACGGAGCCTGCGCGGGAACGCTCCCCAGCGTCCAATCAGAAAGCTTTTGGGAGCATCCCTCAGCGCCTGCATGCTGCCTTCCCGCCTTTCCAACTGTCTCTCCTCAGTTTTTGTTTTTCCGCGGAGCCGGCAGGACGTCCTCCTGTCACCGCAGAAAATTTTTAAATTCTTAATTCTTTAATTCTTGTTTTCTTGTGGTCGCGGCTGTCTCCCCGACTCCACCGGTACCGCTGGTGTTTTTTTTTTCTTTTCTTTTCCTTAAATTCAAGGAATTTTTTTCCCTCAGTTTCTGTCTTAAATTTTTTGGGCCTTCTAGGCCTCTCCATCATGGAGCCGCCTCCTTCTTTTCCTAAGAAGTGCCTAAGCTGTGGCGGTACAGTTTTGTTTTTAGACTCCAAGAACTGGTGTCTTACCTGTTTGGGTCCTGACCATTTTCCTCCGGAGCCATTAGGCTGCAATATTGTGAGAAGAGATTTTCCATTTTGAGTTTGCCTAGATACCGAGTTCCCTTCCAGTGTCAGGGCACCGACTATTTCTTCTTCTCCACAAGATCAGGTAACCCACAAACAGTCTGTTAAGACTAGCCAACCCTTGAGTGGTATGTCTCATGCACAGCATGATGACGGCTCCGGCCTTGTCCTCAAGGGTTCATTGGCTTCAAAACCCCAGCGGGAGTCTTCGGCCTCCAAAGCCTTTCAGGGGTTTCAGGTTGTTCCTGGGGCTCACCCCTCACAGAACATACCTGAGCCATGCTCGGTGGTGGCATCCGCTTTGAGCGGTACCGATACCCCGGCATCGGCACTGGTGTTGAGCGATTCATTCCTCACCAGGGATCGTCATCTGGCTTTCTCGGTACCTTCAGGACCGGTCGATACGCCCCAGATTGACTTTCCAGTATCGGCATCAACGCCGATACTATCACCGACGTCGGTACCCTCTAGACATGCATCGATAGACTCGCTTCCTTCGATGCCGAGTCTGGAATCGATCTCTAGTCTGGAAGACTGGGTACCGACACGTCTCGGTACCGACGCTTACCGGTTCCGGATGCTCGTTACTGAGGATGATTACCAAAGGCTTTCGGTTACCTCGGTACCGCTTGAGCAGCCACCGATGACTGCTTCGATGTCGGTGTCACCTTCCATTCCGACACAGCTACCGGTATCGGTATCGGTGCCGGTATCCGCAGTAACATCGGGGCCAGCTCCTTCCATGCTTCTTTCACCAGGATCGCTCCTTTCTATACCAAGTTTGGAGTCGATACCTGGCATGGATGATGCAGTACTGACTGTCTCAGGTCCTGACCTCCAGTACCAGCATCCATCCCTTAAGGATCCTTCCTTGCACCGTACAGGATCTTATATTCCTATATTCTCAAGTAGATGCTCCGGTGCCCAGGCTAGTTCTTCAGGGCTAGCCTGCCCAGGGACGGTTCCCTTTGGAGATCCTTCTTTTCAGAATTTTCTCCTGACTATGGCAACATCTCTTGCTATTCCTATCCCTGGCTATGATCCTACACAAGGCTCTCTTTCTACTAGAGAAAAGGAAAATATAATGCTTCCTTTACATCATTCCTTGCAGGATCTTCTTCTAAGAATGTGGGAAGCACCTTTAAGGGTTCCTTCACCTTCTAGAGCAACTGATCTTCTGTATCAGGTGCCCCCCTCTCCAGGGTTTCAAAAGACTCAACTTCCCCATCATTCCATTGTAGTGGAATCAGCAATGAGGAAGGTGAAAAGTAAGAAGAAGCACTCTTCTTACCCACCAGGTCATGAGTCTAGGACACTAGATGCCTTTGGACGTCAAACCTTCCAGACATCCATGCTGTCAACAAGGATTCTCTCATATATTTTTTATACGAGTCTATCCCTTCAGGAGGTCACAAAGAAATTATCTCTTTTGACTCCTTTTCTTTCAGAACCTAAGACTGCAGACTATTCCTTACTACTTAGTCATATTCAAAGTATCTCTTGGTTTCTTACTCGTGCTTCCCTAGACTCCTTTGAGTCTGTTAGCAGAACTTCTGCTATAGCCATAGGGGCATGACGTAGAGCCTGGCTCCAAGCTTCAGACTTAAGCAGATGGTCACAACAAAGACTGGGTAATACTCCTTGCACTGGGGAAAATCTCTTCAATAAGGAGTCTTTACATCAGGTTGCTCAGTGGTCCACTGACTTCCCTGTTTCTGCAGGCTATTCTAAGCCTTCTCCTTCCCCAGTAGGTAGGAAATGCCCTACCAAACCTTCTTTCCCTAGGAGAAGAAGGTTTCACTCTTCTCCTGCCCATCATACAGATGTTCCCAAGCAGGGGAAACTTCGCCCTGGTCTGAAGAATCCAAACTCTATCCAGGCTGAACAAACCCAGCAACCATAGTGTCCTGAAGTTTACAACCTACAGTTGACTTCTTCTCAGTAGAAGTTTTTTCACTGTTTTTTCATTCAAAACTGTACACATGGATTCCTTTTCTCAGGACATCCATTTACTCCTAGGTATGCTGAGCTGTCAGGATATTCATGTCTATGGGTCACAGGTTTCTCCTCTTCTTCCTACCAAGAAGAGAAGTTAACAACTATCCCATGATAGTTTTCTGTTCCAACATGAATTTTTTCCTTCCACAGACTTACCACATGGTAAGTCACCCTTCAGCTCCTGTTTCTCTACCCTCTTATCCAGGGTTTCCCCTGAAAGAGTGGTACCATACCACTGCAGGGCTTCTCTAGCTTTTCTAGTCATTTCTTTCATTCCAGTGTGGAGTTTTTTCTCTTGAATAAACTCCCTTCTTTTCTCTGGGCAGCTCATCAGACAGGGACAGGAATTTCTCCTCTTATTCTGTCTGTTCTCTCTGTTTTACACAGAAAGATTCTCTCTGCTGTCTTATTCAGCAGCTGCCCATGCAGGAGTTCCAGTGATTGGACTACTGGTACTTTTCCACAAATTTCCAGTCTGTCTTCCACTACTTTCTGTCTGGCCTTAGTAGTGATTCCTAGATAGTGCTTTCATCTATCTTGAATAATCCTAATCACTTCAGGCCTATCACACTATCTTCTTTTCTTGCCATCTCCAATTTCTTTGGATTTGGCAGCTTAGTTGACGTACAGCCAGTTTTATTTCCCAATTCTCCTGCATAATGCTCTCTGCAATCTACAGAGAAGCTTTCTACCATGGGCCCTTGCTAGAGAGCATGGGGTTTTGTCTTTGATGACTATCCTGTATGGTTGGAAAAGGCTTCCTCAGTCATTTTCCATGACTGTGAGGGTTCCCACACCCTATTATCTCCTGTTATAATACAGGACATAAGCCTTTTCTACGTGAACGTCTAAAGACTTCTCCAATTCCTACAAGGAATATGCTCTTTTTTCCTTGCAGCTTGTCCTCATGGTATCCTACTCCTTCATGGACAGCACATATTTAACTAATAACGCATGATACCCCTTTGTGTCCCTCCAGTGGGTCAACCTGGTATCTCATTGTCGCGGCCACCCCTTATATAGGCGGCTGCCTAGTGGGAGTGGGCGGACCACATATTTATTTGTATCCCTTTAAGTGCTGCGGTCTCTGTTCCTTTGTAGTTGTGGCACAGACTGAGTCAGCAAGGAATAGGGTTAACAATAAATTTTATTGTTATTGTTGCACAAGTGTTCACCTACTATCCCAATAACAGAAATAACGGATACTTCTCCAAAGCAAAGTCTCTTTAACTGAAACAGGATTATTCAGCTTCTAAACATACAGGCATGTTCCTTTCACAGCACTGTCTTCCAGCTTCTTCCTGATATGCAACATTTACTGCTTTCTCCTTCAGCAATGAAAAATGCTTCTTTAAAACACCAAAAGCAGTAATGCTCTTTTCTTCCAGCTTTTGCCTAATTGGCCTGGCCTTTTTACACTCCAGCAGCTCTCTGCTTCTTCCCATGTAAAAATCCCCCTGGCACAATGTCAGGCTTCTTCCAGCACTTACAATTAGTATCACAGTTCATAGATTTTACCCTCTCTGGCAAAATGCACAATCAGTTTCCATATCAGAATCCTCACTAGCAACACCAGCTTCTTCAAACTGCATGGGCTCTCCCTTTGAGTCTGATATGCTTTCTTCCAATATAGGCTTCTCTTGTACAGGCTTCCACTGCTCTAATAAAGCCTTTAACTGTTTCAAACGGGACTCTTCTTTAGTCTGAGCTGTGGGGGAGGAACTTAAAACACCAGACTCTTTGAGTACTGCCTTAATAGAATCAAAAGGGCTCACCTTCTTCCTGGCTTTCCGTACCCTTTCTGGCAAACTTACAGGCAACCTCTTGTCCCCAGACTGCTTCCTCTGCTCCCGGCTGTTCTCCTGCTCAACAGGGTCTGACTCTGACTCCTGTCTCCAGAGCTTCCAATCAGCCACTTGCTCATATGCAGCTGTGCTTCTCTCTGAACTAGAGCTACTCACACGTTGCCTGCAATCAGAGTAGCTGTGCAGCCTTTCCCTTGGAACTTTGCTCCTGCTTAAACTCTCATCTCGGTTCCTCTCACAGGTCCCCTCAGAACAGCTTCCAGCGTCTCTTCCAGAACTCTTACAGCTCCTTGCTGCCGACGTTCTTTCTGACCTTCCTGTTCCTGTCCTTCCTCTTCCCTCTCTAACTGTTTCCTCGTGGCTAAATGTTTGGGGCTGTCCTATGGGCTTTGACTCCGCCCCCCTTCCTCTTACATCAGCTCCCTTGGTTGTCATGGAGCTGAGGTGTGGCTCCCTCTCTTGCTTTCTGAGCACAGAGTTTTTTTCATTAGTAGAAGGTTTAACCCTTTCTCTGCCTGCACTGCTCTTAGCTACAGGGGAAAAAGAGTGATTTCTGCTCCTTTCACTAGCGTTTAACCCAGCTGCGCCATCACACTCATCCTATGCGTTTTCTGTCCATTTACATTCGAGAGTTCTACAGGACTCAGGACTTGCTGTTTACAGACTGATATTATCCTCTGTATTTTCACGCAACCATCCTGGTTATTTCACTGGATAGCATACCTGCACCATCTTAGCCAGGGGGAATAGATTCTCTATATATCTTCTCAACTAGGTTCCACCTTCTTGTTATTAGATGAATCTTTCTCCTTCACATCTCCCATGTGAATGTTCTTATGGGAATATCTCTATCTGCTTAGTTGCAGACATTTATTTTTAGACATATATATTCATGTATGTATATATCTCTATATACTTCTCTATAGATACATATGTCTGTAAGCTGCGTATGCATATGTTATGCCCCTCCAGATCTCACTATAGACATATATATATATATATACCCCTATATATATATATATATATATATATATACACATATATATCTATCCGTATATATATGTGTATCTGTTGTCATAAGGAACAAGAGTCAGAGCCCATGGAAACAGGGACTTCATATCAGAATGAATGCATGTTTGACAACTCAGAGCAAAACAGAGAGAAGGGTTGGCATAGAAACCCCAAACAAATGAGGTCACTCAGTGCTAGGGAACGCCCGAGCCAAGAGCTAACACATGGCTCATTAGCAAAAGAGAAACAGCTGATGGGGGGTGGAGTTTCAGCCACCGGGAAAAGCAACACAGTTAAAAATCCTCTAGTTAGGGGAGAGGAGAGAACTGGGGCAGGAACCAACAGACAGAACAAGGTCTGAGAGGACGGAAAGGATTGAATGGCATGAGAGAGGGGAAAAAGGTGAAAGACAGGATAAGAGAAGGGAGGAAAAACCCTATCTTACCTGGGAAGGCTCATCTAGAGAAGGGAGCTGTGAAAGCCACGCTGACTCCAGGAAGCAGGCAATTCCACGACGGAGAAAGCAATACACGGCTGGGCAAAACACAGAGGAACTCCACTCTCCTAAAGGCAAGCAATACCTTTTAAATCCCCTGAGAAGACAGTCTCAGTCCTCTAACACTAAATATAGTGGAAGGGAAACTTGTTGTTCTGAAGAGGAGTTTTTGCCTGTAAGAAACCCTAGGCAAACTAAAAGGAAAGAGTTTTACAGGGAGCCATATTATAGCCAAGAAAGGTCCCTGGATAAACAGTGGCTGGAAGATAGAAGAATATTTCCAGATAGCTTTGCAGAGGAGTTTGATAATAGCCCTTGTACGTATCAAGAGTTGTGTGAGAGAGCTGACCGAGAGCTTTATGCAAAACACCTGAGTTCAGCTAAACTGTTGGGGGATGGGAACACTGTGAATGAGCAAAGGGCAGAGTTCTCCCCGGAGGAAGTTGAGGATAACGTGCATGAAATGCAATGTGAATTTTATCCAACTTCAGACACTGAAACCTATATGGACTGTACGTACACGGTATCAGATAATATACAATCCTTGTGCTAGTCTTGCTATAACCACTGCTGCAGGAGAAAAACAGTCCAAAAGCAAGTTTGGAGGAAAACTGTTTTTGTATTTCATTTTTCTGTTAAGCTGAAGATAAGCATTGCCTAAGTTGTTTGGTTCCTTTGTTACCTTATACCAGAAGTATGGACTTTTCTGTTGTGATGTTCTAAAGGTCAAATTCCAACCCTGGGAAGGGAATAAATCCATTTTGAAACCTTACCATTCGTGTACACAACTATTTTTCTTTAAGCCACGGAACTACGATTCCCAGGAGGCTTTGCAAAGCCTCAAATTCAAGTTCACAAGCTTAAGGAACACATCACCCCCCTCGCTTAACCCACGCTGAGGCCTCTGGAAGAGAGGGGCGGTGACATATCTGGCATAGTTTTACGGATTTTTGACCCAAAGAAGAACGCAGCAAGGAAAACTACGGTTCCAGAGGACCATAAAGAAGCAAGTAGAAAAAGCAGACGGCTCACAGAAGCAAGAAAAGACACAGTAACCTTTCCTGAATGCTGACCTCTACACTAGCCTCAGGTAAAGTCACCTAGGCATAAGCGTGGGAGGATTTGTGCAGGAAAAGGGGACGCTGTGAGGCTATAAAAAGAAAAGGGGAGCCGCACTTGGGGTTTTTTTTTCTGTTTTCTCTCTTTTGCTACAGGTGCTGAGAGATGGAAGCCAGGGATGTTCTGCATTGGATGAAACAGCAGTGGGACAGCCAGCTGGAATTAGCGAAACACCTCCAGGAGCAGAACGCTGTCCTAATGAGGGAGCAACAGAAGCCTCTGTTGGACGCTATGCAGGCACTGCTGAGCAAGCCGCAGGAACAACCGACCGGAGATCCCATGGTGATACCTGGGAGTGGACTAAACGCAAGTCATGTTTTTTCGCTAGGACAATTAAGTCCCAATGACAATATAGACGATTTCATTGACGCGTTAGAACGCATTGGGGGAGCATTAAAATGGCCTAGTGAGCAATGGGCTACTAGATTTGCGGTCTCACTGACCGGTGAAGTCCTATCGGCTTATAAAGCCATGCCAGCCACCCTTGCCGCTAATTACAATGAGATTAAAAAAGCGGTGAAGGATAGGTTGGGCCTCACTACAACTCACTACAGGAGGCTATTTAGAGAAGCCCGCCTGAAACCCCAAGAGACCCCAAAAGCGTTGCAGCAACGTTTGAAAAACTTAGCCTGGAAGTGGTTAACTCCAGAGGGAAAAAATTTGGATACCATTTTAGACACAGTAGTCTTGGAACAGTTTGTCCAAGCTGTGCCTAAGGAAATGAGGACATACCTCATGCTACAAAACTGTCAGTCTACAGAGGAAGCAGCTATGCTGGCTGACCGGTTTCTGGAAGCCCAGATAGCTGACCCCTCAGGGTTTGGGGTAATGCAGGCTGCAGGTTTGGCTATGGGTAAAAGGGGAAAGGATCCCAAAGGAAAATGGTATGACATGCAAAATGTAAAGCCTAGAAATGATAATGATGTTTTTTCATACGAGAGAAAATGTTATTTGTGTGGGAAAACAGGGCATTTTAAGAGGGAGTGTGATGTGCGAACTGTCCTTATGTCTGTAGTGGATGAGCCTGCCCAAGATGGTTTCTTACTATCCGTTCAGATAGAAGGGGTAGAAGCGCAGGCACTGCTCGACTCGGGGGCCGACCAGAGCATGATTTCCTCCAGGCTCTGGGAGGCCATCAAGGAGCGCCGCTTGTCGCCCCCGAGTCAAGCGGAAGGCCAAGTCCGTGTGCGCTGTGTGCATGGCGCGTCATCCCCTTATTCATTACACATGGTAAAAGTAAGAGGGTTGGGAACTACTCACTCACTTTTGGTAGCCATAATACCGAGATTGCCTCATGAAGTTGTGTTAGGGCGTGACTGGCCACCCTTTTGTAAAGAAGTGGAAAAAGGCCTGAACAGGTTAGGCCACAGGCCTGCACTCCCCACAACAGGAGCGACAGGAACAAAGGCTTTAACGGCTAGAATTCCTGCGCCCCTATTTGAGAAAATTAAAAAGGTTACAAGTCCAACCCAGGCACGAGATAAGGGAGTACCTCCAGGGAAGGCCAAATTTGTGTTGCAATTTTGCAAGGCGATGCCACAAGCAAAAAGCCCACAAAGAGCTTCCGCTGGGGCGGCAGGTTACGACCTTTTTAGTGCTGAAAATGCGGTGGTGGAGAAAGGAGGGAAGGCCCTAGTTAATACAGGGATACAAATTAAATTACCGGAAGGGTGTTACGGAAGAATAGCGCCCAGATCCGGTCTTGCAGTAAAGAACTCCATCGATATTGGAGCAGGGGTGATAGACCCCGATTACCGGGGCCTACTAAAGGTCCTTATTTTTAACTTTGGGGACAGGGATTTTAAAATCCAGGAGGGAGACCGGATTGCCCAACTAGTGTGTGAAAGGGTAGGATTCCCTATAGTAGAAGAGGTCCCAGAGTTGACCCCCATGACTAGGGCGGCCGACGGGTTCGGTTCCACGGGGCAAAGAGAAATAAAAGGGATGACGGCCCTAGCGGAAGAGAAACGGGAGGAGGACCTTGGCCCCCAGACCTCCGATTGGAGGGAACAACCGGAGCCGAGGTTAGGTATAGGCCTATCCATGCCACAGTGACAGGAGCTGAACCAGCTATTAGGGCGATTTAGGGATTTTCTAACCACGAGGCCGGGTGAAACCCACCTAGTCGCCCATGAGGTGATTACAACACCGGGGCGAACGATTAGACAGCGGCCCTATCGAATGCCCGAAGCAAAAAAGGCAGAAGTGATTAGGCAAGTTAAGGAGATGGTATCAATGGGGATAATAGAGGAATCCCATAGCCCATGGTCGAGTCCCATAGTCTTGGTGCCGAAGCCTGATGGGATGCTTCGGTTTTGCATCGATTTCCGGCGAGTGTGAACGATATCTCGCAGTTCGATGCATACCCTATGCCACGCATTGATGACCTACTAGACCAATTGGGCCAGGCCAGATACCTGACCACTTTAGACTTAACTAAGGGGTACTGGCAGATACCCCTTACTCGCGAGTCAAAACCGAAAACGGCCTTTAGCACCCCTATCGGGTTATACCAGTTCAGGCGAATGCCGTTTGGGCTGCACGGGGCGGCAGCCACGTGTCAACGATTGGTGGACCAGGTGTTAAGGCCCCACCATGACTATGCCCTGGCCTACATGGATGACATAGTCATCCACAGCACTACGTGGACCCAACACCTTGCTAGGGTGGATGCTGTGCTCCGGGCATTACGCAAAGCGGGCTTAACCCTTAACCCGGCAAAGTGCGTATTCGCCACTGAGGAAGCAAAATACTTAGGCCACTTAGTGGGAAGGGGGATAGTGAGGCCATTGGCCAATAAGGTCGAGAGTGTACGGGATTATCTCCAGGAACAAGCAGGAATAAGTCCTCACATATGGGTAAGTCGGAACCGACGGAGCCCGCGCGGGAAAGCTCCCCAGCTTTTCAGATGAAAAGCTTTTGGGGCTTCCCACAGCGCATGCGCGCTGCCTTCCCGCCTTCCTTATCAGCTCTCTTCAGTTTCTCTTTTTCCGCGGAGCCAGCAGGTCGTGTTCCTTTCACCGCTGAAGAAATTGTTATTTTAATTTGTTTCTTTTGACCGCGTACCTGCCTTCCCCATACCAAAACCGGTACTGCCGGTCTCTCTTTCTTTCTTTTAAAAAAAAAAAAAAAAAATCTTTTTTTATTTTCTCAGCACAGCTTGGTAACTTTTGTTAGGCCTTCAGGCCTACACAAATTCTCCTCATGGAGAAACCAGCTCCTGGTTTTAAAAAGTGTACCAAGTGCAATGCTGTTATTTCTCTCACAGACACCCATGAATGGTGTCTTAAATGTTTAGGACCTGACCACTCCATACCGGACTGCCCATTCTGCTCCCAGATGTCTAAACGTGGTATGCAGAACCGGGCCAACAAGTTCCATGTGCTGTTTGCTTCAGATAATCCAGCATCACAGTCATCCAGGTCTTCCTCTCCGGATGGATCTCAGGTAACCAAACTTTCTGTGGGCAAATCCTCTAAAAGCAAATCTCTTTCAAAAGATCGAGAGGCTCTCAATCTTGAGTTCGAGGATTCTGCCCAGACCAAAAAACCCCGGCGGGAGGCTCCGGCCTCCAAAGCATCACCTATGGGGTTACAGGTTGAAATCGATGGCACGGCCTCGACTGATCACCTGTTAGACTGCTCTGGGGTACCGGTCGATACCGGTACCGACATCCAGGCAGCAGTGGCGTCCATGGGCAATACTGTCCAGACCATGCAGCAGGCCGTTTTGGCTTTCATTAAGGCTGCGACTCCCTCGGTACCGATTCCATCGGTACCGACCCCGGTTCCGGTATCCACACCGGAACCGAGACCATCGACTTCCAAGCGTCGATCGGTTCCGCTTGCTGGATTCAGGCTTTTGCCCGATACCAATCCCATGCCCGATACGCCCGATGTCGATATCGATCAGTACGCGTATCGTGCATTGCAAGCACAGAGAGAATACTCAGATTCTTCTGATGAGTTCAATTCCTCTGATGACTCTGCTGAGTTTGATCTTCCTGAGGAGCCCTCTTCTCTAAAGAGGAGGATGTCTCCTCCAGAGGATTTATCCTTTCAGGATTTCATTGTTGATGTAGCTAAAGCACTTTCTATTGCTACATCTGCTGAAAAGGAACCCAGATCAAAAAAATTGGATATTTTAGGATACTCTAAACCTCCTAAAGAGGCAGTTACTCTGCCTATCCATGAAATCCTTCAAGAACACTTGATGGATTTGTGGGAGACTCCTCTAACCCTGTCTCCTCATTCCCGTAGGTTGGACACCATGTACCGGGTCCCTCCTTCTCCTGGGTTTCAAAAGACTCAGCTGCCTCACCACTCCATTGTGGTGAAGTCTGCTATGAAGAAGATAAAGAGTCCTAAAAGGCATTCCTCTACCCCTCCAGGGCGAGAATGTAAGACCCTCGACTCTTTTGGTAGAAAGATCTTTCAGGCTAGTATGCTTATAGCCAGGATCAATTCTTACAGCCTTTATATGGGCATATTTCTCAGAGAACTTGCCCTAAAGGTACGGCATTTAGCCCCCTTTATCCCTGAGGATAAAAAGGAGGACTTCACTACTCTGGTGACACAACTTTCAGAGGTCTCCAAGTTTTCCAACAGGGCAGCCTTTGATTCCTTTGAGGTTGCTGGCAGGGCTTCGGGAATCGCTATTGCAGCCCGACGTCTTGCTTGGCTCCAGGCTTCTGACCTAGAACCCTGGGTCATGGATGGCTTAAGGAATCTGCCCTGTACAGGAGAGAACTTATTTGGTGAGGACTGGCAAATTAAAGCTGCTCAAATGGACGCAGAAAATGCCACTCTAGATAGACTTTCTAAGTCTACTTCTACTCCTGCCAAAAAGAAACCTTTTAAAAGGCCGTACTACAAGAAGGCCAGATTTTCCACAAATACTGGCCAACAATCTTCTCAGCCTCGCTTTGCTGCTAAACGTCAGCAATCTAAGCAAGTAAAGTCAAAGTCTGCAGTGTCTGCTACACCCCAGCAGGCTCAACCCCCTCAGGGGTTTTGACTTGCCCCTAGAGAACTTACCATTTCTGGCTCTGGAACAACCAGAGCCTCTCACCATACCGGGAAGGTTAGCTCACTTTGCTCCCAGATGGGAGCAAATAACATCAGAGCAATGGACCCTCTCTATCATCAGAGAGGGCTACAAACTGCATTTCTCCAGCCTTCCTCCCCATTCCATGGTGAGGCAATTCAGTTCTCCCCCATCTCTTCTGATCCTGTTGGGTCAGGAAGTCTCCTCTCTCCTTGCCCAAAAGGCAATAGAGGAGGTTCCTCTTCCTCAACAGGGGTTAGGGTTCTACTCCCCTTATTTTCTCATAACAAAGAAGACAGGGGGCTTCAGACCTATCCTAGATCTGAGAGAATTGAACAAGTTTCTATTCAAGGAGAAATTCAAAATGCTCTCTCTGGGCATTCTCCTTCCATACCTTCAGAGTCAGGATTGGCTTTGTTCTCTAGATCTCAAGGATGCGTACACTCATATACTCATCCATCCATCCCACAGAAAATATCTTCGATTTCTGTTCCAGGGAAAACATTTCCAATACAGAGTACTTCCCTTCGGTCTCGCCTCTGCTCCAAGAGTATTCACAAAATGCATGGCAGTCGTAGCCGCATTTCTAAGAGGCATGGGAATCTTCGTGTTCCCATATCTGGACGACTGGCTCATCCGAGCTCCATCTCAGTCAGAAGTCCAGATTTCCTTGGACCGCACAAGGCGTATTCTTCAATATCTGGGACTTGTGGTAAACATTCCCAAGTCCCAACTCATCCCTACTCAGTCCCTGGAATTCATAGGGGCTTATCTGGATTCCACCACTGCAAGGGCCTACCTTCCTCTGGTCCGAGGCCAACGGCTAATAAGCTTGGCCTCCCAGGCTCAGTCCAGAAGTCACTTGTCAGCCAGAGAAATGCTGCAACTTCTGGGCCACATGGCCTCCACGGTTCATGTGGTGCCCTATGCTCGTCTCCATATGAGAGCAGCTCAATGGACATTGGCCACCCAGTGGTCTCAAGCATCGGGACTGCTGTCAGACCAGGTACTCACCTCAAAACGTCTGTTTTGGTCTCTCCAGTGGTGGACATCCTCCAAAAATCTGTTGTTGGGGACCCCCTTCCAACCTTCGTTGCCCCAAGCAACCCTCACAACAGATGCCTCCCAAACAGGGTGGGGAGCTCATCTTCAACATCTCTCCACTCAGGGAACCTGGTCTCCCCAAGAGACCACCCTTCATATCAACCTTCTGGAACTGCGAGCAATCTTCCTTGCCCTCACAGTCTTCCATACCCTCCTTGCCAACCTGACTGTCCTAATTCAGACAGACAATCAGGTGGCCATGTTCTATGTCAACAAACAAGGAGGGACGGGCTCTCTGTCGCTTTGCAACGAAGCTCTCAGATTATGGGCTTTCGCCAGAGAGCATCAAATTCATCTTCTGGCAGTGTATCTTCCAGGAGTTCAAAACTCTCGGGCAGACAGACTCAGTCGAGTTCTGCTTCCACACGAGTGGTCCCTGCATATGGACCAGATACACAGAATCTTCCAGGAATGGGGGACCCCGGACATAGACCTCTTTGCAAGTCCGTGGAATGCCAAACTTCCCCGGTTCTGTTCCAGGACTCCGTGTCAGGGAGCTCAGGCCAACGACGCCTTTCTCCTGCATTGGGGTCAGGAATTCCTGTATGCTTTTCCACCCATTCCTTTGATTCCCAAGACTCTGTTCAAACTTCAGAGGGATCACGGGTCGATGATCCGTATAGCTCCACGCTGGCCACGCCAAGTGTGGTTCCCTCTACTTCTACAGCTCTCCCAGGGTTCCTCCCTGGACCTGGGAGCTGCGCCAGACCTTCCGTCTCAGGAGAAAGGGACTTTGTGGCACCCAAACCCCAAGTCCCTACATCTCCGAGCTTGGTTACTGAAGGCTTAAGCCTTCATGAGTTTAATCTTTCTCAGCCAGTGAAAGATATCCTTCATGCCTCTAGGAAACCCTCTACCAGGCGTTCCTATGCTTTCAAATGGAAACGTTTTTCCATTTGGTGTGCTCAACAGGGTCTTGACCCTCTGGCACTTCCTTTGAATTCTCTACTAGACTATGTCCTGCATCTTTCCAATGCAGGCCTCAAGACGAATTCAGTACGAGTCCATTTAAGTGCTATTACAGCATCCTTAAAACCTATAAATGGACAACCTGTCTCCTCTCATCCTCTCGTTGCAAGGCTCATGAGAGGCCTGACCCTAACTAAACCTCCCATCCGACCTCCGCCGGTAGCATGGGATTTGAACCTAGTTCTAGGTCAGCTTATGAAACCACCTTTTGAGCCTTTGGACTCTACCTCCTTGAAATTTCTTTCCTGGAAGTTTCTTTTCCTTATTGCAGTCACTTCGGCTCGCCGCATCAGTGAACTGCAGGCTTTGGTGGCTAATCCACCTTATACCAGATTTCATCATGGTAAGGTGGTCCTTAGGACGAATCCCCACTTTATGCCCAAAGTGGTCTCACCTTTTCATCTTAATCAAGAGGTATATCTACCTGTTTTTTTCCCGGCTCCTCATGCATCCAGTGCAGAGAGGAACCTTCATACTCTTGACTGTAAAAGAGCTCTCGCCTTTTACCTCAACAGGACTCAGCCACATCGAAAGTCTTCCCAACTTTTTGTGGCTTTTGATCCTTCTCATTTGGGACTTCCAGTCTCCAAACGTACACTTTCCAATTGGATTGCTCAGTGTATTTCTTTTGCTTACCAGAGTAAGAACATTTCTCTGGAAGGCCATGTCACAGCTCACAATGTGAGAGCCATGGCTACTTCTATGGCTCATCTTCACTCTGTATCCACAGATCAGATCTGTCGAGCAGCCACTTGGGCCTCGGTTCATACCTTCACAGCCCATTACTGTTTGGACAAGGACTCCCGCCGGGATGCCTTGTTTGGTCAGGCTGTCCTCAAACACCTGTTCCATACTTAAGCAACTCCTGCCCACCTTCCCTGAATGGATGCCTGAGATCCATACGAAGATGGTTTACCCTTGGAGGGGGATCTCCCAGGCATCTTAGCTAGGGAGTCCCCATATGTGAGGACTTATTCCTGCTTGTTCCTGGAGATAGCACAGTTACTTACCTGTGACAGGTGATCTCTGGGAACAGCAGGAATTAGTCCTCACAACCCACCCACCTCCCCTAGGAGTTGTATCTTCTATCTATCTACCTTCCTTTCCTCTCTCTATTGTCTCAGCTATAAACTCGAACTGAAGAGAGCTGGTAAGGAAGGCGGGAAGGCAGCGCGCATGCGCTGTGGGAAGCCCCAAAAGCTTTTCATCTGAAAAGCTGGGGAGCTTTCCCGCGCGGGTTCCGTCGGTTCCGACTTACCCATATGTGAGGACTAATTCCTGCTGTTCCCAGAGATCACCTGTTACAGGTAAGTAACTGTGCTTTCCCCGTCCCGTCACAAAGAAACAGGTACGAAGTTTCTTGGGGCTCATCGGATATTATAGGAGGTTTATCCCTCGGTTCGCAGAAGAAAGCCTTCTGTTTACTGAAATGCTAAAAAAAAATGCCCCTAATAATGTCCGATGGACTCCGGAAGCTGAAGTAGCTTTTACCACCCTCAAGGGAAAGCTCTGCACCGCCCCGGTATTGAGAGGGATAGACTTCAGTCTTCCCTTCGTGGTGCAGACAGATGCATCTGAGAGTGGGTTGGGAGCCGTTTTGTCCCAAGTGTTCAATGGGGTTGAGCATCCGGTCACCTATCTAAGCCGGAAGCTTAATAAGGCCGAGAAGAACTACTCCACCGTTGAGAAGGAATGCCTCGCCATTAAATGGGCGGTTGAGGCATTTCGGTTCTACCTCACGGGTAGGAAGTTCCTCCTTATAACGGACCACGCCCCGTTAAAGTGGTTAAATCAGATGAGGAATTCCAACGCGCGACTGACAAGATGGCATTTAGCGCTACAGGCTTTCAATTTCACGATACAGCACAGGGCGGGTAGGCTCCATGGCAATGCCGACGCACTCTCCCGGATTACGTACTGTCCGACGGAAAGTCCGGCAGCACGTAATATTTTAAGGCGGGGGATCTGTCATAAGGAACAAGAGTCAGAGCCCATGGAAACAGGGACTTCATATCAGAATGAATGCATGTTTGACAGCTCAGAGCAAAACAGAGAGAAGGGTTGGCATAGAAACCCCAAACAAATGAGGTCACTCAGTGCTAGGGAACGCCCGAGCCAAGAGCTAACACATGGCTCATTAGCAAAAGAGAAACAGCTGATGGGAGGTGGAGTTTCAGCCACCGGGAAAAGCAACACAGTTAAAAATCCTCTAGTTAGGGGAGAGGAGAGAACTGGGGCAGGAACCAGGAGAGCAAGAACCACGACAGACAGAACAAGGTCTGAGAGGACGGAAAGGATTGAATGGCATGAGAGAGGGGAAAAAGGTGAAAGACAGGATAAGAGAAGGGAGGAAAAACCCTATCTTACCTGGGAAGGCTCATCTAGAGAAGGGAGCTGTGAAAGCCACGCTGACTCCAGGAAGCAGGCAATTCCACGACGGAGAAAGCAATACACGGCTGGGCAAAACACAGAGGAACTCCACTCTCCTAAAGGCAAGCAATACCTTTTAAATCCCCTGAGAAGACAGTCTCAGTCCTCTAGCACTAAATATAGTGGAAGGGAAACTTGTTGTTCTGAAGAGGAGTTTTTGCCTGTAAGAAACCCTAGGCAAACTAAAAGGAAAGAGTTTTACAGGGAGCCATATTATAGCCAAGAAAGGTCCCTGGATAAACAGTGGCTGGAAGATAGAAGAATATTTCCAGATAGCTTTGCAGAGGAGTTTGATAATAGCCCTTGTACGTATCAAGAGTTGTGTGAGAGAGCTGACCGAGAGCTTTATGCAAAACACCTGAGTTCAGCTAAACTGTTGGGGGATGGGAACACTGTGAATGAACAAAGGGCAGAGTTCTCCCCGGAGGAAGTTGAGGATAACGTGCATGAAATGCAATGTGAATTTTATCCAACTTCAGACACTGAAACCTATATGGACTGTACGTACACGGTATCAGATAATATACAATCCTTGTGCTAGTCTTGCTATAACCACTGCTGCAGGAGAAAAACAGTCCAAAAGCAAGTTTGGAGGAAAACTGTTTTTGTATTTCATTTTTCTGTTAAGCTGAAGATAAGCATTGCCTAAGTTGTTTGGTTCCTTTGTTACCTTATACCAGAAGTATGGACTTTTCTGTTGTGATGTTCTAAAGGTCAAATTCCAACCCTGGGAAGGGAATAAATCCATTTTGAAACCTTACCATTCGTGTACACAACTATTTTTCTTTAAGCCACAGAACTACAATTCCCAGGAGGCTTTGCAAAGCCTCAAATTCAAGTTCACAAGCTTAAGGAACACATCACCCCCCCTCGCTTAACCCACGCTGAGGCCTCTGGAAGAGAGGGGCGGTGACACTGTCGAAATGCTTTCTTATAGGTAGATATGTATTTACATACTTATCTCTCTGTCTATGCTTATAAAGGTTTTACCTTCCTATAGGATCCAGACAGTGGGCTTGCATATGTTCATACTGTCCCTCAGTATGTCTGGGGTATTATGCACACAACCACTACTGTGGTACTGACAGCTCCTACTTTAACCCTAGGTTTAGGTATCCCTGAAGCTCCATGCTTCAATATCTTTCCTATCTCTCACCAGTTAGGAAAGACAGGGTGGATCTTCAGTAGATCTGAGGTTTCAACCCTTCAGACATCTGTCCTCCTTGGGAATACGGGCTTTTTCCCATACCCCTTCTTCCCTCCAGGACTGGGCTAATTTGTCCAAATCGGTCAGTCTTCCTCTTTTGCTCCTACATGTTAGTAACTCTGTAGCCAAAAGAGTTCCCAGCTTTTTCCATAAAGCTTCCACTAAAGACCTGCCGTTTTTGTACTACCCCAGTTGACATCTGGGTCACCTGTCAATTCCAGATTTGGACCTTTATTGTTTATTGTTTATATAACATTTGATATACCGCCCCCCGTTACATCGGGGCGGTTTACAATATAAATAAAAACATCAAATCAGAAACAGAAATAGAAAGTTACAGTTACTTGAAGAAGGAAGAAAGGAAAGCAGAGGTCAGGGGAAAATAGAAAAATAGAGTCAGGAGAGTCAGCTAGATCCTTCTCCCTTCTCAGATCTTCACCTTCACTTCAGTGAGGTCACCTTGAAGATTCCTCTACTGGATCTCCTGTAGACTCCATCAGCCTCTCTACTTCCTGCAATCCAGTAGGTGAGGTCCATATTGTGATTGTTCATTTCAATATTTTTCATGATAATTATCATACATACAAGGACTCTTACCTGTAGTCCTTAGGTTAGCTGTTTTTCTACAGCTCCTCTCTTTTCAACTCCTACCCTCCATCCTCAGGATGCCTGGCCATATGAGGTGTAGCATGTTCCAATCCTCACCATGCTAGGGCTCCAGGCATCTTAGCTTGGGAGTCCCCATATGTGAAGACTCATTCCTGCTTGTTCCTGGAGATAGCACAGTTACTTACCTGTAACAGGTGATCTCTGGGAACAGCAGGAATAAGTCTTCACAACCCACCCACCTCCCCTAGGAGTTGTATCTCTCTATCTATCTTCCTTTCCTCTTTCTCTCTCTTTGTCTCAGCTATAAAACTCAACTGAGGAGAGACAGTTGGAAAGGCGGGAAGGCAGCACGCAGGCGCTGAGGGATGCTCCCAAAAGCTTTCTGATTGGACGCTGGGGAGCGTTCCCGAGCAGGCTCCGTCGGTACCGACGTACCCCATATGTGAAGACTTATTCCTGCTGTTCCCAGAGATCACCTGTTACAGGTAAGTAACTGTGCTTTATTCCTTATCTTTCCTACAGTTTAGTCCTCCACCACTGGGTTGTCCTCCTCCTCCTGCAGCTGGGAGACTGGGCATGTCAAAATCGTGACATCACTGGATATAGCCTGCTGGTCTCTCCCATCAGCCCCCAGTGTATCCAGTCTCCATGCAGTAGGAGGACTTTGTGAGCCTAAGGAGCACGATAGTTAGGGTTTAGGTTTCCTTTAAATTACCCTGGTTCAGTTTTTAATTGGATTCCATTGAATTAACTTTATTAATTTAATTTCTTTAGTAGGTGTAATTTTGCCTTACTTCATAGTATTTTGGTTTCCCCTAAATTGATGGCCTGTAGCTTTAAAAAATAAATAAATAAAAGAAAGTGAAGAAGCTCCCGCCTAGCCTTTTGTCCTTTGAGCTTTGTTTCTGCATTCCTCGCAGTAAAGATTGTGATCTCTCCCCCTGGACTGTACGGGGGAGAGCTCCGCGGGCTATACCGACACTCCCCCTCTCTGTCTGGGTGTGAGCGGCGGCAAGTGTGTAGTTCGGTTGCTGCGGATACAGCAGTGCGAGCAGCCCTTGTTACGGCAGCAGCTCCCAGCGGTGTCGGGCAGCGGCGCGGCTTGAGGGCTGCGCTGTGCGAGGAGCGAGTAGCGGGCGACCCATCGGAGACATCACTGGTAAGGCCTGCGGGCGCGTCGGCATGGTCGCGTCTTGGTAAGCTGCCTTTTAAAGGAAAGTTGTTGTTTGGAGAGGATCTAGACAAGATAGTTAAGGTGTTGGGAGAATCCAAGGGGGGCAGGCTCCTGGAGGATAAACCTAAACAAGGGAAGTCTCTGCCGGCCTTTCGGGGTCAGTTTAGAGATTTCAGATGATTTCGTTCCTCCCGATCAGGGTGTTTTCAAAGGGGAAGATTTGCTACCAGAGCCCAGGGGTTTTGAAGGTTTTGAGGAGCAAATAGAGGTTTCGCAGTGGTCTCCGCAGCGGCAAATTGTAAGTCACAATGAAAGGAGGCGGGTCCAGGTGGGAAGCCAGCCGATCAATGGGCGGCTTCGGGAGTTTCTTCCTGCCTGGACCCAGATAACGTCCGACCAGTGGGTGTTGGAAATCATTTGCGAGGGTTATGCGTTGGAGTTTGCAAGACCAGTAAGGGACTCGTTTGTGATGTCTCCCTGCAGAGGTCCGCAGAAAACACTGGCTATCCGCCGTACGTTAGACCGTCTTATGCAGTTGAGAGCAGTCGTGTCTGTTCCTCTGGTGGAGTGCAGCGCGGGACAGTACTCCATTTATTTCGTAGTGCCAAAGAAAGATGGCACTCACCGGCCTATTTTGGATCTAAAAGTTGTGAATCGCTGTCTTCGAGTCCCGCATTTCAGAATGGAAACATTGAGGTCGGTCATTGTGGCAGTGCGTCAAGGGGAGTACTTGACTTCCCTAGATCTCACGGAAGCGTATTTACACATTCCAATCAGAGAGAGTCATCAAACGTTTCTGCGTTTTGCACTTCCGTGGGGAAATTATCAGTTCCAAGCATTGCCATTTGGTATGGCGACAGCTCCACGGATCTTCACTAAGATCATGGTGGTGGTAGCGGCGGCGTTGCGAAAGGAAGGGGTCTTGGTCCATCCTTACCTAGATGATTGGTTGATTCGGGCAAAGTCCGATACCGAGAGCATTCGAGTCACAGACAAGGTGGTAAAGTTTCTACAGAGTCTCGGTTGGGTGGTCAATTCATCCAAGAGCTGCTTGGTCCCATCGCGGAATCTCGAATATCTCGGAGTGCGATTCAACACACTGAAAGGAGCGGTGTTTATACCGTCTCGTCGAGTGAAGGTTCTTCGGCAGTTGGTGCGCAAGTTCAGATCCGCTCCAGCACCCATGGCGTGGAACTATCTTCGCGTGCTGGGGACGATGGCGGCGACTCTGGAAGTGGTTCCATGGGCCAAATTTCACATGCGACCACTGCAGCGGGCGCTGCTCTGCCGTTGGTCTCATCAGTCCGACTCGCTGAACAAGCGGCTTCCCTGCCCTCTTCAGGTCAGGCAGTTCCTGCAGTGGTGGCTGCTTCCTAGGTCTCTGGAGGTGGGAATGCCTCTCGAGCCACTGGAGTGGCTGCCCTTGCTGACGGACGCAAGTCTTGCGGAATGGGGTGCTCATTGCGGAGACCTCTTCGCTCAGGGCACGTGGACAGTGCAGGAGAGCAAATGGTCAATCAATCGACTAGAACTGAAAGCGGTCTGTCAAGCGTTACAAACGTTCGAGGCAGCGGTAGCCAGTTGCGCGGTTCGCGTACTGTCCGACAATTCAGTGACGGTGGCCTACATCGACCGACAAGGCGGAACAGGAAGTGTGGCCTTGGAGGAAGAAGCAGAGGCTCTGTTCTCTTGGGTAGAGCCTCGATTGCCAGCAATTTCAGTGGCGCACATGGTAGGAAAGGACAATGTGATGGCGGATTTTCTCAGCAGAGTACACGTGGATGCCGGAGAGTGGGAATTGCATCCGGAGATTTTTGCGCAGATAGTTCGCCGATGGGGAGCACCAATAATGGATCTCCTGGCGACCTTTCAGTCAGAGAAGACGGGTCAGTTCTTCAGCAGACGGTGAGAGGGGTTTGTTGGAAGGGATCGACCCCCTGATACAACATTGGCCGACGTCAGGTCTTCTCTATGTCTTCCCCCCCGTGGGCGCTCACAGGGCGAGTGATACACCGCATCGAAGCTCATTGGGGGAAAGTATTGTTGGTGGCTCCGGATTGGCCACGGCGCCCGTGGTACGCCGATCTCATTCGGTTGCTTGAAGGGACTCCCTGGAGGTTGCCTGTGTCAGAGAATCTGTTGCTGCAGTGTCCGCTTCGAATGCCCCAGGTGGATCGGTTCTCGCTTACGGTATGGCCATTGAAAGGGCAAGATTGAGGAAGAAAGGTTACTCTTGGCAGCAGTCATCGCCACTTTGCTTAGAGCAAGGAAAAAGTCCACGTCTCTGGCATATGTCCGCATATGGCGTATTTTTGAAGAATGGTGCTCGCAGAGGCAAGTACGTGCGGCTACAGTATCTGTTCCCTTGGTGTTAAGTTTTCTGCAAGACGGGTTTGATAAGGGGCTAGTGGCCAGTTCCTTGAGAGTTCAGTTAGCAGCCCTGTCATGCTATCGAGGCAAAGTACAGGGGGTGGCTTTAGGTGCGCATGCGGATGTATTGCGTTTTCTTAAGGCTGTATCCAGATTGCGTCCTTCCTGTAGGATCACGGTTCCGCTTTGGGATCTCAACTTGGTGTTAGGAGCGTTGGCTAAGGAGCCATTTGAGCCTTTACACCAGGCGTCAGTTAAGGATTTAATCTTGAAGACGGTGTTTTTGGTAGCCATTTGTTCAGCACGGCGCATTTTGGAGTTACAGGCGCTGTCTTGTCAAGAGCCATTTTTGTCCTTTTCCAGTGAGAAGGTGGTATTGCGGCCGGTTCAGTCGTTTTTACCAAAAGTACTGTCTCTGTTTCACTTAAACCAAACGGTCTCTCTTCCCACTTTGAGCTCGGCGGAGGGGAACGTTTCGGACTGTAGTTTACATCGATTGGATGTAAAGAGCGCTGCGACAGTACTTAAAGGTCTCGGAAACTTTTCGCAAATCGGACCATTTATTCATTCTGTTCAGAGATCCTTGCAAAGGGGAGGCAGCTGCAAAAGCCTCCATTTCCAGATGGATTAAGGAGATAATTGCTTCAGCATATCTGTTGCAAGGTCGTCCAGTACTGGCTGGCTTAAGAGCTCATTCTACTAGAGCGTAAGTGGCGTCCTGGGTGGAACACAGTTTGGTGACACCAGTGGAAATTTGTAAAGCGGCCACTTGGTCTTCTCTTCATGCTTTCAGTAAGCACTATCGCCTGGATGTACTAGCGGCTAGCGATGCCTGCTTCGGGACGTCGGTGTTGCGCTCCGGCTGGAAAGGTCCCTCCCAATGATTACTGCTCTGATACATCCCAGTGGTGGAGGACTAAAATGTAGGAACGATAAGGAAATAGAAATTCTCCAGGACCAAGCAGGAAGTCAGTCCTCACTTATGGGTGACGTCGGCGCCGACGGAGCCCTCGCGGAGCAATTTTCCCCAGCTTTCAAAGAAAGCCTTTGGGAATTGCAGCGCGCATGCGCGGTAGTCTTCCCGCCCGAAGGTGCCATCTTAGCCAGTCTTCTTTTTTCCGCGGAGCCCTACAGACGTCCCCGTCTTGTCCCCGCGAAAAAGTTGATTTTCCTCTGTATTTATCCTTTTTTCTTTCGGTTCGACGCCGGTCGTTTTCCCGCCCGGACTCGCGACGCCGGTCTCGAGTCCTCTAACGGTTTTTCGGTTTTTCTGACTTAGTCAGCTTTCGTTTTCGTTTTTTCCCTGGCAGCCCGGTCCTTTGACCTCGCAGGGGCCCTTTTTCCCCCGATGGCTGCCAGTGGCTTTAAGCGGTGTGGTCGGTGTGACCGAAATATGTCACTCACCGACTCACACGACCTTTGCCTCCGCTGCCTGGGCCCAGATCACGAGGAACTGATCTGTGGGCCCTGCAGCAAACTGTCCTCGAAGGCGTTGAGAAGTCGGCGGCATCAGCGCGAAAGAATCTTCGCTGACCCCAGCCGTACCCGGACCTCGTCGGAGGCCTCACTGTCGAAAGGCTCCAGTTCGGACCGTCGACGGAGCTCCTCCGACCGGGTTCTCCCTCCGGGGACCATCGACGGAAGGAAAAACCCGCGAGGGCGGCGTCGGTGGACGCTCCTGGCTCCGCGAGGGCCAGGTCGCATAGCCCCGACAGCCGCCCCGGGTCCTTGGAGAAGGAACACCTCCCGAAGCGACCTCGCCTGGAGTCGGAGATGCCTGCCCGGGTAAGTCCTGTTGTCCTTCTGGACTCGCCTCCGCGTCAGCCGACGTCGGGCCCGACGCCGTCGGGGCCCGAGTCGGGGGCTGCTGGGTCGCCTGAGCTCGGACTCAGGTTGACGGCCTTGGAGAGCAGATTGTCTGCCTTCATGGACCAGCAGCAGGCACTGCTCGCTGGCTTCGCTGGCGTCGCTGCCCCGACCGCCGGGACGTCGACGTCCAAGTCGACCCCGGAGACCGAGCCGATCCTCGAGTCGATGAGAACTCGAGTCGATCCTCGGTCGAGGTCGCCCTCGGCCTCCCGTTCGGGACCGAGGTCGCCGACGCCGACTCCCTCGGCGTCGGGGCGGCTGGCGCCGCACCCTGCCCGAGCCGACCCCACCGAGTCCTCGTCGGAGTCGGTCTGGGAGTCGGAGGAGGAAGAGTCCCCGGATTCTTTCCGGACTCGGTGTGTCCCATCGGACTCTCCGGAGTCCGAGCCTCGGAAGCAGTCCCCCCCGGAGGATGCCCGGTTCTCGGATTTCGTTAGGGATATGGCCAAGGCTTTGGCCTTCCCTGCGGACCCCGAGGAGGAGCCTCGAGCCGAAGAGCTCGACGCCCTCCAGTATGACTCTCCCGCGAGGGAGCACTTTACTGTGCCGGTTCCTCCTATGCTGGAACGACTACTCTTCCGCATGTGGGAGAGTCCGGCCTCCTCGCCGGTCTGAGCAAGCGGGTCGATTCTATCTATCGAGTCCGCAAGAGCCCTGGCTTTCAAAAGGCGCAGTTGCCACACCATTCCATGGTAGTGGAATCGGCCATGCATCGTCTTAAGAGCCAGAAGATGCACTCCTCGGTGCCTCCTGGAAGGGAGGCCCGTAACCTGGATGGCCTTGGCAAAAAGTGCTTCCAGGGCTCTATGCTCGCCTGTCGTGTCCAGACTTACCAGCTCTACATGGGCATGTATCTCAGGGATCTGGCTAAAGAGCTAGCCGGCTTCTCCGCTGGTTTGTCCGAGGAACCCTTGCGGAGGTTCCTAGCCTTGTCCACAGGTATTCGGGAATGCTCAAAGTTCATGTCCCGAGCAGCCTATGATGGCTTTGAAGCCTCGGCTCGAGTAGCCGCAGCCGGCATCGGTGCCCGCCGACAGGCTTGGCTTCAGTCGTCCGACCTTGAGCCCTGGGTACAGGACAAGTTGGTCGATGTCCCCTGCCGAGGCGAAAACCTCTTTGGCAAGCCCATGGCGGAAAAGGCTACACAAATTGAGACTGAGACTCTCACCAGGACCAGGCTTTCTAGGAAGACCTCCGCCCCTTCCCAGAAAAAGAAGGGCTCGGGAAAAAAGACCTTTTACCCGAGGAAGGCGGCTGCCTACAAACAATACCCCCATTATCAGGCCCCTGCAGCTCCCCAACAGGGCCAGCAGGCCAAGGGACGGGGTAACGGGTCCCGTAGGCAGCAAGCCCCCAAGCCTGCGCCACCAGCCCCTGCTCAGCAGGGTGGGGGTTTTTGACTCGCTCAGCATAGCCTCTCCCCCCCCGCTGGTTCCCCCCAGCACCGGAGGCCGGCTGGTTCACTTCGCCGACAGGTGGTCCAGCATCACCGCAGATGCCTGGGTGCTTCAGGTCGTGCGAGAGGGCTACCTTCTCCACTTCCATCAGGTCCCTCCCTCCTATTTTCCGGGAGAGCCTCCGCGCCCCCCTCTGCACAGGGAGTTGCTCCTTCAGGAGTTAGCAGGTCTTCTGCAGGATCAGGCGGTGGAACCGGTGCCACACCACCTGAGAGGTCAGGGCTTCTACTCAAGGTATTTTCTGATACCAAAGAGAACAGGAGGCCTCCGACCCATCCTGGACTTGCGCAACCTCAACAAGTTCCTTGTGCGGGAGAAGTTCAAAATGCTTACCCTTGGAATCCTTCTGCCCTACCTCCAGCAGGGAGATTGGCTATGCTCCTTGGATCTAAAGGATGCTTACACGCACATCCTCATCCACCCAAGCCACCGCCAATACCTAAGGTTTGTGGTGGCAGGAAATCATTACCAGTACAGAGTACTGCCCTTCGGCCTGTCCTCCGCACCGCGAGTCTTCACAAAATGTCTCGCGGTCGTGGCGGCCCATCTCCGGCTTCACGGCCTATATGTTTTTCCGTACCTCGACGACTGGCTCATCAGAGCAGCATCCGCTCAGGAGGTCACCACCGCCACGTGCCGCACGGTGACTCTGCTGCAGCACTTGGGCTTTGTCATCAACTTCGCAAAGTCCACTTTGCTCCCCTCACAGGATCTCGAGTTCATCGGCGCAAGGCTGCACACCCCTCAGGCGCGAGCGTACCTACCGCTCGACAGGGCTCAGCGGCTCGTGGACCTAGCCGTCCGCTTTCGCAGCCAGCCCCTGGTCTCCGCCAGGCGCTTCCTGAGACTGCTCGGCCATATGGCTTCCACCGTCCATGTGATGCGCGTCTCCGAGCCGCTGGTCTCGTCTATCCGGTGGTGGCTCCGGCAGCCGAACCTGGTATTGGGAATGCCTTTCCAGTCACCTCAGCCGACCCGGGTGCTGACCACCGATGCATCCCTCCTGGGCTGGGGAGCCCATTGCCAAGAGGAACGTACTCAGGGCCTCTGGACCAAGTGGGAGTCTGCTCAACAGATCAACTTCCTGGAGCTCAGGGCGATCCGCCTAGCTCTCAAGGCCTTCTCCCACCTGACCTCCCAACAGTCCGTCCTTGTCCAGACGGACAATCAAGTTGCCATGTTCTACGTGAACAAGCAGGGGGGCACGGGCTCCTTCCTCCTCTGCCGGGAGGCACAGAAGCTCTGCTCTTGGGCCGTCAGTCACGGCATTCTCCTCAAGGCAGTTTATCTCCCGGGCCAAGAAAATTGCCTGGCGGACAAACTCAGCAGGGTCCTCCAGCCGCACGAGTGGCGTCTGGACCCCTTGATCGTTCAGAAGCTCTTCCTCAGGTGGGGCCTCCCCACAGTGGATCTCTTTGCCAGTCCTCACAACCGGCAGCTTCCTCGCTTCTGCTCTCGTCAGCCTCACCCCCTTCGGGTGGCGGCGGACGCCTTTCTGATCTCATGGTCGGGGAGCCTTATGTACGCTTTCCCTCCCATCCCGTTAGTCTCTCGGACCCTTTTCAAGGTTCTCCGAGACAAAGCTTTCGTGATCCTGGTGACCCCCCGCTGGCCCAGGCAGCCGTGGTTTCCGCTCTTGCTGCAACTGGCGGTGGAGGATCCAATCCCTCTGGGGGTGCAACCGGATCTCCTCACCCAGGATCAGGGGTCCCTACTGCACCCCAACCTCAGGTCTCTCAACCTCATGGCCTGGCTGCTGAGAGGGTAGTCCTTGCTCCTCTCCTCTTGCCGGCAGAGGTGGAGGAGGTCGTCTTGGCTTCGCGACGGCCTTCTACCCGCAAATGCTACGCCCTTAAATGGCGTCGCTTTGCAGTCTGGTGTACCCAACAGTCTCAGGATCCCTTCTCCTGCCCGGTGTCGGTGATCTTACAGTACTTGCTACACCTCTCTAATCTGGGACTTAAGTCCAACTCCGTCAAAGTTCACCTCTGTGCTCTTTCCGCACATCATGTGCCGGTGGACGGCAGACCTCTCTCCAACGACCCTCTCGTAGCGAGGTTTCTCCGAGGTCTCCTACTACTTAAACCACCTCTGCGCCCGCCAGCGCCTGACTGGGACCTGAATGTGGTTTTACAGCGGATCACCTGTCCGCCTTTTGAACCTATGGCTACCTGCTCTCTCCGTTTTCTGTCTTGGAAAACGCTGTTCTTGATAGCCCTCACTTCCGCTAGGCGCGTAAGTGAATTACAGGCCCTCGTGTCTGATCCCCCCTACACTCGGTTCTACAAGAATAGGGTAGTCCTACGGACTCACCCAAAGTTTCTGCCTAAAGTGGTCTCCCCTTTTCACTTGAATCAGGAGGTGGTACTTCCAACCTTCTTTCCCAGACCACACTCCAGCCGAGCTGAGACGGTCCTCCATACCCTGGACTGTAGAAGGGCGTTGAACTTCTACCTTGACCGTACGCGGGAGCACCGTAAAGCTGCGCAGCTTTTTGTGTCCTTTGACCCCAATAAATTGGGGCTCCCGGTCTCCAAGCGTACTCTGTCCATCTGGGTTGCGGACTGTATCTCTTGGGCTTATGGGGCAGCCGGACTCGCCTTAGAAAGTCGAGTCACGGCTCATTGCGTTCGGGCAAAGGCCACGTCAGTGGCTTACCTCCGCTCTGTTCCGCTGGCAGACATCTGCCGGGCCGCTACTTGGTCTTCGAGCCAGACTTTTGCGGTCCATTACTGTCTCGAGAGGGAGTCCCATAGGGACAGTGCTTTCGGACAGGCAGTCCTCCGTAATCTCTTTGAGGTCTGAGCAACTCCTACCCTCCATCCCGGATGTGGGCTACCGGTGGGTGATAATTCAGCGAAGATTCTTTCCTTCTGTGCTGCTGAGCTAGAGGGAGCTCATTTTTGTGCTTAGGGTCTCCGGTAGCCTTGAGCTTGGGAGTCCCATAAGTGAGGACTGACTTCCTGCTTGGTCCTGGAGAAAGCGTAGTTACTCACCTGTAACAGGTGTTCTCCAGGAGCAGCAGGAATCAGTCCTCACTACCCTCCCTCCTCCCCTTGGAGTTGCAATCGTCTGCTTATGTTCTTTTTGCAAATTTTTATGCTGTCTTTTTAGCTATGTCATCTGACTGGCTAAGATGGCACCTTCGGGCGGGAAGACTACCGCGCATGCGCGCTGCAATTCCCAAAGGCTTTCTTTGAAAGCTGGGGAAAATTGCTCCGCGAGGGCTCCGTCGGCGCCGACGTCACCCATAAGTGAGGACTGATTCCTGCTGCTCCTGGAGAACACCTGTTACAGGTGAGTAACTACGCTTTACACTTACCTGGTAATTGTCGTTCCTTGAGTGAAATACAGTTTAGTCCTCATTCCCGCCCGGGGATGGATTGGTGGACAGTGGCGGTTCAGTTGGGAGAAGTGCAGGATTATAGGTGAGTAGAGCCTCTACTTGGGTCTTCATTGACTCTGTGCTTCCGCTCTCTCTCTCTCTCTCTCTCTTTATCTTGGTTTCTGTTTATCCTTGCTCTCTTGTCCTTGCTAGGTCCCCCTTCCTTTGGGAGTGGACGGTTAGTGGTTAAATGCATTAGGTAATTCTCCAGTTGAGTTCAAAATTCATTTTTATATGATAGCTACTTATTTGTTGCTCCTTTGAGTCTGCTTTGTCAATAGTTCACTGGGGGCTGATGGGAGAGACCAGCAGGCTATATCCAGTGATGTCACAATTTGACATGCCCAGTCTCCAAGCTGCAGGAGGAGGAGGACAACCCAGTGGTGGAGGACTAAACTGTATTCACTCAAGGAACAACAATTGCCAGGTAAGTGTAATTTCTATTTACTTACTTAGATAATAAAAACAGGTCTGTTAGACAGAACTCATAAACTATACAGAGAAGCAAAGAAAAATGTAGCTATCATCCCATAAGAAACTTTTTCTCAGAATGCTGGCATCAATGTTGCATTCAGTTCATCCAGTCATATGTGAAAACAGAGAAAAATACACATTATCCATATGGTTTCAGCTGGGTAATATGTTACCAGCACTGTTGGTTATCTGGCATTAGAATCTGGTACAAGCTTGGGCCTAGGGCAATAGTCATAGGTGTCAGAATGGGGTAAGCCACACAAGCCCTGGCCCCACCAAACGTTTGCCTTAGAGGTGCCAGTTGCATCCTGCATGGAGATGGTGATTGCAGCCTTTCTCTCCTGTTCTGCCAACGTGGGCAGAACATAAGGGGAAAGCCATGGCAGCTAGGAGTTAAGGTGGAGTTGGGGCAGAATCAGGGTAGAGTTTGTTGCCCCCCTCCCCTGATCATGTGGCCATTCTGCTGAGGCATCAGTGACCAATTATGGTCCATCCCACTTTACTGTACCAAAGGGGAGATTTGGGCTGGGATTCAGAAGCATGATCTTGCTCCTGCCCTTGAATGGCCTTAAATGAGAACCTATAGCATATTCCTCTTGCAAATAATCTCTAGTTTTCTGTGTTAGCCAACAAAGTAGTCTGTATTTCTTTTAGATGCTCTTGCAGGTATTTCATCCACTTGTTACTAATTCTTGTTATCTGGTCCTCTGGAAGAAAAGGATGCAGCAGATTCTCCCACTGAGGCATTAGTCTTCCCATTAAAGCTTCATAAAATGCAAAACCTGTGGATTTACAGACATTAGCTCTGATACACACAAAGACAAAAGGGAGCACCCGATCCCAGCTTTTTCCAGTCAGTCTCAGCATAGGGCTGAGATCAGCATTAATTATTTGGTTCATCCTTCCTTTCTACCTGTCCTGCTGCCTGTAGGTGGCAAGGAATGTGCAATTTCTATTCTTTGCTCAAAACAATCAAACACTTCCTTCATTAGCTGAGAAAAAAAATCTGGACATTATCAGAATTAATAGTTTTAGGAATTCCCCAGCATGTAAAAATTGCATAAAGGCTTCTGCTGTGGTCCTTGCAGTCTGATCTGATACAGAGAATGCTTCTACCCAATGTGAAAAGGAATCAACAGTTAAAATCTATTTCCTAAGCGTCCCTCCAGTCTAGTCCCTTTTCTCTGGGTTGTGCTCCTCTTCCAGCAGCTTGGAGACTGAGTACGTCCTCTTTTTGATGACTGTAGGCTATATATAGCACTGGCACCTCCTACCAGCTCCAGTATACTCAGTGTCCAAGCAGCTGGAGGAAACAGTAAGCCAGATCTAGGCTTACTGGAGAGACACTTAGGTCTTGTAAGCTCTTTATTTTGTTTTAATTTGATTTGATTTACTTGGTTAATTTAATTTCTAAAATTTCTGGATCATCTGTATGGGACTGCCCCCCCTCCCCTCCCATTGTTACCGGGGTTTGGGAGGTTAGGAGAAGGCTTTCTGCAGCCAGGAGAGTAATTGGCCTGGCCGGCAGTTTAACAGCTTCTCCGGAGCCGGAGGGTCATCAGGGCCTGTCTGTTCAGCCTTTCCCGCCTCGCTGCCGAAGCCCTCTCAGCGGCTGAACGCGAGGGCAAGAAGGTGCGGCTGGCGGCAGAGAGAGGAAGTCGGAGGCTGCGTGGGGGAGGCAGAAACAGCCAGTTGGAAGTGCGCCAGAGAGCCGTGAGAGAGGCGGGGGACCACGCGGTCTCTGGTGCGTGTGCGGCAGCATTTTCCGGCAGTCGGAACGGGCCGAAGCAAGCCAGACACAGGAGGTAAAACCCTTTCCTCCTTTTGCGCCTTTTTCGCGCGGCAGGCAGGCTTGGCGGGGGCCGTTGCAGGAGGGCGGGGGTCTCTTCCTTTGCCATTAGGAGCTTGGAGAAGGGGAATTAAGTGCTTTATTTAATTACCTTTTTAATTGCAATTGCTAGTTCCTTATCGTCCTTCCAGTTCAGTCCCTCACCGCTGGGTTGTATACCTCCTCCTGCAGCATGGAGATTGGAATTTTCAGAATCATGACATTACTGGAGGCATTCCGCTGGTCTCTCCCATCAACCCCCCCGTGTCCAGTCTCCATGCAGCAGGAGGATGTAGTGAGCCTAAGTGCTGGGCTCACTAGAGGAACAGATAAGGAGCAATTAGCTATTTTAGTCAGGTTTCACTTTTATTTTGGTTCCCTATAATTTATTTGATTTTTGGGGAGACATCTCTTTAAATTTCTTTAAAAAAATAAATAAATAAAAAGAGTCGGGGGAGGGATTGAGCCGGGATTTCCTTCTCTCTTCTCAGGTTATTTTGGCATTTGTATGTTATTTGAGCTGCTCATCTCCAGGAACAAGCAGGAATGTAGTCTTCACATATGGGTATCGTCGGTACCGATGGAGCCTGCACAGGAACGCTCCCCAGCGTCCAATAGGAACGCTTTTGGGAGCATCCCTCAGCACATGCGCACTGCCTTCCCGCCTTTCCAACTGTCCCTCTTCAGTTCTTTGTTTTCCGCGGAGCTGACAGGACCCATTCCCTGTCACCGCAGAAAATTCCGTCTTTAAAAATTGTTTTCTTGTGGTCGTGTTTGCTTGCCGCTTGACGCTTACCGGTACCGCCGGTTCTTTTCTTTTCCAAAACCCCCCCAAAAACCTTATACTTTAAACTGTTTTTCTTCAGAAACTTTTCTTTTTGGTGCTAGGCGCCATTTTGGGCACTAGGCCCCATATTCCTAAAACATGGAAAAACCAACTAGTGGTTTTAAAAAATGTACTAAGTGTGGCGGTACCATTTCCGTCACCGACACCCATGATTGGTGTCTTAAATGTTTAGGGCCTGAACATTCTCCAACTGAATGTCTCTCCTGTATGGGGATGACTAGAAGAGGAAGACAGAACCGGATTGCAAAGCTCGGTACCCTCTTTTTTTTGGATGCCAGATCCATTGCATCAATATGTATAAAGTGCATACGTTCAAAGAATCAAAGTTTGTAAAAAGCTTCTTTTTTATTTGTTTTTTTTCCTTTTTCTTCAATGCTTTCAAAACATATATAAACAAGCCCGGGTTTTCTTCTCTAGTGTCTTAAATCAAGCAAAAATTTTTATTTGAAGGAAGACTCCCCGAGTAGACTGATTCAATACAAAAATATGTTTAAAACAAGAGTCTCGACGCTCAGCTTCGGCGCCTTAATGGCGTTTCAGAAATTTTCTTCAGGAGACCTTTAACCTATAAATACACAAAATTACAATATACTATTACCCTACTATCTACTATATCTAAAAGCAATCGTTCCAATGATATATTTCTCTAGAATTTTAAGCTACTTACAAGTATTCATGCTGCCCGCGTTCTCTCTCTTTCTTTCTGTTATGAAAAAACGCCGCGCATGCGTGATGGTAAATCTATTGGCTATTTAAACCCCTCTAGATTACGTCACACGTTTCTCATTCATGCTGTTACAAATGGTTACATCAAGCCTATTCACAATTAAACTATGGATCTATATTATATAAGACCATCTCTCATCCACGTCTTAGTGTTAACATATTGTTCTTAATGTTAAATCTATTTCTCATCCATTTAAAATGTAATGCTTGTCGTCCATTCGTACACTACCTTTCCTTATCTAATTAAAGCAGAACTCTACCTTCCCATTCATGATATTCATCTACTTCTTATCCTATCAGGGCACAGCACTATTCTACCATGTATAGTGCTGGATCTATTTAACAAGGTGGCATATTCTTTTCTGATACCCGCAGAGATTGTAAATTTTCAAAATGGTCTACAAACAAGATGTCCACTCTAGGGATACATTTAAACCCTTTGGGACGACAGTCTGTAACTTATATATCCACCATTGTTCTCGCTGTAACAAAGTTTCATCTAATGTTTTTCCTCCCTTCGGGACCTGGATTTGTTCTATCGCAAAGCTACGGAGCTGATCAAAAGTGTGGCCTTGTGAAAGGCAATGCGTGACTATTGGGGCCTCAAGCTGATGGCATTTTAGTCTACTTCTATGTTCTCGTAACCTGACTCGCAATGAACGAATTGTTTTACCAACATAATGTAATCCACATGGGCATACAAGAATGTAAATTACTGCCTCTGAGTCGCATGTCGTTTGTGTTCTCAAATGGAATATTTGGCCCTGATAGTTAAAGTGTGTCTGTTCGACCATAATTGTGCACATGTCACAAACACCACAACTTTTGTGTCCTCCTGTTGTTATCTGTTTGTTTATTGGGGGAGTACCGCAGGACTTAAATATTCCTTGAGGTTGCGTCCTCGTTGCCATACACATCTTATGGATTTCTTTTCTAAACCGGGGACTGTTGTTAAGACATTTTTATGTTTGTTAATAAGTTTTTGTATACTAGAACTTAATGGAGTATAGGCTGTTATAAAATTGATATTATCACTATCTTCTTTCTTTTGTCGTGCACTATGGGTTTGTTTTAACAGGACGGCTCTATGGTTATAGAGGGCACTATGATATGCCTTCTCTATTACCATCGTCGGGTATCCTCTACTTATAAAGTCTTTTTTTAATTTTCTAGCCTGTCTTTTATAATCATGTGTGTCTGAACAATTTCGTCGATACCGCAAGAACTGCGAAAACGGTAACGATTGTTTCAACTTATAAGGATGTTTACTAGAAAACTCCAAGAACGTGTTCCTGTCTGTGCTTTTCTTGAACACCGATGTATTCCAACAGTGAGCTCCTCTAGTTATTTGGACATCGAGATAGGTTATTCGATGTTGATGAAATGTGGATGTGAAAGTTATATTGTCATCCCGATTATTCAGCCATGATATAAACTGTTCAAGGGAATCCACCTTCCCTTTCCATATTAAAAAAACGTCATCTATATATCTTCGCCAAGTTATGACATTAGACATGAAGGGGGACTGACGTAAGTGACTTGTTTCAAAGTTCTCCATATAAAAATTTGCCACTGAGGGGGCGCAAGTCGCCCCCATAGCTACCCCCGCTATCTGCTGATATATTACTCCCTCAAATGTAAAATAATTCTGATAAATGGCCAATTGCGCTATTTCCAACAGGAAGTCGATGTGCATGGCTGATAGATCTCCCCGGGAAATTAACGTTTGCCGGATAATACTAACTGCAGCTGCTTGTGGTATACTAGTATATAGCGAAGAGACATCTAGTGTAACGAGCCAAGTGTTTTCCTGATCTGCCCAATCCGATAACTCCTCCAAAACATTTAAAAAATGTGTAGTATCTTTCAAATAAGAGTGGATCCGGGGAAGTAAAGGGCGTAAAAAAGTATCCAAGTAGGTTGATAAAGGTTCCAAAACACTACCTTTGGTGGATACTATCGGTCTGCCAGGGGGAGCCATTCTATTTTTGTGTATTTTAGGAACAGTGTAAAATTTAGCTATTGTGGGAGACACAACGTTCAAATATTTAAATTCTTTCTGGGAAATTAATTTTTGTTGTAACGCATGTTGGGTAATGCGTTTAATTTCCAGCTGTAATTGTGGAGTAGGATTCATAGATAACTCCTTATATGTAGTGCATATGTGTAATTGTGCTATTGCCTCATCTATATAATTGTCTCGGTTTAAAACGACTACTGCCCCTCCTTTGTCTGCCCTTTTCACTACTAAATCTCGTCTGTCCCTTAACTCACATAAAGCCGTTCTCTCCACTGCTGGAAGTGCCTGTCCTTTAAAATTAACAGTTTGCTCTAACTGGCTAAGTTCCTGTAACACAAGTTGTTTGAAAATCGCTAGTGCAGGGTGAGGGGGCGTCGGAGGTATCCACTTTGACTTGAAACGTAATGGAACTCTAGTTACCCCCTGGTGCAGGTTTCCCTCCTCATTTATGACTTGTTGCATGACAGGCTCACCTTCAATTAAATCAGGAGGCTCCGACTGATTACTATTTGTTGGAACATCTATACATACTTCTGATGAGAAAAATTATGTGTCAGGTTTTTCAAAAGAAAAGACACCTTTTTCATCAGCAGAAGATACCGCAGATATACAGCTACAGACCACCTGGGAATCTTTAACAGCTCTTTACAAACGACAAGTCAGAATGAGCTTACACAGGTCCTCCCTTGTGGAGTACATTAATAGACAACAAATACCGAGAGGTCTTCGGATCTACAAAGAACCCCGCATGTCAGAAATGACGGTAGACTTCATAGAAAAATGGAACATGATACTGAATAAGTGTGCACTCGATTTAATGGTGCTTATGGTGGACACATTAAAACCCGAGATAGAGAATTTAACTCTAACCATAAAATTAACACAAGATGAATTGAAAAGCATGGAGACCGAAGAGGGTTTTAAATCCCGCATGGAAGAAGTCCACAGACAAGAACAGGTAGTATGTCAAGAGACAATGACTAAGAAGTTTAAAAAATTCAAACGTGATGCTTCAGATTACTCCATTGGTTTTGTATATCCGTGGATGGATACTAAGAGAAAAGCAAAGAGGAACAAGAAACAAGTAAGGTTTGATGAATCTATAGAAGATAGCTCCAACAGTGATTCGAGTGCATCTAACAAAGAGGATTTTCGGCAGAAGGGGCGGGAAGACGTCAAAAAGAAGACCAATTTCGAAAAAAAGAAAACAAGAAGTGCCACAACTACACAGAAACTTTAAGATTGGACTCGTCACAAATATCATTGGTAGAGAATATCTCTGGGAAAGATCTGTCCCCCGAAGTTTTACAGCTTCTCAATAGAGGACTTTCGTTTGTCCCATGTATAGTATACGATCCTTTTCAATGTAGAGTTGATTTTGAACGACTGATGAGAAAATTGCATATAAAACAATTTTTCTCATCAGAAGTATGTATAGATGTTCCAACAAATAGTAATCAGTCGGAGCCTCCTGATTTAATTGAAGGTGAGCCTGTCATGCAACAAGTCATAAATGAGGAGGGAAACCTGCACCAGGGGGTAACTAGAGTTCCATTACGTTTCAAGTCAAAGTGGATACCTCCGACGCCCCCTCACCCTGCACTAGCGATTTTCAAACAACTTGTGTTACAGGAACTTAGCCAGTTAGAGCAAACTGTTAATTTTAAAGGACAGGCACTTCCAGCAGTGGAGAGAACGGCTTTATGTGAGTTAAGGGACAGACGAGATTTAGTAGTGAAAAGGGCAGACAAAGGAGGGGCAGTAGTCGTTTTAAACCAAGACAATTATATAGATGAGGCAATAGCACAATTACACATATGCACTACATATAAGGAGTTATCTATGAATCCTACTCCACAATTACAGCTGGAAATTAAACGCATTACCCAACATGCGTTACAACAAAAATTAATTTCCCAGAAAGAATTTAAATATTTGAACGTTGTGTCTCCCACAATAGCTAAATTTTACACTGTTCCTAAAATACACAAAAATAGAATGGCTCCCCCTGGCAGACCGATAGTATCCACCAAAGGTAGTGTTTTGGAACCTTTATCAACCTACTTGGATACTTTTTTACGCCCTTTACTTCCCCGGATCCACTCTTATTTGAAAGATACTACACATTTTTTAAATGTTTTGGAGGAGTTATCGGATTGGGCAGATCAGGAAAACACTTGGCTCGTTACACTAGATGTCTCTTTGCTATATACTAGTATACCACAAGCAGCTGCAGTTAGTATTATCCGGCAAACGTTAATTTCCCGGGGAGATCTATCAGCCATGCACATCGACTTCCTGTTGGAAATAGCGCAATTGGCCATTTATCAGAATTATTTTACATTTGAGGGAGTAATATATCAGCAGATAGCGGGGGTAGCTATGGGGGCGACTTGCGCCCCCTCAGTGGCAAATTTTTATATGGAGAACTTTGAAACAAGTCACTTACGTAAGTCCCCCTTCATGTCTAATGTCATAACTTGGCGAAGATATATAGATGACGTTTTTTTAATATGGAAAGGGAAGGTGGATTCCCTTGAACAGTTTATATCATGGCTGAATAATCGGGATGACAATATAACTTTCACATCCACATTTCATCAACATCGAATAACCTATCTCGATGTCCAAATAACTAGAGGAGCTCACTGTTGGAATACATCGGTGTTCAAGAAAAGCACAGACAGGAACACGTTCTTGGAGTTTTCTAGTAAACATCCTTATAAGTTGAAACAATCGTTACCGTTTTCGCAGTTCTTGCGGTATCGACGAAATTGTTCAGACACACATGATTATAAAAGACAGGCTAGAAAATTAAAAAAAGACTTTATAAGTAGAGGATACCCGACGATGGTAATACAGAAGGCATATCATAGAGCCCTCTATAACCATAGAGCCGTCCTGTTAAAACAAACCCATAGTGCACGACAAAAGAAAGAAGATAGTGATAATATCAATTTTATAACAGCCTATACTCCATTAAGTTCTAGTATACAAAAACTTATTAACAAACATAAAAATGTCTTAACAACAGTCCCCGGTTTAGAAAAGAAATCCATAAGATGTGTATGGCAACGAGGACGCAACCTCAAGGAATATTTAAGTCCTGCGGTACTCCCCCCAATAAACAAACAGATAACAACAGGAGGACACAAAAGTTGTGGTGTTTGTGACATGTGCACAATTATGGTCGAACAGACACACTTTAACTATCAGGGCCAAATATTCCATTTGAGAACACAAACGACATGCGACTCAGAGGCAGTAATTTACATTCTTGTATGCCCATGTGGATTACATTATGTTGGTAAAACAATTCGTTCATTGCGAGTCAGGTTACGAGAACATAGAAGTAGACTAAAATGCCATCGGCTTGAGGCCCCAATAGTCACGCATTGCCTTTCACAAGGCCACACTTTTGATCAGCTCCGTAGCTTTGCGATAGAACAAATCCAGGTCCCGAAGGGAGGAAAAACATTAGATGAAACTTTGTTACAGCGAGAACAATGGTGGATATATAAGTTACAGACTGTCGTCCCAAAGGGTTTAAATGTATCCCTAGAGTGGACATCTTGTTTGTAGACCATTTTGAAAATTTACAATCTCTGCGGGTATCAGAAAAGAATATGCCACCTTGTTAAATAGATCCAGCACTATACATGGTAGAATAGTGCTGTGCCCTGATAGGATAAGAAGTAGATGAATATCATGAATGGGAAGGTAGAGTTCTGCTTTAATTAGATAAGGAAAGGTAGTGTACGAATGGACGACAAGCATTACATTTTAAATGGATGAGAAATAGATTTAACATTAAGAACAATATGTTAACACTAAGACCGTGGATGAGAGATGGTCTTATATAATATAGATCCATAGTTTAATTGTGAATAGGCTTGATGTAACCATTTGTAACAGCATGAATGAGAAACGTGTGACGTAATCTAGAGGGGTTTAAATATCCAATAGATATACCATCACGCATGCGCGGCGTTTTTTCATAACAGAAAGAAAGAGAGAGAACGCGGGCAGCATGAATACTTGTAAGTAGCTTAAAATTCTAGAGAAATATATCATTGGAACGATTGCTTTTAGATATAGTAGATAGTAGGGTAATAGTATATTGTAATTTTGTGTATTTATAGGTTAAAGGTCTCCTGAAGAAAATTTCTGAAACGCCATTAAGGCGCCGAAGCTGAGCGTCGAGACTCTTGTTTTAAACATATTTTTGTATTGAATCAGTCTACTCGGGGAGTCTTCCTTCAAATAAAAATTTTTGCTTGATTTAAGACACTAGAGAAGAAAACCCGGGCTTGTTTATATATGTTTTGAAAGCATTGAAGAAAAAGGAAAAAAAACAAATAAAAAAGAAGCTTTTTACAAACTTTGATTCTTTGAACGTATGCACTTTATACATATTGATATTTCACGTTCACTAAAATAGACCACAACTAGAAACATTTGTGAGTTCACAAGATCCATTGCATTGACATCTTCAAGGGCCTCTTCTTCCTCCCATGAATCTCAGGTAACTAAACATAAAAGCCGGTCCTCAAAGGGTAGCTCTCCTGCTAAGCATCGAGAGGCCATTGGCATTGCCCTTGAGGGAATCACACTGGTAAAACAGCCCCGCCGGGAGGCCTCGGCTTCCAGAGCATCAATGGGGCTTCAGGATGTTCTCGAGGTCCCAACCTCGAAAGAACTACCTGTGCCATGCTCAGGGGTCCCGGCCGCCTTTACCAGTACTGACACCTAGGCATCGGCAGCGTCGATAGACCAGAGGTTCCTCACTATCGAACGCAGTATCGCAGCTCTTTCAGCTGCGGTATCGTTAGTCCATCGGGCACCGGTGCCAATACCAATGCCGATGCCGGTACCTACACCGATGCAGACACCGGTATCAGTACCGACCCCGGTTGAAATTCTTCCCACGTCATCCTTGGCTGGAATCGATAGATCGGTATCGGATCATCTCGGTACCGATTTCGATCGATACCGGGACCGTGCTTTGCATCATGGTCAAGAATACTTCGAATCCTCCGATTCTGAAGATTCTGACAATTCTGGTACTAGAGGTTTTCTCCCAGAAGATCCCCTTTTCTCCCCAACGCAGAATGTCACCTCCAGAAGACGTGTCTTTTCAGGATTTTATCTGTGATATGGCCAAAGGACTGTCAATCACAGTGGCTCCTGAAGAAGAGCCCAGAGCAAAGAAATTGGAAATTCTCCAATATCCTAAAGCTCCAAAGGAGGCAGCCACTTTGCCCATCCACGAAATTCTGCATAACTTAATGCTCAGGATGTGGGAAACACCTCTGACCACATCTCCTCATTCTAGGAGACTTGATACTATGTATCGAGTTCCACTATATCCACGATTTCAAAAGACTCAGCTGCCTCACCACTCAATGGTGGTGGAGTCAGCCATGTGTAGGATGACAAGTGCAAAGAGGCATGCATCCAATCCCCCAAGTCGTGAATGTAGGACTCTGGATGCTTTTGGGCGCCGAACCTTTCAGGCTTCCATGCTTTCGGCTAGGATCAGTTCTTATATGCTATATATGGGAATGTTCCTAAAGGAGGTTACAGGAGACTTGGAGCTCATGAGCCCATTTCTTCCAGATGACAAGACTTTCTTGCTCTAGTTAAACATGCTCAGGATGTCTCCAAGTTTGTCAATCGTGCAGCCTTTGCTTTGAATGCATAAGCAGAACCTCTGCTATTGCCATTGGTGCACGACGGATTGCCTGGCTTCAGGCTTTAGACTTGGAGACTTGGGTACAGGACAAGTTAGGCAGCATCCCTTGCACAGGAGAGAATCTCTTTGGCAAGAACTGGCAGGAGAAGGCTAACGAGTTAGATGCTGACAATACTACTCTGGATAGATTGTCAAAATCTACAGCCACTCCAGCCAAAAGAAAGCCTTATAAAAAAAAACCCTCTTTCAGCAAAAAGAGGAAATTTTATCCTTCCTATACCCAGCAGAGTCAGACTCAGGGTCAGGTTGCCCAAAAGGGACAAACTAGACAGCAAAAGAAGCCAAAAGGCCCGAGAGCCCAACCAGCTCTGCAGGTTCAGCCCCCTCAAGGGCTTTGACGCCTTCCTAGAGAGCTTAGCCATCCTGCCTCTGAGGGGTCCCCAACCCCCCAGTATTCCAGGCAGGTTATGCCACTTTGCCAACAGATGGCATCAGATAACAGAAGAAGATTGGACTGTCCATTGTAGGAGAGGGGCACAAACTCCATTTCCACAGCATGCCCCCTCCTACAATTCTAAGGCAATTCAATTCTCAAACCTCCGCAGACAATCTGCTAGATCGCGAGGTCTCAACACTTCTTGCCCAAGGGGCAATAGAAGAGGTACCCATTCTTCAACGGGGTGCAGGATTCTATTCCCCCTATTTTCTTATTCCAAAGAAAACAGGAGGACACAGACCCATTCTAGACCTCAGAGAATTGAACAAATACCTATTCCGAGAGAAGTTCAAAATGATTTCTCTTGAAACTCTTCTGCCATACCTTCAAAGCCAGGATTGGCTTTGCTCTCTAGACTTAAAGGATGCATACACTCACATTCTGATCCATCCGGATCACAGGAAATTCTTACGATTCCTTTTCAAGGGAAAACATTTCCAGTACAGGGTTCTTCCCTTTGGTCTGGCTTCAGCACCAAGGGTATTCACGAAATGCATGGCAGTAGTAACTGCATTTCTGCAAATGCTGGGGATATTCGTCTTCCCTTACTTAGACGACTGGCTCATTCAAGCCCCTACAGTGGCAGAGGCCAGCATTGCACTGTCTCGCACAAAGCGAATCCTCCAATACTTGGGATTGGTAATAAACTTCCCAAAATCCCAACTTGTTCCTTCCCAATGCCTGGAATTCATAGGGGCCTGTCTAGATACCAGACAGGCAAAGGCTTTTCTTTCACAGGCCCGGTGTCTTCGCATAATGCAACTAGCGTCTCAAGCAGCAGGGAAATCTTCCCTAACTGCTCTGGAGCTGCTACAGTTGCTGGGACATATGGCATCCACAGTTCATGTAGTCCCATATGCTCTTCTCCACATGCGAGCAGCTCAGTGGACCCTATCCACACAGTGGACACAGGCCACAGGACATTTATCAGACAAAATAGTAAACTCTCATCGACTAATTTTGTCCCTCCAATGGTGGCAATCACTACAAAATCTGACAGTGGGGTCTCCTTTCCATCAATCCCTCTTTCAGGCTACCTTAACAACAGATGCATTGGGGAGCACACCTGAATCGTCTCTCTACCCAGGGAACCTGGACTCCACAGGAGGCTGGTCTACACATAAACCTCCTGGAACTCAGAGCAATCTATTTAGCTCTTCGAGTATTCCACGCCCAGCTCAGCTACAAGACGGTCCTAGTCCAGACGGACAATCAAGTAGCCATGTTCTATGTGAACAAGCAGGGCGGGACAGGCTCTCTGTCGTTATGCAACAAAGCTTTACGACTGTGGGCCCTCGCCAGAGAATATCAAATTCACCTTCTGGTGGTATATCTTCCAGGCATTCAAAACCTTTGGGCAGACAAACTCAGTCGAGTACTGTTGCCTCACGAGTGGTCCCTCCACCTAGATCAGGTGGCAAAGATATTTCGTCTCTGGGGCACTCCAGACATAGACCTCTTTGCAAGTCCACTGAATGCCAAACTCCCCTGGTTCTGTTCCAGAATTCCGGCTCACAATTGTCAAGCAAGGGATGCCTTTCTCCTTCACTGGGGTCAGGACTTCCTTTATGCCTTCCCATCCATTCCCCTCATCCCTAAAACACTCTTCAAGCTTCAGAGAGACAGGGGTCGCATGATTCTCATAGCACCACGATGGCCACGCCAGGCATGGTATCCCCTGCTTCTACATCTCTCTCGAGCTGCGCCTCTGGAGTTGGTGCATGCTCCAGATCTCCTTTCCCAAGAGGACGGGACACTATGGCACCTGAGTCCCCAGTCCCTGCATCTCACGGCCTGGTTGCTGAAGGCTTAGACCTCCAGGATTTCAACCTTTCCCAACAGGTAAAGGATATCCTTCAGGCTTCTAGAAAACTTTCCACAAGATGATCTTATGCCTTCAAGTGGAAACGTTTTACTATATGGTGTTCCAAGAAGGGATTAAACCCCCTTGTCATACCTTTAGAATTGATACTAGAGTATCTTCTTCATTTATCGAATTCTGGTCTAAAGACCAATTCGGTAAGAGTCCATCTTTTGTGCAATTGCAGCTTCTTATAAGCCTCTGAATGGACAACCAATTTCCTTTCATCCACTCATATCCAGATTCATGAGAGGTCTTCTGTTAACCAAACCTCCCATTAAGCCACCACCGGTGGCGTGGGATCTAAATCTAGTTGTCGGGCAGCTCACGAAGCTGCCTTTTGAGCCTTTAGCTACTACAACCCTTAGGTTTTTGACCTGGAAGGTCATCTTCCTAATTGCAATCACCTCTGCACGTCGCATTAGTGAACTGCAAGCCTTAGTGGCTGATCCTCCTTATACTAGGTTTCATCATGATAAGGTTGTTCTTAGAACTCATCCACACTTTATGCCAAAGGTGGTTTTGCCTATCTTCCTGTATTTTTTCCGAGGCCTCACGCCTCTAATGCAGAAAGAAATCTTCACATTTTGGATTGTAAAAGAGCCTTAGCATTATCTCCAGGAACAAGCAGGAATGAGTCTTCACATATGGGTACGTCGGTACCGATGGAGTCTGCGCGGGAACGCTCCCCAGTGTCCAATTAGAACGCTTTTGGGAGCATCCCACCATGCCTTTGTGCTGCCTTCCCGCCTTTCCTAACTGCCTCTCCTCAGTTTTTGTTTTTCTGCGGAGCCGGCAGGACATACTCCTGTCACCGCAGAAAATTCTTCCTTTATTTTTGTTTTTTCTTGTGGTCGCGTCTACCTTCCCTCAACGCACCGGTACCGCCGGTGTTTTCTTCTTTCTTTCTCCTACAAATTTTTTCTTTTGTAGGGAATTTTTCCCTGTTTAGTGCCTGATGGTTTTTCGGCCTGCTAGGCCTCTCCTCTTTCCTTCATGGAAACGCCAGCCACTATCCCTAAAACATGTTTCAACTGTGGCGGTACCAAATTAGTTTTAGACACCCATAACTGATGCCTTCCATGTTTGGGTCCTGACCACTATCCGCTGGAGTGTCCCTCCTGCAGTAGTATTTCCAGAAGAAGTCTTCAGCATTGAGCTCAACTCAATTCACGGTTCCTATCAGACCTGAGGGTTCCAGCTACAATTTCTTTTTCACAGGATCAGGTAACCAAACAAAAGTCTGTAAAGACTAGCCAGTCCTCGGGTGGTAGATCTCATGTTCACCATCGAGATGCCTCTGGCCTTGCCCCCGAGGACAAATTGGCTTTAAAATCCCGGCGGGAGTCTTCGGCCTCCAAAGCATTAATGGGGTTTCAGGTTGTTCCCGGGGGTTTTACCTCTGCGAACATACCTGAGCCATGCTTGGTGGTGGTATCCGCTTTGAGCGGTGCCGGTACCCTGGCATCGGCAATGGTGTTGGATGAAACATTCCACACCGATGATCGCAGTCTAGCGCTCTCGGTATCTTCTGTGTCGCTAGAGTCGCTACAGACCGATCTTCCAGCATCGGTATCGATTCCGGTACAGATTCTGGTATCCACGTCGGTACCCTCCAGGTCTGTTTCGATAGACTCGCTGCTTTCGATGCCGAGTCTAGAATCGATCTCTAGCCTGGACGATTGGGTACCGACTCGTCTCGGTATCGATCTCAGACGGTGCCGAAGACATTGTCCCGGAGATCAAAGTCTGCCGCTCTCGGTACCTTTGGTACCGTTAAACTCACCTCAGACTTATCTTCCGTACCAACGACTATCCTTTCCGGACAATCCGATGCTCTACCCTTTCGGGTCTTGTACTCCAATGGATCAATCCATTAGTGCCAAGACTAGATCTTTAACAGATCTAACCTTTACTCCTCATGATAGAGGATCCCCTTCTGGGGAAATTTCTTTTCAAGCATTCCTGCTTGATATGGCAAGGTTACTTGCCATTTCTGTACCTGATCAAGATCCTGCACCAGGGGATTCAGAGCTTCTGCATATCCCTGAGAATCCAAAGGAGGTCATCATGCTTCCTTTGCATCAAACCTTACAGGATCTTTTACTTAGAATGTGGGAAACTCCCTTAAAGGTATCCCCACCTTCAAGGGCCCCTGACTCTCTGTACAAGGTGCCCCCTTCTCCAGGTTTTCAAAAGACTCAACTTCCACATCATTCTATTGTTGTGGAATCAGCAATGAGGCGTGTTAAAAGTGCTAAAGGACACTCTTCTTATCCACCAGGTCGTGAGTCTAGAACTTTAGATGTCTTTGGACGTAAAAGCTTCCAGGCATCCATGTTTTCAACAAGAATTCTCTCATATATTTTCTATATGGGACTATCTCTTGAAGAGGTCACAAACAGTTTGCTGTTTTTGACTCCTTTTCTTCAAGATCACAAAAGAGCAGACTACTCTTTACTGGTTAGTCATGTTCAAAATATCTCTAGGTTTCTTACTCGTGCTACCCTGGACTGTTTTGAGTCTGTTAGCAGATCTTCTGCTATAGCCATAGGGGCACGGCGCATGGCTCCAAGCTTCTGACTTGGATAAATGGGTACAAGAAAGGCTGGGAAATACTCCTTGTACTGGGGAGAATCTCTTTAACAAAGAGACTTTACGCCAAGCTGCTCAGTTAACCACTGACACTATTGCTTTCAAAGGTTTGTCAACACCTTCCTCTATCCCAGGTGGTAGGAAATCTTCTACCAAACTTTATTCCCCCAAGGGGAAAAAGTTTTATCCTTTCTCTACCCATCATACAGCTGTTTCCAAACAAGGGAAACATCAAACCAGGCTAAAGAAACCACAACCTCAACCGCTTCAGCAAACCCAGCAGCCGCAGGGTTGCTGATAGACTCTTCACTGAATCCTCCTTCTTGTTTTGAGGTTTAGAACCTGTAGTTTGCTTCTTCTCATTACAAGCATCTACATCGGTTCCATCCTAAATTTTACACATGTCTCTCTATAAAGAGACATCCTGGCTTTTAGCTCATAGAGCTTCTTAGGATGATTATGCCTTTGCCTTTGACAGTTTCTCCTGTATCAGCATGTCTCATACTACTTTTTCAAAGATTTACTCCATCGTAAGTCTTTTTCAACTCTGTCCCTCTTACTAAGACATTTTGGTCTGTAAGAGTGATACCACTTAACTGAAGGCTTATCCCTAAGCCCCTGAGTTTCTTTTCAGAGTTGTCTCCCCCTTGCATTCTTGTTTTGTGGCAGCTTCTCAAACAATGACGGAGTCTTACCACTCCTACTTATGTCTATAGGTCTTTTTCCAATCTTGGGACCTAAGATTTGTTCTGCTGCCTTAACAATAGTTAGAAAGCAAGGGCTCTTAGTGGTTAAACCACTGACTTGCTGACCAAGCAACCAGGGCTTGATCTCCAATATCGATCTTTTCTGGCCTTACTACTAAGTCCCAGACAGGCTAAGAACCTTTTCTGGCTTTATTGTTGCAGACACATCAGCATACCTTCTATCCTTAGCCTTCCCCAATCCTTGGGATTTGGCGGAGTAGTTAAGGTTACATACTGGCTCTTAAACAACCAGTGTTTTCTTCTAACCAACCTGCAACATGCTCTCTGCATTTCTACAGAGCAGCTCTGCACTATGGGCCCTTGCTAGACAGCAAATAATTCCAGATGGTTAGGAAGGGCTTTACCTAGTCATGACTACTGTGTTCTTCCCTACCCTTACCATTTCCATTAAAGTCTCCTTCTTCAATAAAGGACACAGGCCTTTAATTAAGTGAAGACCTAAAGAATTATCCAATCCCCTGGGTTAGTTCACATCCCCAATGGACCCCTTCACCAGGGATGGTTTTCTTTTAGTAACAGCCAGTCCTTGTCTTCTATTTTCCTTCCATCCTCAATTCTTCATGGGGTAATTCATATTGAGCGCAAGAATGCATCATACTCATTTTACCCTCATAGAAGGAGTAAATATGGTATCTTATTTTCTCCAGGACCAAGCAGGAAGTCAGTCCTCTCTTATGGGTGTCATCGACGCCGATGAAGCCCCAGCGGAGCATTTCCCCAGCTTTCCATGAAAGCCTTTGGGAATGCTGGCACGCATGTGCGATTCCCTTCCCGCCTAAAGGTGCCATCTTACCTCAGTCTCTTTTTTTTTCCGTGAAGCCCATCGGACGTGTGTCCTTTTTTCCCGGAAAAGAGAAGTTTTTTTCTTGGCGTTATTTCGCTTTTTTCCTCGGATTCGACGTCGGTTCCCCTCCCACCGGGTTCGGTACACCGGTATCGAATCCCCTTTTTCGGTTTTTGCCTTTAGTGGCTAGGCGCTCGCGCCAAATCTTTTTCTTTTTCCCTGGAAGGCCAGTCCTTTGACCTCGTGGGGACCCTTTTCTCCCCGATGTCTTCCAGCGGTTTCAAAAAGTGTGATCGGTGTAAAAAGATAATGTCTCTCACCGACACACACGACTGCTGCCTTCGGTGACTTGGCCCGGATCACGATTCTAAAACGTGCGGGCCATGTGGAAAAATGTCTTCCAAGGCCCTCCGAAGTCGTCAGCAGCAAAGTGAAAGGCTTTTCTCGGACTCGGCCTCTGCCCGGGCCCGGACCTCGTCTGAGGCCTCGACATCTCGGGATTCCGATCCCGAGAAGCGTCGGAGCTCCTCGGACAGGGGGTCCCCCGACCAGGAACGTAAGAGGAAGAAGCGGCTCGCGAGGGCGGCGCCGGAGGAGGTCCCTGAGCCCTCGAGGGCCAGGTCTAAGACCCCCGACCGTCGTCCCGGGCCCATGGACCAGGAGAAGCCAGCTAAAGTTCCTCGCATGGAGCCGGAGTCTGCTGGACACGTAAGTCCTGTTGTCCTTGTGGACTCGCCTCCCCGAGTACCAACGTCGGGCCCGGCGCCGCTGGGGCCCAAGTCGGCGGCTGCTGCGTCACCCGAGCTGAGTCTCAGGTTGACAGCCTTGGAGAGCAGAATGTCTGCCTTCATGGATCAGCAGCGGGCACTGATGGCCAGCCTGTCTGGCGCATCTGCCCCGACCACCGGGACATCGACTTCGAAGTCGACCCCGGAGACCGATCCGATACTCGAGTCCCTTGCGGCTCGAGGTCGTCCTCGGTCGAGGTCTCCACCGACCTCCCTTTCGGGGCCGAGGTTCTCGACGCCGGTGCCACCGGCGTCGGGGCGGGTGCCTAGAGGCCCCACGGGCTCGGACCTTGACTCGACATCGGACGAGTCTGCTTGGGAGACCGAAGACGAGGAGTCTCCTGACACCTTCAAGACTAGGTGTGTCCCTTCGGACTCACCCGAGTCTGAGCCCCGGAGTAGATCCCCTCCGGAGGATACTAGGTTCTCGGAGTTTGTCCGTGATATGGCCGCTGCCTTGTCTATCTCGACTGACCCCGAGGAAGAGCCTCAAGCCGAAGAGCTCGATGCTCTGCAGTATGACTCTCCTCCGAAGGAGTCCTTTACTGTACCGGTTCCTCCGATGCTGGAACGGCTCCTCTTCCGGATATGGGAGGCACCGGCCTCGGCGCCGGTTTTGAGCAAGCGAGTCGATTCCATCTGTCGGCTCCGGAAGAGTCCTGGCTTCCAGAAAGCACAGCTACCACACCATTCCATGGTTGTGGAATCGGCCATGCATCGTCTGAAGAGTCAGAAGATGCACTCCGCGGTGCCTCCTGGTAGGGAGGCCCGAAGCTTTGATGGCGTCGGTAGAAATTGCTTTCAGGGCTCGATGCTTGCTTGCCGTGTCCAGACTTACCAGCTGTACATGGGCATGTATTTACGAGACCTGGCCAAGGAGTTGGCTGGATTCTCTGCTGGTCTCTCCGGGGAACCCTTGCAGAGTTTTAAGTCCTTGTCTTCGAGGATCCGGGAATGCTCTGAGTTCATGTCCCGTGCCGCCTACGATGGCTTCGAGGCTTCGGCCCGAGTAGCGGCAGCCGGCATCGCAGCTCGACGCCAGGCATGGCTGCAGTCATCGGACCTCGAGCCATGGGTTCAGGACAAGTTGGTCAATGTCCCTTGCCGAGGTGAAAACCTTTTTGGCAAGCCTGTGGCCGAGAAGGCCGCCCAGCTCGAGACAGAGCACCTCATGAGGACTAGGCTGTCGAGGAAGACCTCTGCTCTTCTCATAAGAAGAAGGGCTCGGGTAAAAAGTCCTTTTACCCGAGAAAGGGCACTGCCTACAAACAGTACCCTCGGTATCAGGCTGCCCAAGCTGCCCCCCAGGGTCAGCAAGCCAAGGGCCAGGGTAATGGGCCCCGTAGGCAGAGGGCCCCCAAACCTCAGGCCCCTGCTCCCACTCAGCAGGGTGGGGTTTTTTGACTCCTTGAGTATAGCCATAGCTCCCTTGCAGACCCAGCCCTGCACAGGAGGCCGCCTAGCCTTGTTCGCCCACCGGTGGCCCTTGATAACCCAGGACAGTTGGGTGCTGGACATAGTCCGTCGAGGCTATGCCCTGCATTTTCACCAACTACCTCCGCCACACTTCCCAGGGGAACCTTTCCGGCCTCCCCTGCACACAGCCCTTCTCCTCCAGGAGCTAAAAGGTCTGTTGCTGGACAAGGCGGTGGAGCCTGCCTCCCCACTTCCAAGGTCACGGATTTTACTCCAGGTATTTTCTGGTGCCAAAAAGAACCGGTGGTCTTCGACCCATTTTGGATCTCAGAAACCTAAACAAGTTTCTAGTAAAAGAAAAGTTCAAGATGCTTACTCTTGGAAGTCTTCTGCCCTACCTCCAGCAGGGAGATTGGCTATGCTCTTTAGATCTAAAGGATGCTTACACTCACATCCTTATTCATCCAGACCACAGAAGGTACCTCAGGTTCATTGTGGGAGGAAACCATTATCAGTACAGAGTACTTTTAGACTGACCTCCGCTCCCAGGGTCTTTACCAAGTGCCTGGCAGTGGTGGCAGCCTACCTGAGAAATCAGGGCATCTTTGTGTTTCGTTACCTAGACGACTGGCTCATCAGAGGCCAGACTTCCCTAGAAGTTCAGCAGGCCACCAGCAGGACCATAGAACTGCTCCAAAAGGTGGGCTTTGTCATCAACTTCGCAAAGTCCACTTTGCTCCCCTCCCAGAACTTGGAGTCATAGGAGCAAGGTTGGATTCTCAGCTGGCAAGAGCATTCTTACCAGTGGACCGAGCACAAAGGCTCATGGACCTCGCAAGCAAGTTTCTGCACAGGTCCCTGGTCTCCGCCAGACTCTGTCTCAGGCTTCTGGGCCACATGGCATCGACAGTAAAGGCGACCCCAAATGCCAGGCTCAATATGAGACCTGCCCAGTGGTGCCTTTGGCTCAGTGGTCACAAGCCTCAGTCAGTCTCAGAGACAGGATCAGAGTGTCCCACTGTTTCCTGGCCTCCCTCACCTGGTGGTTACACCCCCCCAATCTGCTGGTGGGGGTGCCCTTTCAGTTCCCACCTCATACAGTGGTACTGACCACCGATGCCTCTCTGCAGGGTTGGGGAGCACACTGCCTAGACAAGTGCACCCAGGGCCTGTGGTCTCATTGGGAGGCGTCCCAGCAGATCAATCTACTGGAACTCAGAGCTATCCGCTTGGCCCTCAAGGCCTTTACTGCTTCCCTGGCACAACAGTCTGTCTTGATCCAGACAGACAACCAGGTAGCCATGTTCTATGTGAACAAACAGGGCGGGACTGGTTCCCAGCCCCTTTGTCAGGAGGCCCAGGACCTCTGTTCCTTTGCCCTGAAACACAACATGCTCCTCAAAGCAGTCTATCTTCCAGGCCAGGAGAATTACCTGGCCGACAGATTGAGCAGGATTCTGCAACCACACGAGTGGCAGCTACATCCTTTAGTGGTTCAAAAGATTTTCTTGAGATGGGGGCTTCCCTCCATAGACCTGTTTGCCAGTCCACTGAACAACCAGCTGCCAAGGTTCTGCTCCAGGCAACAGCATCCTCTGAGAGTAGCAGCAGATACTTTTCTGATTCCCTGGACTCAGGGCCTGCTCTATGCGTTTCCTCCCACCCCTCTGGTGGACCGAACACTGTTCAAGATTCTCCAAGACAGGGCCTCTGTCCTCCTGGTAGCTCCCAGGTGGCCAAGGCAGCCTTGGTTCCCCCTCCTGCTTCAACTGGCGGTGGATCTGCTTCTGCCTCTGGGATTGCAACCTGACCTTCTCTCTCAGGATCAGGGCTCCTTGCTGCATCCCAATCTCAAAGCTCTCAATCTGATGGCATGGAGGCTGCAAGGGTAGTGTTAGCTCCCTGGGGCCTGCCTCCCGAGGTACAGGACGTTCTCCTAGCCTCCAGGAAACAATCCATTAGGAAGACTTATGCTCTCAAGTGGAAAAGGTTCTCTGTGTGGTGTCAGCTACGTGCTGAAGATCCTTTCTCCTGTACTGTGTCAGTAGTCCTTCAGTACCTGCTGCACTTGTCCAATCAGGGTCTCAAGTTCAACTCTGTTCGGATCCACCTCTCTGCTTTGGCAGCTCACCACTCCCTAGTTGAGGGCCTTACCTTGTCTGTGCACCCTTTGGTGTCTAGGTTTCTCAGAGGCTTGCTCCTGCTCAAACCTCCCATACGTCCTCCTGCTCCTGAGTGGGAGCTGAATGTGGTCTTGCAGCAGCTGACTCGCCCACCTTTTGAGCCTATGGCTACTTGCCCTCTACGCTTCCTTTCCTGGAAGACTCTCTTTCTGATAGCCCTTACTTCGGCTAGAAGGGTGAGTGAGCTTCAGGCCTTGATCTGTGATAGGCCTTACACCAGGTTCTATAAAAACAGGGTGGTCCTCAGGACTCACCCTAAGTTCCTTCCTAAGGTTGTCTCCTCTTTCCACCTCAACCAGGAGGTGGTTCTTCCTACTTTCTTCCCTAGGCCTCATGCAAGTCAGGCTGAAACAGTTCTCCATATCTTGAACTGTAGGAGGGCCTTATCCTTCTACCTTGAGCGTACGCAGGGTCACAGGAAAGCTTCTCAGCTCTTCCTTTCTTTTGACCCCAATAACTTGGGGAAGCCTGTGTCCAAGCATACCTTGTCCATCTGGGTGGCTGACTGTATCACCTGGGCTTACAAGGCGGCTGACCTTCCTTTGCAGGGTAGGGTCACGGCCCACCGTGTGAGGGCAATGGCTGCATCAGTGGCTCACCTCCGCTCTGTCCCATTGCAAGACATCTGCAGGGCTGCTACTTGGTCTTCAAGCCAGACATTTGCAGCCCACTACTGTCTGGAGAGGGAGTCCCGTAGGGACAGTGCTTTTGGCCAGGCAGTACTCCGGAATCTCTTTGAGGTCTAGGCAACTCCTGCCCTCTGGTTGGGCTACCTGTGGAGGGTGTGTCCTTGCAAAGCCTTTCCTGTGTTGCCGAGACTAGAGGGAGTTCTCTTGTTCAGCCTGGGTTCCTGGTAGCCTAGAGCTGGGGAGTCACCCATAAGTGAGGACTGACTTCCTGCTTGTTCCTGGAGAAAGAGTAGTTACTCACCTGTAACAGGTGTTCTCCAGGAGCAGCAGGAATCAGTCCTCACTACCCTCCCTCCTCCCCTTGGAGTTGCAGTTGTACATAGTTTAATTTTTACATTTTTGTGTGCTGTTCTTAGCTATCTCATTTGACTGAGGTAAGATGGCACCTTTAGGCGGGAAGGGAACCGCGCATGCGTGCCAGCATTCCCAAAGGCTTTCATGGAAAGCTGGGGAAATGCTCCGCTGGGGCTTCATCGGCATCGATGACACCCATAAGTGAGGACTGATTCCTGCTGCTCCTGGAGAACACCTGTTACAGGTGAGTAACTACCCTTTCATTGCATCTTCTTCTCCAGCTGCCATGCTGGAGTTATGGAAGGATCCAGACTTACTGTCTGCGGATTAAAAGCATCCTCTGCACTTTTTTCATGTAGGCCTCCATTCCTGGTTATTCAAGGGCTAGAGTTCTTAGAGGACTCTGGACTTCTCCTTGTCAGTGAGAGCACTCCCTTAGCTCTCCTACTCATAACCAGGGAGAATGGATTCTCTAAACATCTCCTCAAGCAGGTATTTCCCTTCTTGTTATTAGATGAATCTTTCTCTCTCCACATATCCCTATGTGGGGACATGGATATATATATATATGTATACATGTATATAGACATATGCGTGTCTGTGCCCATATATATATATATATATTCATATAAATAGATATATCTGTATTTACCTATCTATATGTATATTGCAATATATATATAGATAATATAATATAATATAGATAATATATATATATTTCCTATACGGCCCCGACAGATAGTCACTATCCCTTTCAGTGCTGCTCCAGCATGCTTAGGGTTCTACATAAACAACCACTTCCTTGTGGTAGTTAAAGGGTTTTCCCACCATGACCGTTCAGTTTAGGTACATCTGAAGCCCTCCATGTACCATCCTTTTCCCTAAGTGACTTCAGTTAGGAAGGACAGTCTGAATCTTCAGAAAATAGGAGGCTACAATGCCTCATACTTCTGTCCTTCTTTGTTATCGGATATAGGGATCTTCAAAGCCCCTCTTCTCCTATAAGAACTATGTCTCTTTAAGGTCAAAAGAGCTTCAGGCTTATCTAATAGGGACTTCCGCGTTTTCCCGCAAAAGTCCTGCCTCATTGAACTACCCCAGTTTTCCCTGGGACTTTTTCTCACCCTAAGGTTCAGACCTCAACCCGTCTTTTGCACAGTTTATTTACCTCTGCTCTACATTGAGGTACTCCTTGAGAATATTCTGCTGGTTCATATTAGCAGATCCATATGAACCTTCATAAACTTTTTTCAATACCACCAGGTGAGGTCCATATGGGTATATTGCAGTTCAATATTTACTACTAGATATTATCCACACAGGGTCTCCTATCTAGGCGTCCTGTTTCGTCCAGCTTTTCCATAGCACATCTTTTTAGTCCAACTCCTACCCTCCATCCCCATGATGCCTGGGGTTCTGTCAAATAGCATGGCCTTTTTCAGATTCGCATCATGCTGGGACTCCTCCAGGCATCTCAGCGTGGGAGTCCCCATATGTGAAGACTCATTCCTGCTTGTTCCTGGAGATAGCACAGTTACTTACCTGTAACAGGTGATCTCTGGGAACAGCAGGAATAAGTCTTCACAACCCACCCACCTCCTCTAGGAGTTGTATTTCTCTATCTCTATCTTTCCCCTCTCTCTCTCTCTTTGTCTCAGCTTTAAAACTTAACCGAGGAGAGGCAGTTGGGAAAGGCGGGAAGGCAGCACGCAGGCGTGGTGGGATGCTCCCAAAAGCGTTCTAATTGGTCGTTGGGGAGCGTTCCCGCGCAGACTCCGTCGGTACTGACGTACCCATATGTGAAGACTTATTCCTGCTGTTCCCAGAGATCACCTGTTACAGGTAAGTAACTGTACTTTACCTACAGAGAACACAGCAACATAGAAAGTCCTCACAACTTTTTATAGCTTTTGACTCTAGTCATTTGGGACTTCCAGTCTCCAAAAGAACTTTATCTAAATGGATTGCCCAATGGATATCCTTTGCTTATGAGAGTAAGGGTCTTCCTCTTCTGGGCCATGTCACAGCTCATAACGTGAGAGCCATGGCAACTTCCATGGCTAATCTCCACTCTGTGTCTATCGATGACATTTGTCGAGCAGCCACCTGGGCTTCGGTACACACCTTCACAGCCCACTACTGTCTGGATAAAGCTTCCCGTCAGGATGCCTTCTTTGACCAAGTTGTTCTTCAAAATCTCTTTCAGACCTAATTCAATTCCTACCCACCAACCCTGGTGGAATGCCAGAGATCCATGGGAGGAAGGATGCCTACCTTTCTAAGGTGGCACCTTCCTGGGGCTATCTCCCTGGCATCTTCAGCTAGGGAGTCCCTATATGTGAAGACTACATTCCTGCTTGTTCCTGGAGATAACGTAGTTACTCACCTGTAACAGGTGATCTTCGGGAACAGCAGGAATTTAGTCTTCACAACTCACCCACCTCCCCTAGGAGTTGTCTCTCTATCTCTTTGTCTCTTTCCTCTCTCCCTCTATCCTTTCACTCAGCTACAAACTTAACTGAAGAGGGACAGTTGGAAAGGCGGGAAGGCAGCACGCATGTGCTGAGGGATGCTCCCAAAAGCGTTCCTATTGGACGTTGGGGAGCGTTCCCGCGCAGGCTACGTCGGTACCGACAATACCCATATGTGAAGACTAAATTCCTGCTGTTCCCGGAGATCACCTGTTACAGGTGAGTAACTACGCTTTCGTTCCTTGGGTGAACGGAGGAGAGTTTGCAGGCTATTCAAACGGCTGTCCTTAGGGTTACAAGGCAATGACAGTTTCATTCAAGCAGCAGCAGAATTCTGAAAGACCTCGAGGTGAGTGCTGCTTTGAGCCTTTGTTTAGCAGCGCTGTGGCTAGTAGGGCTGCCGTTTTTTAACGGCGAATTTAAAACATAATATTTTGAGCTTCTGAGTGTGTTTTCAGCCATTGGGTAGACCATTAGATATTCTTGGTGTCAGCTCCGTTGTTTTTTTTCGGTGCGGTGTTTGCGGGCCGTTTTTCTGTCTTCGGGTGTACTAGCAGAGTGTTAATATGTTTTTAACAGCTTTTAGAGTGTGTTCAGTGGTTTCTTTTGACTGTTTAAGTTTCAAGATAGCATCATTTTTAGGTTTAAATTTAGTTTATTCAGTGTGTTTATTTTAAAGGGGGAGATACAAAAAAAAAGAATATATAGAAGGCAGCTTTATTTCTTTTGAGCTGAGTTTTATTTGTGATTGATGCCTTCGCGTCAACAGTGTCTTGTGTGCGGGTCACTTAGGGGCGCAGTTTCAGACGCGGGGGTTTGTTGCGGTTGCGCTACTGAAATAATATGGAGCAGGAGATTCAGGAGAGGAGTCAGTCTCCACCTAAAGCGGTGGAGGAAGAATCTCTTCTGAAGGCTTCATCTGTGCCTCTAATGGTGAATCCAGCAGTGTCATCTAGTGCAGGTGCTCCAACAGGCCAGGCGTTGGATTTAGGAAGTTTTTCACGAGACTTTGTTTTGATGATGCACCAGGCTTATTGTTTGCGTCAGCAAGGCCAGTCATCTCTTGCACGGCCAGCTTCAGATAATCTGGTAGGTAGTCTAGTGAGACCTCTTAAAAGGGCACGGTCTTTGGAGGATCAGCATTTGGTTTTAGATTGTCCGGATGCAGATGATATGGAGTTAGATCCAGAATTTGGAATGGAGGATCTTGAGCAAGGTTAAATTCAGGAGCCTGAAGATCAGGCGAGGATTATAAGAGTCTTTCGAAAAGAGGAGTTGACAGCGCTTATTACTGAATCCCTTCAGGCACTTAGTCTTCCTTTGGTTCAACCAACAGAGGAAGAAGGTTTGGAGGATCCCCTTTTCTAAGAAGTGCGTCAAACTCAAGCTGTATTTCTGGTGCATAGAGTAGTTAAACAAATGATTCAAGGTGATTGGGATTTTCCAGATGCTGGTTTGTGGGGTGTTAGGTCAATGAATTGGCTTTATCCGTTTGCTGATCAAGAAAGGGAGATGTTTCATTCTCCACGTATAGATGCAGCGGTTTCTGCGGTTACATGGAAGATGACTATTCCGGTAGAAGGCAGCATGGCATTGAAAGATGTACAGGATAGAAAGGTGGATGGTTTGTTGAAGCAAGCTTTTGAGGCTAATGCTCTGTTGCTGCAAGCTTCCATTTGCGGAGTTTGGGTAGCAAGGGCTTGTCTAAGGTGGTCGCAGGGTTTACAGCAGACGACATTGCAATAACAGGAGAGTTCAGCAGATGTGGCACGGCTTGAGTCGGGGTCGGCTTACTTAGCTGATGTGCATTATTTATTTATTTATTTATTTATTTATTACAAATTCTTATATACCGCGCTATTTGGCATCAGCGCGGTTTACATTATAACACAACGACCATAACAACATGCTGTTTGGTTTTACATCGAACAGGGGTCCAAACTTGGATAACAGGGGTAACTATATACATGAGATTTTTACATAGTAAAGAGTAGCTTGGATAACAGGGTTGATTATATACATGAGATATTTACATGGCAATGAGTGGGTGAAATAACATAATGAACGTGAGGGTTGTTTCTTAGAGTGGGTCATCTCATTATGATTTAATCAGAGCTTTAGCAAATAGTATGGCTTCATTGGTGGCCACACGTCGTTATCTTTGGTGTAGAAATTGGGCGGAGGATAGTTCCACTAAGTCTCGTCTTAGTAAACTTCCTTTTAAAGGGAAGTTGTTGTTTGGAGACGATCTTGACAAATTGGTCAAGGATTTGGGGGAATCAAAAGGCGGACGCTTGTCGGAAGATAGACCGAAGCAAGGTCATTTTCAACCAGCTGTGCGAGGTCAGTTTCGGGACTTCAGCCGTTTTCGTCCCTCACGCTTTGGAGGTTTTCAAAGAGGAAGATTTGCTTCACGAGGTCAAAGTTTTCAGGGCTTTAGAGGGGCGGGAAAAGGTTTTACAAGTTCCTGTGCCACAGCGCTTAGAAAGTCACAATGAAGCGAGGCGGGCCCAGGCAGGTTTTTCTGGCCTGGGTCCAGATAATGTCCAATCAGTGGGTGTTAGAGGTCATTCAAAAAGGTTATGCGCTCAAGTTTGCTCATCCAATACTAGACTCTTTTGTTCTCTCTCCTTGCAGAGGGCAGGAAAGAGCGACTGCGGTTCGGCAGACGTTGGACCGTCTTCTTCAATCGGGAGCAGTGGTTCCGGTTCCGTGGGAGTTTTACGGCATCGGTCGATACTCTATTTACTTTCTGGTTCCAAAAAGGGACTGGTCATTCCGGCCTATTCTAGACCTCAAGGGTGTAAATCGCTCTCTGCGAGTACCCTATTTTCGAATGGAAACTTTACGGTCAGTAATAGTGGCAGTGCGAAAGGGAGAGTTTTTGATGTCACACGATCTTACCGAGGCGTACTTACACATCCCTATCAGGCCAGGGCATCAGAGGTTTCTAAGGTTTGCGCTTCTGTGCGGGCATTTTCAGTTTCACGCATTGCCTTTCGGTCTAGCGACAGCTCAGCATTTTATTTATTTAACAGTTTTTATATACCGCGCTATTCATCATCAGCGCGGTTTACATTTTAACAACTTTGTACTTAAGCATAAAACATATGTCAAGCTTACAGATAACAGGGATTGAAACAGGGATAAATGGGGTTAAAGATAAGAAAGATAATAACACATTTTCACAACTATTTACAGCAAATTAGCCTAAGTTTTGAGCTTCATAGGTTAGGGATGCACGATATTTTGGTCTGGGGCAAGCAGTGGAGTTTAGAGAACTTACTTGACTAACCATAGTCATTGGTTTGGGTTGGAAGGGGAGAAGGTGGGGAGCTAATGCCTTGGGAGAAGTGTTGAAGGAAAAGGTGTGTTTTTAGAGATTTTCTGAATTGGGACAGGTCTTTTTGTGATCTGATGTTAGGTGGCAGCATGTTCCAGCATCTGGGGGCGAAGGATGAGAATGCTCTCATGGTAGTTGTCTGCGTGAGTTTTGCTAGGTCTTTTGGGACCATTAGTGTGTTTTCTGTTACAGATCTTCTAGATCTGGTGTTTTGGGAGTGGTGAAGGATGTCAGAAAGCGAGGATGGTGAGATTTGGTGGAACGCTTTGAAGGTCAAGAGAAGGGTTTTGTATAAGATCCTACATGTTATTGGGAGCCAATGAAGTTCAAACAGGATGGGAGTAATGTGTTGACTCCTTGAAGCCCCAAATAGAACTTAGGCTGCTGTATTCATGGCCAACTGTAGTGGGTTCAGCGTGCTCTTGGGCAGGCCATGTAGCACAATGTTTGCGTAGTCAAAGTGTGGGGTGACTAATGCTTGGAAGGTTGTGCGGAAGTCATTTTGTTCGAGCATGGGTCTGAGAAGTCGTAGAGTCCTGATCTTGTGATAGATGGCTTTTACTGTACTTTTTATGTGTTCTTTGAATTCCAGCCGCTGGTCCAGTATGACACCTAGGTAACGTATCGTGGTTTTGACTGGTAAATCGGCATCTCTTGTTCTTAATGTTGGTGGAGGAGAGAAGTCTTTATTCCTTGTGGTGATCAAGACCTCTGTTTTTTTTAAATTGATTCGGAGATTTTGTGTGAGCAGCCAATCTGAGATTGCATTGAAGCAGGTGGTTAAAGGTGTGTAATCGGGTTTTGTCACATTAACTGGTGTGAATAGAAGCACATCGTCAGCATAGATAAGGCATGAAATTCCGAATGAACGGGTGATGTTGCAGATTGGCTGCATGTAGATATTTAACAGCAAGGCAGAGTGGGAGGAACCCTGCGGTACTCCTTGCTTCTGTCGAAAAGGCTGGGACGTAGTGTTACCGATCCGAAAAGGCTGGGACCTGTTGCCAGCGATCCTCCAAATAAGATTTGCACCAGTTCAAGGCTGTTCCTTGTATCCCTTTTTCGTGAAGCCGGGTTAGCAGTTGATCATGGTCAGCGGAGTCAAAAGCTGCCGCTATGTCTAGGAAGACCATTGCAACTCCATTTCTGATATTGTCTGTTGTATTAATGAGAGTGTTCATTAAAGAGGCCAGAAGAGTTTCAACTCCGTGTGCTTCTCTGAACCCATGCTGGTTTGGGTCTAGTGGTGCTTCGGAATCAATGTGTTGTTGAATCTGCCTCAGTGTAACCTTTTCTAGGATCTTGGCTAATAGGGGAATGCTTGAGATCGGGCGGTAAGAGTCTTCCTTCTTTGGATCCAGTTTATTGTTTTTCAGTAAGGGACGAATGGAGGTCTGTTTGAGGGCTGTTGGGAATATCCCTGTGCTGAGTGACTGATCGGCTATAGCTGCTATGTATGGGCTAAGCTCTGTTCTCAGTGCTTTGATCCAGTGGGCTGGGCATGGGTCGTTAGGGGCGGTGGTGGCATTGATGGAGGTTATAATTTCTTCAATTGTTTTCGGATTTGGAGATGAGAATTTATTAAGTATGAAGCGAGCATTGGAAGGTTGTGTGGTTTCACTTGAGATTGCTGTTGTGATTTTGATCATCTTGGACTGAATGTAGTCAGCATATAGTTGTGGATGTACATGTTCATGTTGTGGAGAAGTAGGCTCTCTGGTTAGGGATTTTACTAATTGGAAGAGATCTCTCGGTTTGTTGCATGATATTCTTTTCTCTTGTCCCAGGTTAGTTGCTGATGGGATCTCAAGTGAGATAAGTAAGAGGCTTGGTCATCAGGATTCAGAGAGTGTCTCCATTTCCTCTCTAATTTCCTCAGTTGATGTAAGGAGGCTCGTAACTCAGCAGAGAACCATGGCGCGTTCTGTTTCTTGGGTATAAGGGAATTGATAGAGGTTTGATTGTCTGTGGTGGGAAGCTGGGCTGATAATCCAATGGCAGTGTTCCAGTTCAATACAGTCTCATTGATGTTGTCGGGTATTTGAGAGAGTTTTGGGATGGTTTGGGAAGTGAATGCGTCTCTGTCGAATGGTTTAAATCGTGAGGGTTTTGAAAGTGAATTAACATCAGATGGTTTGCTTGGAGATTCATCAGCTGGTATGCAGAATGTTATAAGATTATGATCGGACCAGGGGACGGGAGTTGTTGAGAGTTCAAGTTGGTTTAACGAGTGAACGGATGAGGATGGGGCAAAGATGAGATCAAGGAGATTTCCTTGTTTATGAGTAGGGTTTTTTACGATTTGTCTATAATGTAGGTTGTCCATAGCATCAAGGAAGGAGTTTGATACTGATGGCAGTGTGGATGCCAGATTGAAATCTCCTAGGAGCCAGTTAGGTTTGTCGGGGTCTTTAGGATTAATAGCAAGATCAATTATGTTTGAGAAATTATCAGCTGGAGCATTTGGGGCTCTGTAGATCAGATTTATAGTATTGGTTTTGTTGGAGATGGTTAATGTATTTATGTGGTTTGTGCCCTTGGTAGAGGTGGTGTGGTATTTTAAATTGGTTCTTGCTATTATGCAGACTCCTCCCCCTTTTCTGTTTTCTCTGTTGCAGGTGTAAATAGAGTAGTTAGGTGGGGTAAGTTGGTTCATTAGGACATTATCAGTATTGGAAAGCCAAGTTTCTGTGACCAGAAGGATGTCTAGTTTAAGGTTTGATATAAGATCAATGGTAACAGGCCATTTGTTGCGGGCTGAGCGTGCATTAATAAGGGCACACTTGAGGTCGTGTAAGGTGGTTTTTAGATTAGATCTTTTGGTGTTTGTTGCTTCGAGAGGTACATAGATAAGGTGGGTGTGTCTATTGTTATATGTACTTTGTGGGTAGTAGTGTTGATTTTGGTGGGGTTTCCTATTCCTGTATTGGTGTATAGGAATAGGGTTGAGGTCAGTTGTTAGAGCAAAAGAGGCAAGTAAGATTCCAGAGAGTATGGAGAGGAGCAGGAGGGCGAGCGTAATAGTGGCCATGGTGCTTCTTGAAGAGTGTTCAATTATTGTGGGTGGTGGAACAATGATGATGTATATGATAGTGAATGGAGGGGAGAGTAGGGAGAGGTGAGTCTAGGATTCAGTATCTGTAGTGGATTTGTTCTTTGTCTAGCAGTTGTAACAGGTGCTATTTGTCATGAAGAATAGTTGAAGAAAGATACTTTGTACAATAATCGCAGTTTCAAGATGGTGGTTACAGTGAAGATACTTTGTACAACAGTCCAATTAAAGGGTTGAAGTTACAAAGAAGGCACTTTGTACAGCATCATAGTTACAAGAAAGCAATTATAAGAAGGGTACTTTGTATATTAATCAGGTTACAGGCTGGTAGTTACAGGCTAGTAGTAATAGGGAATAGATAGTCTTGTAATGGTAGAGGCAGAGAGGTTATCGAGATTAATAAGTGATGGAGCACTTAGTTGATTGGTCAATGATCAAGTTGACTTACAGTTTATGCTGTTGTGCTTGAATAAGCGCTGGTTTGTTGGCTTGTTCGGAGTGCTTAGTGTCTGGGGACTGCAGCTGGTGGCATCTGCGATGGATGGGTTCGTTTCAAAAAGAGGAGGGGGCTCGGACTTCAGGTAGTGTGTCGTGCAGGCTGCTATAGAGGGCCGCTGCCTAAGGGCCACGCCAAAGGGCCCTCTGGCGAGGCCCTCAGGCGCGGGCCCGCGAGGCGCGGGCGCGCCGACTGGCGCTTATTCTTTTTAAGTCAGGTGTCTGCCCCGATTGGGCAGCATGCCAAGATGGCCGGTTTCCCGCCGCTACACCCCGAAGATGGCTCGATCCCCGGCTGGGAGAGCTGCTGGTGGTCAGGGGTAGCGTCTCTGTCTGTGTGCCGGCTGGCGCTTGTTCTTTTCAAGTCGGGCGTCTGCCCCGATTGGGCAGCACGCCAAGATGGCCGGTTTCCCGCCGCTACACCCCGAAGATGGCTCGATCCCCGGCTGGGAGAGCTGCTGGTGGTCAGGGGTAGCGTAGCATATATTTACCAAGGTAATGGTGGTGGTAGTGGCGGCTCTGCGAAAGGAAGGCATATTAGTGCACCCTTATCTCGACGATTGGCTGATGTGGGCGAAGTCCAAATTGGAGAGTGTGCGAGTAACAGGCAGAGTGGTGCAGTTTCTTCAGAGTCTCGGTTGGGTAGTCAATGTATCCAAAAGCCATTTAAGTCCATCTCAAGTTCTAGAGTACTTAGGAGTACGGTTCGATACCCGTTTGGGAGCAGTTTTTCTGCCAGATCTGAGGGTTCAGACAGTTCAACGTCAAGTGCGCATGTTTTTAAGGACTCCCTCGGCCTGGAGTTACCTTCAGGTTCTAGGGGCAATGGCAGCGACAATAGAAAGAGTACCTTGGGCCAGAATGCACATGCGGCCGTTACAGAGGTCGTTGCTCAGACGTTGGTCTCATCAAAACGATTCCATGTCGAAACAACTTCTTTGCCCATTGTTGGTCAGGAAGTCTCTTCAATGGTGGCTTTGTCCGAAGAATCTGACCGCGGGCATGCCACTGGAGCAGCTGCAATGGATTCCATTATTAACAGATGCAAGTCTTGCAGGCTGGGGAGCTCATTGCGGAGATCTGTATGCACAAGGATGTTGGAACGAACAGGAGGCCAAGTGGTCGATCAACAGGTTGGAGTTGCGGACGGTAGCGTTAGCGCTTCGGGCGTTCGAAAGCTCAGTGCGGTGCATGTACTGTTAGACAATGCTGCGACAGTGGCTTATCTCAATCGTCAAGGCGGTAAGGGAAGCGTGGCTCTAGAGGAGGAAGCAGAGATGTTGTTCACCTGGGTAGAGTCACGGCTTCAGGCTCTGTCTGCAGCACAGATTGCAGAAACGAACAATGTGACAGCGGATTTTTTAAGCAGAGTTCGAGTAGATGCCGGAGAATGGGAGCTTCACCGGAGGTTTTTGTTCAGAAAGTCAACAAGTGGGGGCTTCCGGTTATGGATCTTATGGCAACCTTAAGATCGGCCAAGGTGAGTTGGTTTTTCAGTCGAAGACGAGTGAAAATGTCAGAAGGCATCGATGCTTTGATGCAACAATGGCCCAAGCAGGGTCTTCTCTATGTCTTTCCCCTGTGGGCACTCATAGGTCAGGTGGTTCAGCATATCGAAGTGCACCAGGGGAGAGTAGTGTTAATAGCACCGGATTGGCCTTGACGTCCGTGGTATGCGGATCTGGTACGTCTTCTCAACGGAGTGCCTTGGAGAATACCATTGACAGCGGATCTTCTGGTTCAGGGTCCCTTGCGGATGCCTCAGGTGGATCGGTTATCGCTTACAGCTTGGCCATTGAAAGAGCTTGGTTAAGTAAAAAAGGTTATTCTGGAAAGGTGATTGCTAAAATGCTTGTATGCCAATGCTAGAAGTCTAAACAATAAGATGGGAGAATTAGAATATATAGCACTAAATGAGAGGTTAGATATGATTGCACTCTCAGAGACATGGTGGAAGGAGGATAACCAGTGGGACACTGTGATACCTGGATACAAACTATATCGTAATGATAGAGCTGAACAAATTGGGTGGAGGGGTTGCGCTCTATGTTAAAGAGGGCATTGAGTCAGAAAGGATTAAGGTTTTGCAGGGAACACAATTTGCTGTAGAATCTTATGGATTGAAATTCCCTTTATGAAAGGGAAGGTGATGGGATGGCAGTGGGAGTATACTATTCGACCGCCTGGCCAGAATGAACAAATGGATGATAAAAAGCACAAAGAAATCAAGGAAGCTAAAAAAATCAACAATAGAGTATTAATAAAGGGTGATTTCAATTACCCCGGTATCTACTGTGAAAGTCTCACAGCATGACAAGCTAAATAGATAAAGTTTTCTAGATGGAAATAATAAATGACTGCTTCTTGGAGCAGCTGATTCATGAACCGACCAGAGGGGAAGCCATATTGGACCTAGTCCTTAGTGGAACGCCAGATCTGGTGCAAGAAATAAGGGTGTTGGGACACCACTTGGCAATAGTGATCATAGTATGATCATGTTTGATTTAATCAGTGGAGGACAGATAGTAAAGGAATCCACAGTACTACCTTTTAAACTTTCAAAAGGGAGGACTATGATAGAATGAGGAATATAGTTCGGAAAAAACTAAACTAAAGGAGCGGTTCCAAAGGTTAAAGACTTACAGCAAGCTTGGGTGTTATTTTAAAAATACTATCCTCGAAGCCCAGACCAGCTGTATTCCACGCATTAAGAAAAGTGGAAGAAAGTCCAAAAAACTGCCAGCATGGTTTAAAGTGAGGTCAGAGAGGCTGTTGCTGCCAAAGAGCAACCTTCAGGACATGGAAAAAAAGAGCCAAATGATGAAAACTGGAAAACAACACAAGCACTGGCAAGTTAAATGCAAAGCATTGATAAGGCAGGCAAAGCGGGAATTGAGAAGAAACTTGCTACGGAAGCAAAAACACGAAATAAAGACTTTTCAAGTACATTCATAGCAAAAGGGCCTGTGAGAGAGTCAATTGGACAATTAGATGATAGAGGGGTAAAAGGGGCAGTAAGAGGGGACAAGGCTATAGCAGAGAGACTGAATGAATTCTTTGCTTCGGTCTTTACTGAGGAAGATGTAGGGATGTTACCCAAGACTGAAGTGGTATTTAAAGGTGATACTGCAGAGGAATTGAGAGAAATATCGCTACACGGGAAGATATATTACAACTATTTGATAAACTGAATAGTAACAATCACCTGGACCGGATGGTATACATCCCAGAGTGTTGAAAGAACTGAAATATGAGATTGCAGACCTGCTATTGGTAATCTGTGAACTTTCATTAAAATCATCTGTAATACCTGAAGATTGGAGGGTCGCCAACGTAACACCAATTTTTAAAAAGGGTTCCAGGGGTGACCCGGGAAATTACAGACCGGTGAGCCTCCTGACGTCAGTACCAGGGAAAATGGTAGAAACCATCATAAAGAACAAAATTACACAGCATGTAGATAGCCATGGCCTAATGGGAGACAGCCAACATGGCTTTAGACAAGGAAGATCTTGTCTTACTAATCGGATCTGCTTTTTTGAAGGTGTGCATAAACAGGTAGACAAAGGTGAGTCGGTTGATATAGTGTATCTGGACTTTCAGAAAGCTTTTGACAAGGTCCCCCCATCAGAGATTTGGCAAAGCTAAAAAGTCATGGGATAGGAGGCAGTGTACTATTGTGGATCGGGAACTGGTTTAAAAGATAGAAAGCAGAGGGTAGGGCTAAATGGCCAATATTCCCAATGGAAAAAGGTGAATAGTGGAGTACCCCAGGGATCTGTACTGGGTCCCCTACTTTTTGACATATTCATAAATGACCTGGAAAAAGGAATAAACTAGTGAGGTATCAAATTTGCAGATGACACAAAACTGTTTAAAGTTGTTAAACCCAAGAGGATTGTGGAAAACTGCAGGAGGATCTGGATAAATTGGAAGACGGGCATCCAAATGGCAGATGAAATTTAATGTGGACAAGTGCCAAAGTATGCACCTAGGAAAGAACAACCACACTAATAGAGTTACACGATGCAAGGCTCCAAACATTAGAAACCACCACCAGGAAAAAGATTTAGGAGTCATCGTGGATAACATGTTTAAAACCCTCCGCCCAGTGGTGCAGCGGCGGCCAAGAAAGCAAATAGAATGCTAGGTATCATAAGGAAAGGGATGGAGAATAAAACAAAGGATATTATAATGCCTCTGTATCGCCTCCATGGTACGACGCACCTTGAATATTGTGTGTGCAATTCTGGTCACCGTATCTTAAAAAGGACATAGAGTTATTAGAAAAAAGTACAGAGAAGAGCCACCAAATTGGTGAAGGGGATGGAAGGCTACCTCCTATGAAGAGAGGCTAACAAGGTTAGGGCTCTTTAACCTGGAAAGAGACGGCTGAGGGGAGATATGATAGAGGTCTATAAATTAATGAATGGAGTGGAACGGCATAAACGTGGATCAATTGTTTACGCTATCAGAATATAGAAGGACTAGGGGACATGTAATGAAGCTACAGGGTAAACTATTTAAGACAAATAAGAGAAAAATATTTCTGCACTCAACGTGTAATCAAACTCTGGAATCTGTTACCGGAGGATGTAGTAAGGGCTGTTAGTATAGCGGGGTTTAAAAAAGGTGTGGACAAGTTCCTGGAGGAAAGGTCCCATAAACCACTATTAAAAAGGGACCCAGGATATCAATGCTTGACCTAGTACAAGCACTGCAGAACCTGTGTCTTTTGGGGAAACTGCTAGGTACGTATGACCTAGATTGGCCACTGTTGGAAACAGGATACTGGGCTTGATGGACCTCGGTCTGACCCAGTATGGCATTTCTTATGTTCTTATGTTCTTATGTTCTTACCTTATTGATGGCTAGGAAAAGATCCATTTCTTTAGCGTATGTTTGTGTTTGGCGTATCTTTGAAGATTGGTGCGCTGAACGTCACCTTCAATCATCCAAGGTCTCAGTGTATATGGTTTTAAGTTTTTTGCAAGATGGTTTCGATAAGGGTTTGGCGGCTAGTTCATTAAGGGTTCAGTTGGCAGCTATTTCTTGTTATCAAGGTAAGGTCCAAGGAGTTTCCTTGGGGTCACATCTTGATGTGATTCGTTTTTTGAAAGCAGTATCCCGTTTATGTCCTCCTCATAGGTTGGTTTCTCCTCCGTGGGATCTCAACTTGGTTCTAGGGGCTTTGACCAGAGAGCCATTTGAGCCTTTGAATCTGGCTTCTGTCAAATTTAACTTTAAAGGCAGTGTTTTTGGTGGCCATCTGTTCGGCTCGTCGAATTTCGGAGTTGCAGGCGTTGTCTTGTCGGTAAACCCAGTAAAAACCGTGGAGGCAAGGAAGGAACTGTAAATACCACCTTTATTTCATAAAGCCAGGCCCGACACAGGCCGTGTTCATAAAGCCAGGCCCGACACAGGCCGTGTTCATAAAGCCAGGCCCGACACAGGCCTGGCTTTATGAAATAAAGGTGGTATTTACAGTTCCTTTCTTGCCTCCACGGTTTTTACTGGGTTTGCTGTTGGTACGTGGACTGTGCTTTTCTGTTGGACATTTGTCTTGTCGGTAACCATTTCTATCTTTCTCTAGGGAAAAAGTTGTATTAAGACCGGTTCCATCTTTTCTGCCTAAGGTGGTCTCACCTTTTCATGTGAATCAGGTGGTTTCTTTGCCAGTATTGGGTATTACGGGGGAGAACGCTTCGGATCGTAGTTTGCGACGGTTGGATATAAAGAGGGTCCTTCATCATTACTTGAAGGTCTCGGAGACTTTTCGTAAATCGGACCATTTGCTTGTACTTTTTGGGGGTCCGCTTAAAGGTGAAGCGGCAGCCAAAGCTTCAATTGCCAGATGAATACGAGAGGCAATAGCGTCAGCATATATTTTGCAACAGCGTCAAGTGCCTGTGGGGTTAAGGGCTCATTCTACTAGGGCAAAAGCGGCTTCTTGGGTGGAATATAGATTGGTTTCACCGGTGGAAATTTGCAGAGCAGCCACTTGGTCTTCTCTCCATACTTTCAGTATACATTATCGCTTAGATGTTCAGGCGGCAAACAATGCCTGTTTCGGGTCTGCGGATTTGCGATTTGGGTGTGCAGGTTCCTCCAAATAATTACTGCTCTGATACATCCCAGCGGTGAGGGACTGAACTGGAAGGACGATAAGGAAAGAGAAATTAGACTTACCTGCTATTTGTTGTTCCTTGAGGAACTCCAGTTCAGTCCCGATACCCACCCGTGGATTTGTTAGTTTTCTAATAGATGCTACAGTCAAACCTCGGTTTTCATTTGCCCCGGTTTTCATACGCTTCGGTTTTCAACGTCTTTTTTGACTGAGATTTTGTCCCGGTTTTCATGCATTGCTTCGGTTTTCAACGTCTTTTGACTGAGATTTTGTCCCGGTTCTCGTACATCGCCTCGGTTTTCGTAAAGTACAGTACTGTAAATACATACACCCTTGCGCTGCACACCGGTCTGTATACACTGCCAGAACGCCCGCCCGGTCCCGGCAGCACTGCCCCCCGGACTCACCGATCGCCAGCATGATGAGAAGCGAAAGCCAGCTGAGCACGTAAATGAAACACATCCTCGAGCCTGGTCAGAGTCAGAGAGGCAAGGATTGCGCAGAGAGGAAGGCCCCGATCTCGTCCACCCCCTGCCCGTTCTCTGGAGCACCCCCTCAGGCTCGGAGGTAGCAGGGAAGAAAAGCTGTCAACGTAAGCAGGAGATGTTGCATGAATGTGGGAGGCAGTTCTTTCTCTTGCAGGATACGTCTGAAGCTATATCATTAAGATTTTCTGCCATTCTGAAGCATTGAGCAGATAATGTAAAGGTATTTTAATGGACTGAATCCAATGTGATTCCGAAGAGAGCTGGGCACAGCAGCTTGTCAGGGGTGGCTAAGGCCAGATGTTAACATACTGTACTGTACAGTACTGTACTTAGCTTGCTTTCAGTGATGTTAAATGTTCATTTATCCATTTCATTAGTCATTTATATTTATTTCTCATTGTTTTCTGTATGTAAAAATATAGTTATTCTCTATAAAATGTATTTTTTGTGAATATTTTTGGGTGTCTGGAACGGATTAATTGGATTTACATTATTTCTTATAGGAAATATTGCTTCAGTTTTCATACGTTTCGGTTTTAGTCAGACTTTTTCGAACGGATTAATCATGAAAACCGAGGTTTGACTGTATATTCTTTCAGTTATCTATGTGTTTTTTAATAGGAAGAGAAAGAAGGAGTTTCTTCAGTTGAGAGGAAGTTTTTTAATTCAATTTAAGAATTAGATATATAAGTGTTAGTTTTTGCATGATTATTGCTATAGCTACTTATTTCTTGCTCCTTTGAGTTTGCTTTGTCAATAGAACACTGGGGGTTGATGGTACAGACCAGCGGAATACCTCCAGTGATGTCATGATTCTGAAAATTCCAGTCTCCATGCTGCAGGAGGAGGTACACAACCCAGCAGTGAGGGACTGAAGTGGAGTTCCTCAAGGAACAACAATTAGCAGGTAAGTCTAATTTCTCTCTCTCCTGTATTTAGGGTCCCTGCTTGATGCCAGCCTGAGGTATCTGGATTGGACCCTGTGACAACAGGTCTGTCCACACCGGAAGCTGCCATGGTTTGTCCACTACGAATCTCACCAGGTCCGCATACCATGGACGTGGATTCCAGTCCTAGGCTACCAAGAGCACTAGCCCTGCATGGGTTTCGATGTGTATGAGAGGTCACGGAAGGAAGGCATAAAGGAGACCCTCTGCCGGCCAGCTTGGAGCCGGAGTGTTGAGACCTTCGGACATGCGTTCCCTGCGTCTGCTGAAGAAGCGCTCTACCTTGGCATTGTCTGTCGACGCCATAAGATCCAGGACAGACCCCACACGTGAAGGGGCCATACTGGACTTGGTGCTTACCAATGGTGAAAGTGTTTCTGATGTTGTAGTGGGAGATCATTTTGCATCCAGTGATCACCAGATGGTGTGGTTCAGTATTAGGACTAGGGCTGTTAGAATCCATTCAAAGGCGAGGATCTTAGACTTTAGGAAGACTAACTTTGCGAAGATGGGCCAATACCTCAGGGAGTCGTTAGTTGGATGGGAACAGCTGAGGGATGTAGAAAAACAGTGAGAAAAACTGAAAAGGGGATATTTTAAGGGCAACCAACCTTTTTGTTAAAATGGTAAATAAAGGTAAAAGGAAAAGGAGACCGCTATGGTTTTCGAAAGAAGTAGCTGAAAAAGTGAAGAAAAAGAGGGAGGCCTTCATGAAATACAAGAGATCACAGAGAGAGGAAGACAGGCATCTGTATTTGGAAAAACTTAGAGAAGCTAGCAAAGTAGTCAAGAAGGCTGTAGAATCTATATGGATTGAAATTCCATATAAAAGGGGGAAGGCAATGGCAGTGGGGGGTGTACTATCGAGCACCTGGCCAGAATGACCAAATGGATGATGAAATGCTCAAAAAAATCAAGGAAGCTAACAAATGTTACAGTGCAGTAATAATAATGGGTGATTTCAATTACCCCGGTATCGACTGGGTCAGTGTCACGTCAGGACATGCTAGGGAGATAAAGTTCCTAGATGAAATAAATGACTGCTTCTTGGAGCAGCTGGTTCATGAACCGACCAGAGGAGAAGCCATATTAGACCTAGTCCTTAGTGGAACACCAGATCTAGTGCAAGAGATAAGGGTGTTGGGGTCACTTGGCAATAGTGATCATAGCATGATCGCCTTTGATTTAATTAGTGGAGGAGGGATAGTAAGGAAATCCACAGTACTACCTTTTAACTTTCGAAAGGGAGACTATGATAAAATGAGGAAAACAGTTAAGAAAAAACTGAAAGGAGCAGTTGCAAAGGTTAAAGACGTACATCAAGCTTGGGTGTTGTTGAAAAATATTATCTTGGAAGCCCAGACCAGCTGTATTCCACGCTTTAAGAAAAGTGGAAGGAAGTCCAAAAAACTGCCAGCATGGTTTAAAGGTGAGGTCAGAGAGGCTGTTGTTGCCAAAAAAGCATCTTTCAGGAAATGGAAAAAGAGCCAAATGACGAAACCTGGAAACAGCACAAACACTGGCAAGTCAAATGCAAGGCATTGATAAGGCAGGCAAAGAGAGAATTTGAGAAGAAGCTTGCTGCGGAAGCAAAAACGAGAAATAAAGACCTTTTCAAGTACATTCGTAGCAAAAAACCTGTGAGAGAGTCAGTTGGTCCATTAGATGATAAAGGGGTTAAAGGAGCACTAAGAGGCGACAAGGCGATAGCGGAGAGACTGAATGAATTCTTTGCTTCGGTCTTTACTGAGGAAGATGTAGGGATGTTACCCATGACTGAAGTGGTATTTAAAGGTGCGGAAGAATTGAAGGAAATATCGATACATCGGGAAGATGTCTTACAACTATTAGATAAACTGAAGAGTAGCAAATCACCTGGGCCGGATGGTATACATCCAAGGGTGTTGAAAGAACTGAAATATGAGATTGCTGACCTGCTATCAGTAATCTGTGAACTATCATTAAAATCATCTCTAATACCTGAAGATTGGAGGATCGCCAATGTAACACCAATTTTTAAAAAGGGTTCCAGGGGTGATCCGGGAAACTACAGACCGGTGAGCCTGACGTCAGTACCAGGAAAAATGGTAGAAACCATCATAAAGAATAAAATTACTCAGCATGTAGATAGTCACAACCTAATGGGAGACAGCCAACATGGCTTTAGACAAGGAAGATCTTGTCGTACTAATCTGTTATGTTTTTTTGAAGGAGTGAATAAACAGGTGGACAAAGGTGAGTCAGTTGATATTGTGTATCTGGACTTTCAGAAAGCCTTTGACAAGGTCCCTCATGAGAGACTTTTGGCAAAACTAAAGAGTCATGGGATAGGAGGCAGTGTACTATTGTGGATCAGGAACTTGTTAAAAGATAGAAAGCAGAGGGTAGGGCTAAATGGCCAATTTTCCCAATGGAGAAAGGTGAATAGTGGTGTACCCCAGGGATCTGTGCTGGGTCCGCTGCTTTTTGACATATTCATAAATGACCTGGAAAGTGGAATAACGAGTGAGGTTATCAAATTTGCAGATGACACAAAACTATTTAAAGTTGTTAAAACCCAAGAGGATTGTGAAAAATTGCAAGAGGATCTTGATAAATTGGAAGACTGGGCATCAAAATGGCAGATGAAATTTAATGTGGACAAGGGCAAGGTTATGCACCTAGGGAAGAACAACCCAAACTATGGTTACACGATGCAAGGTTCCACATTAGGAACCACCACCCAGGAAAAAGATTTAGGCGTCATTGTGGATACCATGTTAAAACCCTCGGCCCAGTGTGCAGCGGCAGCCAAGAGAGCAAATAGAATGCTAGGTATGATAAGGAAAGGAATGGAAAATAAAACAAAAGATATTATAATGCCTCTATATCGTTCCATGGTGAGACCGGACCTTGACTATTGTGTGCAATTCTGGTCGCCGTATCTTAAAAAGGATATAGCGATTTTAGAAAAGGTTCAGAGAAGAGCCACCAAAATGGTAAAGGGGATGGAAGGATACTCCTATGAAGAAAGGCTAAAAAGGTTAAAGGCTCTTTAACCTGGAAAAGAGACGACTGAGGGGGAGATATGATAGAAGTCTATAAATTAATGAACGGAGTGGAGCGGGTAAACGTAGATCGATTGTTTACGTTATCAGAATATAGAAAGACTAGGGGACATGCAATGAAGCTACAGGGTAAACTATTTAAGACTAATAAAAGAAAATATTTTTTCACTTAACGTGTAATCAAACTCTGGAATTTGTTACCGGAGGATGTAGTAAAGGCTGTTAGTGTAGCTGGGTTTAAAAAAGGTTTGGACAAGTTCCTGGAGGGAAAGGTCCATAAACCATTATTAAGAAGGAACCCAGGATATCAATGCTTGACCCAGTACAAGCATTGTGGAACTTGTGCCTCTTGGGGAAACTGCTAGGTACATATGACCTAGATTGGCCACTGTTGGAAACAGAATACTGGGATTGATGGTCCTTGGTCTGACCCAGTATGGCATATCTTATGTTCTTATGTTCTTATAAGGCAAAGATTCAAAAGGAGGAGGAAATAGCCAATGCAATAAAATGGGGGGATAAGACTTTTTTCAGATATGTTAGTGAGAAGAGGAAGGGCAAGAGTGGTATTGTCAGCAGGGGCGGCCCAAGGGGGGTGCGGGGCCATGTGCGGAGACTCAGTGCGGGGCCTCATTTGCATAATGGGCCTTATTTGCATAAATATTTGCATAATGTTACCATACACTAACTTTTAGTAAACATGTCTCTTAATGAGTGTATGGATAAAGAAAGACTAAAAGATTTCTACATTACTATAATCCAGTGCCAACCGCCAGGCACATTAGGAACTACTACAAACGCTGCCCATTTAGAACCCATAGCAAACCCGCCGTATCCTGACAGCATTACCAGGACTCACAAAGCACCATACCCTACCTATCAAAAGGCAACACTGCAAATATTAAACCAATACATTTCAGAGAATACTGGGGAAAGAGAACAAGTGGCAATGTCAAATAGGAATTACATAAACAGAATACATCAGCTCAGTTACACATGCAGAACATAGACCATCACCAAACAAGGAATCACAATTTAGAAACAGGAAGGCAATAATTAAACTGGGAACCCCAAAAGCCAAACTTGGAAGTACAACAACACTGTAGAAATAAAACTATAAATTAATTTCCTCTTGTACCAAACAAAGCACAGACATTAATGATGCACATTTCCTAGAGGTTTCATATTCCAGTTAATAAATTCAAAATAAAGAGATATTTCTACCTTTTGTGCATTTTTTTTCAGTTGCAATTGCTCCAGCCACTTTCTTCTGGTTTCTTCATGTTTTCTGCTAACTGTCCATCGTCTGCTGTCCATTTGTTCTTTCTTCTCTCTTCTAGTTTTTTTTTCCATTCTCTCTCTCTACATCTGCTTTAACATACTAATCTTTCTCCTTTTGCTCTTTCCTCATTCCTATTTCATCCACACAAATTTTACCCCTCCATCCTCAATCCCCACTTACTCTCCCAATACCAGGCCAATTGTAGATTTTTCATCCCTCCCACACAAAATATTTTTCCCCTCTCCATTTTACTCTCCCAGCCCCATCCCATTCTAATCCTCCCCCAACATCAGCTCCCTTCTAGTTCCAGTCTCACCCAGCATCCATTCCCTTCTAGTCCCTGCATCAGCCCATTTCCAGTCCTAGCCCACCATCAACCCATTTCCAGTCCTAGCTCCCCCATCCTTTTTCAGTCTGAGTCCCTTCATCAGCTCATTTCCAATCCTAGCCCCCCATCAGCCCATTTCTAGTCATTTCCTAGCCCCATCATCAGCCCATGTCAAATCATAGCTCCCCTCCACTCAGTCCAATTCCAGTCCAAGCCCCCCCCCAATGAGCCTACTTTCAGTTCTAGCCCCTCCATGAGTCCATTTCAATTCAAGCCCCCACCACAGCCCATTTCCAATCTTAGCTCCCCCCAACAGCCCATTTCCAGTCCTATCCTAGCTGCTCCATCAGCCCATTTTCAGTCCTAGCTCCCTTCCCTCACAGCCCATTTCCATTCCAAGCTCCCTCCCCATCAGCTATTTACAGTTCAAGCCTCCCCTTCCACTCAGCCCATTTCCAGTCATAGCAACCACCCAACCCATTACCAGTCCTAGCCCCCCATCAACCCACTTCCAGTCCTCACCCCCCCATCACCCCATTTTCAGTTTAAGCCCCCCCTATAACCCATTACCAGTCCTAACCCCCCCATCAGCCCACTTCCAGTCTTAACCCCATCAGCCCATTGCCAGTCCTAAACCCCCCCATCAGCCCACCTCAAGTCCTAACCCCACCCCCCAGCCCATTAGCAGTCCTAACCCACCCCCACCCCCCAGCCCATTAGCAGTCCTAACACCCCCCCAGCCCATTAGCAGTCCTAACCCACCCCCAGCCCCAGCCCATTAGCGGTCCTAACAACCCCCCCAGCCCATTTGCGGTCCTAACAACCCCCCCCAGCCCATCAGCTGTCCTAACAACCCCTCCCCAGCCCATTAGCGGTCCTAACAACCCCCCCCAGCCCATTAGCGGTCCTAACAACCCACCCCCACCCCCAGCAGTCCTAACAACCCCCCCCGCAAGCCCAGCCCAGCCCAGCCCATTAGCAGTCCTAACACCCCCCCATCTCAGCCCATTAGCAGTCCTAACAACCCCCAGCCCAGCCCAGCAGCAGTCCTAACAACCCCCCAGCCCATTAGCAGTCCTAACAACCCCCCCCAGCCCAGCAGCAGTCCTAACAACCCCCCCAGCCCAGCCCATTCCATTAGCAGTCCTAACAACCCCCCCAGCCCATTAGCAGTCCTAACAACCCCCCCCAGCCCAGCCCAGCCCAGCCCATTAGCAGTCCTAACAACCCCCCCAGCCATTAGCAGTCCTAACAACCCAGCCCAGCCCATTAGCAGTCCTAACAACGCCCCCCAGCCCAGCCCAGCCCAGCCCATTAGCAGTCCTAACAACACCCCCCCAGCCCAGCCCAGCCCAGCCCAGCCCATTAGCAGTCCTAACAACCCCCCCAGCCCAGCCCAGCCCATTAGCAGTCCTAACAACCCCCCCCAGCCCAGCCCATTAGCAGTCCTAACAACCCCCCCCAGCCCAGCCCAGCCCATTAGCAGTCCTAACAACCCCCCCCCCCAGCCCAGCCCAGCCCAGCCCATTAGCAGTCCTAACAACTCCCCCCCCAGCCCAGTCCAGGGAAAATTAAATAAAAAGAAAACCTGTCTGCTGCCGCGGTCGGGGCCGCCACGGCAGAATCGAGCGTGCCGCGGGGCCCCCCTGTGCACGGCAGAGCCTGCCCTCCCCTGTAGCAGCTCTCTCTTTGGAGCTGAAGTCAGACGCGCCGGTTTGCAGAGCAGAGCGCGAGAGAAGAGTTTCTCCCTCGCTGCTCTGTTAAGCCCGCGGGGGCTGATGGGAACTTCCCATCAGCCCCCGCGGGCTTAACAGAGCAGCGAGGGAGAAACTCCTCCCTCGCGCTCTGCAAGCTGGCGCGTCTGACTTCAGCTCCAAAGAGAGAGCTGCTACAGGGGAGGGCAGGCTCTGCCGTGCACAGGGGGGCCCCGCGGCACGCTCGATTCTGCCGCGGCGGCCCCGACCGCGGCAGCAGACAGGTTTTTTTTTTTTTTTCAATTTTACTTTTCGAAAAGAATGTTTTTTGCTCGGGGCCCCCTGAAACGCGGGGCCCTGTGCAAAAAACATTCTCGCTCAATGGACGGGCCGGCCCTGATTGTCAGACTCAAGGGTGCAGGGGAGGAATATGTAGAAGCTGATAAGGATAAAGCAGAATTGCTTAACAAATATTTTTGTTCTGTGTTCACAGATGAAGAACCAGGAGTAGGACCTCAGGAAACACCCACAAATAGGAACAGAAGCAAAGGACATCTTGAACAATTTTCCAACAGACTGTGTTCATGAGAAACTAGCTCAACTTAAAGTAGACAAAGCGATGGGACCGGATGGGATACACCCGAGAATACTGAGGGAACTTGGGGACGTTCTAGCAGCTCCACTGACTGACCTTTTCAATGCCTCTTTGGAGTCGGGAGTGGTGCCAGAGGACTGGAGAGAGGCTCATGTGGTGCCTTTACACAAAAGCGGAAGTAAGGATGTGATTGAAAACTACAGGCCGGTTAGTTTAACTTCGGTGGTGAGTAAATTATTGGAAACGCTGCTGAAAGAGAAAATAGTGAGGTTTCTGGAGTCCAGTGGATTTACAGGATCCGAGGCAGCATGGATTCACCAGAGGCAGGTCTTGTCAGACAAATCTGATTGATTTCTTTGACTGGGTGACCAGGGAGTTGGACCGACGGAGAGCCCTAGATGTGGTGTATTTGGATTTCAGTAAAGCCTTTGACACTGTTCCTCACAGGCGACTTATAAACAAACTGAGCACCCTAGGGATGGACCCTAAAGTTACTGCTTGGGTTAGAAATTGGTTGGGTGGGAGGCGACAAAGAGTACAAGTAAATGGAGCTCACTCTGAGGAGAAGGATGTTATCAGTGGTGTGCCCCAGGGATCTGTCCATGGTCCGATTCTTTTTAACATATTTGTTAGTGATATAGCGGAAGGGTTTTCAGGTAAGGTTTGCCTCTTTGCGGATGATACCAAAATCTGCAATAGAGTAGACACCCAGGAAGGGGTAGATAACATGAGGAGGGATCTAGCTAAGCTTGAAGAATGGTCTAGAATTTGGCAGCTGAGATTTAATGTTAAAAAATGTAAGGTCATGCATTTGGGCTGCAGCAATCCAAGGGAACAATATAGTATAGGGGGTGAAGTACTTTTGTCCACTAAAGAAGAGCGGGACCTAGGCGTGGTTGTGTCTGATGATCTTAAAGTAGCTAAACAGGTAGAAAAGGCAACGGCAAAAACTAGAAGGATGCTTGGGTGCATACGGAGAGGAATGGCTAGCAGAAAAAAGGAGGTCATAATGCCTCTCTATAAGTCTTCGGTGCGACCTCATTTGGAGTATAGTGTGCAATTCTGGAGACCGCACCTTCAAAAGGATGTGAACAGGATGGAGTTGGTGCAGAGGGTGGCTACTAAAATGATTAGTGGTCTTCATTATAAAGCATATGAGGACAGACTGAAGGATCTTAATATGTACACCTTAGAGGAAAGGTGGGATAGAGGTGATATGATTGAGATGTTTAAATAACTCCGTAGCATAAATGTTCAGGTAGAGAGCCTCTTTCAATTGAAAGCAAATTCTGCTACGAGGGGACATGGGATGAGGGTGAAGGGAGATAGATTCAGGAGTGATATGCGGAAATATTTCTTTACGGAAAGAGTAGTGGATCCATGGAATAGTCTCCCAGTGGAGGTGGTAGAGATGAGGACAGTAACTGAATTCAAAAAAGCATGGGACAAACACAGAGGATCTCTAAAGGTAAAAAGGGGACTGTTGTAGTTGTTATGGAAGGACAGACTAGATAGGCCATGTGGTCTTTATCGTCATATTTCTATGTTTCTATGACAGTTGTGCCTCAGCGCTGAGTCAGCTGCATGAACACCTTGTCTGCCAAGAGCCACTCCCCCAGATCTAACTGATGTCTACTTAGGAAGTCAGCCTGCAGGTTGTCCTTCCCTGCCACATGAGCTTCTGACAGCTGCGCAAAATTGGCCTCCGCCCCCTGAGGATGCAGGGCAATCTCCTCTGCCAGACTGGTGCTGCCTGTTCCGCCTTATCGATTGATGAAGGCCACTATGGAGGCATTCTCCGATAATACTCTCACAGCCTTGTATTGGAGCAACTCCAGGAGAGCCAGTCTCATGGCTCTCATTTCCAGCCTGTTGATGGACCATTGCCACTGGATTGGCGCCCAACTGCCCTGTGCAATCTGCACCTTGCAATGTGCCCCCTCAGCCGGAAAGACTGGCGCCCGTCTTCACCAGTGTCCACTTTGGCGGTTCCAGAAGCATGCCCCATGGATATGTGAGCATACACTAACTATCATGGCAGACTGTTGTGTGCCTCCAACGGGCACAGGAGGCAGCGAGAGAAGTGCCTTCTGTAAGGGCTGCATGTGGGCCTGCGCCCATGGAACCAAGTCCAGCATTGAAGCCAAGGATCCCAGGACCTGCAGGTAGGACCATGCCAACTGTGACTGTTGCCTCAAAAATTGTCTGATTTGACTCAGAATCTTTTGGCACCTCTCCTCCGTCAGGAACTACCTCCCCTGCACTGTGTCGAACCGAGCCCCTGGATATAGAAGACTGAGGAAGGTGTAAGGTGACTCTTGGTCACATTCACCACCCAGCCCAGCTGCCTCAGCAAGTCGCAGACCCGCCACGTGGATGCTATGCTTTCCTGGCATGGCTTTGCCCAGATGAGTCAATCATCCAGGTAGGGGTGTACTAATATCCCTTCGCTCCTCAACTGGGCTGCGACCACTACCATGATCTTGGTGAAGCTGCGCGGTGCCGTGGCTAGTCCAAAGTGCAGTGCTTAAAATTGGAAATACCCCCTGGACACTGCGAAGCGCAGAACATGCAGGTGCTCTGCCTGAATGGGAACATGTAGGTAGGTCTCCGTGATGACCAGGGAGGAAAGAAACTCACCCTGACGCACCTCAGGGTTTCCATCTGAAAATGAGGGACGTGTAATGCTCCATTGACATATTTGAGATCGAGAATGGGACGAAAGGAACCCTCTTTCTTGGGTACCATATAATAAATCGAGTAACGCCTCTGCCCCAGCTGATCCTGTGGAAAGGCACAACCGCTTGCAGCTGAATTAGCAGGTTGAGCATTTTGGAGACTGCCTACGCCTTTCTTGGCGCCTGACAGAGTGACAGCAGAAAGGCATCCACTAGTGGAACTGCAAACTCCAGCGTGTAGCCCTCGCGAATGACCTCCAGCACCCACCAGTCAGCGTTAAGGTGGACCCAGGCTGGGTAGAACTGTTGTAGGTGAACGCCTATCGGCATTGACCCCGCCTGAGCTCCCTTATCTCTTTGGGGCTTCTTAGCTGCCACACCAGTGCCTGCAAGAGAGCCCCTTCCGGACCCACTTCTACCCCGAAAGGTCTGCCCTTGAGCCTGATAGGCGAGCTTCTGATATGGCGCAAACCTGGCTGCTCTGAATCTATGGAAATCCTGGAATGTCTCCTCCCTGAGGACGCCACTGGTTTCTGCTGCTTGGGCTTATCCTCTGGCAGGTGTGCTGTCTTGGATTCCACCAGATCCTTGACCAATTTCTCCAAGGCTTCCCCAAAGAGAAGCTTACCCCGAAAAGGCAGCCTACTCGAGCGCTGTTTGGAGAAGCTATCTGCGGACCAATTCCATAGCCAAAGCAAACACCGAGCAGCTACGATTGAGGCCATACCTTTTGCTGATGCCCGCAGCAGGTCATAGAAGGTATCCGCCAGGTAAGCAACTCCTGAGTCTATCTTGGTTGCTTCTGGGAGAGTGGAGACGACCCCTGCCTCTGCTTCTGTCAATCACTGTATCCAGTGCATGCAGGCCCATGCGACACAGGCTCCGCAGACAGAAGCCTGCAAAGTCAAAACGTTAACCTGTAAACGGGGGCGCTGGTCGTGAATGTCCACAGTCTTGGCAAAGGCAAAATATTATTATGACTTGCAAAGGATTGTGGGGGTTGTAGTTCATTCGTACCAGAATCAGCCGTTCACAAAATAATGAGTTGTGATGCTCGAGTGTAAGCAAAGAAAAACAGATTTTATTCATGGGGTTAATTCTCCCACACAGATATCTCCAGGAACAAGCAGGAATAAGTCCTCACATATGGGTACGTCGGTACCGACGGAGCCCGTGCGGGAAAGCTCCCCAGCTTCTTAGAATAGAAGCTTTTGGGACCTCCCACTGCACATGCGCACTGCCTTCCCGCCTTCCTGAACAGCTCTCCTTAGTTTCTCTTTTTCCGCGGAGCCAGCAGGTCGTGTTCCTGTCACCGCTGAAGAAATTGTTATTTTATTTGTTTCTTTAGACCGCGTACCTGCCTTCCCCATACCGATACCGGTATCGCCGGTCTTTTCTTTCTTTCTTTAAAAAAATTATAATTCTTTTTTCTTATTTTTTAGCTTTTTGGTCACTTCAGAGAGGCCTCTCGGCCTACTCAATTTCTCCTCATGGAGAAGCCAGCCCCTGGATTTAAGAAGTGTACCAAATGTAATGCTGTTATTTCAGTCACAGACACCCATGACTGGTGTCTGAAATGTTTGGGGCCTGACCATTCCATACCGGACTGCCCATCTTGCTCCCACATGTCTAAACGTGGGCTGCAGAACCGGGCCAACAAATTCCATGTGCTGTTTGCTTCAGAGAATACAGCATCACAGTCATCCAGGTCTTCTTCTCCGGATGGATCTCAGGTAACCAAACCTTCTGTGGGCAAGTCCTCAAAGAGCAAATCTCCTTCAAAGCATCGAGAGGCTCTTAGCTTAGAACTTGAGGACCCTGCCCCAGCCAAACAACCCCGGCGGGAAGTCCAACTTCCAAAAACGCCAATTCAGGGGTCTCAGGTTGATATCGATGCTACGGCCTCGACAGATCACCTGTTAGCCTGCTCTGGGGTACCGGGTCACTCCGGTACCGACATCCAGGCAGCTATGGCGTCCATGGGCGATACTGTACAGTCCATGCAGCAGGCCGTCATGGCTTTCATTAAAGCTGCAACGCCATCGGTTCCGCTTTCAGCGGTTCCGGGCCCGATACCGGTATCGTCCGCCATGCCGGTATCGAGGCCGTCCACCTCTAAACGCAAGTCGGTACCGTATGGGCTTTCGCTCCATACCGGTTCCATACCCGATACGCCCGATATCGATACCGATCGGTACGCGTATCGTGCGTTAGAGGAAAGCACCGATTCCTCTGAGGATTTTCACTCCTCTGATGATTCTGCTGAGTTTTCACTCAACTTACCTGAGGAGCCCTCTTCTCCTAAAAGGAGAATGTCCCCTCCAGAGGATTTGTCCTTCCAGGACTTTGTTTTAGATATGGCTACAGCCCTTTCTATTACCACATCCTCTGAAAAGGAACCCAGATCCAAAAAACTGGATATTTTGGGATACTCAAAGGCCCCTAAGGAGGCAGTTACCCTGCCTATCCATGAAATCCTTCAAGAACAACTGATGGATTTCTGGGAAAATCCTTTGACTTTGTCTCCTTATTCCCGTAGGTTGGACACCATGTATAGGGTCCCTCCTTCTCCTGGTTTCCAAAAGACTCAATTGCCCCACCACTCTATTGTGGTGAAGTCTGCAATGAAGAAGATTAGGAGTACCAAAAGGCACTCTTCCACCCCTCCAGGACGGGAATGTAAGACTTTGGACTCTTTTGGTAGGAAAATTTTCCAGGCTAGTATGCTTATAGCCAGGATTAATTCCTACAGTCTCTATATGGGCATGTTCCTGGAGGAACTTGCCAAAAAGGTGCGGCATTTTGCCCCCTTTATCCCTGAGGATAAAAAGCAGGGTTTCCTTTCCCTAGTGAAACAACTCTTAGAGGTTTCTAAGTTCTCTAATAGGGCAGCATATGATTCCTTTGAGGGAGCCAGTAGGGCTTCGGGCATTGCTATTGCAGCCCGACGTCTTGCTTGGCTCCAGGCCTCTGATCTGGAACCTTGGGTTCTAGATGGCTTACGTAATCTGCCCTGTACAGGTGAGAACTTATTTGGGGAAGAGTGGCAAATCAAAGCCACCCAGATGGATGCTGAAAATGCCACCTTGGAAAGACTTTCAAAGTCCACTTCAATTCCTACTAAGAAAAAGTCTTTTAAAAGGCCTTACTATAAGAAGGCCAGAGTTGCTTCAAATACTGGCCAGCAGTCTTCTCAACCTCGCTATACTGCTAAGCGTCAGCAATCCAAACAAGCACGAGCTAAGCCTGCAGCAGCTACTGTAGCTCAGCAGGCTCCAACCCCTCAGGGGTTTTGACTTGCTCCTAGGGAACTTGCCACTTCTGGTTCTAACACAACCAGAACCTCTCACCATACCCGGAAGGTTGGTTCACTTTGCTCCCAGATGGGAAACAAATCACAACAGAACAATGGACCCTCTCTATCATTCGAGAGGGTTACAAACTTCATTTCTCCAGCCTTCCTCCCCATCATATGGTGAGACCATTCAATTCTCCCCCATCTCTCCTAACCCTGTTGGGTCAAGAGGTTTCCTCTCTTCTTGCCCAAGGGGCCATAGAAGAGGTTCCTCTTCCTCAACAAGGGTCCGGTTTCTACTCCCCTTATTTTCTCATTCCAAAGAAGACAGGGGGATTCAGACCAATCCTAGATCTGAGAGAATTGAACAAATTTCTCTTCAAGGAGAAATTCAAAATGCTGTCTCTCGGCATTCTCCTTCCTTACCTCCAGGGTCAGGACTGGCTTTGTTCTCTAGACCTACAGGATGCGTATACACATATACTCATCCATCCATCCCACAGAAAGTATCTTCGCTTTCTGTTTCAGGGAAAACATTTCCAATACAGAGTACTCCCCTTCGGTCTAGCCTCTGCTCCAAGAGTATTCACAAAATGCATGGCAGTCGTAGCCGCATTTCTAAGAGGCATGGGAATCTTTGTCTTCCCATATCTGGACGACTGGCTCATCCGAGCTCCAACTCAGTCACAGGCCCAGATTTCCCTGGACCACACAAGGAGCCTTTTGCAGTATCTGGGACTGGTAGTAAACCTTCCCAAGTCCCAACTCATCCCTACTCAATCTCTAGAATTCATAGGGGCCCAGTTGGACACCATCACTGCAAGGGCCTACCTTCCACAGGTTCGAGGCCAGCGCCTCCTGAGTTTGGCCTCCCAAGCTCAGTCCAGCACTCACTTGACAGCCAGGGAAATGCTACGCCTACTGGGTCATATGGCCTCCACAGTGCATGTGGTGCCCTATGCTCGTCTTCATATGAGAGCAGCTCAATGGACCCTGGCCACTCAGTGGACTCAGGCGTCAGGAGCGCTCTCAGACCAAATACAAACCTCCGATCGTCTGTTTTGGTCCCTCCACTGGTGGACTTCCACCAAGAATCTGTTGTTGGGGGCTCCATTTCAACCATTGCTACCCCAAGCAACCCTCACAACAGATGCCTCCCAAACAGGGTGGGGAGCCCATCTGCAAACTCTCTCCACTCAGGGCACTTGGTCTCTACAGGAGACCACCCCTTCATATCAATCTTCTGGAACTGCGAGCAATTTACCTTGCCCTCAAGGTCTTCCACTCCCTCCTAGCCAACCTCACTGTCCTAGTTCAGACGGACAATCAGGTGGCCATGTTTCACATAAACAAACAAGGAGGGACGGGCTCTCTGTCGCTTTGCAACGAAGCTCTAAGACTATGGGCCTTCGCCAGAGAGCATCAGATTCACCTGCTAGCAGTGTATCTCCCAGGAGTTCAAAACTCTCGGGCAGACAGGCTCAGTCGAGTTCTGCTGCTACACGAATGGTCCCTACATTTGGACCAAATAAACCGAATCTTTCAGGAATGGGGGACCCCGGACATAGACCTCTTTGCAAGTCCGTGGAATGCCAAACTTCCCCGGTTCTGTTCCAGAACTCCGTGTCAGGGAGCTCAGGCTACGGACGCCTTTCTCCTGAATTGGAATCAGGCATTCCTATATGCCTTTCCACCCATTCCTTTGATTCCCAAGACTCTGTTCAAACTCCAGAGGGATCATGGAACTATGATCCTCATAGCTCCACGCTGGCCACGCCAAGTGTGGTTCCCTCTACTTCTACAGCTCTCCCAGGGATCCTACTTGGATCTGGGAGCTGCGCCAGACCTCCTGTCTCAGGAGGAGGGGACTTTGTGGCACCCAAACCCCAAATCCCTTCACCTCAGTGCTTGGTTACTGAAGGCTTAAGCCTTCAAGACTTTCATCTTTCCCAACCAGTGAAAGATATCCTTTCTGCCTCTAGGAAACCCTCTACCAGGCGTTCCTATGCTTTCAAATGGAAACGTTTTTCCATTTGGTGTGCTCAGCAGGGTCTTGACCCTCTGGCACTTCCTTTGAATTCTCTTCTTGATTATCTCCTGCATCTATCCAATGCAGGCCTCAAGACGAATTCGGTAAGAGTCCATTTAAGCGCTATTGCAGCATCCTTGAAACATATAAATGGACAACCTATCTCCTCTCATCCTCTTGTTGCAAGATTCATGAGAGGCCTGACTCTCACTAAACCTCCCATCAGACCACCCCCGGTCGCATGGGATTTGAATCTAGTGCTCGGTCAACTTATGAAGCCACCTTTTGAGCCAATGTTTCCACCTCCTTGAAATTTCTTTCCTGGAAGGTCATCTTCCTCATTGCAGTCACTTCGGCTCGCCGCATCAGTGAGCTGCAGGCTTTAGTGGCTAATCCACCTTACACAAGATTTCATCATGATAAGGTGGTCCTTAGGACGAATCCCCACTTTATGCCTAAAGTGGTCTCGCCTTTTCATCTTAATCAAGAGGTATATCTACCTGTCTTTTTTCCAGCTCCTCATGCATCCAATGCAGAGAGGAACCTTCATACTCTGGATTGTAAAAGAGCTCTCGCTTTTTACCTTAATAGGACTCAGCCACATCGAAAGTCTTCTCAACTTTTTGTGGCCTTTGATCCTTCCCATTTGGGACTTCCAGTCTCCAAGCGTACACTTTCCAATTGGATTGCTCAGTGTATTTCTTTTGCTTACCAGAGCAAAAAACATTTCTCTGGAAGGCCATGTCACTGCTCACAATGTGAGGGCCATGGCAACTTCTATGGCTCATCTGCACTCTGTTTCCATAGATCAGATCTGTCGAGCCGCTACCTGGGCCTCGGTTCATACCTTCACAGCCCATTACTGTTTGGACAAGGACTCCCGCCGGGATGCCTTGTTTGGCCAGGCTGTCCTCAAGCACCTGTTCCATTCCTAAACAACTCCTGCCCACCTTCCCAGAATGGATGCCTGAGATCCATACGAAGATGGCGAACCCTTTACAGGGATCCCATGCATCTAAGCTAGGGAGTCCCCATATGTGAGGACTTATTCCTGCTTGTTCCTGGAGATAGCACAGTTACTTACCTGTAACAGGTGATCTCTGGGAACAGCAGGAATTAGTCCTCACAACCCACCCACCTCCCCTAGGAGTTGTATCTTTTATCTATCTATCTTCCTGTCCTCTCTCTGTTGACTCAGCTATAAACTCGAAACTGAGGAGAGCTGTTCAGGAAGGCGGGAAGGCAGTGCGCATGTGCAGTGGGAGGTCCCAAAAGCTTCTATTCTAAGAAGCTGGGGAGCTTTCCCGCACGGGCTCCGTCGGTACCGACGTACCCATATGTGAGGACTAATTCCTGCTGTTCCCAGAGATCACCTGTTACAGGTAAGTAACTGTGCTTTACTTGGTAACACAAAAGGACACTTGCTTCAAGTATTGTACTCAGGAAAAACAAAACATGTTATAAGGTAACTTGAACTTCTTAAGCAATAAATCAATAAAGACCTTGATGGGAAACAGAAAAGGTCTTTTTGATGGCTCCTGCTAATGACCTTCTTAGCAGTGCTCCAAAAGGCAAAAACAAAACCCAAAAGTAACAAAAAAACTGTTCTTTGTCAAGGATAACTTTCTTCTATTCACACACACAAAAAGAAGTTTCCTTCCAGAGCTCACGTGCACTTGTGCCTGGCTCAATTACCAATAATTAGCCAGCTGCAAATCCCTTTGCTGGTTCACTCTCTCCATGTGGCTCAATCCTACCCTAAAGCTTTCTTGCAGAGACTTTTCTGGGTAGATAAAAGAACAAGTTACATTTCATTTTGATGGTTGTTGTATTAGTGAGAAACTACTTTAAAACAGCAGCCTAGACAGAGAGCAATCCATGTATTCATTCTGATCATTTGATATATCTCCTTCTTCCTCAAATATCATGGAATCAATATCATAGTCTGGCTCAGAGGAATTCCTTAATTGATCACTCTCAGGATAATATTTGTTTCCCTGCTGTCTTCCTGGAGAAGAGCTAGGGCATGGATCAAAGTTCATACCTGAGCTTCCTTTGCTGTTAGGTTTCCTCTCCAGGTATCCTGGCCAGTAAGTAATCCAGCTTTTATGTCCAGCCTTCCAATCAAGATCCCTGGACACTGGGTCTCTCTTCACATACCTTCTTGCACCGGTCTTAGGGCCCCTTCCAAATGCAGCCGTCTCCTTCAAAGGTGCCATCTGGGAATTCCTGGCTTTATTACTCCAATCCTCTGGCTTCCTCCTGTCCATTGGAGTATGCTTGCCTCTGGAATCACTCCTAACACACGTACTGCTGTGGGCTCCTTCTTTAGACCTCCAAGATGTCTTTCTCTTCTTCCTTCCACGTTGCTTCTGCTGTTGTAGTCCTCTCCCTTCTTTCTCCAATGGCTTCTGGTTCTGTCTCTCCTTGTTCTCCTGGTTCTGCCTGTTCTGTCTCTGTGTAGAATATCCTTTACTTTTAACGTGCTTAGAGGTACACTCCACCCTAGCACAGCCCAGGTGTGCTGAATCAAGCCCTGCCCTTGGAGATGAGTGATTGGGGATTACCTCATAGCTCTCCTGATTGAACACACGTTTCCCCACTTCAGCTCTTCTAGAGGCTGTTTGTAACCTGGTCCATTCTGGGACTGGTAGTCTTTTATGAAAACATTCTGTTTTAGTATTTCTACCAGCAAAGACAGGTTGCTTGTTCAAAGCTAATTCACCTCTTTTATAGCTCCCTCCTGAACTATGATAAGCTTCCTTATCACAAACCTCAAAGACTGCTTCAACAGAGTCTCTAACTTCTTATCCTGTTGATCCTTCAGCGCTGCACCTCTTTCCATTGGAATGGTGGTTTGCTTGGTAACCGCTGACACCAGGGAATCCACCTTGGGCATTTAAAAATTCTCCTTCAGGGATTGGATAGAGGTGTTTCATGACTCTTGCGCTGCGTAATCCTGCCTCCGGAGAGTCCCATTCCAATTCAGTCATCTGCTTCAGGGCTTTGTGCATCGGAAAGGCAGTCTCCAACATATGGATCCCCTGAAGCAATGGGTCCTCTAAGGGAGGATCTGCCACAGGCATGTCCGCAGAAAGATTCAGAGCGGCCAGTGAATCCGCAATAAGAGACACTAGCTCTTCCTACAGACTATAGTGACTATATTGGGGTCCTCCCCCGCAGGCAGGGAGTCCTTTCTATGACCCCTGGACTCTTCCCCTGTTTCTAGGCTTGAGGGACCCTCCAGGGAATCCTCAGAGCCCAAAGAGCACTCTGACCCCAATTCCTCCTCTGGAACCTTTGAGCCAGAGGCACTCCTGGCCACCAAGATTGTCCTTGAGACCCCCTCGAGCCACTGCTGCTTGCACTGCCCCGACTGCTGATCCTGAGACTTCTGAGGCTTCATCAGGCCCTGTTTAATGCAGTAGGCCTGATGCAGCAGCAGGACAAAATCCGGCTAGAAGGGAACTGTGGGAGAGGGACCCGACATTTGAAAGAGAGCCTGAACCAACTTCTGGGACTGAGTATCCCATAGATGCTCTGGAGGCCGAGGACATGTCTGCCAATGAAGATGCCAAAATGGCCGCCGTTCCTGCCAAAAGCACTGGAGCCACGGTTCTCCAGGACCAAGCAGGAAGTCAGTCCTCACTTATGGGTGACGTCGGCGCCGACGGAGCCCTCGCGGAGCAATTTTCCCCAGCTTTCAAAGAAAGCCTTTGGGAATTGCAGCGCGCATGCGCGGTCGTCTTCCCGCCCGAGGGTGCCATCTTAGCCAGTCTTCTTTTTCCACGGAGCCCTACAGACGTCCCCGTCTTGTCCCGCGCGAAAAAGTCGAGTTTCTTCATTATTTTATTCTTTTTCCTTCGGTTCGACGCCGATCGTTTTTCCCGCCCGGACTCGCGACGCCGGTCACGAGTCCTCTTACTTTTTTTCGGTTTTTCTGACTTTGTCAGCTTTAGTTTTAGATTTTTCACTGTCAGCCCGTTCCTTTGACCTCGCAGGGGCCCTTTTTCCCCCGATGGCTGCCAGTGGCTTTAAGCGGTGTGGTCAGTGTGACCGAAATATGTCACTAACTGACACACACGACTTTTGCCTCCGCTGCCTGGGCCCGGATCATGAGGAACTGATCTGTGGGCCCTGCGGCAAAATGTCCTCAAAGGCGTTGAGAAGTCGGCGGCATCAGCGTGATCGAATCTTCGCTGACCCCAGCCGTACCCGGACCTCGTCGGAGGCCTCCGCGTCAAAAGGCTCCAGCTCGGACCGTCGCTGGAGTTCCTCCGACCGGGGTTCTCCCTCCGGGGACCATCGTTGGACGGTGAAACCCGCGAGGGCGGCGTCGGTGGACGCTCCTGGTTCCGCGAGGGCCAGGTCGCATAGCCCCGATAGCCGCCCCGGGTCCTTGGAGAAGGAACGCCTCCAGAAGCGACCTCGCCTGGAGTCGGAGATGCCTGCTCGGGTAAGTCCTGTAGTCCTTCTGGACTCGCCTCCGCGACAGCCGACGTCGGGCCCGACGCCGTTGGGGCCCGAGTCGGGGGCTGCTGGGTCACCTGAGCTCGGACTCAGGTTGACGGCCTTGGAGAGCAGACTGTCTGCCTTCATGGACCAGCAGCGGGCACTGCTCGCTGACTTCGCTGGCGCCGCTGCCCCGACCGCCGGGACGTCGACGTCCAAGTCGACCCCGGAGACCGAGCCGATCCTCGAGTCGATGAGAACTCGAGTCGATCCTCGGTCGAGGTCACCCTCGGCCTCCCGTTCGGGACCGAGGTCGCCGACGCCGACTCCCTCGGCATCGGGGCGGCAGGCGCCGCGCCCTGCCCGGGCCGACCCCACCGAGTCCTCGTCGGAGTCGGTCTGGGAGTCTGAAGAGGAAGAGTCGCCTGATTCTTTCCGGACTCGGTGTGTCCCCTCGGACTCACCGGAGTCCGAGCCTCGGAAGCAGTCCCCCCCGGAGGAGGATGCCCGGTTTCTCGGACTTCGTCAGGGATATGGCCAAGGCTTTGGCCTTCCCTGCGGACCCCGAGGAGGAGCCTCGAGCCGAAGAGCTCGACGCCCTCCAGTATGACTCTCCCGCGAGGGAAACACTTTACTGTACCGGTTCCTCCTATGCTGGAACGACTACTCTTCCGCATGTGGGAGAGTCCGGCCTCCTCGCCGGTCCTGAGCAAGCGGGTCGATTCTATCTATCGAGTCCGCAAGAGCCCTTGCTTTCAAAAGGCACAGCTGCCACACCATTCCATGGTAGTGGAATCGGCCATGCATCGTCTTAAGAGCCAGAAGATGCACTCCTCGGTGCCTCCTGGCAGGGAGGCCCGTAACCTGGATGGCCTTGGTAAGAAGTGTTTCCAGGGCTCTATGCTCGCATGTCGGGTCCAGACTTACCAGCTATACATGGGCATGTATCTCCGGGATCTGGCTAAAGAGCTAGCCGGATTCTCCGCTGGTTTGTCCGAGGAACCCTTGCGGAGCTTCCTGGCCTTGTCCACTGGCATTCGGGAATGCTCAAAGTTCATGTCCCGAGCAGCCTATGATGGCTTTGAAGCATCGGCTCGAGTGGCCGCAGCCGGCATCGGTGCCCGCCGACAGGCTTGGCTTCAGTCGTCAGACCTTGAGCCCTGGGTGCAGGACAAGTTGGTCGATGTCCCCTGCCGAGGCGAGAACCTCTTTGGCAAGCCCATGGCGGAAAAGGCTGCACAAATTGAGACTGAGACTCTCACCAGGACCAGGCTTTCTAGGAAGACCTCCGCCCCTTCCCAGAAAAAGAAGGGCTTGGGGAAAAAGTCCTTTTACCCGAGGAAGGCGGCTGCCTACAAACAATACCCCCATTATCAGGCCCCTGCAGCTCCCCAACAGGGCCAGCAGGCCAAGGGACGGGGTAACGGGTCCCGTAGGCAGCCAGCCCCCAAGCCTGCACCACCAGCCCCTGCTCAGCAGGGTGGGGGTTTTTGACTCACAAAGCATAGCCTCTCCCCCCCCGCTGGTTCCTCCCAGCACCGGAGGCCGGCTGGTTCACTTCGCCCACAGGTGGTCCAGCATCACCGCAGATGCCTGGGTGCTTCAAGTCGTGCGAGAAGGCTATCTTCTCCACTTCCATCAGGTCCCTCCCTCCTATTTTCCGGGAGAACCTCCGCGACCCCCTCTGCACAGGGAATTACTCCTTCAGGAGTTAGCAGGTCTTCTGCAGGAACAGGCGATGGAACCGGTGCCCCACCACCTGAGAGGTCAAGGCTTTTATTCCAGGTATTTTCTGATACCAAAGAGAACAGGGGGCCTCAGACCCATCCTGGACTTGCGCAACCTCAACAAGTTCCTTGTGCGGGAGAAGTTCAAAATGCTTACCCTTGGAATCCTTCTGCCCTACCTCCAGCAGGGAGATTGGCTATGCTCCTTGGATCTAAAGGATGCCTACACGCACATCCTCATCCACCCCAGCCACCGCCAATACCTAAGGTTTGTGGTGGCAGGAAATCATTACCAGTACAGAGTACTGCCCTTTGGCCTATCCTCCGCACCGCGAGTCTTCACAAAATGTCTTGCGGTCGTGGCGGCCCATCTCCGGCTTCACGGCCTCTATGTCTTTCCGTACCTCGACGACTGGCTCATCAGAGCAGCGTCCGCTCAGGAGGTCACCAACGCCACGTGCCGCACGGTGACTCTTCTGCAGCACTTGGGTTTTGTGATAAACTTCGCAAAGTCCACTTTGCTCCCCTCACAGGATCTCGAGTTCATCGGCGCAAGGCTGCACACTCCTCAGGCGCGAGCATACCTACCGCTCGACAGGGCTCAACGGCTCATGGACCTAGCCGACCACTTTCGCAGCCAGCCCCTGGTCTCCGCCAGGCGCTTCCTGAGACTACTCGGCCATATGGCTTCCACCGTCCATGTGACCCCCAATGCCCGCCTGAATATGCGGTCTGCTCAATGGTGTCTCCGCCAGCAGTGGCGTCAAGCCACAGGCGGCCTAGCAGACCTAGTGCGCGTCTCCGAGCCGCTGATCTCGTCTCTCCGGTGGTGGCTCAGGCAGCCGAACCTCATATTCGGAATGCCTTTCCAGTCACCTCAGCCGACCCGGGTGCTGACCACCGATGCATCCCTCCTGGGCTGGGGAGCACATTGCCAAGAGGCACGTACTCAGGGCCTCTGGACCACGTGGGAGTCTTCTCAGCAGATCAACTTCCTGGAGCTCAGGGCGATCCGCCTAGCTCTCAAGGCCTTCTCCCACCTGACTTCCCACCAGTCCGTCCTTGTCCAGACGGACAATCAAGTTGCCATGTTCTACGTGAACAAGCAGGGGGGCACGGGCTCCTTCCTCCTCTGCCGGGAGGCACAGAAGCTCTGCTCTTGGGCCGTCAGTCACGGCATTCTCCTCAAGGCAGTTTATCTCCCGGGCCAAGAAAATTGCCTTGCGGACAAACTCAGCAGGGTCCTCCAGCCGCACGAGTGGCGTCTGGATCCCTTGGTAGTTCAGAAGCTCTTCCTCAAGTGGGGCCTCCCCACGGTGGATCTCTTTGCCAGTCCTCACAACCGGCAGCTTCCTCGCTTCTGCTCTCGTCAGCCACACCCTCTTCGGGTTGCGGCGGACGCTTTTCTGATCTCATGGTCGGGGAGCCTTCTGTACGCTTTCCCTCCCATCCCGCTAGTCTCTCGGACTCTTTTCAAGGTTCTCCGAGACAAAGCCTTCATGATCCTGGTGGCCCCTCGCTGGCCCAGGCAGCCGTGGTTTCCGCTCCTACTGCAACTGGCGGTGGAGGATCCGATCCCTCTGGGGGCACAACCGGATCTCCTCACTCAGGATCAGGGGTCCCTACTGCACCCCAACCTCAGGTCTCTCAACCTCATGGCCTGGCTGCTGAGAGGGTAGTCCTTGCTCCCCTTCTCCTGCCGGCGGAGGTGGAGGAGGTCGTCTTGGCTTCGCGACGGCCTTCTACCCGCAAATGCTACGCCCTTAAATGGCGTCGCTTTGCAGTCTGGTGTACCCAACAGTCTCAGGATCCCTTCTCCTGCCCGGTGTCGGTGATCTTGCAGTACTTGCTACACCTCTCTAATCTGGGACTTAAGTCCAACTCCGTCAAAGTTCACCTCAGTGCTCTCTCAGCACATCATGTGCCGGTGGACGGTTAGACCTCTCTCAAGCGACCCTCTCGTAGCGAGGTTTCTCCGAGGTCTCCTTCTACTTAAACCACCTCTGCGCCCGCCAGCGCCTGACTGGGACCTGAATGTGGTTTTGCAGCGGATCACCTGTCCGCCTTTTGAACCTATGGCTACCTGTTCTCTCCGTTTTCTGTCTTGGAAAACACTGTTCTTGATAGCCCTCACTTCCGCGACGCGTAAGTGAATTGCAGGCCCTCGTGTCTGATCCCCCTTACACTAGGTTCTACAAGAATAGGGTAGTCCTACGGACTCACCCAAAATTTCTGCCTAAAGTGGTCTCCCCTTTTCACATCAATCAGGAGGTGGTACTTCCAACCTTCTTTCCCAGACCACACTCCAGCCGAGCTGAAACGGTCCTCCATACCCTGGACTGTAGAAGGGCATTGAACTTCTACCTTGACCGTGCGCGGGAGCACCGTAAAGCTGCTCAGATTTTTGTGTCTTTTGACCCCAATAAATTGGGGCTCCCGGTCTCCAAGCGTACTCTGTCCATCTGGGTTGCGGACTGTATCTCTTGGGCTTATGGGGCAGCCGGACTCTCCTTAGAAAGTCGAGTCACGGCTCATTGCGTTCGGGCAAAGGCTACGTCAGTGGCTTACCTCCGCTCTGTTCTGCTGGCAGACATCTGCCGGGCTGCTACTTGGTCTTCGAGCCAGACTTTTGCGGTCCATTACTGTCTCGAGAGGGAGTCCCGTAGGGACAGTGCTTTCGGACAGGCAGTCCTCCGTAATCTCTTTGAGGTCTGAGCAACTCCTACCCTCCATCCCGGATGTGGGCTACCGGTGGGTGATAATTCAGCGAAGATTCTATCCTTCTGTGCTGCTGAGCTAGAGGGAGCTCATTTTTGTGCTTAGGGTCTCCGGTAGCCTTGAGCTTGGGAGTCCCATAAGTGAGGACTGACTTCCTGCTTGGTCCTGGAGAAAGCGTAGTTACTCACCTGTAACAGGTGTTCTCCAGGAGCAGCAGGAATCAGTCCTCACTACCCTCCCTCCTCCCCTTGGAGTTGCAATCGTCTGCTTATGTTCTTTTTGCAAATTTTTATGCTGTCTTTTTTAGCTATGTCATCTGACTGGCTAAGATGGCACCCTCGGGCGGGAAGACGACCGCGCATGCGCGCTGCAATTCCCAAAGGCTTTCTTTGAAAGCTGGGGAAAATTGCTCCGCGAGGGCTCCGTCGGCGCCGACGTCACCCATAAGTGAGGACTGATTCCTGCTGCTCCTGGAGAACACCTGTTACAGGTGAGTAACTACGCTTTATCTCCGCTGCTGCAAGAGTACCCCTGACGGAATCCAAGCACGGAGAAATGGCTTCTGACGGCGCTTCCCGCAAAGATGTTCCTGTCTCTCAGTCCTCTGCTTCACAAGACTGACAGAGACCGACCAGGGAGAGATGAGACAGTCTGCAAGTGCACCCAACGCAAACTGCTTTGTCGGCTGGCATCTCGCTACGGAAGAAAGACCATGTGCTAACAAAACAAAACTACCATGTCCTCCCCAGCAGTGAACTATGGGCTGACCAAATTGCACACAGAGAACTACTGTCAAGAGTAGCCACTCACCGAATCAGTGTTCCCCTGCTCACGGCAGCCAGCTCAACAGCCTCTAACCCACCAAAGGGCGCCAAGGCTGTAGGCAGCAGGTTTGTTATCTAATAGAGGAGAAGGAAGCAAGCCCCCCACCCCTCCTCCCAGGGTTCTACTGCCAACCAGATGGCGTCTGTCCCCTGGGGCAGACCTAGTTACCACAGCTGCCCCAAAAACCAAACTGCACTACAGTGCTTTGACACCAGAACTCTGTCAAGGTCTGCTATGAAACCAGATTCCCCTTTTTTAAAAAAAAACTTCCCTTACTGCAGCCCAGGGCCCACAGTAAAGCCCAGGCTACCAAGGGTTCTATCCCACCTGCTGGAGACTGAGGATACAGGAGTCAGGACTGAACTGTAGGTCCTAATGGAAAGAAAATTAGCAGGTAAGTCTAATTTCACCTTACTCCTTCAAGAAGTAGAAAGACTAAGTGACATGCAATGAAGCTACAGTGTAGCCCATTTAAGACTAAGAATATTTTTTCACTCAACGAGTAATCAAACTCTGGAATTTGTTAATGTAGAATGTAGTAAAAGCTGTTAGTGTAGCTGTGTTTATAAAAGGTTTAGACAAGTTCCTGGATGAAAAGGCCATAAACCATTATTAAAGAGGACCAAGGAAATCCACTGCCTACCCCACGATAAGCATTGTGGCATCTGTGTACCTTTTTGGGAATCTGCCAGGTACTTGTGACCTGAATTGGCCAGTGTTGGAAACAGGATACTGGGCTTGAAGGAACTTGGTCTGACCCAGTATGGCATTTCTTATGTTCTAAAAAGTGTGCCAAGTGCTCTGACCATATCCATGATGGACATGCGTAATTGGTGCTCCCAGTGTTTGGGACCTGAATATAAGCCGCCGCCTTGTAAATTATGTATATAGATGACAAAAAGTGGGCTGAAGGGTCAAGAGAAGCAGTGCAACAAACATTTTGGTGCTTGTAAGTCTCATCGCTTGACATTAGTATGGACAGCATTGGTCTTGATGATTTCCAAGGCTGCACTAGACACTGGTGGTGCATCGACATTGAGGAGCACTTGTAGGTTGCCTTAACATCAGTCATAAGAACATAAGAAATGCCATACTGGGTCAGACCGAGGTCCATCAAGCCCAGTATCCTGTTTCCAACAGTGGCCAATCTAGGTCATACGTACCTAGCAGTTTCCCCAAAAGACACAGGTTCTGCAGTGCTTGTACTAGGCCAAGCATTGATATCCTGGGTCCCTTTTTAATAGTGGTTTATGGACCTTTCCTCCAGGAACTTGTCCAAACCTTTTTTAAACCCAGCTATACTAACAGCCCTTACTACATCCTCCGGTAACAAATTCCAGAGTTTGATTACACGTTGAGTGAAGAAATATTTTCTCCTATTTGTCTTAAATAGTTTACCCTGTAGCTTCATTACATGTCCCCTAGTCCTTCTATATTCTGATAGCGTAAACAATTGATCCACGTTTATCCGTTCCACTCCATTCATTAATTTATACACCTCTATCATATCTCCCCTCAGCCGTCTCTTTTCTAGGTTAAAGAGCCCTAACCTTTTTAGCCTCTCTTCATAGGAGTAGCCTTCCATCCCCTTCACCAATTTGGTGGCTCTTCTCTGTACTTTTTCTAATAACTCTATGTCCTTTTTAAGATACGGTGACCAGAATTGCACACAATATTCAAGGTGCGGTCGTACCATGGAGCGATACAGAGGCATTATAATATCCTTTGTTTTATTCTCCATCCCTTTCCTTATGATACCTAGCATTCTATTTGCTTTCTTGGCCGCCGCTGCACACTGGGCGGAGGGTTTTAACATGTTATCCACGATGACTCCTAAATCTTTTTCCTGGGTGGTGGTTTCTAATGTGGAGCCTTGCATCGTGTAACTATAGTGTGGGTTGTTCTTTCCTAGGTGCATAACTTTGCACTTGTCCACATTAAATTTCATCTGCCATTTGGATGCCCAGTCTTCCAATTTATCCAGATCCTCCTGCAGTTTTCCACAATCCTCTTGGGTTTTAACAACTTTAAACAGTTTTGTGTCATCTGCAAATTTGATAACCTCACTAGTTATTCCCTTTTCCAGGTCATTTATGAATATGTCAAAAAGCAGCGGACCCAGTACAGATCCCTGGGGTACTCCGCTATTCACCTTTTTCCGTTGGGAATATTGGCCATTTAGCCCTACCCTCTGCTTTCTATCTTTTAACCAGTTCCCGATCCACAATAGTACACTGCTTCCTATCCCATGACTTTTTAGCTTCGCCAAAAGTCTCTGATGGGGGACCTTGTCAAAAGCTTTCTGAAAGTCCAGATACACTATATCAACCGACTCACCTTTGTCTACCTGTTTATGCACACCTTCAAAAAAACAGATCAGATTAGTAAGACAAGATTTTCCTTGTCTAAAGCCATGTTGGCTGTCTCCCATTAGGCCATGACTATCTACATGCTGTGTAATTTTGTTCTTTATGATGGTTTCTACCATTTTCCCTGGTACTGACGTCAGGCTCACCGGTCTGTAATTTCCCGGGTCACCCCTGGAACCCTTTTTAAAAATTGGTGTTACGTTGGCGACCCTCCAATCTTCAGGTATTACAGATGATTTTAATGAAAGTTCACAGATTACCAATAACAGGTCTGCAATCTCATATTTCAGTTCTTTCAACACTCTGGGATGTATACCATCCGGTCCAGGTGATTTGCTACTATTCAGTTTATCAAATAGTTGTAATATATCTTCCCGGTGTAGCGATATTTCTCTCAATTCCTCTGCAGTATCACCTTTAAATACCACTTCAGTCTTGGGTAACATCCCTACATCTTCCTCAGTAAAGACCGAAGCAAAGAATTCATTCAGTCTCTCTGCTATAGCCTTGTCTCCTCTTACTGCCCCTTTTACCCCTCTATCATCTAATGGTCCAATTGACTCTCTCACAGGCCTTTTGCTACGAATGTACTTGAAAAAGTCTTTATTTCGTGTTTTTGCTTCCGTAGCAAGTTTCTTCTCAAATTCCCGCTTTGCCTGCCTTATCAATGCTTTGCATTTAACTTGCCAGTGCTTGTGCTGTTTCCAGTTTTCATCATTTGGCTCTTTTTTCCATTTCCTGAAGGTTGCTCTTTTGGCAGCAACAGCCTCTCTGACCTCACCTTTAAACCATGCTGGCAGTTTTTTGGACTTTCTTCCACTTTTCTTAATGCGTGGAATACAGCTGGTCTGGGCTTCGAGGATAGTATTTTTAAATAACACCCAAGCTTGCTGTAAGTCTTTAACCTTTGGAACTGCTCCTTTTAGTTTTTTCCGAACTATATTCCTCATTCTATCATAGTCTCCCTTTTGAAAGTTAAAAGGTAGTACTGTGGATTCCTTTACTATCTGTCCTCCACTGATTAAATCAAACATGATCATACTATGATCACTATTGCCAAGTGGTCCCAACACCCTTATTTCTTGCACCAGATCTGGCGTTCCACTAAGGACTAGGTCCAGTATGGCTTCCCCTCTGGTCGGTTCATGAATCAGCTGCTCCAAGAAGCAGTCATTTATTTCATCTAGAAACTTTATCTCTTTAGCTTGTCCTGCTGTGACACGGTCCCAGTCGATACCGGGGTAATTGAAATCACCCATTATTACTACTCTGTTGTGGCTTTTGTTAGCTTCCTTGATTTCTTTGAGCATTTCATCATCCATTTGTTCATTCTGGCCAGGTGGTCGATAGTATGCTCCCACTGCCATCACCTTCCCCTTCATAAATGGAATTTCAATCCATAGAGATTCTACAGCAAATTTTGTTCCCTGCAAAACTTTAATCCTTTCTGACTCAATGCCCTCTCTAACATAGAGCGCAACCCCTCCACCAATTTGTTCAGCTCTATCATTACGATATAGTTTGTATCCAGGTATCACAGTGTCCCACTGGTTATCCTCCTTCCACCATGTCTCTGAGAGTGCAATCATATCTAACCTCTCATTTAGTGCTATATATTCTAATTCTCCCATCTTATTGTTTAGACTTCTAGCATTGGCATACAAGCATTTTAGAGACTGTATTTTATTAATATTAATCTGGCTATTGGTAGGCATGGGTAATTGGGAATCCTTATGCTCTGTCTGCTCCTTACTCAAGGGCATTTGGGCTACTATACTCCCTTTTGGAACCTCACTGCTTTTGGTAGTATCCTTCAAGGATACCTTTGTCCGAACCATGCGCTCCTGGGTGACTGTCGGCTTTCCCCTATTTTCTAGTTTAAAAGCTTCTCTATCTCTTTTTTAAAGGTTAATGCCAGCAGTCTGGTCCCATCCTGATTAAGGTGAAGCCCATCCCTTCGGAAGAGCTCCCCCTTTCCCCAGAATGTTCCCCAGTTCCTAACAAATCCAAAACCTTCATCCTTGCACCATTGTCTCATCCACGCATTGAGACTCCGGAGCTCTGCCTGTCTTTTGGGTCCTGCACGTGGAACAGGAAGCATTTCGGAGAACGCTATCCTGGAAGTTCTGGATTTCAACTTCCTACCTAAAAGCTTAAATTTAGCCTCCAGAACTTCCCTACCACATTTTCCTATGTCATTGGTACCAACATGTACCAAGACAGCAGACTCCCCCCCAGCACTATCTACGATCCTATCTAGGCGGTGCGTGAGATCTGCTACCTTCGCACCAGGCAGGCATGTTACCAGGCGATCCTCACGTCCACCAGCCACCCAGCTATCTACATTCCTAATGATTGAATCACCAACTATAACAGCTGTCCTGACCCTCCCCTCATGGGGACATGGCCCTGGAGAAACGTGCTCGGTGCGAGAGGGTTTTACATCACCTGGAGGACAGGTCCTAGTTACAGGATCACTTCCTGCCACACCAGGGTGATGCTCTCCTGTCACGTGACCTCTCTCCTCCATGGCAACAGGGATGCTGCCAGACTGGAGGTGGGACTTCAGGACTATATCCCTGTAGGTCTCGTCCATGTACTTCTCTGTCTTTCTTATGTCTTCCAGGTCTGCTACTCTAGCCTCTAGAGAACGGACTCGTTCCCTGAGAGCAAAGAGCTCCCTGCACTTAGTGCATATGTAGGACCTCTCACCAACTGGGAGAAAATCATACATGTGACACTCAATGCAAAAGACTGGAGAACCCCCATCTCGTTGCTGGACCTCTGTCTGCATCTTAGTTTAAAGCTTGTGTTTAGGTCTTTTAAATTCGGTATATAATAAGGATTGGTGTAGATGCTTATACTAATAAAAGTGTATCTAATACCCCTAATACACCCTGTGTACCTGAAGCTTAATTAATCTCAGGTCCTCTGTGTATGACTGATTTGGATTAAGAGCTGCACCTGAGAGCAGCCCCTTTCCTCTAAGATGTGCAAGTACCTATAAAACTACAATTACCCCAGGGGTGGGTGGGTGCTGGGGAGGGAGGGAGGGAGATAAGTCCTATTAAAGAGGGCAGTTACAAGGTACCCTGTCCTGAACCCTCAGCAGGGGAATGGGGGTACCACACAAAACCCAGTTAGTTGAGAGAGGCAAGGTAAGTACAGCTGAGAAGGCTGAACTAGCACACCACTAAGACAAACAATAAATAATTAAACAAACAAACAGTTAGACAAACAGTAAATAATTAAATAAACAGCTAGTCATCCACCAAGGTTCCCCCGATGATGAGGAAGGATTCAGCTTCATCATTGTTGGTATCAAAGGGCAGGGGCGTGGAACATTGGGCAGAGGCCTTGGTGCATTGACGCTAGAGTCCTCCAAGGCATGGTTCTGAGAGCATGCAGCGTTCACAGGAATGCCCCTCCAAGCTGCCCTGAAGGGATACAGGCCCTACTTCACAAGTTCCAGGGGGGCGAGACCAACCTGCTGATACACTCTCTTAGAATCCAGGAACATTCTGCTGTGCCCTTGATGCCCTTGGAGATGCCAGATATTGAGAATCACCTTCTGAAGGCTTTGAGGAAAGAATCATGATGCTCTTTGCTCTGCAACATGTCAGAGCCTCGATGAATTTTGCCATGTAGTCTCAAGGCATCAAGCCCACCTCGAAAAGCATAGTACGCCTTCGGGAGAGGCCTTGAAATAGGGGCATTGAAGGGCCCTGACACCGTTTCTTGTTTGGCCAATATCACTTTCCAGCACATCAAAGACTGATGTGCCCCCAGTTTGTAGGAAGTCATTGGTGCATCAAAGCTCCCAGAGAACTGCCGATCCCCACAGGAAAGGGGAGTCGACCAGGCCGAGACTCAAAAGTACTTCAACTTCCTCTGAGTCTGGATCACTGAGGAGTCTGTTGGAGTCTGAGGAGTCGGAAGATAGAGTTCCCTCTGATCCTTCTGTTGCTCACAAAAGAAGCAATTCTCCACCTGAGGATATGATGATCCAAGATTTTGTGAGGGATATGGAGACTGAGGATGAGCACCGGGCAGAAGAATTGGAGATCCTTCAGTATTACACGGCCCCTAAGTAGGTGGTTACAGCACTGTGCACCACATCCTTCAGAGGCTGTAGATGAGAACATGGGAGACCCGATGAGAACATGGGAAACCCCCTCACTGTGCCTCCTGTTAGTAGAAAGAGTGACTCGATGTACCGAATTCAGAAGGCTTTCGGATTTGAGAAGCCGCAGCTTCTGCACCACTCTCTGGTTGTCTAATCTGTTCTCAGAAGATCCAGAAGTTCCAAGACACACTCCTTGGCACCCCTAGGGAGGGAGGCTTGGGCACTGGACTCTTTTGTTAGGTAAGATTTTCAGAGTGCCATGCTTGTCTCCAGGGCTGTGCGAATGGTGTAGCTGTACAGGGCGCAAATACAAAAAGGATACCAATACCATCGCTGGGCTTCCAGGAAATTCAAAAAAAGTGAGGTACTAAATGTGGCTGGAGCAGAGGGGGCCATCAGATTCATCAGTCACACAGGGCACATTTCTAGCTTGATATGGTCTTGTTTGCTTTCTGTGTGATCTCTTAACATCTCTACATGAGCATGTTTCTGAAGGGCATCATGCATAGCATTGATGATATGTCCGTGTTTCTTCCTCCAGAGAAACATGTAGAATAACATTCCCTAGTGAATCATGGTAAAAACTGTTCTAAATTCATGTTCTGAGTGACCAGTGTCGTCTTTGAGATGGTATCCAGAGGCTCTGGGTTTCAGACCTCCAAACATCAATGCAGGAAAAGCTCGCTAATGAAACATACCATGCTGCACCACAGAGGATTTCTTCAGAGATAAGGTTAAAGAGAATGTAGGTTTCATAGAGAAGCAATCTATCATGCTTCATAATCTTTCCAGGAGGTTTCAGGGTGGCAGCCAAAGAAAGATATACTACTCTCAAAAGATACTGCTATCCCAGCTTAAGAAGACTCCTCTAGCATGTCCAAAGCAAGAGAAGTTACAGAAAGTCCAACTCCAAGGGTGGAGTTTTGACTGGTTCCTGCAGAGGAGGTTCACTCCTGTCTAGAAGAGGCTCACTCTCTTTGCCCAGAGGTGGCTCTTTATAACCTCTAACACTTGGGTTTTGCAAGTTATCCAAATAGACTACATTCCCTTACCTCTCAAGCTTCAGGTGGAGGTCCTGCTAAGGGATTTCTTGGTTGCATAGTCTGATGTCACTTGCTTTCTCTGGGGAATGAATTGGTTCTGTTCATTTTTGTACTCCATTTTGTCTCAGTGGAATCTTTATCTCTCTGGTGTTGAAGGCACTGAAAAGGCCTGAAATGGGAATAATGAATGAGGTGATCAAATTTGCAGATGACACAAGATTATTCAAAGTTGTTAAAACACAAGAGGATTGTGAAAAATTGCAAGAGGACCTTGATAGATTGGAAAACTGTGAGTCCAAATGGCAGTTGGAATTTAATGTGGTTAGGTTTCAAAATCCTCCATAACTAATCAGTAACCAACTTGCAAGCACTTAATACATAATGCCCCGGACACCAGATCAAGAAGATGCACCAGCCAGAATCTACTCTCCATCCCATTACTAAAGACAAAAAGCAGTCAACAGACTTGCAATAGAGCCTTTACTCTGTTTGCGCCTACCATCTGGAACTCATTCACAGATGGACTAAGATCCATTGAAACAGTGCTGGAGTTACATCAGAGGCTCAAAATATACCTATTTGTAGAATACTTTGGGAGAGACACTAACAAATAGTTAATATATATTGGTATGATAATGGGTATGATAATCGTATAAGATTAAGTTCTGTATACTAACACTAGATTGTTGAACCCAGTTAATTGTACCTCGCCCTAGTTCCATGTAAGAATTATACTTTAAAGTTCATATTAATTGTAATCCGCTTTGACTGTAAGATAAAGCAGTATATAAAATGGGTTAAATAACTAAATAAAGTATAAAGTTATGCATTTAGGGAAGAACATCCCAAACTACAGTTACATGATGCAAGACCCCCCTTTAGGAGTCACCACCCAGGAAAAGGATTTAGGCATCATCCTGGATAATATGTTGAAACCCTCTGCCCAGTGTGCAGTTCAGCCAAGAAAGCAAATAGAATGCTATTGTAAGGAAAAGAATGGAGAATTAAACAAAGGATAATCAATATTGTCCCTCCAGTTCAGTCCATACGCATGGGTTGTGTCCCCCATCCAGCAGATGGAGACTGAGTAAGCCAAGCTTTGCTGATTTCATCCTATAAGGGCTTTGTGCATCAGGAAAACTGGACAGCATTGCTCGGTCTCCAGCAGATGGTGGACTTCTCCGTGCATCTGGTCTGAACTGAGGAGACTGGGGTTCTTGGTGCAAAAACTGATTGGTGGTAAAAGATTTGGTGGAACTGAGCTAAATAATTTTGTTAACAGGTTGAGTTGGGGAAGACAGAGTAAGGCAGCACTTCAAAGAAAAAAGAAAAAGGAGCTAATGTAATTAATTGCAGCAGCCCTGAATTCAAATTCTAAGTCTTTTGGTTTGACTATGTGGCTGCTGTAGGCAGTGGGAACCACAAACTGCAAGGAGGCAGTAACGGCCCCGGGTCCCTTTCTCTGATGCTGTCTGTGCTGCCAGTCTAGGCTGAGTGCACGGTTGTTCCCTGAAGGGGAGGAAAGTATGGCCTGTCTTCCTCTGTTGAGCTCGCTCATTCTTGTTGCTTCTCGTTGGGGGGGGGCTCAACTGTGAAGTGGCTTCGGCGGGGAAGCAGGTCTTCTTCCTTCTGGTGATATTGCAGCGGTGTGAGTGTTTTGGCGTGCTGCATGGCTCGGGGTGGTCATTTTGCACTGCCTGTGGGGTGTGCAGAGGGACTTTTGTCAGCGGCTGGGCTCTGCCATTTATGCGCCAAAGAGGGCAAAACAGAAGAGCAAGCTTTAAAATTGGTACAGCTAGCGTCGGGAGCATGGGCGGAAGCTGCAGAGGCTTCACTGATGGAGGTTCCCCTACAGCCGCGCGGCTCTTCAGCGGTCAGAAAATTGGCTATCTTGAGCTGCACGGAGGCAGGAGATGTGCAGGGGGACTCGGGCTCGGTTAAGAGAAGGCAGTTAAAGCAAAGAAGTGCCGCATGTCCTCGGATCTCCAAGGATAGAATTTGGGGATGTCATTTCCCCCCGGGTTTGTTCTTTTACTCCACCAGGCCTACTGCCTGAAGCAGAGCCGAGGAGCATCCAAGACATCAGGGTCTGAGATCCCAGGGAAAATAACTTTGGAGCTGCTGCCCCTCCCTAGCACAGAGGAGACTCCTTTATCCAAAAGGTTTCGGGCAGTGCCAGAACACTTCAGCGAGCTGGCCTCTCTGGTGTCCAAATCCTTCAGGGATCCCATGGAGGGAACCTTAGGGGACTGGGAGGAGGCCTTTGAGACTGAGGTGGCAGAAGGAGAACTATCTTTGACTGACGAGCCTTCCGTAGTGCAAGTGTTTTGCAGAGAGGAACTGGCATCCCTGATTTTCCACTTTCCAGGGGTTCTCAGTCTGGCGACGGGGCCGCAGTGAAGGAGACTCTCTTGAAGGATCCCTTGTTTCTGGAAATCTGGTCACCACAGGATTTATTCCCTGTTTATAGAGCGATGAAGCAAATGATTGATGCTGAGTGGGAACTGCCTAAAGCCAGCCTTGGCTATGGAGCCTTCTGAACTTGAATCCAGAATGGCGACCCTGGAGTGCAGCCTGACTGCCTTCATGGACCAGCAGCTGGTGTTGCTGTCTGGTACTACCGGTTCCTCCATCCATCCATCGAAGACGTCCCCTGAAGCCGAGCCGATCCTTGAGACCATAAGGCCTCGAGTCTATCCTTGGCCTAAGTCTCGATCAGGGTCCTGTTCGATAGGACCACGTCTTCCCCAGCTAGTACACATGGCACCAGCCGCATAGCCTCCAAGGGATGCAGGCAGGGCTCCGGCTCCAGCCCCAGGCTAGCGAGTTGCCCTTCCACTGACTACTCGGAATGGGAGACCGAGGATGAGGAGTCTCTGGACACCCGACACCACCGAGATATCCCCTCTGTCTCGCCACCCTCTGAGCCCCGGCATAGATCCTCACCTGAGGATATGGCATTCTCCAGGAACAAACAAACGTGTATAGGACTTCGTAGGGGTGAATAATCAAATAACCAAGCTAAAAAATATCACCCGTGTGTTATTTAATCTAAAATTTTTCATACATATATACTACCATGGCCTTAATGTGGTCTCAGATAAACGGCAAGTTTTTATGTTCTTTTGTCAACCACTTGCTGTTACACTTTTTTTGGGCCAATAACTTGCACCCAAACCAGTGCTCGTTTAGCATCAATGACCACGGCCTTATTAATTATTTTATTCAATATTGCTCTTAATTAGAATTTTTTGCATTTTTCTTAATGGGTAGATACCCTTTTGAATTGTGATTAAAAACAAATATGGCTTAAATTGGTCTACTTAACTCATGTAGAACCTCTGTAGCCAGTGTCCCTTGTATTTCTCTTTTGTACCACAAAAGGTATGAAGACCCCGACGCCTCTCTTTCTCCAGCGCTTTGGCGTTTCACCGTTTGGGTTTATCAAGGGGAATAATGTCCGTTACTACATGGGACTTGAAATCTTCACTATATCAATCTTCATTATATCATAGCTATTGATGTTTCTAAAACAAATGAAGCAATATTAAGTGAGATTCTCAACTGGTTCATCTTAAAACACATTGGCTCCTGTGATCTATCATATCATTAACATTCATAGACCGACCAACCTGCTTCCTCGAGCGATTTTCTCTTATTCTCGAGAATCGTTTCAAAAGATTTGCAAGACCACATTGCAAGATCTGAGACCACATTAAGGCCATGGTAGTATATATGTATGAAAAATTTTAGATTAAATAACACACGGGTGATATTTTTTAGCTTGATTCTCCAGGAACAAGCAGGAAGTCAGTCCTCACATATGGGTGACATTGGCGCCGACGGAGCCCTTGTATGGAGCAAATCCCAAGCTTTCTAAGAAAGCTTTTGGGAATTGAATCACACATGCGCGGTCCCCTTCCCGCCCAAGGGTGCCATCTTGCTCAGTCTTCTCTTTTCCGTGGAGCCCTTTGGACGTGGTCCTTGTGCCATCGTGAAAAAAGTGCTTCAAAATACTTGAAAAGTTTCTCTTTTCCTTCGGTTCGACACCGGTTCCCCTTTTCGCCTTCAGCTCAGTACGCCGGTATCGAGTCTGGTCAAGTTTTTTGTTTTTTGTCCTTCGTGACTAGCGTTCGCGCTCTTTTTCTTTTCACTGGCAGCCCGGGTCTTCGACCTTGCAGGGGCCCTTTTTTCCCCAATGGCTGCCAGCGGATTCAAAAAGTGTGATCGGTGTACAAAGTTAATGTCCCTCACAGACACACATGACTGCTGCCTCTGTTGCCTCGGGCACGACCATGACCCGAAGGTCTGTGGCCCATGCAGGAAAATGTCCTCGAAGGCCTTGAGAAGCAGCCAGCAGCAGCACAATAGGATTTTTGGTGAGTCTGTACCCTTCCGGGCCCGGACCTCATCTGAGGCCTCGACATCTCGGGAATTCTCTGAGCCTGAACAGCATCGTGTGCCTTCGGAGAGGGGGTCTCCCTCACGGGAACATCGGAGGAAGAAAAAAATCCTCAAAGGCGTCGTCGTTGGATGGTTCCGAAAGACCTGGTTCCTTGCGGGATCGGTTGCGGAGCCCCGACTGTCGGCCCGGATCCTCGGAGTTGGAGCGCCCAGCGAAACTTCCCGAAGGGACCCAGATCAGCTGAGGCAGGTAACCACTGTCCTTGTTGAGGACTCTCCTCCGGAAGAACCGGCGTCGGCCCCTGACCCTGGGGCTGCAGAGCCTTCTGAGCTCGGTCTCAGAATGGTGGCCTTGGAGCGCATCATGTCTGCCTTCATGGACCAGCAGTGGGCACTGATAGCCGATCTCACTGATCCTTCTGCCCCGACCACCGGGCACCCGATGTCCAAGTTGACCCCGGAGGCCGAGCCGATCCTTGAGACCATACGGGCTCGAGTTGATCTTCAGTTAAGGTCCTCCTCGACCTCCCATTTGGGACTGAGGCCATTACCGGCATTGGGGCGGTCGAGGCTGAAGCCCTCGAGGCCGGGGCCACTCGACTCCTCCTTGGAGTCAGGCTGGGAGACAGAGGACGAAGAGTCCCCGGACACCTACAAGTCCAAGTATGTTCCATCTGACTCCCCGGGGTCCGAACCTCGGAGAAGGCCCCCCCCGGAGGACACTCGGTTCTTGGACTTCGTTAGGGACATGTCAAAGGCTTTGGCATTCCCTACGGAGTCTGAGGAGGAGCCTCAAGCTGGAGAGCTCGAGATCCTCCAGTATGACTTTCCCCCTTGGGAAACCCTTACTGTACCAGTGCCTCCAATTCTGGAACGACTGATGCTCTGGATGTGGGAGATGCTGATGCTGACGCCGGCGTCGGTGCCGGTGATCAGCAGGCAGCTTGATTTGATGTATCGAGTCCGCAAGAGCCTTGGGTTCCAAAAAGCTCAACTGCCGCACAACTCCATGGTTGTGGAATCGGCCATACATCAGCTCAAGAGCCAGAAGGCACACTCCTCGGTGCCTCCTGGCAGGGATGCCCGCAACTTGGACGCCCTCAGCAGGAAGTGCTACCAGGGTTCTATGCTGGCATGTCGGATCCAGGCTTACCAGCTGTACATGGGCATGTACTTGCGAGACCTGGTGAAGGAAATCGCTGGGTTCTCATCTGGACTCTCCAAGGGACCTTTGCAGCGCTTCAAGACCCTGTCCACCGGAGTCCGTGAGTGCTCGAAGTTCATGACTCAAGCAGCCTACTACGGGTTTGAGGCATCAGCCCGAGTGGCGGCGGCTGGCATCGGTGCACGCTGCCATGCATGGCTACAGTCATCAGACCTGGAACAATGGGTTCAGGACAAGTTGTTCGATGTCCCATGCCATGGTGAAAACCTCTTCGGCAAACCCATGACCGAGAAGGCTGCTGAGATTGAGTCCGAGTACCTGACCAGGACAAGGCTCTTTAAGAAGACTTCTGCCCCTTCTAAAAAGAAGGGCTCTTGTAAGAAGCCCTTTTTCCTGAGGAAGGGTGCTGCTTACCGAAGCTACCCCCCATTTCAGGCCTCCTCAGCTCCCCAACAGGGGCAGCAGGCCAAGAGACAGGGGCACGGCCCGCGTAAGCAGAAAGCCCCCAAAGCCAGGCACCGGCTCTGGCCCAGCCTGGTAGTGGCTTTTGACTCTCAGAACATAGCCCCTCTCACCATAGGAGAAAGGTAATGCACAGGGGGAAGGCTTGCACTGTATGCCCACAGGTGGCTGGCCATCACCACAGACACTTTAGTTCTTCAGATAGTCCATCAGGGCTATCTCCTTCACTTGACTCAGGTGCCACCCCCCTACTTTCCAGGAGAGCCTTTCAGGTCTTCCCTTCACCCGGACCTTCTTCTGAAGGAATTGGCAGGTCTCCTCGAGGACCAGGCGGTAGAACTGGTGCCCCACCACCTGCAGGGCAAAGGCTTCTATTCCGGGTACTTTCTAATACCAAAAAGAACAGGAGGCCTAAGGTCCATCCTCGACCTGCGCAACTTAAATAAATTCCTGGTGAGGTAGAAGTTCAAAATGCTTTCCCTTGTAATATTTATTTAAATTTTTTTTATACCGCTTTATCATTTCAGTCAAAGCGGTTTACATTGTAACTTAAACTTGGCAAACATATATTAAACAGGGACATTGATAACCTGGATTTTTCTGAGCAATGGAGGGTTAAGTGACTTGCCCAAGGCCACAAGGAGTGCTAGTGAGAATCAAACCCTTGGTTCCCAAGCCAGAACTCTAACCACTAGGCTACTCCTCCATTCTGCTTGCCTGCCTTACTTCCGCCAGGGAGACTGACTATGATCCTTAGACCTAAAGGATGCGTATACACACATCCTAATTCTTCCAGACCACAGACAATATCAACGCTTTGTGGTAGGGGGAAAACACTACCAGTACAGAGTACTTCCCTTTGGCCTGTTCTCTGTCCCCAGGGTGTTCACAAAGTGCCTGGCGGTGGTGTCTGCCTTCCTCAGAATACCAGGAGTTTTTGTCTTCCCCTACCTAGACGATTGGCTCATCAGGACCACATCAGCCAGGGAGGTAAAACAAGCCACAGATCGCACCACTCAGGTGCTCCAAAACCTGGGATTTGTGATCAATAATCCAAAGTCTACCCTAGTCCCCACTCAACAACAAGAGTTCATTGGGGCCAACCTAGATACCACTCAGGCGAGGACCTACTTGCCAGTGGACAGGGCACAGAGACTCCTGGCCCTGGCACATCAAGTGAGCCGCAGGTCTCAGATATCAGCCAGAAAAACTACTTAGCCGACAGGCTCAGCAGGATTCTTCAGCCCCACGAGTGACAGCTGGATACGAATATGGCCCAATGGCTCTTTCACATCTGGGGGCAGCCGAAATTGGACTTGTTTGCGAGCCCACAAAACTACCAGTTGTCCAGGTTTTGCTCCAGACAGCCACTTCCAAACAGAGTGGCTGCTGATGCCTTTCTCATCTCATGGTCTGTGGGCCTCCTGTATGCGTTTCCTCCAACACCTCCGGTGGCCAAAACCCTGTTCAAAATTTTCCAGGACAGGGCCTCGGTCATTCTGGTAGCCCCCAGATGGCTGAGACAACCCTGGTTTCCGCTACTACTTCAACTGGCGTTGGAGGCCCCAATCCCTCTGGGATCCGATCCCAACCTCCTGTCTCAGGAGGGGGGCACTCTTCTGCAACCCAACCTCAGATCACTCATCCTGATGGCATGGCTGCTGAAAGGGTAGTTCTCACACCATTTCTCCGTCCCAAAAATGTGGAAGAAGTTCTGCTGGCCTCAAGGAGGCAATTAGCTAGACGGACCTATGCTTTCAAGTGGCATAGGTTTGGGGGTGTGGTGCGAGAAGCAGAAAGAAGATCCTTTCTCTTGCCAGGTTACAGTGGTCTTGCAATATCTTCTCCACCTCTCGGATTTGGGCCTTAAGTCTAACTCCCTCAGAGTTCACCTCAGTGCCTTAACGGCACACCACTTCCCAGTGGAGGGAAAGCCTCTGTCTGCACATCCCTTGGTGTCCAGGTTCCTAAGAGGCCTACTTCTTCTAAAGCCCCCGGTTCGCCCTCCGTCAGCCAAATGGGATTTGAATGTGGTCTTAGGGCAGCTTACTCGGCCACCATTTGAGACGATGGCAACTTGCCATCTACGCTACCTTTCTTGGAAGGTTCTTGGTGGCACTCACGTCGGCTCGGCACGTCGTTACTCACCTGTAACAGGTGTTGTCCAGGGACAGCAGGAATCAGTCCTCACGACCCTCCCTCCTCCCCTTGGAGTTGCAGTCCTATTATTAATTTTTATTCTTTTGCCGTCTTTTTAGCTATGTCATTTGACTGAGCAAGATGGCACCCTTGGGTGGGAAGGGGACCGCGCATGCATGATGCAATTCCCAAAAGCTTTTTTAGAAAGCTGGGGATTTGCTCCGCACGAGGGCTCCGTTGGCGCCGACATCACCCATATGTGTGGACTGATTCCTGCTGTCCCTGGAGAACACCTGTTACAGGTGAGTAACTATGCTTTCCTTGACTTTGTATGGGATATTTCAAGAGCCCTTGTATTCCTGACGGAGGAGGACCCTTGGACAGAGAAATTAGAAATCCTCCGGTATGAGGCTCCACCGAGGGAATCGCTCACAGTAACCATCTCACCTATCCTGGAACAGCTAATGTTCTGTATGTTGGAGACACCGGCATCAGTGCCGGTTGTGAGCAAGCGGCTTGACTCGATGTATCGGGCCTGCCAGAGCCTGGGCTTCCAGAAGTCCTAGCTGCCACTTAACTCCATGGTGGTGGAGTCAACCATGCTTCGGCTCAAGAACCAGAAGACGCACTCCTCGGTGCCCCTGGGTAGGGAGGCCCACACCTTGGATACCCTCGGCAGAAAGTGCTAACAGGGCTTGATGCTCATTGGTCATATCCAGGCCTACCAGCTGTACATGGGCATGTACCTGAGAGACCTGGCGAAGGAACTAGCTGGGTTCTTGGCTGGGCTCTCCAAGGAATCGCTGCAGTGTTTCAGGAACCTGCCCATGGCCATCCCTGAGAGCTCCAAATTCATGACTTGAGCAGCCTATGACAGTTTTGAGTCAGCGACTAGAGTAGCCGTGGCAGGCATCTGTGCCTGATGCCAGGCTTGGCTACAGTCTTCCGACCTCGAGCAGTGGGTTCAGGACAAATTTGTCGCTATCCCATGCCTAGGAAGAATTTCTTTGGCAAGCCCATGATGGAAAATGCCACCGAGTTGGAGACCAAGTTCATGACAAGGACCAGGCTCTCTAAGAAGACTGCTGCCCCTCCCCGACAGAAGGGCTCAGGTATAAAGCGCTTTTACTTGAGGAAGGGGGCTGCTTGCAAAAACTACCCACATTTTCAGGTCTCCCCGGCAGGGTCAGCAGGCCAAGGGACAGGAACAAGGCTCTCGTAAGCAGAAAGCTCCCAAGCCCCAGGTGTCTGCTCCGGCCCAGCCGGGGGGTGTGGGGGGGGGCTTTTGACTCTTTGAGCATAGCCCCTCTACCCCAAGGAGGACAGCAGCCCACAGGGAGATGTCTGATTCATTATGCCCACAGGTGATCTTCCATCACCACTGACTCCTGGGCACTTGAAGTGGTCAGGAAAGGCTACCTCCTCCACCTGGCACAGATGCTTCCTCCTTTCTTCTCAGGAGAGCCCCCCAGGTCTCTCCTTCACTGGGACTTTCTACTGAAGGAACTTGCAGGACTTCTCGAGGACAAGGCGGTGGAACCAGTACCCCAATATTGCAAGGGCAAAGGATTCTACTCCAGGTATTACCTCATCCAAAAAGGAACAGGGGACCTAAGACCTATCCTGGACCTGCGAAACCTGTGCAGCATCCTGGTGAGGGAGAAGTTCAAGATGCTCTCCCTTGGAACATTGCTGCCTTATCTCCAGCAGGGAGACTGGCTCTTCTCCTTGGATCTGAAGGATGCCTATACCCACATCCTCATTCACCCCAGCCACAGGCAGTACCTTCACTTCTTGGTGAGGGACGGCCACTACCAATACAGGGTATTACCCTTCGGCCTGGTGTCCGCCCCCGGGGTCTTCACCAAATGCCTGGCAGTAGTGGCTGTCTTCCTCCGTTTCCAGGGGATATTTGTCTTCTCCTACCTGGATGACTGGCTCATAAAAGGAGGCACTGCCACAGAGGTGCAGCAGGCCACGGCACGCACCTTCCAGGTCCTGCAACTTCTGGGGTTCGTGATAAACTACTGAAAAGCCCATCTCCTCCCAACACAATGTCTGGAGTTCATAGGGGCAAAGCTTGACACTCTTCAGGCAAAGGCCTTCCTTCCCCTGGACCAGGCCAACCGTCTCGGGGAACTAGCCGCAGACGTGCAATATCGTCCCTCGGTGTTGGCTCTGCTTCTACTGTGCCTACTCGTAAACATGGCCTCTATGATCCATATCACCCCAGACCCTCTTCTGCACATGAGAGCCACTCAGTGGTTCCTTCGGGACCAGTGGACACAGACCACGGGCCGTCTCCGTGACCCACCAGCGAAATCTCTGACTTTGGGGCAAAATCCCCAACACCTTCAGACAAGGATGCCATTCCAAACCCCCATCCCTCTAAGAGTCCTCACAACAGACGCCTCCCTGCTGGGATGGGAAGCCCACTGTGAAGAACTTTGCATCCAGGGCAGCTGGTCACAAGCCAAGGCCAACCATCAGATCAACCTCCTGGAGCTTTGTTTAATATATCTAGCCCTCCGAGCATTCTGCCACACTTAAGGCGTCAGCTGGTGCTGATCCAAACACACAACCAGGTGGCAATGTTCTACGTGAACAAGCAGGGGGGGGGGGGAGCACAGGAGCTTGCACCCTCTGCTGCAGAGTGATGACACTCTGCTTCTACGCAGTTCATCAGGGAATATTATGGTCTGTATACCTACCAGGCCAGGACAGCGCTCTGGTGGACAAACTTGAGTAGGGTCCTCCAGCCGCACGAGTGGCAGCCAGACCCCAGAGAAGCCACCTCGCTCTTCCATCTCTGGGAGACCCCACGGGTGGACCTCTTTACCAGCCCGGACAAATTCCTGTTGCCCTTCTTCTGCTCCCGGCATCCGCACCCATCCCGTGTGGCGACAGATGCTTTTCTCATGCCGTGGTTGGAAGGTCTCATGTACTCGTATGCCTTCTCATCCACGCTGCTGATTGCCATAACTCTCTTCAAGGCTCTTCGTGACAAGGCATTGCTGATTCTGGTGGCCCCATGGTGGCCCAGCCAGCTGTGGTTTCCGCTACTTCTCCTTCTGTCAGTGGAGATTCCGATCCCCTGAGGAGCTCCCTGGGGCTCTTGTCTCAGGAGGAAGGCTCTCTCCTGCACCCCAACCTGGGGTCCCTATCGTTGACGGTGTAGCTCCTGAAAAGGTAACATAGTAACATAGCATATGAAGGCACCCACCACTTTCAACCTCTCGGGAGAAGTGGAGGAGATCCTGCTGGCCTCCCATAAGACCTCCATCGGGAGGGCTTATGCCTTCAAATGGTGCAGGTTCTCGGTCTGGTGTGCAGAGCTACTTGTGAACTCGTTCTCCTGCCCGGTGCAGCTAGTGCTGCAGTACCTTCTTCATCTTCAGAGGGACACAATGCACTGTACAGCCATGGCTGCAGGAGGGGTTGCTATATGGGTTTCCACCATGTGCTACACAGGATAGAGAGGCATCCCGGTTGGGTGATCCTCTGCACCAAATTGACCGTGGAGACCATGGTACATGGATCTCGTGCACTTGGTGAAGGCAGTTCCCTGGCTGCTCCCACTGAAGGAAGACCTGCTGATCTAAGGGCCACTCCGCATGCCTCAGGTGAGTTGATTCTCTTACAGCCTGACTCTTGAGAGGGTGTGACTGAACAGGCGGGGTACTCACCGGCAATGGTGACAACATTCCTCAGGGCGTGAAAGCGATCTACCTCTTTGTTGTACATCCGAGTGTGGAGAGTGCTCGAAGAGTGGTGTGGGCTGCTGCTCTGGCTGCCTCTGTAGATCTTGGCCTTCTTGCAGGCGGGCTTGGAGAAAGGGCTTAGGCCTCGGCTCACTGAGGGTGTAGGTGGGTGGCCACCTGGCCTACTATCGGGGTAAGATAGGGGACACAACCTTGGCCACACATCCGAACGTGGTACGGTTTCTCAGGGCAGTGAAGCAGGTCTGTCCATCCTCAGTGCCCAGTGGTAGTGCCATGGGATTTGAATCTAGTATTGGTGGCTCTCATGGAACCTCCTTTTGAACCTTTGAAGGGAGCGCCATTGAAAGACCTTCCTCTAAGATCGGTCTTCCTGGTGGCGATATGTTTGGCATGGCGCATCTTGGAGCTTCAAGCCTTGTGTTACGAGCCGTTTCTGGTATTCTACCCTGAGAAGGTGGTATTAAGAACAGTACCTTACTTCCTGCTAAAGATAGTGTCTCCATTTCACATTAACCAATTCGTGTGTCTGCCAGTCCAGGGGTAGGATGACACAGCAGAGAGCCAGAAGTTGCAGTTACTCTTTGCCAGGAGGGTGCTCTGTGAGTATCTCCAGCAGACCACTGTGTTCCAGTGATCCGATCGGCTGTTCTTTCTCTTCAGTGGTGCACTTCAAGGGAATGCAGCATCTAAGGCATCCTTAGCAAGGCCGCGGAAGAAGACTATTGCCTCTGCATATTTGCTGAAGCGCCAAATGATGCCCCCAGGGCTGTGAGCCCATTCTGCCTGGGCACAGGCGGCATCCTGGGTGGAGGCAAACCTTGTTCCACCTGGGGAAATCTGTAGAACAGCCACCTGGGCATCGCTGCATATCTTTGTTAAGCACTATCGCCTCGATGTCCGGGTGAGGGAGGAGGTGCGGTTTGGGGCTAGTGTTACAGGCCAGCTTTGCGTATCCTCTTCAGTAGGGGACAGTGATGTGGTACGTCCCATGGACTGGACTGGAGGGACAATATGGAAGTTGAAATTAGGCCTTACCTGCTAAATTGCCTTTCCTTGAGTCCTTCCAGTCTAGTCCAGAATCTGCCCTGTTTGCTCATCTGGTCTGTTTGGTGTTGGGTCTGTTCTGTAGTTTTCAGAGGCTGTGTGTATTTCGGAGGTGACAGCCTCCTGTGCGCCATTCCTCTGTTGGGGAACACAGCACAAAAAAAAGGAAAATATGAGGCAGCTAAAAGTTGTTTGCTTCTAGGCCCACGCAAATGAAAAGAAAAAAAAGGAAAGGAAGAGAGACTTCTCAAGCCAACAAGATACACTCAGAAGGATTGAGAGCTTTAAGAGAGGAGGAGAGAAATGGCCATTTTGGGGCTAGCAGTAGCTTACTCCCAATACAGGCCAGTTTTCCTGATGCACAGAGCCCTTATAGAATGACATCAGCAAAGCTTGGCTTGCTTAGTTTCCATCTGCTGATTGGGAGGTACAATGCATGCGTCTGGACTGGAGGGACTCAAGGAAAGGCAATTAGCAGGTAAGGCCTAATTTTCACTTTATAATGCCTCTGTATCGTTCCTTGATGCGATCGCACCTTGAATATTGTGTGCAGTTATGGTTGCCATATCTTTAAAAGGGTATTGCAGAACTAGAAAGGTACAGGGAAGAGCCACCAAAATGGTAAAAGGTTAGGGCTCTTCAACTTGGAAAAAAGACGACTGAGGTGAGATATGATAGAGGTCTATAAATTAATGAATGGAGGGCAGGCTCTGCCGGATACAGGGGGGCCCCGCGGCACGCTCGATTCTGCCGCGGCGGCCCCGACAGCGGCAACAGACAGGTTTTCTTTTTTTTTAATTTTCCCTGGGCTGGGGGGGGGGTTAGGAGTGGTGATGTGATGGGCTGGGCTGGGCTGGGGGGGGTTAGGAGTGGTGATGTGATGGGCTGGGCTGGGCTGGGGGGGGTTAGGAGTAGTGATGGGCTGTGCTTGGGGGGAGTTAGGAGAAGTGCTGTGCTGGGGGGATTTAGGAGTGGTGATGGGCACTGGGCTGGGGGGGTAGGAGTGGTGATGGACACTGGGCTTGGCTGGGGGGGGTTAGGAGTGGTGATGGGCACTGGGCTGGCTGGGGGGGTTAGGAGTGGTGATGGGCGCTGGGCTGGGGGGGTTAGGAGTGGTGATGGGCGCTGGGGGGGCTTAAACTAAAAATTGGGTGATGGGGGATTAGGACTGGAAATGGGCTGGTGGGATTAGGAATGGAAGTGGGTTGATGGGGGGTCAGGACTGGTAATGGGCTGATAGGGAGGTTAGGACTGGTAATGGGCTATGGGGGGGCTTAAACTGAAAATTGGGTGATGGGGGATTAGGACTGGAAATGGGCTGGTGGGATTAGGACTGGGAGTGGGCTATGGGGGGCTAGGACTGGTAATGGGATGGGGTTGCTAGGACTGGAAATGGGCTGAGTGGAAGGGGGCTTGAACTGCAAATAGCTGTTGGGGATGGGGCTTGGAATGGAAATGGGCTGAGGGGAAGTGGGGGGCTTGAACTGCAAATAGCTGATGGGGACGGAGCTTGGAATGGAAATGGGCTGAGGGGAAGTGGGGGGCTTGAACTGCAAATAGCTAATGGGGAGGGGGACTTGGAATGGAAATGGGCTGAGTGGAAGGGGGCTTGAACTGCAAATAACTGATGGGAAGGGGGCTTGGAATGGGCTCTTAGGGGAGGGAGCTAGGACAGGAACTGGGCTGATGGATGGGCTAGGATAGAACTGAGAATTGGGTGTTGGGGGAGCTAAGATTGGAAATGGGCTGTGGTGGGGGGCTTGGATTGAAATGGACTCATGGAGGGGCTAGAACTGGAGGTAGGCTCATGGGGGGCTTGGATTAGAAATGGGCTGAGTGGAGGGGAGCTAGGATTTAACATGGGCTGATGGTGGGACTAGGAAAGGACTAGAAATGGGCTGATGGGAGGCTGGTATTGGAAATGAGCTGATGAAGGGACTCGGATAGGACTGGAAATGGATGGGGGAGCTAGGACTGGAAATGGACTGATGAGGGGACTAGAAGGGAGCGGATACTGGGTGGGGCTGGAACTAAAAGGGAGCTGATGTTGGGGGAGATTAGAAGGGGATGGGGCTGGGAGAATGAAATGGAGAGGGGAAAAATATTTTGTGTGTGAGGGAAGAAAAATGTACAATTGGCCGGGTATTGGGAGAGTAAGTGGGGATTGAGGATGGAGGGGTAAAATTTGAGTGGATGAAATAGGAATGAGGAAAGAGCAAAAGGAGAAAGATTAGTATGTTAAAGCGGATGTAGAGAGAGAGAATGGAAAAAAAAACTAGAAGAGAGAAGAAAGGACAAATGGACAGCAGATGATGGAGAGTTAGCAGAAAACATGAAGAAACCAGAAGAAAGTGGCTGGAGCAATTGCAACTGTGTAACTGAGCTGAGGTATTCTGTTTATGTAATTCCTTTTTGACATTGCCACTTGTTCTCTTTCCCCAGTAGGTCATGTATTGTTGTTCTCCTGAAATGTATTGGTTTAATATTTGCAGTGTTGCCTTTTGATAGGTATGGTATGGTGCTTTGTGACTCCTGGTAGTGCTGTTAGGATACGGCGGGTTTGCTATTGGTTCTAAATGGGCAGTGTTTGTAGTAGTTCCTAATGTGCCTGGCGGTTGGCACTGGATTATAGTAATGTAGAAATCTTTTAGTCTGTCTTTATCCATACACTCATTAAGAGACATGTTTACTAAAAGTTAGTGTATGTTAGCATTATGCAAATATTTATGCAAATTGACATGCTGGCACTTTGAGGAAATTCTTTGGTTTTGTGCGGCAGTTTGGGCACTCGGGCTCAGAAAGGTTAGCCATCACTGCTGTAGGCTGTAGTAAAAACAGTTAGTGTAACTGGGTTTAAAAAACATTTGGACAAGTTCCTGGCAGAAAAGTCCATAAACCATTATTTAAAGAAGACTAGGAAAATTTACTGCTTGTCCCAGGATAAGCAACGTGGAATCTGTGTACCTTTCTGGGAACCTGACAAGTAGTTGTGACCAGGATTGGCTACTATTGGAAACAGGACTCTGGGCTTGATGGACACTGGTCTGACCCGGTATGGCACATCTTATGTTCTTATGGCCTCCCGTTTTAGCCCATTTGTAAGGCCTCTTTCAAGAATTTCACCCTTAAGGTGAATTTGCCCGTGAACATGCAGGAAATAAGTCCTCGTGTATGGGTGATGTCACCGAAGGAGCCCTGCACGGAATGCTCCCCAGCTTCCAAGAAGCTTTGGGGAGGTATGCCACACATGCGCACCTGCCTTCCCTGCCCGCCACAGTGCCATATTCTGCAGTCTTCATTCTCCGCGGAGCCCCTAGGACTTGTTTCTGCAGTCCGTAAAAAATTTTGAATTTCTTGCCCTTGTTTTTTCATCCACCTGTCATCTATCAGCCTTTTTCTTACCCTTTGTTTTTTTTCCCTGTAGTTTTTTGTGCCTTTTTGAAGGTTTTACCCCTTTGGAGGCTTTTTTCCTGCCCACGGCCATTTTTCAATTTCATTTTGTTGAGGCTTTCTTTTTCAGCATGTCTAAGTCAGTTAGCGGCTTTAAAAAGTGCACCAAATGTGGCAAGGCCATTTCTGAACTGACTGCCATAATTGATGCTTGCAATGCTTTGGACTCGACCACCAGCCAGCATCCTGTGAGCTCTGCTTGTAGATGATGCGCCAGAGGCTGAAGGGTCAGGAAAAGCAGAAGGAATCCATCTTTGGTTCATCTGATTCTCCAGGACCAAGCAGGAAGTCAGTCCTCACTTATGGGTGACGTCGGCGCCGACGGAGCCCTCGCGGAGCAATTTTCCCCAGCTTTCAAAGAAAGCCTTTGGGAATTGCAGCGCGCATGCGCGGTCCTCTTCCCGCCCAAGGGTGCCATCTTAGCCAGTCTTCTTTTTTCCGCGGAGCCCTACAGACGTCCCCGTCGTGTCCCCGCGAAAAAGTTGATATTTCTTCATAATTTTATTCTTTTTCCTTCGGTTCGACGCCGGTCTTTTTCCCGCCCGGACTCGCGACGCCGGTCACGAGTCCTCTTCTTCTTTTTCGGTTTTTCTGACTTAGTCAGTTTTCGTTTTCGATTTTTCCCTGGCAGCCCGGTCCTTTGACCTCGCCGGGGCCCTTTTTCCCCCGATGGCTGCCAGTGGTTTCAAGCGGTGTGGTCAGTGTGACCGAAATATGTCACTAACTGACACACACGACTTTTGCCTCCGCTGCCTGGGCCCGGATCATGAAGAAATGATCTGTGGGCCCTGCGGCAAAATGTCCTCCAAAGCGTTGAGAAGTCGGCGGCATCAGCGGGATAGGATCTTCGCTGACCCCAGCCGTACCCGGACCTCGTCGGAGGCCTCCGCGTCCAAAGGTTCCAGCTCGGACCGTCGCCGGAGTTCCTCCGACAGGGGTTCTCCCTCCGGGGACCATCGACGTAAGGTGAAACCCGCGAGGGCGGCGTCGGTGGACGCTCCTGGCTCCGCGAGGGCCAGGTCGCATAGCCCCGATAGCCGCCCCGGGTCCTTGGAGAAGGAGCACCTCACGAAGCGACCTCGCCTGGAGTCGGAGCTGCCTGCTCGGGTAAGTCCTGTGGTCCTCCTGGACTCGCCTCCGCGACAGCCGACGTCGGGCCCGACACCGTCGGGGCCCGAGTCGGGGGCTGCTGTGTCACCTGAGCTCGGACTCAGGTTGACGGCCTTGGAGAGCAGACTGTCTGCCTTCATGGACCAGCAGCGGGCACTGCTCGCTGGCTTCGCTGGCGCCGCTGCCCCGACCGCCGGGACGTCGACGTCCAAGTCGACCCCGGAGACCGAGCCGATCCTCGAGTCGATGCGAACTCGAGTCGATCCTCGGTCGAGGTCACCCTCGGCCTCCCGTTCGGGACCGAGGTCGCCGACGCCGACTCCCTCGGCGTCGGGGCGGCAGGCGCCGCGCCCTGCCCGGGCCGACCCCACCGAGTCCTCGTCGGAGTCGGTCTGGGAGTCTGAAGAGGAAGAGTTGCCTGATTCTTTCCGGACTCGGTGTGTCCCCTCGGACTCACCGGAGTCCGAACCTCGGAAGCAGTCCCCCCCGGAGGATGCCCGGTTCTCGGACTTCGTCAGGGATATGGCCAAGGCTTTGGCCTTCCCTGCGGACCCCGAGGAGGAGCCTCGAGCCGAAGAGCTCGACGCCCTCCAGTATGACTCTCCCGCAAGGGAACACTTTACTGTACCGGTTCCTCCTATGCTGGAACGACTACTCTTCCGCATGTGGGAGAGTCCGGCCACCTCGCCGGTCCTGAGCAAGCGGGTCGATTCTATCTATCGAGTCTGCAAGAGCCCTGGCTTCCAAAAAGCACAGCTACCACACCATTCCATGGTAGTGGAATCGGCCATGCATCGTCTTAAGAGCCAGAAGATGCACTCCTCGGTGCCTCCTGGCAGGGAGGCCCGTAACCTGGATGGCCTTGGTAAGAAGTGTTTCCAGGGCTCTATGCTTGCGTGTCGTGTCCAGACCTACCAGCTATACATGGGCATGTATCTCCGAGACCTGGCTAAAGAGCTAGCCGGATTCTCCGCTGGTTTGTCCGAGGAACCCTTGCGGAGGTTCCTGGCCTTGTCCACTGGCATTCGGGAATGCTCCAAGTTCATGTCCCGAGCAGCCTATGATGGCTTTGAAGCATCGGCTCGAGTAGCCGCAGCCGGCATCGGTGCCCGCCGACAGGCTTGGCTTCAGTCGTCTGACCTTGAACCCTGGGTGCAGGACAAGTTGGTCGATGTCCCCTGCCGAGGCGAAAACCTCTTTGGCAAGCCCATGGCTGAAAAGGCTGCACAAATTGAGACGGAGACTCTCACCAGGACCAGGCTTTCTAGGAAGACCTCCGCCCCTTCCCAGAAAAAGAAGGGCTCTGGAAAAAAGTCCTTTTACCCGAGGAAGGCGGCTGCCTACCAACAATACCCCCATTATCAGGCCCCTGCAGCTCCCCAACAGGGCCAGCAGGCCAAGGGACGGGGTAACGGGTCCCGTAGGCAGCAAGCCCCCAAGCCTGCACCACCAGCCCCTGCTCAGCAGGGTGGGGGTTTTTGACTCCTTAAGCATAGCCTCTCCCCCCCCGCTGGTTCCTCCCAGCACCGGAGGCCGGCTGGTTCACTTCGCCCACAGGTGGTCCAGCATCACCGCAGATGCCTGGGTGCTTCAAGTCATGCGAGAAGGCTATCTTCTCCACTTCCACCAGGTCCCTCCCTCCTATTTTCCGGGAGAACCTCCACGACCCCCTCTGCACAGGGAATTACTCCTTCAGGAGTTAGCAGGTCTTCTACAGGAACAGGCGGTGGAACCGGTGCCCCACCACCTGAAAGGTCAAGGCTTTTATTCCAGGTATTTTCTAATACCAAAGAGAACAGGAGGCCTCAGACCCATCCTGGACTTGCGCAACCTCAACAAGTTCCTCGTGCGGGAGAAGTTCAAGATGCTTACCCTTGGAATCCTTCTGCCCTACCTCCAGCAGGGAGATTGGCTATGCTCCTTGGATCTAAAGGATGCCTACACGCACATCCTCATCCACCCAAGCCACCGCCAATACCTAAGATTTGTGGTGGCAGGGAATCATTACCAGTACAGGGTACTGCCCTTTGGCCTGTCCTCCGCACCGCGGGTCTTCACAAAATGTCTCGCGGTGGTGGCGGCCCATCTCAGGCTTCACGGCCTCTATGTCTTTCCGTACCTCGACGACTGGCTCATCAGAGCAGCGTCCGCTCTGGAGGTCACCAACGCCACGCGCCGCACGGTGACTCTTCTGCAGTACTTGGGCTTTGTTATAAACTTCGCAAAGTCCACTTTGCTCCCCTCACAGGATCTCGAGTTCATCGGCGCAAGGCTGCACACTCCTCAGGCACGAGCGTACCTACCGCTCGACAGGGCTCAACGGCTCATGGACCTAGCCGACCGTTTTCGCAGCCAGCCCCTGGTCTCCGCCAGGCGCTTCCTGAGACTACTCGGCCATATGGCTTCCACCGTCCATGTGACCCCCAATGCCCGCCTGAATATGAGGCCTGCTCAATGGTGTCTCCGCCAGCAGTGGCGACAAGCCACAGGCGGCCTAGCAGACCTAGTGCGCTTCTCCGAGCCGCTGATCTCGTCTCTCCAGTGGTGGCTTCAGCAGCCGAACCTGATATTCGGAATGCCTTTCCAGTCACCTCAGCCGGCCCAGGTGCTGACAACAGATGCATCCCTCCTGGGCTGGGGAGCGCATTGCCAAGGGGCGCGTACTCAGGGCCTCTGGACCACGTGGGAGTCTGCCCAGCAGATCAACTTCCTGGAGCTCAGGGCGATCCGCCTGGCTCTCAAGGCCTTCTCCCACCTGACTTCTCACCAGTCCGTCCTTGTCCAGACGGACAATCAAGTTGCCATGTTCTACGTGAACAAGCAGGGGGGCACGGGCTCCTTCCTCCTCTGCCGGGAGGCACAGAAGCTCTGCTCTTGGGCCGTCAGTCACGGCATTCTCCTCAAGGCAGTTTATCTACCAGGCCAAGAGAATTACCTGGCGGACAAACTCAGCAGGATCCTCCAGCCGCACGAGTGGCGCCTGGACCCTTTGGTAGTTCAGAAGCTCTTTCTAAAGTGGGGCCTCCCCACGTTGGATCTCTTTGCCAGTCCTCACAACCGGCAACTTCCTCGCTTCTGCTCTCGTCAGCCACACCCCCTTCGGGTTGCGGCGGACGCTTTCCTGCTCTCATGGTCGGGGAGCCTTCTGTACGCTTTCCCTCCCATCCCGCTAGTCTCCCGGACTCTTTTCAAGGTTCTCCGAGACAAAGCCTTCATGATCCTGGTGGCCCCTCGCTGGCCCAGACAGCCGTGGTTTCCACTCCTGCTGCAATTAGCGGTGGAGGATCCATTCCCTCTGGGGTTTCAACCGGATCTCCTCACTCAGGATCAGGGGTCTCTGCTACACCCCAACCTCAGGTCTCTCAACCTTATGGCCTGGCTGCTGAGAGGGTAGTCCTTGCTCCCCTTCTCCTGCCGACAGAGGTGGAGGAGGTCGTCCTAGCTTCGCGACGACCTTCTACCCGAAAATGCTACGCCCTTAAATGGCGTCGTTTCTCCGTTTGTTGTGCCCAACAGTCTCAGGATCCCTTCTCCTGCCCGGTGTCGGTGATCTTGCAGTACTTGCTATACCTCTCTAATCTGGGACTTAAGTCCAACTCCGTCAAAGTTTACCTCAGTGCTCTTTCAGCACATCATGTGCCGGTGGACGGCAGACCTCCCTCCTACGACCCTCTCGTAGCGAGGCTTCTCCGAGGTCTCCTTCTACTTAAACCACCTCTGCGCCCGCCAGCGCCTGACTGGGACCTGAATGTGGTTTTACAGCGGATCACCTGTCCGCCTTTTGAACCTATGGCTACCTGTTCTCTCCGTTTTCTTTCTTGGAAAACACTGTTCTTGATAGCCCTCACTTCCGCTAGACGCGTAAGTGAATTGCAGGCCCTCGTGTCTGATCCCCCTTACACTCGGTTCTACAAAAATAGGGTAGTCCTACGGACTCACCCAAAATTTCTTCCAAAAGTGGTCTTCCCTTTTCACATCAATCAGGAGGTGGTACTTCCAACCTTCTTTCCCAGACCATACTCCAGCCGAGCTGAAACGATCCTCCATACCCTGGACTGTAGAAGGGCATTGAACTTCTACCTTGACCGTACGCGGGAGCACTGTAAAGCTGCTCAGCTTTTTGTGTCTTTTGACCCCAATAAATTGGGGCTCCCGGTCTCCAAGCGTACTCTGTCCATCTGGGTTGCGGACTGTATCTCTTGGGCTTATGGGGCAGCCGGACTCTCCTTGGACGGTCGAGTCACGGCTCATTGCGTTCGGGCAAAGGCTACGTCAGTGGCTTACCTCCGCTCTGTTCCGCTGGCAGACATCTGCCGGGCTGCTACTTGGTCTTCGAGCCAGACTTTTGCGGTCCATTACTGTCTCGAGAGGGAGTCCCGCAGGGACATTGCTTTCGGACAGGCAGTCCTCCGTAATCTCTTTGAGGTCTGAGCAACTCCTACCCTCCATCCCGGATGTGGGCTACCGGTGGGTAATAATTCAGCGAAGATCCTTCCTTCTGTGCTGCTGAGCTAGAGGGAGCTCATTTTTGTGCTTAGGGTCTCCGGTAGCCTTAAGCTTGGGAGTCCCATAAGTGAGGACTGACTTCCTGCTTGGTCCTGGAGAAAGCGTAGTTACTCACCTGTAACAGGTGTTCTCCAGGAGCAGCAGGAATCAGTCCTCACAACCCTCCCTCCTCCCCTTGGAGTTGCAATCGTCTGCTGTACTTTTTTGCAAATTTTTATGCTGTCTTTTTAGCTATGTCATCTGACTGGCTAAGATGGCACCCTTGGGCGGGAAGAGGACCGCGCATGCGCGCTGCAATTCCCAAAGGCTTTCTTTGAAAGCTGGGGAAAATTGCTCCGCGAGGGCTCCGTCGGCGCCGACGTCACCCATAAGTGAGGACTGATTCCTGCTGCTCCTGGAGAACACCTGTTACAGGTGAGTAACTACGCTTTCAGCATCCTCAGACCCGACCTCCCTCGTCCACACCTGAGAGTAGAGGGCTGAGTCAGAGTAGAAGGGTTTGAGCGGAAAGGGGCGATCCTCTGCAGAGACCCCATCTGCGTTGAAAGGGGAACACAAGGAGAAGATCTATATGCAGCGCTATTGCAGCCCTTCTTGGCGCAAGATGGACAGTGAGGGCCAGGAATGATCAACCAAGCTTCCACGGTGGGAAGACCCAACCCGGAGGGGGGGGGGGGAGCCCATTCCCAGTGCCCAGGAGGGGGCAGCCTGATGTCTCCCAATGCTCCAATCATTGTGAAGTTCCCAACCAAGGAATCACCAGTGAGCTCTGCAGCTGCAGCATTGATGTCCTCGTTGGTGGTGACTCTGGAGGAATGCCTATGAGCTCACTTGGCAGCAGTGGAAGCCCTACAGAATGAAGGCTTTGTGGTGCGGAGCACATCATCACCGCACTCCTTCCAGTCTATCCTGGAGACCCATGCCCTGCCCGTCATGGCTGGGACAAAGAATGGGAGAGTGGTATCAATGTCTGTGGCCAGAGCCATCTCTCTCTACAGTGTTGCATTTCACCCAGCTGCCGCCCCCTTACAATCCCAAGGAGTAACCCATCGACTCTGCACACTGGAGCCTCCTGCAGACCAAGGTTGTGGTCCTGCTTGGTGACCTCTCTATCAAACCAGTTCCCCCGACCCAGATTGGGGTAGGGCTTTTACTCCAGATACTTCCTGATCACCAGAACGACCATTCTGGATCTGTGAAACCATAACCGGTTCTTGGTGCTTGAAAAGTTCAAAACGCTCTTGTTGGGGACACATGCTCCCATTCCTCCTACAAGACGACTAGCTATGTTCCTTGGATCTGAAGGATGCATACGCACATATTCTGATCCATCCGCATCACTGACGATACCCTTTTGGTTCATGTTTGGTGGTCAGCACTATCAGTATTGGTTACTACCCCTCGCTCTGCTGTAGACCCCAGGGTCTTCAAGAAGTGCCTGGAGGTCATGTCTGTTTTCCTTCGGACCCGGGGTGGGGGGGTCCTTTGTCTTCCTGTACTTGGGCAACTGGCTCATAAATGATCCCATACTGGCCAGTGTATGGCAGTCCACTGAGCTCACTGCTGGAAGGACTCTACTTCGTGATCAACTATCCAAAGTCTCACCTCCAGCCAGTACAACAGCTGGAGTTCATCCAGGCCCTCCTCGATACCACTCGGGCTTCTTCCGGCAGACCACCTGCAGTGTCTCAACGAGGTGGTGGGTACGTTACAGCGTAGTGCCACATCACATCACAGCCCATGTGCTGCTAAGAGCCCTCGGACACATGGCGGCCATGATGCATGTCACCTCTGCATGCAGCAGGCTCAGTGAATCTTGCAAACGTAATGTCAGCAAGCCTCAGGCTGTCTGCAGGACAGGGTGGTGGTTACTGCACCACTCGCGCAATCCCTGGGGTGGTGACTCGTGCCCAGAAACTTGCATCGGGGCCTCCCGTTTCAACCAGCAGCTCTTTGCAGGCTGCTCATGATGGATGCCTCCAATCTTGCTGGTTCCAACAAAATCCAAACGTGATCACCTTTCGGAGCTTAATATACTGTTAAGTAACGTAAAGCAGACGCTCCACTCTTCACCTTTGTGAGGTTTATTTAAGTTTTGGCAACCAGGTCTTAGACTAGTAAGGAGCTTATTTTTGGGTTTTAAATTAAAAACTTAAACCCGGTGCTCACCTTTGCATCAGTGACCTGTTTATGTTGCTTGTTTGACGATGTATTATCTAACGTGACTTTGTGTTGCATTAGTAGTGCTCAGCTTCTAACAGCTGTTTCCCACAAAAGTATATATCAGATTCAAAAGTAATTCAGAAGTGGTACTTATCAGGTTGAGCTGTTCTTCCCCAACGCCAACCTTTGCACTGGTGCGTTTCACTAGCGTTTTCTCAAGGGGTCTTATTGTGCACTCTGTCTTTTTTCCTAGAAATACAGTGTCATATTTTCTGTTAGATTATTTAACTTTGTACTCAAAATAATATATAAAATGAGGTAATGAAAATAATCTAACAGAAAATATGACACTGTATTTCTAGGAAAAAAGACAGAGTGCACAATAAGACCCTTTGAGAAAACGCTAGTGAAACGCACCAGCGCAAAGGTTGGCGTTGGGGAAGAACAGCTCAACCAGATAAGTACCACTTCTGAATTACTTTTGAATCTGATATATACGAGTACTTTTGTGGGAAATATCTGTTAGAAGCTGAGCACTACTAATGCAACACAAAGTCACATACATCGTCAAACAAGCAACATAAACAGGTCATTGATGCAAAGGTGAGCACCGGGTTTAAGTTTTTAATTTAAAACCCAAAAATAAGCTCCTTACTAGTCTGAGACCTGGTTGCCAAAACTTAAATAAACCTCACAAAGGTGAAGAGTGGAGCGTCTGCTTTACGTTACTTTCCAATCTTGCTGGGGCATGCACCTGAATGGTCTGCGCACCCAGGGCCTGTGATGCGAGAGCCTCTATCAGATCAACTTTCTCGAGCTCCGGGCCATTGCAAATGCTGTCTGTGCCTTTTGGGTACAGCTGGCAAATCAGGTGGCCATGTTCTCTTTGAACAAGCAGGGGGTCACAGGCTCATACCTCCTGTGTTGGGAGGCTATTCACCTCTGGAAGTTTGCCCTGCTCCATGGCATGGATCTCAGGGCAACATATTTGCCCGGCAAGAGCAAAGGCATAGTGGACTGCATCAGCCGGGTTCTTCAGCCACCCAAGTAGTTCCTCAAGAAGGAGAGTGGACTGGATCTTTCAGGATTGGGACACTCCTGAGTGGACCTCTTTGCTATGGCACAGAATACCCATGTAGCTTGGTTATGCTCCCGGAGACTGGTCACCGATCGCTTGGCTCCGGACGCCTTCCTTATCCACTGGAGAAAAGGCCTGCTCTATGCCTACCCTCTGATTCCGCTCATCACGAAGACGTTCCTGAAGCTCCAGGCTGAGAGGGGATCCATGATTGTCATCGCTCCTTATTGGCCTCATCAACCGTGGTTCCCACTACTGCTGCAGCTCTAGCAGAAGGAGCCTCTTTGCCTGGGCTGTGACCCAGACCTCATCTCGCAGGAGAACAGCTCCTTGTTGCATCCCAACATCCGTTCCCTGGTGCTCACAGCATGGATGCTGAGCGGGTAGCCCTTGCGGACCTTGCTCTCCCCGAGGGCATCACCGAGATCCTACTAGAATCTCACAATGAGTCGACATGTAAAGTGTATGTGTTCAAATGGTGGCGGTTTGCCACCTGGTGCACTGGTCGGGTGTTGGATCTACTGTTGAAGTACCTTTTGCACCTCTCCAATTCTGGGCTCAAGTCCAACTCTGTGCGTTTCACCTCAGCGTGATAGGCTTCCCCTCACAGCCATGATGGGATGCTCCTATGTTCGTTCAACCTCTAATATGCCGATTCATACAGGACTTGCTTCTTTCGAAACCTTTAGTTAACCTCCAGTTAAGCGGTCATTTGAGATCTGAATGTGGTCCTCGGCCAGCTCATGTGGGCTCCTTTTGAGCCACTGGGTGCATGCCCACTGAAGTTCTTGACCTAGAAGGTTCTCTTCCTGGTGGCCGTCATGTCGTCCCGATATGTGAGTGAGCTCCAGACTCTGGTTGCATATTCTCCATATATAAATATATAAATAAATAAATAAATCAGGTTCCACCAGAACCGGGTAGTGCTCCATGTACCCCTGTTTTCTGTCGAAGGTGGTCTCTGTTTTTCACTCAACCAGTCCATTGTTGTTCCAACATTCTTTCCCTGGCCTCAAACAAATTGCAATGAGGCAGCATTGCAGATGCTGGATTGCATGTGTGTTTTGGCCTTCTACTTGGAGCGCATGGAGGTGCACCATCAATCCTCTCAGTTGTTCGTCTCCTGTGACCCCAGTAAGCTGTGTGTTGCTGTTTCAGAGCATATGCTATCCCTCTGCTTTGCTGATTGCATCACCCATGCAATTCCTTGGTTGGTGTGAGCCTTGAGGGTCATGTCATGGCTCACAATGTCTGTGCGATGGCTATATCGGTAGCCAATCTCCTTTCTGCCTCCGTAGAGGAGATCTGCAGGGCTGAGACATAGTCTTTGGCCCATACCATCATAGCCCATTACTGTCTGGATGGGGATTCCTGATGGGACAGCAATTTTGCCCAGGCCATGCTGAGTCTTGAGGGTCAACTCTTGCCCACTGGCCCTAATGTCCATCCAGGCTACCTGTTCAAAATTCCCTTGGTCGATGTCGACTATGGATACTACATCAGATGAGTCCCTTGACAGGACTGCCTCTCTTGTCTTCCTGGCTTCTCCAGTTCTTGATGCCCAGTTGGGCTGTTCTTGATGCCCTTTGCTATTTCTCCTTGGGTTCTGGTATCCTGGAGCTTGGGAGTCCCATATGTGAGGACTTATTTCCTGCTTGTTCATGGAGAAAGGGTAGTTACTCACCTGTAGCAGATAGTCTCTGTGAATAGCAGGAATAAGTCCTCATAATCCTCTCACCTCCCAGGGGAGTAGCCTTTTGGCTCCTGCTATGTGATCATACTGGGAGAATATGGCACCATGGCAGACGGGGAAGGCAGGCATGCACACATGCACGGCATACTTCCAAAAAGCTTCCTTTGGAAGCGGAGGAGCATTCCATGCGGGGCTCAGTCGGTGACGTCACCCAATGTGAGGACTTATTCCTGCTATTCATGGAGAACACCTGCTACTGGTGAGTAACTATGCTTTATCAAAGTTCTCCTGCAATTTTTCACAATCCTCTTGTGTTTTAACAACTTTGAATAATTTTGTGTCATCTGCAAATTTGATCACTTCGTTATTCCTTTTTTAGTGCCTTCAACACCAGAGAGATAAACAGAACCACTTTATTCTGTAGATTGTGCTGTCCTTTCTCCAACAGGTGCTCCTCCCTTTCATCTTAACTAGACTTTTGTTCTGATTACATTCTTGGAGAAGCGTTTTCAGAAGAACCCCTGGTGACATCTGAGGTGTGGAAGGTGTTGATTGTACCTGGCAATTGCTATTTCTTAATATTGGTCGGATCATTCTTTGTCCTTCTTAGCGGCCTGATGAAAGGGACTGGCAGCGGCCAAGTCCTTTAGTGCCTGCTGGATTAAGGAGGTTATTGGTTAGGACAGGGGCGGCCCAAGGGTTCTTGCCACCCTAGACAGACTAAATGCACCACCCCCAACATCCAGCCTCTCACCTGGGTTGATGGGTGGTGCAGCAGTCATCTCTTTGAAGCTGTGGCAGGCCTTAAAGCCCATGTGTGCACTCATTGCCTGCCCCTCCCCCAATGCAACTTCCGGTCGGAGGTGGCACGAACGGCAGGACATAAGTGCGCACATGCGTATGCTTCAAAGAGGTGATCACCCTGTCACCCATCAACCCCAGGTGAGAGGCTGGATTTCGAGAGCGATAGCACATTTTGCGGTGGATGCAGAACATTGAGGCTGTCTAGGTCTGAGCCACTGCTTAGAAGAAGTAGCGATTACTCTGCCGCCCACCAATGTCTCCTGCCCTAGGTGACTGCCTATTTCTCCTAGTGGACAGGCTGAACCTGGGTCAGGATCATTCTGGCTGGTAAGCATGCCGGAGTGAGTCAGAGCTTATACTACTAGGACATGGGCCTCTTACTGGGTGGCATCCACCTTGGTGTCTCCAGAGGACATCTATAAGGTGGCTACCTGGTCTTCATTGAGCACCTTCATGAAGCATTACAGATTACTCATGAAAGTTGGTACAGACTGCACCTTTGGTAGGGCAGTTCTGTCCTGAGCGTTGTCTTCTTCCCACCCTGCATCCTGACTGCTTGGTACATCCCACATGTCTGGACTGGTCTAGAAGGATGATAATGAAGGAAACAATTTACATACCTGATAATTTTCTTTCCTTGCATCCTACTAAACGAGTCCAGGACTTGCCCTGGAAGACTTTCTGCAGGTCTGGAAGTCTGGTTGCCATAGAATGGGTATTCGGTACTTGTGGTCTGATGTAGCTTTTACGGAGAAGAGATTCAAATTCTTGTTTAAGAGATTTGTTGCAAAGTTTTGTTAGTTAATAACATTAAGTGTTTCATAGGGGTTTTTTTTAATGAGCTTTTCAGTCTTGTTTACTGCTTGGGAAGAGTCATTCTCTGTGGATAAGGAGGAAACACATCCTCGTATATGGATGACTTTATGCAACAGAGGCCAGCTCCTACTAGAAGCTTTTGGAAACCAAACCATGCATGTACAGGTCATCCTCTCTGCTGCTGCGGCACCATCTTATACCTCATGGAGCCCATCTGGTGTGTTTCTCTCAAACACTTGTGAGTATCCATTTTTTCTGAGATTTTGTTGAGATTTTTCTCACCATTTTTCTACCTGTTGTAGTTCTCTGCTTTGTTCCTTAGTTCCTCCTTAGTTTAGAATTTTTAGTCGATTAATGTATCCTTCATTTTCCATTTTGCCTCAGCTCCCTTAGGCATTGATGCTCCAGTCATGAATTACCTTAATATTTTACGCTTTCAAAATTGAGTCGTTTGATTTCTCTGCAGCTATTTTTCTGGTCAAAATGTTCCACAAACTTGCTAGTGGGTTTAAAAAGTGTTTGAGGTGCTTGAGGACCATTCCCATCACGACACTCATAATTGGTGCCTCCAATGCTTGGGACCCGATCATGAGCCCTCTTCTTGTAAATTGTGTTTGCAGATAACATAAAGAAGGCTGAAAGATTGAGAGAAACAGTGCAACATCCTTTTTGGTGCATCTAAGTGTGATCCATCGGCATCGGAGGCATCAGTCTCTGTGGCTACACATGCTGCATCAGATGTTGGTGATGCATCGACATCAAGGAGCCCACTCAGAGCTGAGCATTGGTAAGATGCTGGAGTATTGACCATCCCTTGATGTTTGCCCGAAGGTGAAGAAGGATTCATCTTAGTCTTTGACTCTGAAGGGCAAGGACATCAGGCAGAGATCTTGATGCATCAACATTGAAGTTCTCTGAAGCATGATATCGAGAGCATGGAGAGTTTGCATGAGCATTCTGTAGAGCTGGCCCAAAGGGAGGAGAGCTCAATCTCCAGATCATCAAAGGGGCAGCAATGGCCTAGAGATAGCCGAGACCAGAGAGCATCTGCAAGACTTTGACACTGAGAAAACTTGCTGCTTAAGGACAACATGGCACTGCGGAAGGAGCAGCTGCTGCTACCTGACCAAATGCTGCCTGCCTGCTGCTACCAGCACGGCAACCCTCCCAATGTTCCTGACCAGCATGGAAAGTTGGCAAGTGTACAACGGGGTGTTCTGGAACTGGACCAGCGACAGAGAGGTCCGTACTTACCTATGTTCACTTAGCAGGGAGGGGCAATAGTTGTGGTCTAATGTCTTTTGTGTAAAATACATGGAGACAGATCTTCCAATATCAAGAAATGCAAAGACAGGCAATGCAGCAAAGAGATATAGCTCTTTGGCACAATGTAAGTCTATTGCTACTGCACTTATAAAAGTCACCTAATTGTGTAAATAGTGGCCAAGCAGCCCCTGTCGCCACCGCCCATTGGTGGCCCGACTGCGTAGCCTGTATATAGTTACTTAAAAGAGCTGCCACGTTGCCTAGCTTTGCAGCCTGTACATAGTTACCCCAGTTAATCCAAGTTGCAAATCCTGTTCATTGTAAGTACAGTACTGGCCCTGCTGGGACTGTACAAATTTTTTGTTGACTGTAAACCGAGCTGATTTTAAAAAGCGTGGTATAGAAAAGACTTTAAATAAATAAATACTGTAATGTGTGTAAAACTGACCCATTTGAAGACCCTGTGCCCTCAGAGATACACATCAAGTCTTCAGCATATCTGTATAAACTGTAGCTTCCATATCGTCTCTCCGGGCCAGTCCAGGCAAGTGAGGGTTGTCAACCTTCTCTAGCAGCTGAGGACTGAAAAAACTGAAGTTTTGCTGACACAGTATCTGGCTCCCTCTGCTGGCCGAACCTCAGTCTTTCAGTCCTCAGCAGCTGAAGGCAACGTCTCTTGTCTGGCTCCCGGTAGCCTTTTCATTTTTGTTAGCCTTAACTTTTGTTTTATTATTTTCTCTGGTTTCTTTGGCCGTTGGGGGTAAGGGGTTCTAGCAGGCCTCTCCCCTTCGGCCTCGATTTTTTCTTGTGGCTGGATTGCCGTTATTCACTGAGCTAGAGGCAGAGCCTGCCTCGTGTCAAGCTCAGGGCCCAGAGGGGAAAGCTCTACAAGGTTCTGGGAGCCCCAGACACCATCATTCAGCCTCCGGAGCTGCAGGCACGCCGCCGTTAGCAGCGGGGGGGGTCAGCTGCCTTGCACGAAGAGCTTCCGTGGTCGGCGAATCCCTCTTGGGCTCCGGTCTCTCAGGTCAGTCAATTCAGGGGATTTTTCGGCCTGAGGGAACGTTGGCGCGCTTAGCGCGGTGTTTTTTTCTCTGCTCTTTGTTTTCGCCGCGGTTTTGCTCGGGGCCGTTTCGTCGGGCGTTTTTCATTTTGCCGCGCATTTTCGCCAACATGGACCCGCGGTCGGAGGCGCAGGAGCTTCCCCGGCAGTTTATCTTCAGCCTCCGAATTGGCGGGAAAGGCAGCCATGTCGGTGCCATCTGCTTTCCTAACTACCTCTCATAAATCCTGCACTAAGAGAAAGGCTAAGACTAAAAAGCAGGTCCATGTGGAGGAAGCTCCTTCACTATCTTTGCCTAATGAACAGCAGGCTTTGGATAAGCCTTTAGGTGATACTTTAGAAAATACCTTTTCTGCAGCCTTTATTCTGGCTATGCATAAAGCCTATTGTTTAAAATGGCACCAGGCTCAGGTCAAGAGCTCGGTCCCTCTCCTCTCCCAGGATCTGGTTACGGCACCTTCTTTGTTAGACCCGGGGGACGGGTCCTCCGGCGTTGTCAAGGGCACTCAAGGGACCACCGATAGCTTCGGGTCTCCCGGTCCAGAGCTTCCCAGTATGGAAGAAGGGGAGTTTTTGTTGGATCCTGCCCTGGAGCCCTGGGCGGATCTGGAGGAGGGGGAGTTGGGGGGCGCTGACGATCCTAGTTTTTTCAGAATCTTTCGAAAGGAGGAGTTGGGGGCTCTTATTTCCCAAACGCTGGCAACTTTGAATATTGTGCTGCCTCCGGCTCAGGATCAACCATTGGAAGACCCGCTTCTCCAAGGGTTTAAAACGGAGCAGAAGTGTTTCCCGGTACACCGCGTTATGAAGCAAATGGTGGAATCCGAATGGGAATGTCCTGAAGCAACGCTGCGGGGAGCATCGCCCGCTTGTATCCCTTGCCGCAGGAGGAGCTAGAGTTGCTTCGCTTGCCTAAGGTGGACGCCTTGGTGTCGGCGGTTACCAAGAAAACCACCATTCCCGTAGAGGGCGGAGCGGCTCTCAAGGATTTACAGGATCGGAAGCTTGAGGCTCTGCTTAAGCAGACTTTTGAGACTTGCTCTCTGTCGCTCAGAGCGGCGTTCTGTGGGGCGTATGTGTCCAGGGCTTCCATTAGATGGATTCAAGGGGCCCAGGGCGAAAGCAACGCGGAGGACGGCGGGAAGCTCGAATCCGCGGCTGCCTATCTCGCGGATACTTTCTATGACCTCGTTCGAACTTCTGCAAAGTCTATGGCGTCGGTAATCGCAGCTCGGAGATTCCTTTGGTTACGCCATTGGTCAGCGGACGTTTCTTCAAAGACACGTCTAACTAAGCTGCCCTACAAGGGCACCTTGCTTTTTGGTGCGGCTTTAGATAAGATTGTGAAGGATTTGGGTGACTCCAAAGGGGGTCGCCTCCCAGAGGACAGGCCAAAGGGTCAGCGACCGGCTGGGGGACCCAGATTTGCGGGGCGAGAGCCTCGCAAGTTTCGTGGTTCTTGCTTTGCCCCCTATCCGAGAGGGCGCTCAGTCCCGCGGGGTCAGTCCTTTTGAGGGGCTCGAGGGTTCGGCAGAGGTTATTTCCAAACCCAGCAGACCCCCAACAAAAAGCCACAATGAAGTGAGGCTGGCCCAGAAGGAAGTTCCGGTGGGGGGTCGACTCCAGCGGTTCCTTTCTGTCTGGGCCACTATAACGACCGATCTCTGGGTGCTCGAAATCATACGCGACGGTTATTCCCTCGAATTTGCACGTCCGTTACGGAACGCTTTTGTGGCGTCTCCTTGTGGTTCTGCGGAAAAGGCAGCGGCAGTGTTCGAGACCCTTCAGCGCTTGTTGCATCTGCGGGCAGTGGTGCCGGTCCCCCTTGACCAGTTCGGGTCAGGTCGGTACTCCATTTATTTCGTGGTTCCCAAGAAGGAAGGATCCTTTCGTCCTATCTTGGACCTCAAGCATGTGAACCGCTGCTTACGTATTCCGCATTTTCGCATGGAGACCCTCAGGTCCGTGATATGCTCCGTACAGCCCACGGAGGTCCTCACCTCCATCGATCTGATGGAAGCCTACCTCCATATTCCTGTGCACCCAGAGCACCAACGTTTTCTACGCTTTGCGGTACCCATGGGTCACTTTCAGTTCCAGGCGTTGCCGTTTGGGCTGGCCACAGCTCCGTGGACCTTCACAAAGATGATGGTGGTGGTTGCGGCAGCGTTGCGAAGAGAGGGCGTGCTGGTGCACCCTTACCTCGACGATTGGTTGATTCGAGCGCCGTCGGTCGCGGAATCCGAGGTGGCCACAGCTCGAGTGGTAGCCTTGCTCGAGCGGCTGGGCTGGGTGATAAATCAGTCCAAGAGCCATTTGCAACCGACTCAGAGGCTTCTGTATCTTGGCACGCTGTTCGGAACGAGCGTCGGAGCAGTCTTCTTGCCCGAGCCACGGATCAAGAAATTACTGGGGCAAGTGTGGGCGTTTCTGCGCCTGCAGGCACCAACGGCTTGGCGTTACTTGCAACTTCTCGGTTCCATGGCGGCGACTCTGGACCTGGTGCCCTGGGCTCGGGCGCATATGCGACCCTTGCAGCAGGCGTTACTCTCGAGGTGGTCTCCTCAGCTGCACCCTCTATCCCGCCGCTTGCCTCTCGCTCCGCCTGTGAGCGACAGCCTGCTCTGGTGGTTGGATCCCGCCCATCTCCGGGCGGGCATGCCCTTGCGGTCCCCGGACTGGGTGCTGCTCACGACCGATGCCAGTCTCGCGGGCTGGGGGGCTCACTGCCAATCTCACATAGCTCAAGGGCTGTGGACCCGGGAAGAGTCAACCTCGTCTATAAACCTGCTAGATCTTCGAACAGTGCGGTTAGCGCTGCAAGAGTTTCGCTGGCTCGTCGAGGGCAAGGCGGTGAGAGTTTTCTCCGACAACTCCGTGGCGGTCTCTTACATCAACAAACAGGGTGGTACCGGCAGCGTGCATCTCTTACACGAGAGTCAACGCTTGATGGACTGGGCGGAAGCCCACCTGGTAGCGCTTTCAGCGGCTCACGTGGCGGGCCGCGACAACGTGCAGGCGGATTACCTCAGCAGGCACGCCGTAGATCCCGGGGAGTGGGAGTTGAACGCCGCAGTGTTCCACGCCCTAGTTCTCCGTTGGGGGCAGCCATCGATGGATTTGATGGCTACCTTCGACAATGCGAAAGCAAGTCGGTTCTTCAGCAGGAGACGGGAACGTATGTCCGAGGACCTGGATGCCCTAGCGCAGCCGTGGCCGTCAGTGGGTTGCTCTACGTGTTCCCCCGTGGCCTCTAATAGGTCGTGTCCTACGGCGGATAGAGCATCACAACGGACGAGTAGTCCTGGTTGCCCCGGATTGGCCGCGACGACCGTGGTACACGGATTTGGTCCACCTGCTGGTTGACCGCCCTTGGCGGCTTCCTGCACGAGTGAATCTCTTGTCTCAGGGCCCACTTCTCATGCCGGACGTGGAACGCTTCTTGCTTACGGCTTGGCTCTTGGGCGGGAAAGGTTGAGACGTAGGGGTTATGCGCCTTCGGTCATCGATACTCTCCTTCGTGCCAGGCGTTCGTCCACTTCTCTAGCGTATGCTCGCGTCTGGTGGGTGTTTGAACGCTGGTGTGGGGAACGCGGTCTTCGGCCGGGTTCCTCTCTGATGCCTGAGATCTTGTCTTTTTTGCAAGGTGGCTTTGAGAAGGGCTTGGCTCTCGCTACGCTCAAAGTTCAGGTCGCTGCGCTAGCGTGTTTTCGGGACAGGATTAAGGGGATGCTCCTTTCTCATCATCCCGATGTCTTGCGGTTCCTGCAGCAGTCCAGAACTTGCGTCCTCCGGTTCGCTCCATCGTTCCCGCGTGGGATCTTAATCTGGTCTTGGAGGCTCTCGCGCGGCCTCCCTTCGAACCCGCTAGGGTCGTGTCTTTTAAACACCTTTCCTGGAAGACTGCCTTCTTGGTGGCCCTCTGTTCGGCTAGGTGGGTGTCGGATCTTCAGGCTCTTTCTTGCCGGGAGCCGTTTTTGCACTTCACCCGCGAGAAGGTGACATTGCGTCCCGTGCCCTCCTTTCTTCCGAAAGTGATTTCCCATTTCCATGTGAACCAGTCGATTTCCCTGCCAACTTTTCCGGATCGCGAGGGGACGCCCATCGATTCCGTTCTACGGAAGTTGGATTTAGGTAGGGTGCTTAAACGCTATCTTCGTCTGACACAACCTTTTCGCAAATCGGACAGGCTGTTCGTTTTGTTTGGCGGGCCTAAAAAGGGGGAAGCTGCCTCTAAGGCACCCATAGCGCGCTGGGTTAAATGCGCGGTGTCGGCAGCATATCGAGCTGCTGGCCAGTCGCCGCCGGAGCTTTTCAGAGCTCATTCGACTAGGAGCCAGGCTACGTCCTGGGCTGAGCTGGCTCTCGTTCCGCCAGTGGATATCTGTAGGGCGGCGACGTGGTCATCGTTGCACACTTTTTCAAAGCATTATCGGTTGGACATGCAGGCCGCGGGAGATGCCAGAGTAGGTGCGTCCGCAGTCATTGCGGGTCTCGCCGGTCCCTCCCAGGGATAGTTACTGCTTTGTTACTTCCCTCACTTGCCTGATCTGGCTCGGAGAGACGATATGGAAGAAGAAATTAGACCTTACCTGCTAATTGTCTTTCCTTGAGTTCTCTCCGGGCCAGTCCAGGCCCCATCCAGTGGTTTCCGCGAGACTCCGTAGGGCTCCATGGCATGGTCAGGCGGCGCGGTTTTTTTTTCGAAGACTTAATAGTGCGCTTCCGCGTCTTGTCAAGCCTTGATATGGTCTGTGGGGCTCCCTTGTTTTTTGTTTTTGGCAGGGCTCTTTCCCTGAGTACCCTCAGTTCGGGGTGCATTATCGTCCACGCCGTAACAAAAAGAAAAATGAATTAAAAAAAAAAAAAAAAATCTCTCGGTCGCGGGAAGAGCCCTTGCTGGATAAAGTATAGCGTGAGCGGTGTGCGGGCTCGTAGTGTTACGTGGTTTCCTTTTGTTCTCTGTTGATTGTCATTCTGCTGCTTTGTAAGTTTAGACTGAGGTTCGGCCAGCAGAGGGAGCCAGATACTGTGTCAGCAAAACTTCAGTTTTTTCAGTCCTCAGCTGCTAGAGAAGGTTGACAACCCTCACTTGCCTGGACTGGCCCGGAGAGAAGTCAAGGAAAGACAATTAGCAGGTAAGGTCTAATTTCTTCTTCGTATGGCAACTCCATTCTTCAGCAGTATTTTTGCTATACATTTTAAGGGGCAATTTTATAGCATACTGCCTGGGTTAGCATGCCAGAAAGGGCTAGGCACTAAGAAGACAAGGCCATAGCGTAGTGACTGAATGAATGTATGGGAGTTACCCATGACTGAAATGGTATTTAAAGGTGATGCATCGGAAGAATTGAAAGAAATATTGATAGACCGAGACGATATATCTATTTATTTAGCAAGCTTTTATATACCGCCCCTTCCTGAGATCAAGGGTGGTTTACATGAAACATCACAGCAACATTTACATTAAACTTTGAAACTATGTACATTTAACTTGTTAAAACTATATACAATAAGGTGAAATTAAACTTACCTGATAATTGTTGTTCCTTGAGGAACTCCAGTCTAGTCCCAAACCTCTGGGTTTAGCACCTCCTCCAGCAGCTTTGGAGACTGAGAAACGTCATTCTTCTGATGACTCTGGTACAAATACTCCAGGGACCGCCTCCTCTGTCCAGTAACCTATTGACAAAGCAGACTCACCGAAGCAACAATTAAGTAGCAATATGATAATCAAACTGTAAACTAACCTGTTGTTGTTGTTGTTGTTAAGTGCCGTCGAGTCGGAGTCGACTCATGGCGACCCTCTGGATAGCTATCCTAAATTGTGTTCGGTCTTCAGTCAGGCGGCTCATTGTTGACAGACTGGTACCCATAGCTGCTGTTATTGTATCGATCCCTCTCATTGCTGGCCTTCCTCTTTTGCGTTGACCTTCTATCTTGCCAAGCATAATGTCTTTCTCTAATGATCTCTCTCTTCGCATGATGTGTCCAAAGTATGAAAGTCGAAGTCTTGTCATCTGAGCTTCTAAAGAAAGCTTAGGTTTGATCTCCTCTAGTACCTACTGGTTTGTTCTTCGGGCAGTCCATGGTATACACAGTATTCGCGCCAGCACCATAATTCAAAGGCATCAATTTTCTTCCTGTCTATCTTTTTCACTGTCCAGCTTTCACATCCATATGATGTTATTGAAAATACCATGGCTTGAGCAAGTCGAATCTTTGTATGGAGAGAGACATCTCTGCTCTTGAGAATCTTATCTAGGTCTTTCATAGCCATTCTGCCAAGAGCAATGGGTCGTCTGATTTCTTGACTGCTTGTTGCTTCTTTATTGATAGTTGATCCAAGTAGGTTAAAGTTGTTCACAATTTCAATTTCTTCTCCTTCAACGATGAACCTGTTGATTATGCCAGTTGTCATGATCTTTGTCTTCTTTACATTAAGGTGCAGGCCCATTTTGAGACTATGTTCTTTGATTGTGAGAAGCAAATGTTTCAGATCATCTTCACTTTCAGCCAGTAATGTGTTATCATCAGCATAGCGAAGGTTGTTGATGAGTCTTCCACCAATCTTCACACCTCTGTTGTCTTCATACAATCCTGCTTCTCTGATGATTTGTTCTGCATATAAATTAAATAGGTAGGGGGAAAGTATGCAGCCTTGTCTTACACCTTTGCTTATTTTAAACCATTCTGTTTCTCCTTGTTCCGTTCGAATTGTTGCTTCTTGATCAATGTACAGATTGTGCAAGAGAACGATCAGGTGTTCTGGTATACCCATGCTTCTTAATGTGGCCCAGAGTTTCTCATGGTTTACACAGTCAAAAGCCTTGCTATAGTCGATAAAGCACAAATAGATATCCTTTTGGTATTCTTTAGTCTTTTCAAGGATCCATCTCGCATCCGCAATAATGTCTCTCATTCCTCGCCCTATCCTGAACCCTGCTTGCACTTCAGGTAGTTCTTGTTCCAGGTATGGTTGTAGTCTCTTTTGAATAATCTTCAGTAGAATCTTGCTGGCATGTGGGATCAGAGCGATTGTGCGATAATTTCCACAGTCAGTTGGATCACCTTTCTTTAGTATTGGTATAAACACAGATCTTTTCCAGTCAGTTGGCCATGATGTTGTCTTCCATATTTCTTGGCAGAGCCATGTGAGTACGGTAACAGCTGGATCAGATTGCTGCAATACTTCTATGGGAATGCTATCAATGCCTGGTGCTTTGTTCTTTGATAAGGCTTTCAATGCTGCTTCAACTTCTTCTTTCATCACCAATGGTTCACGATCATAAGGTACAGGTTGAAACGGCTGTTGGTCCACTTGATCTTTATCATATAAAAACTCTGTATATTCCTTCCACCTTTTCTTGATCTTCTCAGCATCATTCAACATAGAACCTTGAGCATCTTGTAACATTCCAATTCGAGGCTGGAACTTTTCTTTAACTCTCGTAGCTTTAGGAAAGCCGATCTTGTTCTTCCTCTAATAGTTTCTGCTTCTATTTCCTTGCAAGTGTCATTGTAGTACTTTTCCTTGTCCTGTCTTGTTGCACGTTGGAAATCTCTGTTGAGTTCTGCGATTGTCTTTCTTTCTCCTCTGGCTTTAGCTTCTTTGCGTTTCTGGGCAATTTTCAGAGTTTCTTCCGTCATCCATTTTGGCCGTTTTTGCTTTTTCACCTTTTGTAGAGACGTCTCGCTTTCTTCCAACACAACCTTCTTAATGTCATTCCATAACTCTTCCGGAGCTCTGTCATTTGTATCTAAAGCAGCAAATCGATTTTGCAGGCAGTCTTTAAATTCCAGTGGTATATTCTCAAGGTCATATTTTGCTGCATTCATGAGTGGTTTGCTCTTTTTCAACTTTAGCTTGAGTTTGCATACTAGTAGTTGATGATCTGTACCACAGTCAGCTCCAGGTTTTGTCTTTGTTGATGTTACAGAGCTTTTCCATCGTTGACTTCCACATATGTAGTCAATTTGATTTTTATATAATCCATTCGGTGAAGTCCATGTGTACAGTCGCCACTTGTGTTGCTGGAAGAAGGTGTTTGAGATGAATAGATCATTGGTCTTGCAGAATTCTATCAGTCTTTCTCCAGCTTCATTTCTGTTGCCAAGTCCATATTTTCCAACTACTTTGCCTTCTTCTTTGTTGCCAACTTTTGCGTTCCAGTCTCCCATGACTATCAGGATATCCTGTTTGCATGTTCTGTCAATTTCAGCTTGTACTTGTTCATAGAACTCTTCAATTTCATTCTCTTCTGCAGCTGTTGTTGGGGCATATACTTGAATTATAGTTGTGTTGATAGGCAGTCCTCGTAGACGAATAGAGATTAAGCGTTCGCTGACTGCATTGTATTTCATTACAGTTCTTGCAAGTTTCTTCTTTATTATAAATGCAACACCATTTCTTCTTTGTCTTTCATTTCCAGCATAGTAGACCATGTGATCATCTGATGCAAAGTGCCCCATGCCAGTCCATTTCAGTTCGCTGACACCCAACAGATCAAGTTGTACACGTTCCATTTCATTCTTGACCACCTCCAACTTCCCTTGGTTCATGCTTCGTACGTTCCATGTTCCAATGTGTAAGACATCTTTACAGCTTCTGACTCTCATTTCATGCGCAGCTACATCAGCAGTCAGACTTCCCGAGGGCTTTGATCCAACCACATCATAAATGCTGGCTTTACTCTGAAAGGTCTTCAGCTCTTCCCCAGTAGCTAGTTGAGTGCCTTCTGACCTGGGGTCTCATCTTCCAGCACCATAGCACAATTTGTTTTGTTGTAACTATCCATTGGGTTTTCATGGCAAGATACAGAAGTAGATTGCCGGGCCTTTCTTCCGCGCAGTTTAAGTTTGGTGTTGTTGCCGTTGTCACAAAAATGTGATCCTCCGCCGTCAACACTGTCCCATTCTGCTGCTGCCTAGATGGGTGGTTTGTCTTGGTCTGGCACCTCAGCTGAGATCTGTCCATCTTGGGAGACCCTGCCAGTAGTTAAACTACGGATAGTTTAGCTCTCAGCATCACTGATGCACGCAAGCCCTCACAGCACGACAAGCTGCAAACCAAGTGACCTAACCAAGTGACCTAACCTAACTCTTATCTAAGCAACAGGAAAAACTGTCCCCGCTTTAGCTCTTCTGAAAAACCAAGGTAATTACTTTGTTCTGCACCGATTAGGTACGCCCCCCCTCTTATACGGAGGGTAACGACCCCACCAGAATCCCCCATATCCTCAAAACCCCCCTCTTTATGGCCCGCATCCTCACAGCAGCTTCTCTGGCTTACCCTGTGAAATATCTCTTTGTTTCAGGCCACAGAACCAGAAAAAAACGAGGGAGGGATGCGGGACTAGACCAGTTCCTCAAGGAGCAACAATTAGCAGGTAAGTCTAATTTCACCTTCCTTATTGTCCATCCAGTCTAATCCCGAACCTCTGGGGATGTAACAGAACAGTGGAAAACGTCAATGGGAGGGACCTGCTAGACCAGCCTGAAGCACCGCTGATCCAAACAAAGTATCCCTTTCCGCCTGAACATTCAGATGGTAATGCTTCACAAACGAATTTAAAGACGACCAAGTAGCCGCCTTACAAATCTCAATAGCCAGCACTAAACAGTACTCGTCCCAGGATGCCGCTTGCTCCCTAGTCGAATGAGCTCTAAGCCCTTCTGGGACTGTCCTGCCCTTCAAAATATAAGCTGATGCTATAGCCTCTTTAAGCCATCTGGCAATGGAAGCTTTAGAGGCTGCTTCCCCTTTTCTTGCCGGTCCAAACAGGATAAGCAGTCTGTCTTTCGGAAACCCGCTGTCCTCCATATATACTTCTTCAACGCTTGACGAAGTCTAGCAAATGCAACTTTACTGAGTCTGTATTTTCGCCACCTTCTCCAAAGACCGGCAGAGAAACCACTTGATTCACATGAAACGCCGAAACTACTTTGGTCAAGAAGGACGGGACTGGTCTAACACCACCTTCTTATCATAAAAGATCAAAAAAGGCTTTCGACAAGACAGAGCCTGAAGCTCCGAAATTCTATGAGCTGAACATATCGCCACTAGAAACACCACTTTGAGAGTAAGGTCTTTAATCGACGTCCTAGACAAAGGCTCAAAAGGCTTGTGTACTAACGCCTCAAGCACCAACTTGAGATCCCACGTTGGAACCGCTGATTTACCTGGTGGCCTCAAAAGAGACACAGCCCTCAAAAAACGTTTAATATCTGGATGCGCTCCCAGCGCCTCTCCTTTTATCTTTCCTCTATAACATGACAGGGCTGCCAACTGCACCCGCAAAGATGCTGCCGCTAATCCTTTGTCAAAACCGTCCTGTAAGAAAGACAGCACATGTGGGACCGAAGCCCTCAACGCTTCAACTGTCCTGTCCACACACCACACCACGAACATATGCCAACGAGGTAGATCTCTGCCTAGCCTTCAACATGGTGGAAATAACCGCCAAGGAGTATCCTCTCGCTTTCAGCCTCGCCCTTTCAAGAGCCAAGCTGTAAGCGAGAATCGATCCACCTGAGGCATGAGTAGCAGACCGTAGAACAACAGGTCCCTCCGAATTGGCAGACGCCAGGGGCGCACCACCAAGAGTCTTATCAGATCCGCATACCATGGCCTCCTTGGCCAATCCAGTACTATCAGAATTACTTGTCCTCTGTGAACGTCTATTCTCTTTAGCACCCGACCTATTAAGACCCAAGGGGGAAACATGTACAGGAGCTGTTCTGGCCACTTCTAAATGAGAGCATCTAGGCCCTCTGACTTTCTCTCCCTTCGTCTGCTGAAGAATCGTCTGACCTTTGCCGACTCGAATGTTGCCATTAAATCCATTACTGGCGCTCCCCAGCGGTGCACGACAATTTCGAACACCTCCAGATGGAGAGCCCACTCTGTTGGGTCCACTTAGACTTGACTCAAGAAATCGGCTTCCACATTGTCTATGCCTGTCACATGTGCCGCCGACAAAGCTACCAGATTTACCTCGGCCCAAACTAACAACTGTTCGGCCTCGGTTTCCAGCGATGCACTGCTGGTGCCTCCTTGATGGTTAATATAGGCCACTGAGGTTGCGTTGTCGGAAAGCACCTGAACCGCCTTCTTCTTCAGGTAACTTTGAAAGGCTCGCAGTGCCAGAGCGACTGCCCTCAACTCCAATCTACCTCTTCCTCATACATTACCCTGAACCTAATAGAAACTCAGCACCATTTGCCGAAACCACCCAAATCACCACTGTCTAAAACCATACAAACACATGATCAGCCTACAAATTGTATATATTGTATATTTTGTGGTTGTACATAGTTACCCTGTTAGCCAAGTTGATTATCCTGTTCATATGTAAACACAAAGTACTATTGGAAATGTGTATGTTCACTGTTTATTGTAAACCGCGCTGATGCTGAATAGCGCGGTATAGAAGAGACTTTAAATAAATCTGTTGATGGACCAACTCTTCTCCACGTCGGTCCACTGTCCTTGGGAGAAATTTCCCTCGACATGCACTCCCCAGCCTAAGAGATTGGCATCTGTCGTAAGGGGTAGCCAGGCGGGTGCTTCCAAGGGCATTCCCTCCTCCAGCACCCCTGGACGTAACCACCACAGAAGTGCCTGCCTCGTCTCCGGGGGACATGGTAGTTTCTGAGACAGAGGGTCCTCTTGGTGTGACCACCTTTGGAGCAATGCTCTCTGCAGTGGATGCATGTGGGCTCGTGCCCATGGAACCAACTCGAGTGTCGCTGCCATAGTACCTAGCAACTGTAGATAATGCCATGCCGTGGGATTCCTTCTGCCCAGAAAAGTGCGGACTAGCTTTCTTAAACCTTGTGTCCGCAGCTGTGGCAGAAAAACCTTTCCTACCTTCATATCGAAACGAGCCCCCAGGTATTCCAGGTTCTGTGATGGATTTAACCTGCTCTTTGCCATATTGACCACCCAACCTAGACTCTGTAGTAACTCTACCACTCTGGTTGCAGCCAACTCGCTCTCTCTCTTGGACTTTGCTTGAATTAACCAATCGTCCAGGTAAGGGTGCACTAGAATCCCCTCCTTTCTCAATGCAGCCTCCATGACCACCATGACCTTGGTGAAAGTCCATGGAGCCATTGCCAAAACAAAGGGCAACGCTCGGAACTGAAAATGTCCCATCGGAACTGCAAATCTGAGAAAGATCTGATGCTCCCGTCGAATTGGAATGTGAAGGTAAGCTTCTGACAAATCCAGAGAAGTAAGAAATTCTCCTGCCCTTACCGCTACGATAACTGACCTCAGAGTTTCCATATGACAATGAGACACTCGGAGACAGCGATGTACCTTCTTGAGATCCAAAATTGGACGATAAGATCCTTCCTTCTTTGGAACCACAAAGTATATGGAGTATCGACCGTATCCGCACTGGTCTTGCGGTACCGGCAGCACCGTGTTGAGGCTCAGCAGCCTTTCTAAGGTCTCTTGCACCGCCTTGCCCTTGAAGGGCGCCTTGCATAGAGATTGAACATAAGAATCGATCACCAGGCATTGCAACTCTAGAGCATAACCTTCTCAATTGACCTCCAACACCCATTGATCTGAAGTAATTTGGACCCAAGAAGGATAAAACTCTCATAGCCGACCTCCCACAGCTACCGCCCTACCTGGGTCCTCCTGGCTTCATTGTGGCTTTCTGAGGTTTGAGGAAGAGGATGCAGCAAATCCTCTGCCTGCCCCTCTGAATCCTCAAAACCCCTGATTCCGATAGGGGAAACGTCCTCTTTGAAATTGACTGAACCGTGCTGAACGGAAACGGCGAAATTCCCTCTGTTGACCCTTGGTCGCCGGAGTAGGACGCTCCTGCTTTTGTTTATCCTCAGGGAGCCTCCCGCCCTTGGACTCCGCTAGATCCTTTACCAACTTATCTAAATCTTCTCCAAAAAGTAGCTTACCCCTAAAAGGCAGCTTACCCAGCCTTGCCTTGGAGGAACCATCTGCCGCCCAATTACGCAACCAAAGATACTGCCTTGCCGCTATCACCGACGCCATACTTTTAGACATACCCCTGATAAGGTCATAATGAATATCAGCTAGATAAGCCGTCCCAGACTCCAACCTGGATGCTTCCCCATCTCTCTCTTCCATCTGCTCTCCTTGAGTCTGCTGAGACCATTGAAGACAGGCTCTCGCCACCCTTGCATGACAAATGGATGCCTGAATGGATAGAGCATTGATGTCAAATACCTGTTTCAACAAGGTGTCGAGCTTCCTGTCCTGAGCATCCTTGAGAGTGGCACTATCTTCCACCGGAATGGTAGTCTTCTTGGTCACCACCAAGACCGCTGCATCTACCTTCGGAGACTTAAACAACTCCCGATCTTGATCTACCAATGGGTAAAGGCGGGCCATTATCTTGGACCTCTTAAGACCTGCCTTGGGCATGTCCCATTCTTCTTGAATCATTTCCCGCACTGCTCTGTGAACCGGGAAGGCTTTTTGCGTCTTACGAACCGCCTGCAATAAGGGATCCTCTAAGGTCGCATCCTCCGCCGGACCTGTAGATGGCATATTAAGAGCTTTAAGCATCTCCACTATGAGCGCCGGCAATTCGTCACGTCGGAACACCCGAATCACCCTAGCTTGGTCTTCATGCTCCATTAGCTCTCCTTCTATATCCTCTTCCAGCTCCAATTCTGGATCCACGTCCTCCGAGAGATGGCCTTCTGAAGTCACTGACTGCTCCTGCCTATCCTTCACTTTACTTGGCTTCTTTAAAGGGACCTCGTTAGTCCCCGAGCCTAGGGGGGTCCCTGGATGCTTCACGCCTAGCTCTGCTTCCGTTGAACTGGCCCCTGGCCCTCTCTTACCGCCACTGAAGGCTTGCTGAAGAAGAGCCATGAAATCTGGAGAAAATATCTCCGCCAGCCCTCCCGGCAAGGGCGCTTGAGAAGGAGGAAGATCTGGAGCCCAGGAAGGCCCCGCCACTGGCTCCAGTAGCTGCACGGAGGGGGAAAACAGGCTCTGGTAGGACTAAGGATGTCCCTTTCTGATTCTCCACACCAACCTCTAAGGCCTACTCCATAGTGGCCGCTTCCTGGATGCAGCCTCTACAGACCCCTGTCTCTGACACTGCTCCCCTTCTAGTACCGCACCCTAAACACTGCGGCCTAGAAGGCATCCCACACACGCTTCTCTGCTTCCCCTCAGTTACCCTAATTATACTGAGTGCCTGTAAATAGAAGCAGCTTCTCTGCCTGAAGCCTTGTGGAACAGTGTAGAGGCAAAATCTTTTTTTTTTTTTCAGTTATATTGAACTTATCAATCTTACTTGAATCGAGAAGAAAAACTAGCCAAAAAACAAAGGAGCACCACAAAAACCGAGCCTCCTGCAAGCTCCGACGCTCCAACAGCTTTCCCGCACTTCTACCATGTGGCCCCGGCCTACATGCCTCGAGAATCCACATTTGCGACCTACGCTGCCTGTTAAAAACTTCTCGTTCGTTAGAACTCCTTACCCCCGCCAACTGTCTGCGGTTGCCATGTCCGTTTCTCCCCGCACTCAGCCGGAACAGCGGCTTCCGCGACGGGAGAGACCAGAGCTGAGGGGAAAACTGCTGCAGCGATCCTCAGGCCTGCCACACTCCAGCAACAGATCTGCTCACTACTCTCCGTCATTTACGCTGCCGGTTCCTCACCCAGAAATGTGGGTTTGGGAACCGGAGCACAGCCCCCCTGCAATGCTTGATTCTCCTTTCCCCTGCTGACCACAAGGAGAATGGCGGGGGGGGGGGGGGCACAGCTCAGCACAGATTTTTTTTTTAAATGCCTTTAAATCAAAATTTGAAACTTTCAATAATCAAAACTAAATTCTCCCCTAAAAACTCTCCTTAAGTGTTCCTTCAGTGAGCCTCAAACCTCCAGGCTCACCAACCTCCAGCTGCTTGAAGACTGAGATAACTGGACAGAGGAGGCGGACCCTGGAGTATTTGTACCAGAGTCATCAGAAGAATAACATTTCTCAGTCTCCAAAGCTGCAGGAGGAGGTACCAACCAAAAGCACGAATCCACGTGCTTGTAAACAACCCAGTCTGAAATGTGGATAGCAGTAGGAAGACGTTCTTTATTAATTAATTAAAAAGCCTATGGCCCATTTCTCAGTCTCCAAAGCTGCTGGAGGAGGTGCTTAACCCAGAGGTTCGGGACTAGACTGGAGGGACGATGAGGAAACTTTTTATATCTATATACAATAGTCTGTGTGTGGGGTATGGTTGTATACCTTGGTATTGCGAGGTGTGTTGTGTAATTATGTTACAAATTTTGCATTACCGCTTGGTTATTTTTATAATGTTTTAGATGTCATGGGATTTATTGATACTATTTGGATCACCGAAATAATCAATGAAAAGAAATGGTTTTAAGTCCTTACGGAATTGCAGGAGGTCTTTTGTTGCTCTTAAGTCATTTGGAAGTGAGTTACACAGTATTGGAGCAGTGTAAGAGAAGGCTCGGAAACTAGTACATTGGTTTGTGTTGCGCATATGGGAGGGGATTTTGTAGGTGTTTTGGGAACAGTTTATTCATTCCCTTGAAGAGTTAGGTATTGTGAGGAGGGCTGATAGTGGGGTTGTGGCAATGTTATTATGGTGCTTAAATATGATCATTAGGTATTTATATTATCTCCAGGAACAAGCAGGAATGAGTCTTCACATATGGGTATCGTCAGTACTGACGGAGCCTGCGCGGGAACGCTCCCCAGCGTCCAGTAAGAAAGCTTTTGGGAGCATCCCACAGCGCCTGCGTGCTGCCTTCCCGCCTTTCCCAACCGCCTCTCTCCAGTTCTTCTTTTCCGCGGAGCCAGCAGGTCGTGTTCCTGTCACCGCAGAAGAATTCTTTATTTTTCTGTGTCGCGTATACCTTCTTTGACGTCAGACCGGTACCGCCGGTCTTTTCTTTTCTTTCTTATAAAAACCCCCCAAAAAAAACCTTCTTCAGCTGTGCAGTTTGGGCCTTAGGCCTGAACATTTTTCTCCTCATGGAGAAGCCTGCTTCCGGGTTTAAAAAGTGCATGAAGTGTGGCGGTATTATTTCTAAAAGAGGTCGGCAGAACCGAGCAGCCAAGCTCAGTACCCTGTTTCCCTCTGATGCAGCCTCGGTGGCATCGACGTCTTCCAGGGCTTCTTCTTCCTCCCATGGATCTCAGGTAACCAAACATAAATCTAGCTGGTCCTCGAAGGGCAAATCTCCCTCTAAGCATCGAGATGCCTCCGGGCTTGTCCTCGAGGAATCCACACCGGCAAAATTACCCCGGCGGGAAGTTCCGGCTTCCAAAGCATTATCTATGGGGTCACAGGTTGACATCGATGGCTCGGCCTCGACCGATCACCTGTTGCCGTGTTCTGGGGTACCGGTGGCCACCAGTACCGACATCCTGACTATGGTGGCGTCGATGGATCAGAAGATTCTGTCCATGCAGCGCACCCTAATGGCGTTTATACAGGCTTTGACGCCTTCGGTACCACAACAATCTCCGTTGCCGGTACCGACTCCGGCACCGGCATCGTTTCCGGTGCCGGTACCGATTGCATCGACATCGGCTAAGGTGTCGACTGCAACGGTACCCTGTCCTATGATGCCCATTGGTACCGAACCGGTACCGCTTACTCCCGATGTCGATCCCACTCGGTACGCGTATCGGGCTTTACAGGAGCATCCAGACAGGCAATACTTTGATTCCTCCGAAGACTCTGATGAGTCGGAGGCTTCTGTCGAGGCACCGGTACTTCTTCCTCAGGAGTCTGATTCTCCAAAACGAAGAATGTCTCCTCCAGAAGACTTGCCTTTTCAAGATTTCATTAGGGAGGTGGCTAGGGGCCTCTCCATTACAGTGGCCCCTGAGTCAGAGCCTAGAGCCAAGCAATTAGATATTTTGCAATATCCTAAGGCTCCTAAGGAAGCAGCCATCTTACCTATTCATGAGATTCTCTATGATCTCATGTTGAGCATGTGGGAGACTCCTCTTACTACTACCTCTCCTCATTCTCGTAGGTTAGACACCATGTACCGTGTCCCTCCTTGTCCTGGCTTTCATAAGTCTCAGCTTCCTCACCACTCTATTGTGGTAGAGTCTGCCATGAGGAAAATAAGGAGTGCAAAGAGACACTCCTCTCATCCTTCAGGACGTGAATGCAGAACCCTTGATGCTTTTGGCAGAAGGGTTTTCCAAGCTAATATGCTTGCTGCCAGAATCAACTCCTATAGTCTCTATATGGGGATGTTTCTAAAGGAAGTCACAGATCATCTGCAGACTTTAGCCCCTTTTATTTCAAAAGATAAAAGGCAGGAATTCCTCACTTGGCTTAAACATGCCCAAGATGTTTCCAAATTTTCCAACCGTGCAGCCTTTGACTCTTTTGAGTGTGTAAGCAGAGCCTCGGCTATTGCCATAGGTGCACGCAGAATTGCTTGGTTACAAGCATCTGATTTGGAACTCTGGGTCCAAGATGAACTGGGAACTCTTCCTTGTACAGGTGAAAACCTTTTTGGCAGGGATTGGAAAGCAAAGGCCACTCAGATGGATGCTGAGAACTCTGCTTTGGATCGACTTTCAAAGTCTACCTCTGCTCCTGCTAAGAAAAAAGATTGTTCAAAAAGACACCTTTTTCTAAAAAGGGAAGATACTATCCTACTTATGGTCAGCAGGCCTCTGCTGCAGGTCGTTTTGCTGCAAAGCGTCAGCAACCACCTAAACAGGCCAAGTCAAAGGCTGCCAGGCCTCCCACGGCCCAGCAGCCTCAGCCTCCTCAGGGCCTTTGACTTGCAACTAGAGAACTTAGCCTTTCTGGCTCTGGAAGAACCAGAGCCCCTCACCATTCCAGGAAGGTTAGCTTACTTTGCTCCCAGATGGGAGCAAATCACAGCAGAGCAATGGACCCTCTCCATTATAAAGGAAGGGTACAAGCTTCATTTCTTAAACCTTCCTCCCCATACCATGGTGCAACAGTCCAATTCTCCAACATCTCTCCTCAACCTTCTGGGTCAGGAGATTGCTACCCTTCTTGCCCAAGGGGCAATAGAAGAAGTACCCCTTCTTCAACAGGGCTCAGGGTTCTACTCCTCTTATTTTCTTATTCCAAAGAAAACAGGGGGCTACAGACCCATTTTAGATCTCAGAGAATTGAACAAGTTTCTATTCAAAGAGAAATTCAAGATGATTTCTCTCGGTACTCTGCTGCCATATCTTCAGGATTGGCTTTGTTCTCTAGATCTCAAGGATGCGTACACCTATGTCCTCATCCATCCAACACACAGAAGGTTCCTTCGGTTCCTTTTTCAAGGAAAGCACTACCAATACAGGGTGCTTCCTTTCAGTCAGGCCTCTGCACCAAGGGTGTTCACAAAATGCATGGCAGTAGTAGCTGCATTTCTGCGCACTCTAGGAATATTCGTTTTCCCATATCTGGACGACTGGCTCATTCGAGCTCCATCCCAGTCAGAGGCCCAGATTTGTCTAACCTGCACAATGCGTATCCTTCAGTATTTGGGACTGGTAATAAACATCCCAAAATCCCATCTCACCCCTACTCAGTCCCTGGAGTTTATAGGGGCCTTGCTGGATACCACAACTGCAAGGGCCTATCTTCCTCAGGCCCGTTGCCTACGCTTGGTGCAGTTAGCCTCCCAGATTCAGTTAAAGTCCCATTTAACTGCTCGAGAGATGTTAAAACTATTAGGCCACATGGCATCCACCGTGCATGTGGTCCCATATGCTCGCCTTCACATGAGGGCAGCTCAGTGGACTTTGTCCACTCAATGGACTCAGGCATCAGGTTGCCTGTCAGACAAAATAGCAAACTCCAGTCGCCTATTTTGGTCTCTCCAGTGGTGGAAGTCCCCTTCAAATCTGTTGCTGGGGTCCCCTTTTCAGCAGTCACTACCCCAAGCAACTCTGACAACAGATGCTTCTCCAATGGGTTGGGGAGCTCATTTACAGGATCTCTCCACCCAGGGCATCTGGTCTCCACAGGAGACTTCTCTGCATATCAATTTCTTGGAACTCAGAGCAATATTCTTAGCTCTCAGAGTGTTCCATTCCCTGCTCAGCTACAGGACAGTCCTCATCCATACGGACAACCAAGTAGCCATGTTCTATGTAAACAAGCAGGGAGGGACTTGCTCTCTGTCGCTTTGCAACGAAGCTTTGCGACTGTGGGCCTTCGCCAGAGAGCATCACATTCATCTTCTGGCAGTATATCTTCCAGGCGTTCAAACCTCTTGGGCAGACAGACTCAGTCGAGTTCTGCTTCCACACGAGTGGTCCCTCCACATGGATCAGGTAGCCAGGATTTTTCAAATTCGGGGAACCCCGGACATAGACCTCTTTGCATGTCCGTGGAATTCCATGTCAGGGAGTTCAGGCCAAGGATGCCTTCCTCCTTCACTGGGGTCAAGACTTTCTTTATGCCTTTCCACCAATTCTCCTAATTCCAAAAACACTATTCAAGCTTCAGAGAGATCGAGGGACCATGATCCTCATAGCTCCACATTGGCCACGCCAAGTGTGGTACCCTCTACTTCTGCATCTCTCTCAAGCTCCTTCCCTGGACTTGGGCTCTGCACCCGACCTTCTGTCACAGGAAGGGGGAACATTGTGGCACCCAAAACCCCAGTCGCTCCATCTCAGGGCTTGGTTGCTGAGGGCCTAGACCTTCAAGATTTTCATCTCTCTCAGCAAGTCAGAGATGTTATTCATGCCTCTAGAAAGCCTTCTACTAGGCATTCCTATGCTTTCAAATGGAAAGGATTTACCATTTGGTGTTCAGAAAGGGTCTAAACCCTCTTGCAATACCTCTGAATTCTCTCCTGGAGTATCTCCTGCATCTATCCCATGCAGGCCTGAAGACGAATTCAGTAAGAGTCCATTTGAGTGCTATTGCAGCGTCCCTCAAGCCTCTTAATGGACAACCTATTTCCTCTCACCCTCTTATAGCAAGATTCATGAGAGACCTTCTTTTAACTAAACCTCCCATTAGACCACCTCCAGTGGCATGGGACTTAAACCTGGTTCTTGACCAGCTTATGAAGCCACCCTTTGAACCTTTAGCCACCACCTCCTTGAAATTTCTTTCTTGGAAAGTTGTTTTTCTCATTGCAGTCACTTCAGCACGCCGCATCAGTGAGTTGCAAGCTTTGGTGGCTAATCCACCTTATACAAGGTTCCATCATGATAAGGTAGTCCTCAGGACCAATCCACACTTTATGCCTAAAGTGGTCTCGCCTTTTCATCTGAACCAGGAGGTATATTTACCTGTCTTTTTTCCAGGACCTCATGCATCAAATGCAGAGAGGAATCTTCATACCTTGGATTGTAAGAGAGCTCTCGCTTTCTACTTACAAAGAACACAGCAACATAGAAAGTCTTCTCAACTCTTTGTTGCTTTTGATCCTTCTCATTTAGGACTTCCAGTCTCTAAAAGAACACTGTCCAACTGGATTGCTCAGTGTATTTCTTTCACCTACCAGAGAAGGAACATTTCTGTGGAGGGCCATGTCACAGCTCACAATGTGAGAGCCATGGCAGCCTCAATGGCTCATCTAAACTCTGTGTCCATCGACCAAATTTGTCGAGCGGCCACCTGGGCCTCGGTTCATACCTTCACAGCCCATTACTGTTTGGACAAGGACTCCCGCCGGGATGCCTCGTTTGGTCAGGCTGTCCTCAAACACCTGTTCCATTCCTAATCAACTCCTACCCACCTACCCTGGTTGGATGCCAGAGATCCATGGGGGGAAGTGGAGCCCTCTGCAAGGGCACACAACCATGGGGTCTCTCCCTGGCATCTGTAGCTAGGGAGTCCCCATATGTGAAGACTCATTCCTGCTTGTTCCTGGAGATAGCACAGTTACTTACCTGTAACAGGTGATCTCTGGAAACAGCAGGAATAAGTCTTCACAACCTACCCACCTCCCCTAGGAGTTGTATCTCTCTATCTATCTTTCCTTTCCTCTCTCTCTCTCTCTTTGTCTCATCTTTAAAACTCGAACTGGAGAGAGGCGGTTGGGAAAGGCGGGAAGGCAGCGCGCAGGCGCTGTGGGATGCTCCCAAAAGCTTTCTTACTGGACGCTGGGGAGCGTTCCCGCGCAGGCTCCGTCGGTACCGACGATACCCATATGTGAAGACTTATTCCTGCTGTTCCCAGAGATCACCTGTTGCAGGTAAGTAACTGTGCTTTATTCTAGAGGTGATTGGTAAACAATGGAGGTCGAAGAGTATGGGGGTGATGTGTTCAACTCACCTTGTTTTTGTTGCTATGCGTGCAGCAAGGTTTTGTGCTAGTTGGAGCTGGTGGGTAGTTTTTTTGGGAAGTCCTTGTAAGATACTATTACAGTAATCTATGTGTGGTGTTATTAGAGATTGTAGGACCGTTCTGAAATTGTTATCTTCTAAGAATGGTCTGAGCCGTTTGATAGTTGTTAATTTGAAGTATATACTTTTTGTAACTGCTTTTATGTGTTGGGTCATGCATAGAGTTTTATCTAGAACTATGTCTAAGTATTCTTCCTTGACTTCCAGTTCTGTCTCCTGTATGAGTATTATCTCCAGGAACAAGCAGGAATATAGTCTTCACATATGGGTATTGTCGGTACTGACGGAGCCTGCGCGGGAACGCTCCCCAGCGTCCAGTAGGAAAGCTTTTGGGAGCATCCCACAGTGCCTGCATGCTGCCTTACCGCCTTTCCCAACTGTCCCTCTCCAGTTCTTCGTTTTCCGTGGAGCCGATAGGTCACACATCCTGTCACCGCAGAAAATTCCCTTCTTCTTTTTTGTGGTCACGTCTGCCTTCCCTTGACGCTATACCGGTACCGCCGGTTCTTCCTTTTTTTTTTCTAAAAAAAAAAAACAACCTTTGTTTCTGGAGTCTTTCTCCAGTAATTTTTCTTCTCAGGTGCCACGTGCCATTTTGGGCTCTAGGCCCAACGTTTTCCCTCAAAATGGAAAAACCCGCTTCGGGTTTTAAAAAGTGTTATAAGTGTGGCGATACCATCTCCGTCACCGACACCCATGAGTGGTGCCTCAAATGTTTAGGTCCTGACCACTCTATTTCAGAGTGTGCTGCCTGTGGAATGATGTCAAAAAGGGGCCGGCAAAACCAAGCTGCTAAGCTCAGCACCCTTTTTCTCTCCGATGCAGCCTCTGTGGCATCGACGTCCTCCAGGACTTCATCCTCCTCCCATGGATCTCAGGTAACTAAACATAAATCTAGCCGGTCCTCAAAGGGCAGATCTCCTTCTAAACATCGAGATGCCTGTGGTGTTGCCCTTGAGGGACTTTCACCGGTAAAATTGCCCCGGCGGGAGGCTTCGGCTTCCAAAGCACTAACGGGGCTCCAGGATGTTCTCTAGGCTTCAACCTTGGCAGAACTACTGGTGCCATGCTCTGGGTTTCCAGACGCTTTAACCGGCACCAATACCCAAGCATCAGCAGCGTCGATAGACCAGAGATTCTTGGCTATTGAACACAGTCTGGTGGCTCTTCTCACAGCCTCAATGCCCCTGAAACCGCTTCAGACAATTCAACCGGTACCGGCATCGACATCGGCAGGTATTCTACCGGGACCGAGTCATGCGTCTCTATCCGGCATCGACAAGTCGGTACCGGACCACTCCGATGCCGACTTCGACCGGTACCGTGCCTTGCACGATCACCCGGATCGGAGATACTTCGAATCCTCTGATGAGTCTGAAGATTCTGAAGGCTCTGCCGATACAAGAGTACTTCTTCCTGAGGATGCCTCTTCTCCTCAGCGAGGATGTCTCCACCAGAGGATATGTCCTTTCAGGATTTTATCCGAGATGTGCTTCGAGGTCTTTCCATCACAGTGGCTCCTGAAAAAGAGCCTAGGGCAAAGGTATTAGAAATCCTACAATACCCTAAAGCTCCCAAGGAGGCAGCTACCTTACCTATTCATGAGATCTTGCATGATCTTATGTTAAGGATGTGGGAAACACCTCTAACCACATCTCCTCATTCTCGAAGACTCGACACCATGTATCACGTTCCTCCTTGTCCTGGGTTTCAGAAGACTCAATTACCACACCATTCCATGGTGGTGGAATCAGCCATGAGACGGATGAAGAGTGCAAAAAGGCATGCATCTAATCCTCCAGGACGTGAGTGTAGGACTCTTGATGCTTTTGGACGTCGATCCTTCCAGGCTTCCATGCTTTCTGCTAGGATCAGTTCCTATATCTTGTATATGGGAATGTTCCTTAAGGAAGTCACAGGAAACTTAGAGCTTATGAGCCCTCTCCTTTCTGATGATAAAAGGCAAGATTATCTTACTCTTGTTAAACATACTCAGGATGTTTCCAAGTTTGTGAATCGTGCAGCCTTTGACTGCTTTGAATGCATAAGCAGAACCTCTGCTATTGCCATAGGTGCACGTCAAATTGCCTGCCTTCAGGCATCTGACTTAGAAATCTGGGTACAGGACACGCTGGGGAATATACCTTGCACAGGAGAGAATCTCTTTGGCAAGAATTGGCAGGAAAAAGCTAATCAAGTATAATAATGTCACTTCTCAGAGCTAAAGATAACTTCACAGTTCAGTCGATATGTTAAGCTCTACTTTTCACCTTCAAGATGATTTACATCGAAAAATTTCTATGTGTTACAACTCATCCTTAACTTTATAGAAATATGCAACTGGGTCTCAGAACCGGACTGGGGCGACTTATTAAACACATATATTCATATGGAAAATGCGCCCAAATCTCACATCAATGACTCAACTTGTTGCTTATTTATTAGGCAATCATTAAAAAGGATGTTATCTTATTCAAAAAGTAATATCTGAGGATGCTTATCTGAGACAAGATGAGTGTATTCCCAACGCCTGAGTACCAGCGCCGTAGCGTTTCACAATCCAACGTTTCGTCGGGGGATACTCAACACTATTGCTCAAACTTAGCATCGATCCTCATTAATTATCTGCAATGTTGAAACAGAACTGAATATTACTATATGCATCATCTCTTTGATTTTCTTATTTGATTATTTTCAATACACAGTTGAAACATCTCGCACTAGCACTCACCCCATGTCGGCTGGAGGTGCGAGATGTTTCAACTGTGTATTGAAAATAATCAAATAAGAAAATCAAAGAGATGATGCATATAGTAATATTCAGTTCTGTTTCAACATTGCAGATAATTAATGAGGATCGATGCTAAGGTTGAGCAATAGTGTTGAGTATCCCCCGACGAAACGTTGGATTGTGAAACGCTACGGCGCTGGTACTCAGGCGTTGGGAATACACTCATCTTGTCTCAGATAAGCATCCTCAGATATTACTTTTTGAATAAGATAACATCCTTTTTAATGATTGCCTAATAAATAAGCAACAAGTTGGGTCATTGATGTGAGGTTTGGGCGCATTTTCCATATGAATATGTGTGTTTAATAAGTCGCCCCAGTCCGGTTCTGAGACCCAGTTGCATATTTCTATAGAGTTAAGGATGAGTTGTAACACATAGAAATTTTTCGATGTAAATCATCTTGAAGGTGAAAAGTAGAGCTTAACATATCGACTGAACTGTGAGGAAAAAGCTAATGACATAGATGCTGACAATATCACTTTGGATAGGTTGTCCAAATCTACAGTTGATCCTGCGAGGAAAAGATCCTCTAAGAAACCATTCTTCAGCAAGAAGAAGTTTTATCCCTCCTTTACCCAGCAGGGACATCGTTCAGGTCAGTCTGCACAAAAGGGACAGCAGCAACAACCTAGGCAACAAAGGAAGCTAAAAGCAGCTAAGCCTCAACCGGCTCAGCAGACTCAGCCTCCACAGGGGCTTTGACTCCTATCTAGAGAACTTTGCCTTCCTGGCCCTGAATGACACAGAACTCTCCACCATCCCAGGAAGGTTATGTCATTTTGCCCCCATATGGTGTCAGATAACAGCAGAAAATTGGACTCTTGTCTATTATAAGAGAGGGGTACAAGCTTCATTTCCTCAGCATGCCCCCTCCTACAGTAGTAAGACAGTTCAATTCTCAGACCTCTCCCAACGACCGGTTAGGTCAAGAAGTCACAATGCTCCTTGCTCAATGAGCAATAGAAGAGGTGCCCATTCCCCAACAGGGTACAGGGTTTTACTCCCCCTATTTCCTTATTCGAAAGAAAACAGGAGGACACAGACCCATTCTAGACCTCAGAGAATTGAACAAATTCCTGTTCAGAGAGAAGTTCAAAATGATTTCTCTAGGAACTCTGCTGCCATTCCTTCGGAGTCAGGATTGGCTTTGTTCTCTAGATCTCAAGAATGCGTACACGCGTGTTCTCATCCATCCAACTCACTGAAGGTTCCTTCGATTCCTGTTTCAAGGGAAGCACTACCAATACAGGGTTCTTCCTTTTGGCCTGGCTTCTGCACCAAGGGTGTTCACAAAATGCATGGCTGTGGTAGCCTGGGAATATTCGTCTTCCCTTACTTAGACGACTGGCTCATTCGAGCCCTTTCAGAGCCAGAGGCCAGGGTTGCTCTGTCTCGCACAATGCACATCCTTCAGTATTTGGGACTTGTCATAAACTTCCCAAAGTCCAACCTTGCTCCCACTCAATCCCTAGAGTATATAGGAGCTCTTCTGGATACCAGACAGACAAGGGCCTTCCTTCCACAGTCCAGCTGCCTTCGCATTGTGCAGTTAGCTTCCGAAGCAGTGCTAAAACCTCACCTCACTGCTCGGGAAATGTTACAGTTGCTAGGCCACATGGCATCCACCGTGCATGTGGTTCCTTAAGCTCGCCTCCATATGAGGGTAGCCCAGTGGACCTTATCCACTCAGTGGACTCAGGCGTAAGTTTGCCTATCAGACAAAATAGCAAACTCAGATCGCCTTATTTTTTCCCTCCAATGGTGGCAGTCACCCAAAATCCTTCTGGTGGGGTCTCCTTTTCAGCAACCCCCACTCCAAGCCACTCTAACAACAGATGCTTCACAGGTGTGTTGGGGAGCCCACCTGCATGGCCTCTCTACCCAGGGTACCTGGACTCCACAGGAGGCCTATCTCCATATCAACCTCCTGGAGCTCAGAGCAATCTTCCTTGCTCTTCGAGTATTTCACACCCAGCTCAACTACAAGACAGTCCTAGTTCAAACGGACAATCAGGTAGCCATGTTCTATGTGAACAAGCAGGGAGGAACAGGCTCTCTGTTACTGTGCAGTGAAGCTTTGCAATTATGGGCCCTCGCCAGAGAGCATCAGATTCATCTCCTTGCGGTGTATCTTCCAGGCATTCAAAACTCTTGGGCAGACTCGGTCGAGTTCTGCTTCCACACGAATGGTCTCTCCATGCAGACCAGGTGGCCCAAATTTTTCAAATTTGGGGAACCCCTTTCATAGACCTCTTTGCAAGTCCACTAAATGTCAAACTTCCCCGGTTCTGTTCCAGAATTCTGGCTCGATGTTGTCAGGCCAGGGATGCTTTCCTCCTTCATTGGGGTCAGGACTTCCTGTATGCCTTTCCACCCATTCCCCTAATTCCCAAAACCCTGTTCAAGCTTCAGAGAGACAGAGGTCATGTGATCCTCATAGCTCCACGTTGGCTACGGCAACTGTGGTACCCTCTGCTCCTACATCTCTGGAGTTAAGATCTGCTCCAGATCTTCTTTCTCAAGCGGACGGGATGCTGTGGCATCCCAATCCCCAGTATCTGCATCTCAGGGCCTGGATGCTGAAAGCCTATAACTTCACGGTCTTAACCTTTCCCAGCAGGTAAAGGATATCCTTCATGCTTCCAGGAAACCTTCCACAAGACGCTCTTATGCATTTAAGTGGAAAAGGTTTACCATATGATGCTCGCAGAAGGGTCTTAACTCTCTTGCGATACCTCTGGAATCATTACTTGAGTACCTCCTTCATTTATCAAATGCAGGGCAATTCAGTGAGAGTCCATTTGAGTGCTATTGCAGCTTCTTTCAAACCTCTAAATGGACAACCTATTTCCTTTCATCCTCTCATAGCGAGATTTATGAGAGGCCTTCTTTTAACGAAGCCTCCCATTAAGCCACCACCGGTTTCATGGGACTTGAATCTGGTACTTGGGCAGCTCATGAAACCGCCCTTTGAACCATTAGCCACTACCTCTTTGAAATTCCTTTCCTGGAAGTTTATCTTTCTCATTGCAATCACATCAGCACGTCGCATCAGTGAATTGCAAGCGTTGGTGGCTGGTCCTCCTTATACAATGTTCCATCATGATAAGGTAGTCCTTAGGACTCATCCACACTTTATGCCAAAGGTGGTTTCGCCCTTTCATTTAAACAAAGCGGTTTACCTTCCTGCTTTCTTTCCAAGACCTCATGCCTCGAATGCAGAAAGGAACCTTCATACTTTGGACTGTAAAAGAGCCTTTTACTTGCAAAGGGCACAGCAACATAGAAAATCCTCTCAGCTCTTTGTTGCTTTTGATCCTAGTCATTTGGGACTTCCAGTGTCCAAAAGGACACTGTCCAGCTGGATTTGCACAGTGTATATCTTTTGCCTATGAGAGTAAGAACCTTCCTCTTGAAGGCCATGTCCCAGCTCACAATGTGAGAGCCATGGCAGCCTTCACTCTGTGTCTATTGACGACATCTGTCGAGCAGCTACTTGGGCTTCAGTACATACCTTCACAGCCCATTACTGCTTAGAGAAGGACTCCCGCCAGGATGCCTTGTTTTTTCAGGCTGTTCTTCAACACCTGTTCCAGACTTAATCAACTCCTACCCACCATCCCTGGTAGGATGCCAGAGATCCATGCGGGGGAAGTGAAGCCCTTTCACAAGGGTACTCAATGTTCTGGGGCCATCTCCCTGGCATTTGCAGCTAGGGAATCCCCATATGTGAAGACTACATTTCTGCTTGTTCCTGAAGATAGCATAGTTACTCACCTGTAGCAGTTGATCTCCGGGAACACCAGGAATTTAGTCTTCACAACCCACCCACCTCCCCTAGGAGTTGTATCTTTCTATCTCTCTTTCTCTCTTTCCCTCTCTCTTTCTCTCTCTCTCTTTCTCTCTTTCCCTCTCTCTCTTGTCTCAGCTATAAACTCAACTGGAGAGGGACAGTTGGGAAAGGTGGGAAGGCAGCATGCAGGCGCTGTGGGATGCTCCAAAAAGCTTTCCTAATGGACGCTGGGGAGCGTTCCCGCGCAGGCTCCGTTGGTACCGATGCTACCCATATGTGAAGACTAAATTCCTGCTGTTCCCGGAGATCACCTGTTACAGGTGAGTAACTATGCTTTATTGGGGGGGGGGGTGAAGTTTGGGTTTCTTGAGATAAAGAGGACTTCAGTTTTTTGAGATTTATTTTGAGGTTTGAGTGTCAAGCCATTCTGTAATTTCGGTCATGATGCTGTTATTTGGGAGAAATCCAGGTTTTTTTGTTTTTCGGATGGTATATATTAGAACTATTTGATAAACTAAAGAGTAGCAAATCATCTGGACCAGATGGTATACATCAGAGTGTGTTGAAAGAACTGAAATATGAGATTGCAGAACTCCTATTAGTAACCTGTGAACTATCATTAAAATCATCTGTAGTATCTTAAGAATGGCGAATGGCCAGTGTAATGCCAACTTTTAAAAAGGGTTCCAGGGATGATCCAGGAAACTATTAAGTCAGTGAGCCTGACGTTGGTACTGGGCAAAATGTTAGAAACCATTATAAAGAACAAAATTACCGAATATGTAGATAGTCATGGTTTAATGGAAGAAAGCCAACATGAATTTAGCTAAGGAAGGTCTTGCCTTACTAATCTGTTATATTTTTTGAAGGTGTGAATAAACAGGTAGATAAAGGTGAGCTAGTAGATATAGTGTATCTGGATTTTCAGAAAGCCTTGATAAGGTCTCTCATGAGAGACTCTTGGCGAAGTTGAATAATCATGGGATAGGAGTCGGTGTACTATTGCGGACCAGGAACTGTTTAAAAGATAGAAAGCAGAGGGTAGGGCTAAATGATCAATTTTCCCAATGGAGAAAGGTGAATAGTGGAATACTCCAGGGATCTTTGCTAGGTCTGTTGCTTTTTAATATTATCGTAAATGACCTGGAAATGGATATAATGAGTGAGGTAGTCAGATTTGCAGATGACACAAAATTATTCAAAGTTGTTAAAACCCAAGAGGATTGTGAAAATTTGCAAGAGGACCTTGATAAATTGAAAGACTGGATGTTCAAATGGCAGATGAAATTTAATGTGGATGAGTGCAAAGTTATGCAACTAGGAAAGAACAACCCAAACTGTGGTTACATGATGCCAGGTTCCATATTAGGAACCATCACCCACGAAAAGGATTCAGGCATCGTCATGGATAAGACATTGAAACCCTCCGCCCAGTGTGTAGCAGCGGTCAAGAAAGCAAATATGATGCTAGGAACCATAAGGAAAGGAATGGAGAATAAAACCAAGGATATTATAATTTTATTTATTTATTTTATTTATTTAACAGTTATTTATATACCGCTCTTTCCCTAGTATCAAGTGCGGTTTACATGGAACAGTATGTTAATTGGTATGTAATATACCAAGTCAGTTTACATAGAACAGATAATTATAATTTACAAGGAATGTTGTAACATTACAGATATAACATATTAGAAGATATATACATTGTTAGTTTAAATCTATAATCATCATGTGAATGAGAGTGTGGTATGGTAAATAGTGTATTAGTGACATTTATTTTGAAAATAGAGTATGTAATAATAATGTATAAATGTTAGCCTGTATCTATTTGAGTATTCTGTTCTGAGGGTGTATTGTAGTGTAATATGAATAAGTGAGTTTTTAATTTTTTTCTAAATTCTTTTATATCAGACAGCAGGCGAATGTTGTCAGGTAGATTGTTCCAAAGAATTGGAGCAGAGTGTGAGAAAGCTCTCTTATTTGTTTGTTTTCTGGCTTTTGTGAAATCTTTTGGTATTGTTAAGGTATTTAAGTTTCTGCTTCTTTGAGATCGTTTATCGATGTCTATATTAATCAGTGTATTGAGTGCCGATGGTGCAAGATTATTTATAAGTTTAAATGTAGTGACAAGAATTTTATATTTGATTCGGGAGTAAATAGGTAGCCAATGAAGTTCAGCCAAAATTGGTGTAACATGTTCAAGTGGGCTTATATTCATAATCATCCTAGCAGCTATGTTCTGAGTTATTTGTATCTTTTTAATATTTTGTTTTGAAATGCCATTAAGTATTGTGTTTGCAAAATCAAAATGTGGGGTGATGATAGCATGAATTATATTAATAAAGTCTTGTAGATGAATCAATGGTCTTAATTGTTTTAGAGTTTTGAGTTTGAAATGTATTTTTTTAGTTAGATATTTTATATGTGAATCCATATTTAGATTATTGTCAAGTATCACACCTAAATATTTTATTTCTTTTTTTGTATTTATTTCATGAGTATCTAGTGTGATCGTGTTTGGGGGTATGTATGTTTGATTTTTAGTGATGAATAATATATCAGTTTTAGTAAAGTTGATAAGTAGATTTTGTTCTTTGAGCCATTCAGTTAGTTCATTAAAACATTCTGTTATTTTTTGAAGAGGTGGGTGTGGGATTTCAAATGGGAGGTAGAACATTATATCATCAGCGTAGATATGATAATAAACATTGTGACGTTTAAAGATGTTACAAACTGGTTGTAAGTAAATATTAAATAATAGCGCAGATAATGCAGAGCCCTGCGGAAGACCCTGAGTTTGCTTGAAGGTGTTAGAAATTTGGGTATGGATTCTTACTGTTTGAGTTCGGTTTGATAGATAGGATTTGAACCAATTATAAACAGTAGATGTAATTCCAATTTGTTGAAGCCTGTTTAACATTATTAAGTGATTAACACTGTCAAATGCAGCTGATATGTCAAGGAAAACAAGAATAAAGGCTTGTTTAGGATTATCAATACCTCTTAATATTGTGTCATAAAGGATCGTTAGCAAGGTTTCTACTCCATGGAAGGGTCTAAAGCCATATTGGTGTTCATCAAGGAGGTTTAATGTGTCAATAAAGTCTTGTAGTTGAATTTGTACAATTTTTTCAATAAGTTTGGCCATAAAAGGAATACTTGATATGGGCCTGTATGATTTTGGGGATAATTTATCTAATGTGTTATTTTTTAAGTATAGGTCGTATTTGAACGTGTTTGAGAGATGGTGGTAAGTAGCCTTTTTGTAAGGATAGGTTCACTAAGGGTAGAATGAAAGAAGAGAGTATTGAGAAAGTCTTCTTTATCCAATCAACTGGGCATGGATCAAGGTATGAGGTTGTTGTATTAATGTTAGTTATTGTAGTTTTGAGAGTAGATTTTGATATTAAGTTGAAATTAGTCCAGTTATCAAATGTAGTTTGCTTTGTTTGTGTTTGAATTTGTGGTTGAGTAATATGTAATGGTGTTATTTGTAGCTTTGTTTTATTGATATAGTATTGAGCTAATTCTTGTGGGGAGATATCAATTGATATTTCATCAGAATTTAGTGTTTTGTTTGTTAGTTTTTGTACTATACAGAATAGTTCTCTTGGGCGATTAGTGGCTCTTGAGATTATATTAGAATAATAATTTTGTTTGGAGTTGTTTATTGTTTGTTTATAAATTTGTAGTGTATTAGTGTACTTCTCATGATTTATTAATGATTTTGATTGTCTCCATTTCCTTTCATCTTTTCTTAGTTGTCTTTTTAATGTTTTGATAGATATATTAAACCATGGAGCATGTCTTTTTTCAATTTTATTGTTTATATTTTGGTGTGATTGGTTTGGATTACTTTCAGCTGCTTTAGAGATTATATTGTTCCAGTTTTTGATAGATTCTTCAAGATTTGTGGGTGTTTGTGTTAGTTGTGGTATTATTTGATCTAGAAATTTTTCTTCATTAAATTTTCTGAATCTATTAGTTTGAGGACATTGTGGTCTTTTAGTTTGATTGTTGTAGGTAATGGTTATATTGAATTTTAGAAGATAGTGGTCAGACCAGGGGACTGGAATGTTTGAGAGGGATTCAGAGTTATATAGGTTGTGTAGAGAGTTTGGTAAGAAGACCATGTCAAGAGTTTTTCCTTTATTGTGTGTTTGTTCAGTTATTATTTGGTGAAAGTCCAAATTATGTATCATTTCTAAGAATTGATTAGAGTGATTGTTAGGTGTTGAAGGAAGATTAAAGTCTCCCATAAGTATTACAGGATTTGTATCTGAGGATGATGCTAGTAATTCAATTAAATTGTAAATTTTATCTATGTTGTATTCTGGCGGTCGATATACTAGTGATATAGTTATGTTTTTAATTTTTATGGTGAGTATGTCAACATTATCTATATTATTAGATGATATTAATTTTGCATTGAGGTTTTTCTTTATTATTATAAGTACTCCTCCTTTTTTTAGTGTTCTGTGAGTATGGAAGATCTCATATTCAGGTGTCTTTAATTGGTTTAAGAATACTGAGTCAGTATCTTTGAGCCAGGTCTCTGTTATACAAAGGATATCAGGTTTATCATCATTGATAATGTCTACAAAAATTGGTAGTTTGTTTTTCATAGATCTTGCATTAATGAGTTGGCAGGTGAGAATTGTGTATTTCTGTATCTGAGGTGTGTGTGGTGTGTTGCATATTTTTGTTGTTGTTATATATAAGAGTCTAGATTGTCTAGATCTAAGGTTGGTTCCTATTATGAATGGGTGTATTAAATTATCATGTTTTGATATTCTTTGTATTATGGGAATTGGTCTATTATTCTTATTATCTATGGATTTTATTAGATTAATCAGTGTAAGGATTGTGATACTTATAAGTATAGCATTGATGGGAGAAAGGAATTGTTTATGCATTTTGGTTTGTATTTAGATTTACTTTTTATGTTTTAATTAGTAAGAGGTTCAAAAATAGAATAGTGCTAGTGATTAATATCAGTGAAAATTACTTGTGGTAGAGATAATACTGATAATACCAGTGTTTCAGTGATAGTAGGATAATTGAGGCTTACGTGAAGAATGAGTAACTATAAACATTAATACCAGTGTCACAATGATAGTAGTATAACTGCATATGATATTGTGAATGAGAATCTATTTAGTGATAGCAGGATATCTGTAGCTTACAGAGAGAATGAGAAACTATAATATTAGTACCGGTGTCACATTGATAGAAGTATAATTGTAGCTTACAGGGTGAATAAGAGATTATAACATTAATAATATAATAAAAGATTATAACATTAATACAAGTAATTCAATGATAGCAGGGTAACTGCAGCTTACTGGATGAATGAGAAGATATAACATTAATACCAGTATTTCAGTGATAGCTGGATAATTGCAGATTATAGAGTGACAAAGAAGCTATAACATTAACATCAGTGATTAATACTAGTGATAATATTTGATAATGATGTTAGTGATAATACCAGTGTTTCAGTGATATCAGTATAACTACAGCTTATAAGGTGGATGAGAGGTCATTCAGTGATAGCAGGATAATTGTAGCTGTAGCTTACAGGGAGAATGATAGACTATAACATTAATACCAGTGATTCAATGCCTCTGTATCGTTCCATGGTGGGCCACACCTTGAATAATGTGTGCCATTCTGGTCACCGTATCTTAAAAAGAATATAGCGGAATTAGAAAGGGTACAGAGAAGAGCTATCAAAATGATAAAGGGAATGGAAGGATACCTCTACAAGAAGAGGCTTAAAAGATTAGGGCTTTTCAACCTGGAAAAGAGAGAGCTGAAGGAAGATATGATAGAGGTCTATAAATTAATGAATAGAGTGGAATGGATAAACGTAGATCAGTTGTTTATGCCATCAAAAAGTAGAAAGACTAGGGGACATGCAATAAAGCTACAGTGTAACCCGTTTAAGACTAGTAATAGAGAATATTTTTTCACTCAATGTGTAATCAAATTCAGGAATTCATTTCCGGAGAATGTAGCAAAAGCTGTTAGTATAGCTGGGTTTAAAACAGGTTTGGACAAGTTCCTGGAGGAAAGGTCCATAAATCATTATTAAAGAGGACCTGGGTAATCCACTGCTTGCCCCAATACAAGCATTATGGGGAAACTGCTAGGTATTTGTGACCTGTTTTGGCCACCGTTGGAAACAGTAGATTGGGCTTGATGGACCTTGGTCTGACCCAGTATGGCATTTCTTATGTTGACTTTTTTCTTTTTTCTGGAACTGGCAGGGACCAGGTTTTGTGTTTTTCACACTCTTCTCCCTCTTGCCTGGCTGTGCTTGAAGGTTAGCATTGCTAGGCTCTGCTTTGCTGCCTTTGGTGGGGGCTGAATTAGACATTGGGTGATGGTTCACCAAAGGTGACGCAGTAGAAAGCCAAAAGGCTAATCAAGCTCACCTGAGTGGAAGGGCACGTACAATGTGCAGAGAACAGGAGCATAAAAACTACAGGGAAAGCCCAGTAGTGGAGCAAAGGGAGGGGCTGGAGCCAAGGCAGCAAAGGCAGGAGCAGAAGCCAAAGGGTGGAGCAGGCTGTAGCTGCAGAGGAGTCTCCCAAGCCAGAGGGGGCCTCGGTCACTGGAGAGTGAGTAACCAAGAGGAAGGAAGTCCTCTCAACCAGCAGACCTTGCTAGAACCAGGAAGTAAAGGAAGTGTCCCGGTAGCAAGAGGCAGCAGACACAGACTCTCTTCAGACAGTGATTTCAGCTTGGACCCGGCTACAGAGACGTGGAAGTCTTGGAGAGGAGCCAGCCAAAGCCCAGAGAGAGAATCTCATTACCCAGGGACAAAAGCTAAGTACCCTGTTGTAGCTAGAGGGAAAAAGCCAGGCATTGCCAGCAGAGCAAAGCCCAGTAATTGGGAGGAAAATCCCTATTGGAGAAGGAACCTGAGAGATACAGTTCCTAGCACAGGACTCTTGAACCCTGTTGATGTAGAACACTTACCAAATAGAATAACCAGTGTCATTCAAGGGAAGAGCTGTGAGGATTTCAGTTATAAAGATTGTTATGTGCCTCTGAATACAGACTATGAGCAGATGCAATGGGAAAACCAGGAGTGTGATATAGAACTGGAGTCCATGGATTGCACGCTTTGTCTGTCTGATGAAATTACATCCCTATGTTAGCCAGGCAAGTAAGAGTTCTATGATACCTTGTGCTGGCAAAGAGTTTATTTTCTATACTGTGAAGAAACAGTTTTCTTTTGTGTTCCTTTGTGCTGTTCATAAAGAATCCTATGTGGGACGGGGAGTAAAACCCAAATTATTTCTTTTGCCTTAATTACACGGCTACTGACTATTTCTTTAATAAGGCAACCCACACCTCACAGCCCTAGGCGGGCGCCTAACAGGGCCAAAAAGGGGTGCTGGTGACAACACACACACACACACGCTGATGGCTAGTGGAGGCTATGAGAGAGATGACCATAGTGCTGTGTAAAGCAAAAAGGTAGTTTCCTCAGGTGCAGTTATAATGGGTCATTGATATGCTCCTGGCAACATACTCATTAGGGTTGGTGGGGCAGACAGATGGGTTGCTGCCTTCTGTTGGTACAGGTTAATAGCATATTAACTGTTTGATTTATTAAGCTTTTCCCACAGAAAATGGGAAACAGTAAATCCATGCCCTTAAAAAATGAACTGCAATACATCTTTGGGGGGGGGGGGGGGGGCTCTGTGGCCGAGGTCTCGTGACTGGCTGCTAGATTTCAAGAAAATTTCTCAAGACCTGCCATATACTTACAGAAGTCATTCATGTTTGTGTAAGAATTTTGAATAATATGAATTGCTTTATTTAGTAATTTTCAGATTTTCTGATGATTAGTGCTTCTATTCTTAGGTGTTTATAAAGGGTAAATATAAGGGGGCATTTTCAAAATGTTTTAGCAGTTTAACGGACGTATTAATCAGCTAAACCATGGTCACTGCGGTATTCGGCTTCATTAACCAGTTAGTTCCGCTGAACAAATACCTGGTTAAAACTGAAGTGGTCTGTGGGTGGTGCAGGGGTAGCAATACCTGCGATCTAATTAGTGTTAATATTCAGTTGCTAATCAAATAGTTTCCAATAAGAAAGGCCCGCTCATATAATCCCTATCACACCATCATTAACATGTTTTAATAAACAGTGTACTATAAATTTTTATATATTTTTTGTCGGATCGTCTGTAATGAGGATGTGAAACATACTCTTGTAACAGACCCTCCTTTTTATTCTTCAATTTTAAAAGGTCTCAACAACCAGATTTGCCTGAGGCTATAAACGGCCCAAAAGACCAGCCTCTGCAATTAATCAACTCTTCAGTTAATATCAATCCACCCTTTCTGTAAACAGCTTCCTGTAATCACTGAATGTCACTCAAAGGAAAATCACATTACTCATCTGAAACTTTGTAAGATGATATCTGGTGCGGCTTAAGCTTGCTTCAACGTGTCTCCCCCGTTTGATTCAAAATTTCTCATTCATCTCATCGGGGTCCAAGAGCTTGCTTGCCGTTGCTATTTTCCTTATAAGACATTCCGACCTGCTGTTGGGTAATCATACGACACAAAACTTTGTGTTTCAAGCCCAATGTGAAAGTGGCCCTTGTAAACGGGGGCGCTGGTCGTGAATGTCCACAGTCTTGGCAAAGGCAAAATATTATGACTTGCAAAGGAGTGTGGAGGTTGTAGTTCATTCATACCAGAATCAGCTGTTCACAAAATAATGAGTTGTGATGCTCGAGTGTAAGCAAAGAAAAACAGATTTTATTCATGGGGTTAATTCTCCCACACAGATTTACTTGGTAACACAAAAGGACACTTGCTTCAAGTATTGTACTCAGGAAAAACAAAACATGTTATAAGGTAACTGAACTTCTTAAGCAATAAATCAATAAAGACCTTGATGGGAAACAGAAAAGGTCTTTTTGATGGCTCCTGCTAATGACCTTCTTAGCAGTGCTCCAAAAGGCAAAAACAAACCCAAAAGTAGAAAAACTGTTCTTTATCAAGGATAACTTTCTTCTATTCACACACACAAGGAAGAAGTTTCCTACTAGAGCTCACGTGCACTTGTGCCTGGCTCAATTACAAATTAGCCAGCTGCAAACTCCTTTGCTGATTCACTCTCTCTACGTGGCTCAATCCTACCCTAAAGCTTTCTTGCAGAGACTTTTCTGGGTAGATAAAAGAACAAGTTACAGTTCCTTTTGGTGGTTGTTGTATTAGTGAGAAACTACTTTAAAACAGCAGCCTAGACAGAGAGCAGTCCATGTATTCCAACTGATCATTTGATATATCTCCTTCTTCCTCAAATATCATGGAATCAATATCATGGTCTGGCTCAGAGGAATTCCTTAATTGATCACTCTCAGGATAATATTTGTTTCCCTGCTGTCTTCCAGATGAAGAGCTAGGGCATAGATCAAAGTTCATACCTGAGCTTCCCTTGCTGTTAGATTTCCTCTCCAGGTATCCTGGCCAGTAAGTAGTCCAGCTTTTATGTCCAGCCTTCCAATCAAGATCCCTGGACACTGGTCTCTCTTCACATACCTTCTTGCACCGGTCTTAGGGCCCCTTCCAAATGCAGCCGTCTCCCTCAAAGGTGCCGTTTGGGAGTTCCTGGCTCTATAACCCCAATCCTCTGGCTTCCTCCAGTCCAATGGAGTATGCTTGCCTCTGGAATCACTCCTAACACACGTACTGCTGTGGGCTCCTTCTTTAGACCTCCAAGATGTCTTTCTGGTCTTCCTTCTGCATTGCTTCTGCTGTTGTAGTCCTCTCTCTTCTTTCTCCAATGGCAGCTGTTTCTCCCTGTTCTCACCGTTCTGCCTGTTCTGTCTCTGTGTAGAATATCTTTTACTTTTAAAGTGCTTAGAGGGACACTCCACCCTAGCACAGCCCAGGTGTGCTGAATCAAGCCCTGCCCTTGGAGATGAGTGATTGGGGATTACCTCATAGCTCTCCTGATTGAACACACGTTTCCCCACTTCAGCCCTTCTAGAGGCTGTTTGAAACCCGGTGCATTCTGGGACTGGTAGTCTTTTATGAAAACATTCTGTTTTAGTATTTCTACCAGCAAAGACAGGTTGCTTGTTCAAAGCCAATTCACCTCTTTTATAGCTCCCTCCTGAACTATGATAAGCTTCCTTATCACACCCTTTATCAAGCTACATACCCAACTTCCTGTTCCGGCTAAACATGGATGACGTCATTCCTACTCACTAGGAACCCGTGGAATCCAATGATAGCATCCGACAACACAAACTGAAGGTCAATTTAAAGACCACCATTCGATCTCTGCATTTAATCTCATTGGGGTCACTGTCTGGCGCATGAAAATCCAGCGTTGTTCTTTATAACACAACAAAGCTTGCCGATCCCCTCCTCGTGTAAACGGGGGAACTGCATCCAATATTGTCCATCGTAACTGTTTAAAAGTATGAGAATACTGTGTGCAATGTTGAACCAACGGAGCGTTCATCACCTTAGTGTTTATACGTGATCTATGTTCCTGCAACCTTTTCTTTATTGGTCAAATAGTTTCAGCAGTTAAAGTTAGGACAAGTAGATGACCGTTCTAACTATAACTGCTTTGCACTTTATAGCTAGTGGCTGAATATCGCTACTAACTAAATAACGTCTTCGGTGCCTGGCCAGCCTGGATATTCTGTGGTGGAACTGGATATGATTTGCTGCTGAACTTGCGGTCTGAATTTTATTTTGCCTAGCTGCTGTCCCTGGATGTGTCCCCCTTTAGCTTTTTAGTTTTTCTAATTTTATTTATTTATTTATTTACATTCTTTTATATACCGCGCTATTCCACATCAGTGCGGTTTACATGGAACACAAATTTACACATTTCAATTGGTTGATCTGTGTTTACAAAGAAGGGGTACACGAACTTTGATCAAAAACTTGGGTAACTATTTACATCACAACAGGCTGGTATTGCACATTCATCTTACGGCATTGACTAGTTCATTGATGGGGGTGTTGCGGTACTAACGTCCGGGTAGTACAAGAGGAAAAGGTGATGTTTTAATGCTTTCATAAACTGGGCTATGTCAGTCTTGAAGGACTAGAAAAAGGGACTGTTACTTCTGGAGAGAGATCTGCAATTGTGAGTATATACTTCTGGGAATTTTCTGAAAGGAATTCTTTCTGTTAAAGCTATTTAATCTGTGAACCCACTATTTTTTGTTCAATCAGTCAGGGCCTAGTAGCAGCAGTTTAAGTTTAAATTTAAAACACAGAAGAGAGCTTTCTGGTTAAATTTGGAACCCAGCAGAGAGCTGTAGTTTAAATTTAATAGTCACTCAGGGCCTAGCATCAGCAAAGTACTTTTAGTTTGAATTTAAAACACAGAAGAGAGCTTTCTGGTTACATTTAGAACCCAGCAGAGAGCTTGTGGTTTAATTTTCATAATAAGTTAGAGCCTAGCAGCAGCAAAGAGCTATAATTTAAATCAAATAAGAATATAGCTTACCTCAGCAGCACAGGACAGGGTACTGTGTAGCAGCCCTCTTTTAATAAGTGTTATTTCCCTCCCTCCCTCCCCACACCCACCCACCGCTGGGATAATCGTAGCTTTATAGGTACTTACACATCTTAAAAGACTTGAGGTGCTCTCAGGTGACGCTTGTTACCCAAATCAGACATACACTAAGGACCTGAGATTAATTAAGCTTCAGGTGAACAAGGTATATTAAACGTATTAGGTACAGTTTTATTGGTATAAATATCCATAGCAACCCTTAGTAAGCAAAGAACTTAAAGATCTAAACAAAAACTTAAAACTAAGATGGCAGACAGCAGTCCAGCAGCAGGATGGGGGCTTTCCAGTCTTTTGCATTGAGTGTCACATGTATGATTTTCTCCCAGTTGGTGAGAGGTCTTACGTGTGCACTAGGTGCAAGGAGCTCTTTGCTCTCAGGGAACGAGTCCGTTCTCTAGAGGCTAGAGTAGCAGACTTGGAAAACATAAGAAAGACAGAGAGGTACATAGACGAGACCTACAGGGATATAGTCCTGAAGTCCCACGTCCAGTCTGGCAGCATCCCTGTTGCCATGGAGGAGAGAGGTCACGTGACAGGAGAGCATCACCCTGGTGTGGTAGGAAGTGATCCTGTAACTAGGACCTGTCCTCCAGGTGATGTACAACCCTCTCGCACCGAGGAAGTTTCTCCAGGGCCATGTGCCCATGAGGGAAGGGTTAGGACAGCCGTTATAGTTGGTGATTCGATCATTAGGCATGTAGATAGCTGGGTGGCTGGTGGACGTGAGGATCGCCTGGTAACATGCCTGCCAGGTGCGAAGGTAGCGGACCTCACGCGCCACCTAGATAAGGTCTTAGATAGTGCTGGGGAGGAGTCTGCTGTCTTGGTACATGTCGGTTCCAATGAGATAGGAAAATGTGGTAGGGAGGTTCTGGAGGCTAAATTTAGGCTTTTAGGTAGGAAGTTGAAATCCAGAACTTCCAGGGTAGCGTTCTCCGAAATGCTTCCCGTTCCACATGCAGGTCCCAAAAGGCAGGCAGAGCTCCGGAGTCTCAATGCGTGGATGAGAGAGTGGTGCAGAGATGAGGGGTTTGGATTTGTTAGGAACTGGGGTACATTCTGGGGAAAGGAGGGGCTCTTCCAAAGGGATGGGCTTCACCTTAACCGGGATGGAACCAGGCTGCTGGCATTAACCTTTAAAAAGGAGATAGAGCAGCTTTTAAACTAGATAATAGGGGAAAGCCGACAGTCGTCCAAGAGCAGATGGTTCGGAAGAATGTATCCTTGAAGGATACTACCAAAAGCAGAGAGGTTCCAAAAAAGAGTAAAGTAGCCCAAATGCCCTCGAGTATGGAGCAGACAGAGCTTAAAGATCCCAAATTACCCATGTCTAGCAATAGCCAATTTAATATGAATAAAATACAGTCTCTAAAATGCTTGTATGCAAATGCTAGAAGTCTAAAAAATAAGATGGGAGAGTTAGAATATATAGCACTAAATGAGAGGTTAGATGTGATTGGAATATCAGAGACATGGTGGAAGGAGGACAACCAGTGGGACACTGTGATACCTGGGTACAAACTATATCGTAATGATAGAGCTGATCAAATTGGTGGAGGGGTTGCGCTCTATGTTAGAGAGGGCATTGAGTCAGAAAGGATTAAAGTTTTGCAGGAAACAAAATTTGCTGTAGAATCTCTATGGATTGAAATTCCATGTAAAAAGGGGAAGGCGATGGCGGTGGGGTTGTACTATCGACCGCCTGGCCAGAATGAACAAATGGATGATGAAATGCTCAAAGAAATCAAGGAAGCTAACAAAAGTTACAGCGCAGTAATAATAATGGGCGATTTCAATTACCCCGGTATCGACTGGGTCAGTGTCACGGCAGTACATGCTAGGGAGATATAGTTCCTAGATAGACATAAATGACTGCTTCTTGGAGCAGCTGGTCCATGAACCGACGAGAGGGGAAGCCATATTAGAACTAGTCCTTAGTGGAACACCAGATCTAGTGCAAGAGATAAGGGTGTTGGGGCCACTTGGCAATAGTGATCATAGCATGATCGCCTTTGATTTAATTAGTGGAGGAGGGATAGTAAGGAAATCCACAGTACTACCTTTTAACTTTCGAAATGGAGACTATGATAAAATGCGGAAAATAGTTAAGAAAAAACTAAAAGGAGCAGTTGCAAAGGTTAAAGACTTACATCAAGCTTGGGTGTTGTTGAAAAATACTATCTTGGAAGCCCAGACCAGCTGTATTCCACGCTTTAAGAAAAGTGGAAGTCCAAAAAACTGCCAGCATGGTTTAAAGGTGAGGTCAGAGAGGCTGTTGTTGCCAAGAAAGCATCTTTCAGGAAATGGAAAAAAGAGCCAAACGATGAAACCTGGAAACAGCACAAGCACTGGCAGGTCAAATGCAAGGCATTGATAAAGGAGGCAAAGAGAGAATTTGAGAAGAAGCTTGCTGTGGAAGCAAAAACGCGAAATAAAGATTTTTTCAAGTACATTCGTAGCAAAAAACCTGTGAGAGAGTCAGTTGGACCATTAGATGATAGAGGAGTTAAAGGGGCACTAAGAGGCGACAAGGTGATAGCGGAGAGACTGAATGAATTCTTTGCTTCGGTCTTTACTGAGGAAGATGTAGGGATGTTACCCATGACTGAAGTGGTATTTAAAGGTGCGGAAGAATTGCAGGAAATATCGATACATCGGGAAGATGTATTACAACTATTAGGTAAACTGAAAAGTAGCAAATCACCTGGGCCGGATGGTATACATCCAAGGGTGTTGAAAGAACTGAAATATGAGATTGCAGACCTGCTATTAGTAATCTGTGAGCTATCATTAAAATCATTTCTAATACCTGAAGATTGGCGGATCGCCAATGTAACACCAATTTTTAAAAAGGGTTCGAGGGGTGATCCAGGAAACTACAGACCGGTGAGCCTCACGTCAGTACCGGGAAAAATGGTAGAAACCATCATAAAGAATAAAATTACTCAGCATGTAGATAGTCATGGCCTAATGGGAGACAGCCAACATGGCTTTAGACAAGGAAGATCTTGTCTTACTAATCTGTTATGTTTTTTTGAAAGTGTGAATAAACAGGTGGACAAAGGTGAGTCGGTTGATATAGTGTATCTGGACTTTCAGAAAACCTTTGACAAGGTCCCTCATCAGAGACTTTTGGCAAAACTAAAGAGTCATGGGATAGGAGGCAGTGTACTACTGTGGATCAGGAACTGGTTAAAAGATAGAAAGCAGAGGGTTGGGCTAAATGGCCAATTTTCCCAATGGAGAAAGGTGAATAGTGGTGTACCCCAGGGATCTGTGCTGGGTCCGCTGCTTTTTGACATATTCATAAATGACCTGGAAAGTGGAATATCAAGTGAGGTTATAAAATTTGCAGATGACACAAAACTATTTAAAGTTGTTAAAACCCAAGAGGATTGTGGAAAATTGCAAGAGGATCTTGATAAATTGGAAGACTGGGCATCAAAATGGCAGATGAAATTTAATGTGGGACAAGTGCAAGGTTATGCACCTAGGGAAGAACAACCCAAACTATGGTTACATGATGCAAGGTTCCACATTAGGAACCACCACCCAGGAAAAAGATTTAGGCGTCATTGTGGATAACATGTTAAAACCCTCGGCCCAGTGTGCAGCGGCAGCCAAGAGAGCAAATAGAATGCTAGGTATCATAAGGAAAGGAATGGAAAAATAAAACAAAAGATATTATAATGCCTCTATACCGTTCCATGGTGAGACCGCACCTTGAATATTGTGTGCAATTCTGGTCGCCGTATCTTAAAAAGGATATAGCGTTATTAGAAAAGGTTCAGAGAAGAGCCACCAAAATGGTAAAGGGGTTGGAAGGATACTCCTATGAAGAAAGGCTAAAAAGGTTAGGGCTCTTTAACCTGGAAAAGAGACGGCTGAGGGGAGATATGATAGAAGTCTATAAATTAATGAATGGAATGGAACGGGTAAACATAGATCGACTGTTTACGTTATCAGAATATAGGACGGCTAGGTGACATGCAATGAAGCTACAGGGTAAACTATTTAAGACTAATAAAAGAAAATATTTTTTCACTCAACGTGTAATCAAACTCTGGAATTTGTTACCGGAGGATGTAGTAAAGGCTGTTAGTGTAGCTGGGTTTAAAAAAGGTTTGGACAAGTTCCTGGAGGAAAGGTCCATAAACCATTATTAAGAAGGGACCCAGGATATCAATGCTTGACCTAGTACAAGCATTGCAGAACCTGTGTCTTTTGGGGAAACTGCTAGGTACGTATGACCTAGATTGGCCACTGTTGGAAACAGGATACTGGGCTTGATGGACCTTGGTCTGACCCAGTATGGCATATCTTATGTTCTTATAGTGATTGCTCGGATGCTGGGTGGGAGGTTATTCCAGCATCTCGGCGCACAGAATTTGAAAGCCCTGTTTGCTGTTGCCTGTGTGCACTGAGTTATTTCTTTCGGCACTATTAGGATGTTGACCGTTACTGATCTTCTCAATCTGTTAGGTGAGTTGCTCTATATGAGCTCTGTTAGGGATGAGGATGAGAGCCCATGCAGTAAGGTTTTAAATGTGAGCCTGCCTTGTATAGTGAGCTATTGGAGCTGTTTCAGGATGGGCGTCATGTGTTCCCTCCTGGATGTTCCCTGGAGAACTCTTGCTGCGGAGTTCATAGCGAGCTGCAGCGGGTGTAGAGTGGATTGAGGGAGTCCCTGCAGTATGGCATTTGCATGGTCAAAATGTGGTAAGATCAACGCCTGGTAAATTGTCCGGAAGTCATCAGGCTCAAGAAGGAAGCGTAGGTGCCTGAGAGATCGGATTTTATGGTATACTGTTCTTGCTATATTGCCTATGTGAGTCTTCATGTCTAGTCGCCGGTCTAAGGTGACTCCGAGGTATCTGATCGTGGGTTTGGTAAGAAGGTCTGCTTCCTTGACCCTAAGAAAGGGTGGTGTGATGAAATTTGGTTTCCTTGTGATGAATAGGACTTCCGTTTTTTTATGCTGAATTCGAAGATTTTGGGTTAGGAGCCAGGTGGATACTGTGTTAAAGCAGTCTGTCAGTGGGGAGAGGTCTGGGTTTTCTGTCGAGAAAGGCATGTAAAGGAGAACATCATCAGCGTATATCAAGCAATTCACCTCGAAGAACCGGATGATGTCACATATAGGCTGCATGTAAATGTTGAACATCAGCGCAGATAAAGAGGATCCTTGTGGGACACCTTGGTTCTGGTGGAAAGGTTCAGATGTCGAGGCCTCCGATCATATGTGCTGCTATCTGTCAGCGAGATACGACTTGCACCATTCTAGAGCTGTATGACATATCCCCTTCTCCTGAAGGCGTCGCAGGAGGAGCTCGTGGCTTACTGAATCGAAAGCGGCTGCTATGTCCATGAAAATGAGGACACACCCTTGACGGATGTTGTTAATTCCAGCCATTATCCTACTGAAGAGAGTGGTGAGTGTTTCAACCCCATGCACCTCTCTAAAACCATGCTGGCAGGGATCAAGCGGGGCAGAAGCTTCAATGTGTTCTTGAATTTGTCTTTGAACATCTTTTTCGATAATTTTGGCCAGAAGTGGTATGCTCGATATTGATCTGTATGAGTCTGCCTTCTTGGGGTCGAGCTTGCTATTTTTTAGAAGTGGTCTGATGGACGTGTGTTTGAGGGATTGGGGGAATGTGCCTGTTGTGAAGGAACGGTCTATGAGCCTGGCTATAAACGGGCTAAAGTCTGATCGTAACTCTTTTATCCAGGACACCGGGCAAGGTTCAGTTTGTGCAGTGGTCGTGTTGAGCAGAGCGATTGTGTCTTCAATTTGTTTTTTGGTAGGTGTGGAGAATCTGGTCAGGGGTGTTAGATATCTAGGCTCAGGTGTGGTGGTTAGTGCTAGGGATTTATTGGTCTGACAAAGCTTTGATTGTAAGTAATCCGCAAAATCTTGAGGGTGGATCTCATTTGGTTGCTCGGGGGCTTATTAGGGCTTCTTTGAGAGTACAGGAAGTTGGTGTTTATTAATTTTTTTATAGTGTTAGTACTATTGCTAGGTACCTTTTCTGGCTAAATTAAATTTATTCATTATGCAGATGAGGAAAAGTTTGCATGGAAAAGTTACAAAAACATAAAGATGGGTCCAAATTAGCCATGGAGAGAAGTAAGAGAGTATTACGAGAAATGATGTTTTTCATCATTTTCCAATCAATACCTAAATATTTTTTTTGTTTTGTTGGCTAAAACCTAAAATCAAAAGCCTTAAATATGATGAAAATTATTACTTCATCCTGGTTATTTGTTTTTCAGATGTAAATATAATGATGGAAAGCAAGAATCTCCAGGAACTCAGGTACTGACTTTAACATTTTGTAATGCATGACAAAATGTAATTTGCTTATAAACTGATCCAGTTTCTGGGATTGATTTGGTATGGATTTCAATCTACTGTTGTACTAGTAATAAACCATAATCCATACTGATGCTTTTTACATAGTAACATAGTTTCTCCAGGAACAAGTAGGAAGTCAGTCCTGACATATGGGTGATGTCGGCGCCGATGGAGCCCTCGTGCGGAGCAAATTTCCAGCTTTCTAAGAAAGCCTTTGGGAATTGCATCACGCATGCACGGTCCCCTTCCCGCCCAAGGGTGCCATCTTGCCCAGTCTCCTTTTTTCCGCGGAGCCCAACGAACGTTGTCCCCGTGTCCCCGAGAAAAAAGTGTTTAAAAGTGAGAAATTTCTTTTCTTTTTTTAACGGTTTGACAGCGGTTCCCCTTCCCGCCTTCGGCTCGGTACACCGGTATCGAGTCCGGTCCAATTTTTCAGTTTTTGTCCTTAGTGACTAGCATTCGGGCTCTTTTCATTTTCACTGGCAGCCCGGTCCTTTGACCTCGCAGAGGCCCTTTTTCCCCGAATGGCTGCCAGCGGGTTTAAAAAGTGTGATCGGTGTACAAAATTAATGTCCCTCACTGACACACACGACTGCTGTCTCCGGTGCCTCGGGCCCGACCACAACCCGAAAGTCTGTGGCCCATGTAGGAAAATATCCTTTAAGGACTTGAGGAGCCGTCAGCAGCAGCATGATAGGATTTTTCCTGTGTCTGCACCCGCCCGGGCCCGGACCTCATCGGAGGCCTCGACACCTCGGGAGCTGTCTGAACCCGAGCAGCGTCGGGTGTGCTCTGAAAGGGGTCTCCCTCGCAGGAACACCAGAGGAAGAAGAAATCCTTGAGGGCGTCGTCGTTGGACAGTTCCTGATCAGCCTGGTTCCTCGTGGGACCGGTCGCGGAGCCCCGACCGTCGTCCCAGAGCCTTGGAGTCAGAGCGGCCTGCAAAACTCCCTCGACGGGAACCAGAGCAGCCGAGGCAGGTAACCACTGTCCTCGTTGAGGACTCTCCTCCGGGAGAACTGGCATCAGGACCCGACTCGGGGGGCTACGGAGCCTTCTGAGCTCGGTCTCAGAATGGTGGCCTTGGAGCGCAGCATGTTTGCCTTCATGGACCAGTAGCAGGCGCTGATAGCCGGTCTCACCAGTCCTTCCGCCCTGCCACCGGGACATCGACGTCCAAGTCTACCCCGGAGGCCGAGCCAATACTAGAGTCGATCCTAGGCCGAGGTCTCCCTCGACCTCCCGTTCAGGACCGAGATTGTCGACGCCGATTCGATCGGTGTACGGCGGTCGAAGCTGAAGCCCTCGAGGCCGGAGCCACTCGAGTCCTCTTCGGAGGAGTCAGGGCGGGAAACAAAGGACGAGGAGTCACCAGACATGCGTCGGACCAGAGAAATTCCCTCGGATTCCCCGGTGTCCGAACCTTGGAGAAGGTCCCCCCCCGGAGGACACTCGGTTCATAGACTTCGTTCAGGACATGCCAAAAGCATTGGCATTTCCGGCGGAGGCTGAGGAGGAGCCTCGAGCCGAAGAGCTCGAGATCCTCCAGTATGACTTTCCCCCTCGGGAAGCCCTTACTGTACTGGTGCCTCCGATTCTGGAATGACAGATGCTCCTCATGTGGGAGAAACCGGCATCAATGCCGGTACTCAGCAGGCGAATCGATTCCATCTATCGAGTTTGCAAGAGCCCTGGATTCCAAAAGGCACAACTGCCGCACAACTCCATGGTTGTGGAATTGGCCATGCGCCGGCTCAAGAGCCAGAAGACGCACTCCTTGGTGCCTCTTGGCAGGGAGGCCCGCAACATGGACGCCCTCAACAAGAAGTGCTACCAGGGTTCAATGCTATCATGCCGAATCCAGACATACCAGCTATACATGGGCATGTACCTACGAGACCTGGCAAAGAAGATTGCCGGGTCCTCAGCTGGTCTCTCCGAGGGACCTTTACAGTGCTTCAAGACCTTGTCCACTGGGATCCATGAGTGCTCGAAGTTTATGACTCAAGCAGCCTATGACGGCTTCGAGGCGTCGGCCCGGGTAGCTGCAGCTGGCATTGGTGCACGCCACTAGGCATGGCTACAGTCGTCAGACCTGGAGCAATGGGTACAGGACAAGTTGGTCCATGTTCCTTGCTGAGGTGAAAACCTCTTTGGCAAACCCATGACAGAGAAGACTGCTGAGATCGAGTCCAAGCACCTGACCCGGACACTGCTCTCGAAGAAGACTTCTGCCCCTTCTAAGAAGAAGGGCTCTGGTAAAAAGCTCTTTTTCTCGGGGAAAGGCACTGCTTACCACAGCTACCCCACATATCAGGCCTCTTCCCCACAGCCATCACCCAATGTCTAATTCAGCCCCGACCAAAAGGCAGCAAAGCTGAACCTGGCAATGCTAACCTTCAAGCACAGCCAGGCACTTTGTGAATACTCTGGGTGCAGAGGCTAGGCCAAAGGGAAGTACCTTGTACTGAAAATGGTTTCCTCCCACCACAAAACGGAGATATTGTCTGTGGTCTGGATGAATTAGGATGTGTGTATATGTATCCTTTAGATCTAAGGAGCATAGCCAGTCTCCCTGGCGGAGGTAAGGCAGCAATATTCCAAGGGAAAGCATCTTGAACGTTTCCCTCACCAGGAACTTGTTTAAGTTGTGCAGGTCGAGGATGGGTCTTAGGCCTCCAGTTCTCTTTGGTATCAGGAAATACCTAGAGTAGAAGCCCTTTCCCTGCAGGTGGTGTGGCACCGGTTCTACCGCCTGATCCTTGAGAAGACCTGCTATCTCCTTCAAGAGGAGGTCCCTGTGGAGAGGGGGTCTGAGAGGCTCCCCTGGAAAGTAAGAGGGAGGTACCTGGTTGAAATGTAGCAGATAGCCCTTTTGGACTATTTGGAGAACCCAGGTATCTGTTGTGATGGCTGGCCACCTGTAGGCATACAGGTTCAGCCTTCCTCCTGTGCATGGCCTTACTTCTTTGGAGAGAGGGGCTATGCTTTGGGAGTCAAAAACCCTCTCCAGGCTGTGCCAGAGCCAGTGCCTGGGGCATGGGGGCTTTTTGCTTACGCGGGTCATTCCCCTGTCCCTTGGCCTGCTGCCCCTGTTGGGGAGCTGGGGAGGCCTGATATGTGGGGTATAGGTTGGGAAGCTTGGCTACTTCGCTACTGCCTTTTCAGAACATGTCACTATCTCTGTCTAGTGCAAACTCATATATGGTAAGAGGGTTATGAAATAAAACAACAACAAAGGGTGTTCAGGTAATAATTTTCTATTAAAAAAAACCCCTCAAGGGCCCATAATTTGTGCAGCTCTAACAGTCACTTAAGAAGCACATTTCACAATGGGACATTCAAGTGCAATCTGGGACATCAAAGCTAGAACATCTGAACAAAAAGGCAGGCATGTGCAAGTTCAGGCACAATTTTGGAAACATGGACGTGCCTGATAGGTATGTGCATCAAATGTCTATATAGACATCGCTAGGATAGCATTTCAGAACCAAGATGTCTAATAGCATAAAGATTAGAGTAGTGGCTTAAAAGCAGGGTAGCCAGGGTTCAGATCCCAGCATGGTCCTTTGTGATCTGAGACTAGTCACTTAATTCGCCATCTTCTTTGCAATCTCTGAATGTTTTAAGGCAGTGGTTCCCAAACTTGGGGTCGGGACCCCAAATATTGTCACATCATTAGTGGATGCGATCAAAGAAACATGGTCATTTCCCCATCTCTCTGGACTTTCACTGTGACTTATACCAAGTTGCTAATCAGCATGTGGCCTCTGAGCTAGTGAACATTCATAGGCCGTTGCCTTCTCCTGGGTAAGCTTCCTGTTAGACTGGACATCCATGTTGAGTACTGACGTCCGTAAGCACACACTGCACACTGACCCAAAGGACCCTGTGCTGACTGCTACTACGTTTGCTGTTGCTACTATTGTTGTTGCTGCTGCCTTCCTGCTTTAGGTGAGTGGAGAGGGGAAGGAAGCCGGAGATCTGTCAGTTTGATTTCATCATCTGGGGTCACATGAATTTTCAGCTGTTAAAATGGGGTCATATAGGATAAATGTTAAGCACGGTAAAAACAAGGACTTTCCTGATGCTTGTTCGTTCCTGGAGCAGGTATAAGCATGGATGTGTCTGCAGACGTCTCCGCTTTTTCTGAGATCAAATGGGGACATGTAAGTCCATTGCTCCTCCCCAGACATGCCTCCAATGCACACCCGTGCTGCCTTGGATGTCCCTACACCGGCGACATCTGTGATAGATATTTATTTATTTATGTAACAAACATTTTAATACCGTGCTTTCCATAAGATCAAGTGCAGTTTACAAGCAACGAACGTCTGAAAAGTACTCTAACGTGGTCGTTTTCAGTTACATGGAACATAATATAACTATTTACATTGTTTGGTACAGAAGTAGTACATGGAACAGTCAGTGACTATTTACATTGATGGTGTCAAACCGTATTTATATTGATGAAATCACACAGTACAGGGTGCATGTGTCCTTTAACTATATACAAATGAGCATGGTTGATGTTTTAAATGCTCTAGCATGATGCGTCTAATATTTTTATCTTATTAGCTCGCTTTTTGGCTTGATATTTCGTCAGACTGAGTGTCTTGGTCAGGTTGCGTGCCAAAGTGTGAGGTAAAGAGGAATGTTTTAAGTATTTTACGGAATAGTTTGATGTCATTTTGCACTCTGATGTCCTCGGGTAGCTCGTTCCAAAGGGTTGGCAGAGCATGTGAAAATGCTTTATTATTTGTTAATTTTTTGGCTTTTCTGTAGTCCTTTGGGAATTCTAGTTTGTATTTATATTTTTTCCTTTGGGTTCTGGTGGTGGAGTCCATTGTGATTAAGTTGTTCAGAAAAGATGGGGCAATGTTGTGGATTATCTTAAAGATATTCACTAGGATTTTGTAGTTTATGCGGCTATAGATTGGGAGCCATTGTAATTCTCAATATGGATGTGATGTGTTCTATGGTGCTAATATTTAGGACTGATCTTGCTGCCACATTTTGGGCTATTTGGAGCCTTCTGAGGGTTTGTTTTGATGGGCCCTGTAAGATGGAGTTCGCATAGTCAAAGTGGGCAGTGATGATTGATTGTATAACAGACTTGAAGTCATTTAGATGTATCAGTGGACGGAGCTGTTTTAGCAGCTTTAGCTTATAGTGTATTTTCATTGAGATGTTTTTGATGTGTGTTTCTATGCTGAGAGTCTGGTCCAGTGTGACTCCTAGATATTTTACTTATTTTTTTACTGTGATGTTGGATTTCTGTAGTTGGATTGTTGTAGGTGGGACAAAGTTTTGATTTCTAGTGATGTAAAGCATTTCCGTTTTGTCGAAGTTGACATACAGATTATGATTTTTAAGCCACTGGGAAATCTCTTTAAAACAATCAGATAGGAGTTGTGTTGGAGAGTTTGGGATCATGAATGGTAGGTACAGCATTATGTCGTCTGCGTATATGTGGTAGTATAAGCGGGATCTTTTTAGGATTTGACACATGAGCTGAATATAAATGTTGAAAAGAAGGGCCGAGAGTGATGAGCCCTGGGGAGCCCTTGTTCCTGTTTGAACGTTGTTGATGATTCATTGTTAATTCTCAATGGTTGGGTTCTGTCATGTAGGTACGATGAAAACCAGTTGAGGACAGAAGCATTTAGCCCAATCTGCTGAAGTCTATTTACATACAATAGGTGGTTTACACTATCAAATGCTGCGGTTATATTCAGGAATAGAAGAATAAATGCTTGTTTAGAGTTATCTATGCCTCTTGAGAAGGGTGCCTATTAAAACTGTGAGGAGAGTTTCTACGCCGTGATAAGGGCAGAAGCTGTACTGATATTCATCAAGAGGGGCCGATGTGTCTGTGAAATCCTGGAGTTGAATTTGAACAACTTTTTTTTGTTAGTTTTGCCAGGAAAGGTATACTTGATATTGGTCTGTATGAGTTAGGTGCTCTTTTGACGAGTGGTTGTTTTTTAAGATTGGGCGTATTTGTGCGTGTTTGAGTGGGGGAGGTAAGTACCTGTTCCTGAGGGATAGGTTGAGGATGGGTAGGATGAAATTTGAGAGTTCTGGTAGGGTTGTTTTTAGCCAGTGCACAGGACAGGGGTCCAAGTATGAATTAGTGGTATTTAACTTGGCGAAGATATTCTTGAGGGTGTCTTTTGAGATCTGGTGGAAATTGGACCATGTGTTGAGAGGGTTTATCAGCGTTATGTCCTGTGGTAATGTGGGGGAGAGTTGGAGCTCTAATTTATTCATATAGTAGTCTGCTAGTGTTTGGGGGTCTATCTCAATATCTGTTAAGTCTGAGTTATAGTTTTTATTTGTTAGGTTTTTGACTATGTTAAATAGTTCTCTAGGGGGTATGTTTACTAAAGTGCGTTAACGTTACATAACGCGCGTTATGTAACGTTAACGATCGTTAACCACTGTTAACGCGCGTTATGAGACGTTAACGATCGTTGACGTATCATAACGCGCGTCAACAGTAGTTAACTATCGTAAGGGTCCGCGGCGCGGTAAAACACCGCAGAGGGTGGAGAGAGGGCGGAGAGAAGGGGTCAATGGGCGGAGTGTGGGCGGGGAGAGGCTCCAGGCACCCCAATGCGGTGAACTCAAGGGCTGAATCCTACCGCGATTGAAAACCTGCCGGTAGATGCAAATCTGCAGGGAGCAAAACCATCTCAGCGTCAGCAATGTACAGCATAGGCAGGGAAACCCACAAAATGTGATAAGTGTGATACATGTGCACGGAACAAAAGGGCAAATAAGCAGTGAAAATGACCATAACAAACGAGGAAAATAACATAACCAAGCTAGCCAATAGTGATAGCAATGGGAAACAGCCAAAAATACCACTGAGAAAGCCTCAGAAAAAGATATCAACTGTGGAAGGGTGTATGCCCTGTCACCATAGACGGTGAATGATGCCACAGTGAAATAGTGCAGATCAGGGCATCCCCTTGTTACTGAACAGGTTCCCCATGGTGTGCACATGTCCTGCAATAGCAGGGTGGGCATGGTGGAACGGGCAACTGGGCAGATGCTGGAAAAGGAGATACAGAGGGCTGCAGGAGGCACATGCTGTGGTGCAGCTGGGCCACAGAGACCAGGGTGCTGCTCAGTGTGGCCCATAGGAATGCATAAACAGTAGTGCCAGACTGCATCTGTTGAGAGCCCAACATGGGCATGAGTGTGTCCCCCGCAGTATCACAGGGGACAGTACCCAGCAGCCACCCCTATGGGCACAGAACAGTGGCAGGCGGTGCTGGGGGGAAGTGTGGGCGTCCATCTAGGCACCCCTACCCCACCACCCATACTATAGGCAGCTGCCGACACGCACACTGGATGGCCCGAGACTGCCCACCACCAGCACCACCAGCAGAAGGGCATGGCAGCATGGTGGCGGAGGGGGCAGTGGCACCTGGCTGCAGCAGACCATGGCCCAGCCCGGTCCAGGTGCGTGCCGTGCACTGCAACTGATAGGCTCAGAAGGACAAACAGTCATGGTTACTCCCGGGGAACGATCTGCCCCTGTGGCGCAGTAAGCACAGCCAGTGTGCTCAGGAGCTGAAGGTCACTGGTTCAATCCCGAGCTGTGGTCCCTGCCAACTCCGCCCCCATACCTTTTACCAGTAAGAAACCGGTAAGATGGAACCTTGTAGTGCTGATAGAATAAGCATTTTTCCAACACCTACATTTTAACGCACAGAGCACAGACACCACAAACAGGCGCATTAACGAGAGCAGAGTCCCCCAAAGGCAGTCATGGGGGTCCAATCAACATTACGGTGCCATGCTGTCTGCAATAAAGATGCCTGTGCTGTATGTCGATGTGCGGCCCCCATGGTATCTGGATGTATCTCATGCATAGTCATCAGTAATATCATGAAAATCCGAACATGGTGCGGCCCACCAGGACTGCGGTTGGGAACCCCTGTCCAAGAGCAATGATCCACAGGGGTGGAAACACCCGCACCCACCGGCCCCATTAGCCACTGCATCCTGGAGAGGCAGTATGTTGGGCCCTGTGTGCATCCCCCCAATACTAGCACATGCGTACCCTAGCAGTGACACCCAAGACCAGGGAATACGGTACACAGATAGTAAAAGTCTGCCATGATAATTGGCACATAGCAATCCCTAATGTTAGCACAAGCGGCCCAGTGTGCTGTACCATACCAACCTCTGAGATGTCTGTGGAGTGTGTGTCACGTCTGGAACCTGACAGTGTCCACCACCTTGGGAAGAGACCCCAACAGTACAGCATACCATATCCACGCCTGCACTGTGCCCAGGACTGGTGCGGTGTCCTGGGCTGGAAAAAACCTATACTGGCATATGTGTGGGGGTGTGCGTCAGTCTATCCAGTGTGTTGCGTTTGCTAACACCCTCTGCAGCACACACCGCTATCACTGTCGCTAGTATTGGCCTGGCAATGTGCATAATGAGGAGCAAGGTACTGTGGGTATAGCTGGAGAGTTCGGCCTGGGCAGGATGCACCTGCACAGGGCCCAGGGCAATGGCTGGGACATTGTAGGGCTTGCACACCACCTACACGGACAGGGTGGCCACGGCATGTTCTGCTGTGTGATCATGCACACCCTGACTGTGCAGTGACCATGGCTTAGCTGGGTTCCCCCATAGTGCTACACAGTGTCCTTCTGAAGTGAGATATGTGGGCTCCATCCTCTGGAGCCCTATCACTGACCCATCTGCTTGGTGAGTGTGTGCACATCCCAGGTGTGGGTGCACACAGCACCTCCAGGAACATGCATTATGGACTAGCAGGCAGGCTGACTGCAGTTTGTATGTGTGTGGCTGGAACACCTTGCAGGGTGTAGCGGCTGGTGACTCACTCTGCTTGCTGTTGGAGGATGCAATATAGTGGTGTGGGGCAGCTGTGCAGTACCAGGTCTTCTGTCTGTCACTGCCCAATGTAGCGAGGCATACAGATCTGCATAGACTGCCCTGGTGGGGCGTTCATTCCCTGGCAGGACTGGGGTGAACGGTACCCTCTACTGTCACCAGTGTAGGGGAGTAAAATGTAGACGCGTTCGTTGGAAACCATGTTTCCCATCCTGACCACAGAAGGTGGGTTGGGTGTTGGCACTTAAACCGCCTATGGGCCCAACCCCCCCCCCCACCCATGGACCTGAAATCATGTGACCAGGGCACCCACACAGTGTATGAACTATTCAGGGTGTATCACAGTCCACATGGGCAAGACGTGATGTACAGATGGACACAGGCCAATGCAAAGGGTATCTGCAGGGGCCACCTATCACACAGAGGCACCGAGGGGGACCTGTAGCATAGGCCATCGCAGGTGCAGTGGAAATGGTGCTGGGCACCCCACCTCACCCTCAGGGTGAACACGGGACCCGTCCGCTGTGATGGACGGTAGCCACTCTGTGGCAGTAACACACACGGTCAGAACCCCCACCAGGCTGAGGTGCTGTGGGGTTGCACATGGTCAGGACACACAACCAGGCCGAGGTGCTGAGGGGGGTGCATCCCGCAACACGGGACCCTCTGTAGACTGCTGATCTGCATGTGCAGTGCATCATGGGTATGAGTGGGTTAACCCAAATCCTGGCCATCACAGCAGACAGTTTGTGTGGTGACCTGACGTCCTTCATCTGCCAGACAGGGCTTTGTTAGTAGCACTAGCAATGTGGCCCACTAGTTACTTCACTGCCTGTGGAGCCAGGGGTCATGGGTTTGATCCCACAGTGGGGATATTTGTTAGCGCTGTCTGTAGCATTTTCTTTTTTTAATTTCAATTGGTGCTGCCAGCATGACACCCTCATAGTGCTGTCTCCTTACGTTGCCTCATCAGGCGCCCTATACAGTGCCCGATGCAGGACCCTATACTGCGCCCTGTGGGGTGGCCCATAGGGCGCATTCTAGGGTGCCTTGGCGGACAGTGCACTTTATGATGTGCCCTCTGGGGTGCCTTATGGGGTGCCTTATGCGGCACCTTAGGTTACGGCCCTGTGAGGGTGTGTTTGCTGGCAGCACTAATTAAAATTAACAGACAAACTGCTTCATTCAGCACTGATTTTGAGTAAAAGGTGATGTCTCAGCAAGCTTTACTCATTGGACCCACAGGGGGATTGAACTCATTTCTCTTGCACCATTAGTCAGTGTATTGACCATTGTGCTACAGTTCTGGATGCCTGGCTAGACACCTTATCAGACGCCTTATGTGCGCGCATTGCGTAGCGCTCTACACAATGTTTTCTAAAGATCGTTAGGCTATGGCGCCTGGTAACGCGCGTTGGCGATAACGATGTACCGCCCATATCCTTATTTGGTGTTTCTGCCTATACCGCGGATCCTACCGCAAATCACACTAACACAGTTTAGTAAACATACCCCTAGGTCTGTTTAACGATTTTTTTAGTATATTGGAGTAGTGTTCCTTCTTTGCATTTGTGGAGTGGCTACGAAGATGTGCCCATGATTTTGACATCCACGTGCACATCTGCAGATGTCCAGATCACAGCTAAACCTTTTAAAATGACCCGCAAAGCCTCATCATTAGTCTCTCAGGCAAGACTTAATTTTTTCAAGAAATTAGTATAAGTCAATTCTTTGCTCTTATTCATAACCACACAAACTTTGATAGTCTTTTTAGCCAGAATCAGTGTCAAAGCATCACTTCAAATAAAAGTTTATCCATCATAGCCAACTTCATTCATAAGTTCATAAAAGAGTTTTGAACACAGTTGTTTGATTTATGCTAGTTCGAAGTTTATCAGCCTTGCTTTTTGCTTAGGAAGGGTCATGCCTCTCAGTGCTGCAACAGCATATGTACCAGTGATGACATCACTGAACATTGCTCTGTGTGCTGCCTCTTATAGGATGAGGAGCATAACCCATTCATCTTGTCTGGTCTAGCAGGATTCAAGGGAAAAAACTAAGGTATGTAAAATTTCTACTTTTTATATAGGAAGGAGCTGGAAAAACAGACAAAGGAAACTCAGAAACTAGAAGACAATGTGAAACATGCTACAAAAGTCTCCATGGATAGACTTGATGAAGAATCTTCTGCTAACTTAGGTGTGCAATGTTTTGGTAAATACTATAAAATTTTCATTTTAATGGTATAATTGTAAAAGTATTTTTGAAAGTTAAAGTTATTAGAATTGTATCCTTCAGAAGTATAAAGTGTTTTTGAAGAGGAAAATTTGATCTCCAGGAATAAGCAGGAATGTAGTCTTCACATATGGGTATCGTCAGCACCGACGGAGCCGCGCGGGAACGCTCCCCAGCATTCAATAGGAAAGCTTTTGGGAGCATCCCACAGCGCCTGCGTGCTGCCTTCCCACCTTTCCAACTGTCCCTCTCCAGTTCTTCGTTTTCCACGGAGCCGACAGGTCACATACCCTGTCACCGCAGAAAAAGTTTGTCTTTAATCTTTGTTTTTGTGGTCGCGTCTGCCTTCCTTCGACGCCATACCGGTACCCCCGGTTCTTTCTTTAAAAAAAAAAATAAATAAAATAAAAAAAAAAATATATATATATATAGTTTCTGAGGTGCTCTACTTTAGAAATGTTTTTCCTTGGTGGTAGGTGCCATTTTGGGCACTAGGCCCAATTTTTCCTTAAAATAGGAAAAACCTACTTCAGGTTTCAAGAAACATTCTAAATGTGGCGGTACCATTTCCATCACCAACACCCATGATTGGTGTCTCAAATGTTTAGGTCCTGACTACTCTATTTCAGAGTGCCTCTCCTGTGGAATGATGTTAAAAAGGGGCCGGCAGAACCGAGCTGCTAAACTTAGCATCCTTTTTCCCTCATACGCGGCGTCTGTTGCATCGATGTCCTCCAGGGCCTCATCTTCCTCCCATGGATCTCAGGTAACTAAACATAAATCTAGCCAGTCCTCAAAGGGTAGATCTCCTTCTAAGTATCGAGATGCTCCTGGCGTTGCCCTTGAGAAATTTTCACCGGCAAAACTGCCCCGCGGGAGGCTTCGGCTTCCAAAGCATCAACAGGGCTCCAGGATGTTCTCGAGGCCTCAACCTCGGCAGAACTACTGGCGCCATATTCTGGGGTTCCGGTCGCTTCTACCGGTACCGACACCCAAGCATCGGTAGCGTCGATAGACCAGAGATTCCTTGCTATCGAACGCAGTCTAGCGGCTCCTCTCATGGGTTCAGTACCGTTGAAACCACTTGACACCTCAACCGGTACCGACACCGGTACCGACTGCATCGACGTCGGCGGGTATGCCACCCATACCGAGTCATGTGTTTGTCCGGCATCGACAGATCGGTACCGGAACAACCCGATACCGACTTTGATTGATACCGGTACCGTGCTTTGCACGATCACCGGGATCGGAGGTATTTTGAATCCTCTGATGAGTCTGAAGACTCCGAAGACTCCGAAGACTCTGCCGATACAAGAGTACTTCTCCCCGAGGATTCCTCTTCTTCTCAGCGCAGAATGTCTCTGCCAGAGGATATGTCCTTTCAGGACTTTATCCGTGATGTGGCCCGAGGCCTTTCCATCACAGTAGCTCCTGAAAAAGAGCCTAGGGCAAAGGAGTTGGAAATTCTCCAATACCCTAAGGCTCCCAAAGAGGCAGCTACTCTGCTTATTCATGAGATCTTACATGATCTTATGCTAAGGATGTGGGAAACACCTTTAACCACATCTCCTCATTCTCGAAGACTCGATACCATGTATCGAGTTCCACTTTGTCCTGGCTTTCAAAAAACTCAATTACCACACCATTCAATGGTGGTGGAATCAGCCATGAGAAGGATGAAAAGTGCAAAGAGACATGCATCCAATTCTCCAGGTCATGAATGTAGGACTCTCGATGCCTTTGGGCGTCGATGCTTCCAAGCTTCCATGCTCTCAGCTAGGATCAGTTCCTATATCTTGTATATGGGAATGTTCCTTAAAGAGGTCACAGGAGATTTGGAGCTTATGAGCCCCCTTCTTCCTGATGACAAAAGGCAAGACTATCTCACTCTTGTCAAACATGCTCAGGATGTTTCCAAGTTTGTCAATCGTGCAGCCTTTGACTGTTTTGAGTGCATAAGCAGAACCACTGCTATTGCCATTGGTGCACGTCAGATCGCCTGGCTTCAGGCATCTGACTGGGAAATTTGGGTATGGGATAAATTAGGAAACATTCCTTGCACAGGAGAAAATCTCTTTGGCAAGAGTTGGCAGGAGAAGGCTAATGAGATAGAGGCTGACAATATCACATTGGATAGATTGTCCAAATCTACAGCCGATCCTGCAAAGAAAAGATCCTCTAAGAAACCATTTTTCAATAAGAAAAAGAAGTTTTATCCTTCCTATGCCCAACAGGAACACCGTCCAGGTCAGACTGCCCAAAAGGGACAGCAGCAACAACCTAGACAACAAAAGAAGCCAAAAGCTGCAAAACCTCAGCCAGCTCAGCAGGCTCAGCCTCCTCAGAGGCTTTGACTTCTTTCTAGAGAACTTCGCCTTCCTGCCCCTGATGGTTCCAGAACCTTTGACCATCCCAGGCAGGTTATGACATTTTGCCCACAGATGGTACCAAATAACAGCAGAAAATTGGACTCTGTCCATTGTACGAGAGGGGTACAAGCTTCATTTCCACAGCCTGCCTCCTTCTATAATTATAAGGCAGTTCAATTCTCAGACCTTTCTCGACAGTCTCTTAGGTCAAGAAGTCACAGTACTCCTTGCCCAAGAAGCAATAGAGGAAGTACCCATTCCCCATCAGGGTACAGGGTTCTACTCCCCCCTATTTCCTTATTCCAAAGAAAACAGGAGGACACAGACCCATTTTAGACCTCAGAGAATTGAACAAATATCTGTTCCGAGAGAAGTTCAGAATGCTCTCTCTAGGAACTCTGCTGCCATACCTTCAGAGTCAGGATTGGCTTTGTTCTTTAGATCTCAAGGATGCGTATACTCATATTCTCATCCATCCAAATCACAGGAGATTCCTCCTATTTCTGGAAGCACTACCAATACAGGGTTCTTCCCTTTGGCCTGGCTTCTGCACCAAGAGTGTTCACAAAATGCATGGCTGTGGTAGCAGCATTTCTCCGCACTCTGGGAATATTCGTCTTCCCTTACTTAGATGACTGGCTCATTCGAGCCCCTACAGTGCCAGAAGCCAGCTCTGCTCTGTTTCGCACAATGCGAATCCTTCAGAATTTTGGACTGGTCATAAACCTCACAAAATCCAATCTTGCTCCCACTCAGTCCCTAGAGTTCATAGGAGCTCATCTAGATACCAAACAGACAAGGGCTTCCCTTCCGCAGCCCCGCTGTCTTCACATAGTATACAACTAGCTTCCCAAGCAGAGCTCAAACCTTGTCTCACTGCTCGGGAAATGCTACAATTGCTAGGCCACATGGCATCCACCGTTTATGTGGTTCCTTATGCTCGCCTCCATATGCGAGCGGCTCAGTGGACACAGGCCTCAGGTTGCCTGTCGGACAAAATAACAGACCATCTTATTTCATCCCTCCAATGTTGGCAATCACACAGAAACCTTCTGGTGGGGTCTCCTTTCCAGCAACCCCTATCCCAAGCCACCCTAACAACAGATGCTTCACAGGTAGGATGGGGAGCCCACCTGCAAGATCTCTCTACCCAGGGTATCTGGACTCCACAGGAGGCCTGTCTTCACATCAACCTCCTGGAGCTCAGAGCAATCTTTCTTGCTCTTCGAGTATTTCATGCCCAGCTCAGCTACAAGACAGTCTTAGAACATGGCTACCTGATTGTCCGTTTGGTCTATGTGAACAAATAGGGCGGAACAGGCTCTCTGTCGCTATGCAACGAAGCTTTGCGACTATGGGCCCTCGCCAGAGAGCATAAGATTCATCTCCTTGCGGTGTATCTTCCAGGCATTCAAAACTCTTGGGCAGATAAACTCAGTCGAGTTCTGCTACCACACGAATGGTCTCTCCATGCAGACCAGGTTGCCCACAGGTTTGGGGAAACCCGGACATAGACCTCTTTGCAAGTCTGCTGAATGCCAAACTTCCCCGGTTCTGTTCCAGAATTCCGGCTCGATATTGAAAGGCAAGGGACGCCTTCCTCCTTCACTGGGTCAGGACTTCCTATATGCCTTCCCACCCATTCCCCTCATCCCCAAAACCCTATTCAAGCTTCAGAGAGACAGAGGTCATATTATCCTCATAGCTCCACATTGGCCACGGCAAACGTGGTACCCTCTGCTTCTACATCTCTCTCAAGCTCCGCCTCTGGAGTTGGGATCCGCTCCAGATCTTCTCTCCCAAGAGGACAGGATGCAGTGGCATCCCAATCCCCAGTTTCTGCATCTCAGGGCCTGGTTGCTGAAAGCCTAACTTCAGGATCTTAACCTTTCCCAACAGGATATCCTTCATGCTTCTAGGAAACCCTCTATAAGACGCTTGTATGCCTTTAAGTGCAAAACGTTTACCATATGGTGTTCGCAGAAGAGTCTTAACCCTCTTGCGATACCTCTGGAGTCGATACTGGAGTATCTCCTTCATTTGTCAAATGCATATCTCAAGACAAATTCAGTAAGAGTCCATCTTAGTGCTATTGCAGCTTCTTACAAGCCTCTAAGTGCACAACCCATTTCCTCTCATCCTCTCAAAGCGAGATTTATGAGAGGCCTTCTTTTAGCAAAGCCTCCCATTAAGCCACCACCGGTGGCATGAGACTTTAAATTTGGTGCTCGGGCAGCTCATGAAACCGCCCTTTGAACCATTAGCCACTACATCTTTGAAATTCCTTTCCTGGAAAGTCATCTTTCTCATTGCAATCACATCAGCACATCGCATCAGTGAATTGCAAGCTTTAGTGGCTGATCCTCCTTACACAAGGTTCCACCATGATGAGGTAGTTCTTAGGACTCATCCACACTTTATGCCAAAGGTGGTTTCGACTTTCCAGTTAAACCAAGCGGTTTACATTCCTGTATTCTTTCCGAGGCCTCATGCCTCCAGTGCAGAAAGGAACCTTCATACCTTGGACTGTAAAAGAGCTTTGGACTTTTACTTGCAAAGGACACAGCAACATAGAAAATCTTCTCAACTCTTTGTTGCTTTTGATCCTAGTCATTTGGGACTTCCAGTTTCCAAAAGAACATTGTCCAGCTGGATCGCACAGTGCATATCCTTTGCCTATGAGAGTAAGAAACTTCCTCTTGAAGGCCATGGCAGCCTCAATGGCTCATCTTCACTCTGTGTCTATCGACAACATCTGTCGAGCAGCTACTTGGGCTTTGGTACATACCTTCACAGCCCACTACTGCTTAGACAAGGACTCCTGCCGGGATGTCTTGTTTGGCCAAGTTGTTCTTCAACACCTTTTTCAGACTTGATTAAGATGCCAGAGATCCATGGGGGGAAGTGGGGCCCTTTCACAAGGGCTGACAACTTCCTGGGGCCATTTCCCTGGCATCTGAAGCTAGGGAGTCCCCATATGTGAAGACTACATTCCTGCTTGTTTCTGTGGATAGCGTAGTTACTCACCTGTAACAGGTGATCTCCGGGAACAGCAGGAATTTAGTCTTCACAACCCGCCCACCTCCCCTAGGAGTTGTATCTCTCTCTCTCTCTCTTTCTCTCTCTCTCTTTTGTCTTAGTTATAAACTCAACTGGAGAGGGACAGTTGGAAAGGTGGGAAGGCAGCACGCAGGCGCTGTGGGATGCTCCCAAAAGCTTTCCTATTGGACGCTGGGGAGCGTTCTCGCGCAGGCTCCGTCGGTGCTGACGATACCCATATGTGAAGACTAAATTCTTGCTGTTCCCGGAGATCACCTGTTACAGGTGAGTAACTATGCTGTATTCGTAACTGACCCTACACATCAAATGCCTCGGACTTATCTGCGCTTAATTTTAGCCCAGCCACAGTACTGTAGTGCCCAAATTTGTCTAACAATATGGGCAGGGCTACACGAGGCTGGGTTATGTGTACTAAAATATCATTCACAAATGCTGAGATTTTGAATGCTGATCGTCCAATCACAATCCCTGGTCTTTCTAACTTGGATGCAAGTGTATGAAGAAAAGTGTCAAGGGAGAGAACGAACAGCAGTGGTGATAATAGGCATTCCTTATTGTCCCTCCAATCTAGTCCTACACCTCTGGGTAGTGTACCTCTTCCAGCAGCTTGGAGACACTGAGCATGTCATCTTTTTGATGACATTGGTGTACTTATGCAGCTGGCACCGCCTACCAGCCCCAGTATGCTCCAAGCAGCTGGAGGAGGTAGTGAACTAGGGTGCTGGTCTTACTGAAGGGACAGCAGGAGTCTCTAGCAACCGCCAGAGCATGAGGAGACAGAGAGTGGCTTGCAGCTGCATGTTTGGGAGCCTGCATTGGTGCGGGAAACTCCCCCCACTGCATTTAGGCGCAATTTCTTCTTATTCAGGCCCACATGTGTTTAACCCCCTGCTGTGTTTTGGGTGCCCGGGAGAGGCAGCCACCAGAGAATAAAGCAGGACAGAGCAGCCTCTTCCTAGGAGGCCATTTGCAGTTTCAGTTAATTAGATTGTGCTTTTATTTTATTTTAGTTCATGTACTCTAGTGCTCTGTGCCTGAGTCCGTGGAGGTGCACTGTGCTAGGGATCCTTTTACCTACCCGGGTACAAATTGAGAGCTTTCCTGGAGAGTGCCCCCAGCCTTTCCCACCATGCCTGCTAGACCGCAGTGCCAAGTATAGGATGGTATCAAGGGGGTGAAGCCCACTTAATCCTAAAGCATTCCTTGTGTTACACAGCTCAAAACTTATTCAGTGCACAATGACTTTGATGCAGACCTGTGGGAAAACCCTAATCAGATATGCCATTGTTGCTGGGTGGATTTCAGAGTGCTGTTGTGCCTGGTCAGGTGATCTAAGTGACAATTGGTTGAGACATTGTGACCTTCTCCTGAGAAGGGTCAGATAAAAGGTCAGAGACAGAAATAAATGAAAGATAAGTGGGGGACGGAACAAAAAAAAGTGCTGCATATAGGTTTGCAGCAGCTAAAGCTCTGGAAAACAGGAAGTACCTACATACAAGAAATGTATGTAATTTGAAAGATAGCCAGTCAGTGGATAGGAGGCAAATGAAATCCTTCCATCTGTCTATGGTCAGTGAGTAACCTGGCATGATGATCCCTGGTCTCTTAGCCCAGATTATGTACCTATGAAATTTGTAATATTGCTTGTAAGGGAAGCTGTACTCCCTTATAGCCATTTGTAGTATTAGAATAAAAACGTAAACTTTACTCGGAGAAAGTGTCAGTTTGATTGGATCAGTGCAAGGTCCATTTCAAATCTTTAAGATACAACATGGCACACAATCTAAAAATCCTCAAGATATGTGGTCCCCGATGGGGTATGGTCTCGGAGGCAGGCATCTGCCTAGACTGCACGCAAGAGGCTAAGTCATGGGAGCAGGGCCTGCAGGATGAGATGAGGCAGGAGAGTCCCTCCTGATTGCAAGAGACCCTGGGGCGGGGGCGCCATGTTACTTTCAACAGATCCGGCCCCGGTTCCTGCACAATGCCCGGACCATCCACCCGTCAAGCCCAGGGAGCAATAGGGCTCCCAGGGGAGTTCTCACTGGAGTTTGTCTTACTTTTGCATAAGGTGTTTTGCCTACGTCAACAGAGCTTGGCAAGTGGTGCCTTAGCCGCGGAACACAGGGTTAAGAAGGTGTCAGACGCATAAGAGCATGAGTCAGGAGCAGTGGCATCTAAACAGGTTAGAGGCTTAGAGGAGTGACAGTAATCGCTGTTGTCTGAGGGGCTGGATAGGGAAGACCTTGAGACGGAGCTAGATCTGCAGGAGGCGTTGGAAGAAGCCCAGAACAGGAGGATCAGGCCCAGATTGTTCGTGTTTTCCGCCAGGAGGAGCTACCAATGCTCATCTTTATGTTTATGCAATGTCTTGATATACCGCTCAGGCCGAAGGGCATCAAAGCTGTTTACAATCACTACAAACAGGTACAGATACAATTCCTCATCCCAAGGGCTCACATTCTATGTGTACCTTGGAGTCCCTCAAGACCCTGAATATGCCTGCTAACCTCCCGGCAGAGGAAGAGGTGTTGTAGGATCCGCTGTTCCAAGCGGTACGGAAATTGCAGAAAGTCTTCCCAGTACATGGAGTAGTAGGACAGGTGATCCAGGATGAGTGGGATCTGCCAGAGGCCGGCCTTAAAGGGGTGCAATCCATGACGTGCCTATACCCACTGCCGGAGCAAGAACGAGCTCCTTTGATTGCTCAAAGTGGACGCAGTGGTGTTGGTGGCAATAGAAGAGACCTTGACTTGTCTCCTGCAGCTGCGAGCCATGGAACTGGTTCCGCGAGACCAGTGCGTCTGCGATCGATACTTCATGTATTTCGTGGTGCCCAAAAGGAAGGTTCCTTTCGCACAATTCTCAACTTTGAGGGCATGAAATGCTGTCTTCGGGTACCGTATTTTCACATGGAAATGCTGTGATCAGTAATAGCGACGGTCGGAAGTGGAGAGTTTTTGGCGACTCTCGATCTCACGGAGGCGCATCTGCACATTCCCATCCATCCAGAACATCAAGCAGTTTCTCCACTTTGCGGTGCCAAGGAGCCATTTCCAGTTTTGAGAGTTGACCTTCGGTCTGGCAACCACCCCCTGTACCTTCACCAAGCTCATGGTAGTGGTGGCGGCAGCTTTCTGCAAGGAAGGGGTTCTCATCCACCCATACCTAGACGATTGGCTGATCCAGACGAAGTCCAGGGACGATAGTGAAAGAGCAACAGCGTGGGTGGGAGAGTTCCTTCAGAGTCTCGGTGGGGGTTCAACCTGGCCAACAGTCAGTTACGGCTGGCTCAGGAGCTAGAGTATTTGAGAGCGTGCTTTGATACCCTCATGGGCAGGGTTTTCCTGCTGGATCACCGGGTGCTGGAGCTATGACGGTGGATATGGCAATTTCCTGAAGATGGCAAGACCATCAGCGTGGCTTTATCTGCAGGTTCTGGGGACCATGGCGGCCACTCTCGAGCTAGTCCCATGGGCAAGGGCGCACATGCGACCGTTTCAGAGGGCTCTGCTCCATCAATGGTCCCATCAGAGTCAGCCCCTGTCCCAAGTACACTCCTGCTTGCGCAGTGCCAGGAGAGCCCTCAGTTGGTGGCTGCATGTGGGGAGCATGGAAGGAGTCCCTGGTGTGGGTTCTGCTGATGACCAATGCCAGCCTATCAGGTTGGGGAGCCCATTGCGAAGGACGCTTTGTTCAGGGACAGGAGTCTGCAGGAGGCCCTGTGGTCAAAACAGGCTCAAGATGCGAGCGGTGACCTTGGCGCTAGAAAGTTTTGAGCCATGGTTGCAGGGAAAGGTGGTCCAAGTCCACTCGGACAATGTGACCATGGTGGCTTACATCAGCCGGCAAGGAGGCATGGGCAGTGCAACCCTGGAGGAGGAGGCTGAAAGACAGTTTGGATTGGCAGAGATTCATCTTCAGGCGTTATTGGTGGCGCATGTAGTGGGAGTTGACACTGTGATGGCAGACTACCTCAGCCGAGTGTGCATGGACCCCGGGGAGTGGCAGCTCAATCAGAAGGTGTTCAAACAGGTGGTCCGCCGATGGGGCACACCAATCTTGGACCTAATGGCAATGTTGGAATCAACCAAGGCCTGCTTGTTTTTCAGCAGAAGAAGAGAGGATGTCCGAGGGCTTGGATGCTCTAATTCAGCAGTGGCTCGAAGAGGGTCTTCTGTTTTTCTCCCATGTGCGCTTGTAGGCCGGTTAGTGCAGCGGATAGAGATGCACTGGGGATTTGTAATTCTGGTGTCACCAGACTGGCCGAGGTGATCATGGTATGCTGACCTGATTCGGATACTGGTGGATTGACTGTGGTGGCTTCCGGTTTGGAAGGACCTCTTGACACAGGGGCCGCTTTGCATGTCCCAGGTGGATGAATTCTCGCTTATGGCATGGCTCTTGAAAGGACGAGGTTGAAGAAAGGATAATCGGGCTCGGGGATAGCGACCTTACTACAGGCCCAGAGGAGGTCTACGAACCTGGCATGCATCTGCATAGGCCGCACCTTTGAATCGAGATGCGGAGAGAGGCAGGTGCTCCCTTCCACTGCCTCCTTGAACATCTTGGCGTTCTTGCAATCCGGTTTTGATAAGGGTCTAGCCGCCAGTTCCTTGAGGGTGCAACTGGCGGCGATTTCTAGTTATCACAAGAAAGTCCATGGGGTGCTGTTGGGGCTGAGCTTTCTAGAGGCTGAGCTTTCTAGGGGCGGTGACCCACCTCCATCTGCCAAAGAGGGCAGTGGTACCGTCTTGGGATCTCAATCTGGTGCTGATGTTGCTGTCTGGGGAACCCTTTGAGCTATTGAGTCAAGCTTCCCTGAAGGATTTGACTCTGAAAATGGTATTCTTGGTGGCAATTTGCTCGGCACGCAGGATTTCGGAGCTTTGGACCCTGTCATGCCAGGAGCCATTCCTTTCCTTCTCCAAGGAGAAAGTGGTCCTGCACCCGATACCTTCATTTTTGCCCAAGGTGGTGTCAACATTTCATGTAAATCAGTCTGTTTCCTTACCGGCTCTGGCGAGTGTGGATGTGCACAAGAGCAGATACGGGCCCTGCCTGCCACTCCACAGCTGTGCTACCTGGATGGTAAAAGAGTCCTGTGAAGGTATGTGAAAAGGGCATATTCTTTTCGGAGATTGGACCGTCTGTTGGTTCTGTTTGGCGGGCCATGCAAAAGTGAGGTGGCAGCTAAGGCCTCCATTTCCAGATGGATCTGTGAGGCAATCATATTGGCATACATCTTGAATGGTAGAGCAGTGCCGGCGGGGTTGCGGACGTATTCCATGAAGGCTCAGGCAGCCTCGTGGGCAGAGTATAGTTTAGTTCCACCGGTGGAGATCTGTAGGGCACATACGTTTTCTGAACATTTTCACCTGGATGTCCAGGCGGCAGGGGATGCTCGTTTTGGATTGGCAGTGCTTCAGGCTGTGGTTGTGCTGGTCCCTCCCATTAGTTTAACTGCTCTGATACATCCCAGAGGTGTGGGACTGGACTGGAGGGACAATAAGGAAAGAGAAATTAGACTTACCTGTTAATTGTTGTTCCTTGAGGAACTCCAGTCCAGTCCTGGAACCCTCCCTGAGTGCTTTCTGTGATAATCTGTGCACACCCTGGTCCTGAAGCTGTTTCTCTTGGTGGAGGAAGTGGCTAGGGGGAGCCGGGTAGGGTGTGTAATCAGCGTTTGGGGGGGGGGCGCGGACCTGAAGAGCTGTCGATTGCTCGTTCCCCGCTGGTTGGAGTTGCCCAGGCGTGCAACAAGTAGGCCTTCCCATCCTGGGGGGGGGGGGGGAATGGGGTATCTTTCCCAGGGGATGGAGGGGGTACTAGTTTATTTAGATATAGAAGTGTTTGTTGCTTGTTTAATTACTTATTTGTTGCTCCTCTGCTTTGTCAATAGGTACTGGGGCTGGTAGGTGGTGCCAGTTGCATATGCACACTAGTGTTAACAATAAGATGATATGCTCAGTCTCCAAACTGCTGGAAGAGGTACACTACCCAGAGGTGTGGGACTGGACTGGAGTTCCTCAAGGAACAACAATTAGCAGGTAAGTCTAATGTCTCTTTCCTGTTCATCCCTGCCCCAAATCAAAGGTCTCTGACAAAACTGAGTTCCTTAGCATTCCTCCAGTCCAGTCCTGGAATTCTGGGTTGTGCACCTCTTCCAGCAGCTTGGAGACTGAACACGTCATCCTTTTGATGACCTCCACCTATATATACTGCTGGTATTTCCCACCAGCTCCAATATGCTTAGTCTCCAAGCAGCTGGAAGTAGCAGTGAGTCAGGACTCTGGCTCACTGAAACATCTAAGGAGAGCTAGGTTCTTGATTTAATTTTGGTTTCTTTTTTTTCACTTGGTCTTATTTTGCTTTGAATTTGGTTCACTTTTGTTCTGGAGGCTGGTTCCTGCTGGGAAGAATAGCCCGGAGGTCCCTTCCGCTCTTACACTTCTACTCTTCCTACATATGTGAGCTGCGGAGGCTCCGGAGACAGGAGCTGTGTATGGTTGTTGGCTCCCGAACCTGTGCATGGGTGAGGAGCCGGGAGCCTGGAATTGGAAGGCAGCAGCTTACTGAGGCAGAGGACGGAGGAGGGGCCTCAGACAACACCAGATCCGCCCTGTTGCCGAAGCCCGCCGGTGCGGCTGAGCTTGAAGCGGTGGTTCAGTGTAGCACCTTCCTTGTTTTGGCTTGGTCATTTCGCCACATACGAGGAAGTTGGTTCCTGCGCAGCAGCCCACTGAGGCTGCCCCGTCGCTGAAGCCACCAGGTGCGGCTGAGTGCGGGAGCAGCATAGCAGAGTAACACTGGAATTCTCGCTTTCTGCTTGCTGCACGCCGGACCGCGTGGTGACATCAGCCTAGTGAGCATGCAGCAGTGATCTCTGTCAGACACAGCAGTTTCCAGTAATAGAAAAGGGGTTTCTGTTTGTACTGCCAACGGGGTTTTTAGACCACGGTGTCGCAGTCTGGGAGGTTTTGTCCTTGGTCAGACTACTTTCAGTTGAAAAAAAAAAGAAAGAGGATAGTAGGCAAGAAAGTCCAGGCCTTCAGAGCCTTGGTAGAGTTTCTTTTCAGTATTTGAGTGTGTCTGCTGGAGGGGGGTTACCTCCCTTCCCTTCGCTTGAGGCCCCAGGGAGTGCTTATAAGGAAGGACACTATGCCGGGGCATCCACACTGTCTGGATTGTGGTACCTGAAGGAGGACCATCTTGGATACATGCATATGCCGTGGCTGCGCCCAGGAGAACATCAGTGGAACAGGGATTGCAGACTGCTGAGGATCCAGAGAGGGGTTCTGCCCTATCCCAGGATTTAGGGACCACTCCAGACCTGGAAGGGGGAGTTTTGGGCTTTCGCTCCCCTTGCCGGAAACACAGCCTGATCCCCAGCTTCTTCATAGGCCCCCCACTTCGCAGGAGCAAGGAGTGTAGTGGTGGGGGGGACGGACGACTGGGGAGTCTTTTCACCTGAGATTGTCCTCCTATTACTTAAAGCATTTTGCCTCTACCAGCAAGGGTCCAGCCCGGCCTCTACCAGAGGGGCTCGTGTCCCTAAGCTTCCTGCGCCTCCGAAGATCTCAGAGACGGGGACGGAGCCTTCTAAGAGGGCAAGAGGCTCAGAGGTTTAGGGAGATCAGTCACCTCGGTCTGAGGTCCTGGAAGGGATGGACCTAGATGCAATTCTGGATGCTCCGGAAGAGGAGGAGGATTTGGAAGAAGGCGAGATTCTGGAGCAGGAAGAGCAGGCACAGATTGTTCACGTTTTTCGCTGAGAGGAGCTCCCAGCGCTTATTGGCAAATCCTTGAAAGTGCTTATTATGCCTAATATCTCAAGCGTTCTGGAAGACGCAAAAGGTTTTTCCGGTCCATCGAGTGGTCAAGCAGATGATTCACAAGGAGTGGGAATCGCCAAAAGCCGGGCTAAGGGGTTCACGAACCATGGTGTGCTTCTACCCTTTGCCAGATCAGGCGTGAGAACTCCTTCGGTCTTTGAAGGTGGATGCAGCTGTCTCCGTGGTGACCAAGATGACGACTATCCCAGTGGAAGTCAGTGCGGCCCTTAAGGACTCTCAGGACAGGAAGTTGGATATGTTGCTGAAGCAAGCCTTTGATATCAACGCCCTTGCACTGCAGGCATCAGTCTGCGAGACCTGGGTGGCTAGGGTCTGTCTCCGCTGGGCCCAACGGATCCAGCAGCCAGGGGATCTGGCGGAGGACTTGACGGGAGAAGCAGCAGGGCTTAAATCAGGAGTGACCTACCTTGCAGTCGCCCACTATGACCTTATTAGGGGCCTCTCTAAGAGCATGGCCTCGATAGTGGCAGCTCGCCACTATCTCTGGCTCCAAAATTGGGCAGCCGACAGCTCTTCTAAGTCCTGATTAAGCAGACTGCCTTTTAAGGGGAAGCTGCTGTTCAGAGAGGAGGTAGACAAATTGGTAAAGGACCTAGAGAAGCCCAAAGGGGATCGTCGTCTTCCAGAGGATAAGCAGAAACAGCCTCGCAGTACCCCTCCTGCTTGGATGCAGCTGCGGGAGTTTAGGATCCCTCGCTCAGCACCCTATATCAGTGTGATACGTATGTGACACGTATGATTTTGCTTGCATAAAATGGATACAGCAGCCATGTAGCTATTGGGGTTATTATCAGGCATAACAGCTTGCACTGTAGAGACTATAAGGTTATTATAGGGCATAACAGTTTACTCTGTAAATAAGCTAAAACCAGCTAGAACTAGTAGAATGAGTCAGAAGTGCCTGGCTCTGAGGCTGGACATACCTTCGCTGTGTATGCAGGTATTATCCAATCACAATTATAAGATGATGTAATAACCTATCACTGAACATTTTTACTGTAAATAACTGATAAGAAATTGTATAACCATCGTGGAACTTTCCAAGGAAGACGGGACTATACCAGGGACGAAAACAGACGTGTTTCGGTGGTTTTCCCAGATTCCTTGCAGCATCGTGAAAGTCCCCCGATCGCTGAAGTGACGCCTACAATATCCGGTGATGTATTGATGCATTTCATTTCATGCTATACTTACTTATAATCTTTTATTTACTATTTTCATAAATAAAAAGTATTCTAGTATTACTATCCAATTGTGCCTGGTTGGTATGTCAGTGAGGACTCAGTTTGATTTTTTATAGTAATACATAAGTGGCGACGAGAGTGGGATACTGAAACGAGTTATTTAAAATTATAACCAGGTGTTTTCAATCAATAGTGGGGTTACGCAATGCACGGCGAAGCCCTGTGTCGATTGAACACCATTTGGCATCGTGCCAAGTTATACGCCCTTTGGCATAGTGCCCAGTCATGTTTAAACGTAAATCTAAGAGTTCTACTGTCAGTCCTACCGTCCCCGGATGGACTGACACTCCTTATGATACATTAGCTGTACAATTAGGGAATAATGGGTTTGCAGAGTCATGGGATGCATTTTTGAAGCAAGCAACGCCCCTTGATGTGGAAAGAGTACTCAAGGAGCTCCCCGGTAAACCGGGTGATGCAGTTACCCTGGGCAGACAGACCTGGGTGTTGTTATCAGCTTATCGCAAGGTTCATTCTCAGCTGCAGAGCAAGCAGCTAGAATTGAGCCGAGCTGAGCAAAAATTGATAGAGGCAGAAGGGAAGGTGGTGGTCTTGGAGTGCCATCAGAAGTTACTGCGAGATAAGCTGGACCACTACCAAGGAATAGCAGAAAAAGCCGCAGTGAAAATAGCGCAGAATAAATATAAAAAAAGAAAAGGGAGGGTTAACAAACAGAAAGTATATAAGGCAATGGCTACTGCCACAGTAGAATGGAATCTGGATAGGTGGGATGGGGATATTTGGGATTCCTCAGACCCGGATGGGAACTCGGAGGAAGAAGCAAAAGAGGAGTTACCATCCAGACAGGCTCAACCTGTTAATAGAAGACAGGAAAAAACTGTGTTGGGGCCCGAGAGACGCCCGATACTTGGTCATGATGGGCAACCCCTACAGCAGATGGGGCCCGGAGGGGAACCACTGCAGGGGCCAGATGGGCAACCCCAATATCTCACTGACTTAGTCCCTCATACACGTATGAGGACCACTGTGGAGGATTTCACACAGTCTGAGATAGACGATATATTAACCCGGTTTCGCCAGCAGCCGGGAGAAGGAGATTTACAATGGCTGGTCAGAGTTTATGATACTGGAGGGAGAGGAGTGAGTTTAGATGCCCAGGATGTTTTGCGGTTCATTACACTGAGCCGTGAGCCCATAATACAGAGGGCAATCCGACAGTATTTTCAGGATCATGAAGGGGTGGGAACTCAGAATCTGTTCCAAATTTTAGTGGCTGGGTATTTGGATAAATATCCCAATGAGGCAGATATGCCAATTTCAGAGAAATCATGGTTCACATTGCGGGATGGTATTGAACGGATGAAACAAGAGGCTATGAGAACAGCTATGCCACTAGTAGACACCCTTGATGATTACACTGATGTGCTAATTACTCCTGGCATGCGCAACCGGTTAGTCAAAACTGCCCCTCCAGCGTATAAATCAGTGGTATTAACCCTTTTATTATCAATGACTGAACAGCTTGTCAGTTTGATTATAAGTAGGATGAAAGACTTACAAGATATGGGAAATTGGGGACCTAGGGAGGAGTCGAAGGAACATCGACCAGCTCCTAGGGAGGATAAGGAAAGGGGGGGGGGGGGGCCCGAGTGTCGCGAAAAGACATGTTCATGGCCCTTCTGAAGGCGGGAGTCCCAAAAGAACAAATTGATGGGAAAGACACAGGACATTTATGGCAGTTGTATAAGTGAAAGGTTTTGTCTGCCAAACCGGTGAAACAAGCGCCAGCAGGGGATGGGGCACCGGGGAGGGGTAGAGTGAAGAACTCCCCCATGGAACCGACTGCCCCTTCGTGGGAGGAGTTTCAACAAATTTATCCATGGAAGGAAATGGCTGCCGCCATAGCTTCCCAGGTACGAGATTCCCTGTTGCCATCTGTTAAGCCCCCAAATTTACTGGACCTCTCAGATGAGGAATAGGGGTGGAGCCAAACCCCAGTATGGATTAAACGGGATGAAAGACCGTATGTGCCCCTCACCATACAGTGGCGGGGGGGGGGGGAACGTACAGCATGTGACAGCATTGGTAGAGACTGGGGCGGAGGCTACACTTATCTATGGAAACCCAAAGAAATTCAAAGGACCGAGGGTAAAGATTTCAGGATTAGGGGGGAAAGTAATAGAGGGGGTGCAGACCAAAGTTACACTAAAGATAGGAAATTTACCTTTACGGAAATATCCAGTTCTCATTGTTCCAGTACCAGAGTATATTCTGGGAATAGATGTGTTGAAAGGATTAACGTTACATTTGGGCCAAGGCCGGTACACTTTCGGAGTGCGACCTGTTGGCTCACGGGAAATGAGGCCTGTCATAGTGGGAAAAGTAAAAATGCCTCCTGTACATATTCCCCCTCCTTCAAAATTAATAGCTATGAAACAGTATAGAATACCCGGGGGACACAAAGAGATAGCTGAAACAATTAAGGACTTAGTATCTGTCGGGGTATTGCGCCCCACAACTACAGCTTGGAATAATCCAGTGTGGCCCGTAAAGAAAAGTGATGGATCTTGGAGAATGACAGTCGATTATAGGGAGCTAAATAAAGTTACTCCCCCTTTAACCGCAGCGGTTCCCGATACGATTACCCTGATAGAAGAATTACAGGGCAGAGTAGGTAACTGGTATGGGGTCCTGGATTTGGCCAATGCGTTCTTTACGATACTGATCGAGGAACGGGCGCAAGACCAATTTGCATTCTCCTGGATGGGGCGCCAATACACTTTCACACGTCTCCCCCAAGGGTGGCTGCACAGCCCTACTATATGTCACCGTACAGTGGCAGAGCATTTAGATGAGTACAAATTTAAACCAACAGTGCAATACTCCCATTATATTGATGATATATTAATACAGGGGGAGACTGAAGAAGAGGTTGCACAGGAACTGGATCAATTGATTTCCCACCTTCGGCAGAAGGGATGGGAAATTAACCCCACTAAGGTTCAAGGACCATCCCAATCTGTAAAGTTTTTAGAAATTCAATGGCACAAAGGACATAGAGAAATTACCTCTAAAGCCCGTCAAAAGATCTTAGAATTCCCTACTCCAACGAGTAAGAAAGAGGCCCAAACCTATATTGGATTGTTTGGGTTTTGGCGACAACATATACCGCATTTGGGGCAATTACTTGCCCCCTTATACAAAGTAACCAGGAAAAAGTATGAATTTTCGTGGGGAGAATCTCAACAAGAAGCATTTGACAAAGCTAAAGCTGCCATACAACAGGCAGTAGATTTATGGCCCCTACGGGAGGGGCCGGTAGAACTACATGTGACAGTTCAACATAGTTATTGCAATTGGTCATTATGGCAGAAGCAGGGGGGAAAGAGGGTACCCTTAGGCTTCTGGTGTCGGAAGTTACCGGAAGCGGGAGAAAAGTATACCCCCCTGGAACAACAGTTACAGGCATGTTACTGGGCTCTGGTAGACACTGAACAACTAACCACTGGTCATGAGGTCTTAATCCGACCTCAAATCCCCATAATGCAATGGGTACTTGCCACTCCCAAGTCTAATCGTATAGGACACGCACAGGAGCAAAGTATTATTAAATGGAAGTGGTATATAGCACAACGAGCCAAGGCAGGAGAATCAGGGACAGCTCAGTTGCATGAAAAGATATCTGATGTACCCCTTGAATTAACCCAATTGGTTACTACTCCTACGATGGAGGAATCCCCAGTTAAATGGGGCCAATCGTATGGACAACTAACTGAAGTTCAAAAATTGCATGCCTGGTTTACCGATGGATCAGCTAAATATGTTGCAGGAAGGAGAAGATGGAAAAGTATAGCCTTTAACCCAGCTCTACAAAAGACTGTAAGTGCGGAAGGTGAGGGAAAGAGTAGTCAATATGCAGAATTATATGCTGTCTATTTAGCATTGAAACAGGAACATCAAGGAGAGTGTTATCTCTACACTGACTCATTGTCCGTGGCGAATGGATTAGCCACGTGGTTGATGGGGTGGAAAGCCCATGAGTGGAAAATACATAATAAAGAACTATGGGGAAAAGAGATCTGGCAGGATATTGAACAAATGGTACAGCATACCAACGTAACTGTATTCCATGTAGATGCACATATGCCCCTTGACTCACTTGATCGTCTGTTTAATTCCCAAGCAGATGCAGCAGCTTCGATATCAGTGGCGGAAACTACGCAGCCGACTGAGCCGCATCCTTCTGAAAAAGCGGCATGGCTTCAGGGTACAGCCCTTTGGGCACACCGAAAAAGTGGTCACTTGGGAGAAAAAGCCACTTTCAGGTGGGCTCAAAGTAGGGGAATCCCATTAACCCTTGATATTATCAAGGAAGTGATTAGTCACTGCCCTGTATGCCAGCATTCTCAGCAACGGGCAGTGCCTCAAACAGTGATGGGGCATATTGGACGTGGACTATACCAGGGATGAAACAGACGTGTTTCGGTGGTTTTCCCGGATTACCTGAAGCATCGTGAAAGTCCCCCGATCGCTGAAGTGACGCCTACAATATCCGGTGATGTATTGATGCATTTCATTTCATGCTATACTTACTTATAATCTTTTATTTACTATACAATAAAAAGTATTCTAGTATTACTATCCAATTGTGCCTGGTTGGTATGTCAGTGAGGACTCAGTTTGATTTTTTATAGTAATACAATCAGAAGGGTTGTTTTCCCTTGAAGGGTCAGGGGTTTTGGGGCTTTTGAGGAGCTGGCTTCAGTACCTCCTCTTTTTCCTCGGGCCCAAAGAAAACACAATGAAGCAAGGGGGCCTCAGGTGGGGGTGCTTCCTGTGAGAGGTCGGCTACTGGAGTTTTTCCCTGCCTGGGCCCAAATCTCTTCCAACCAGTGGGTGCTGGAGGTCATCTGGGAGGGCTATGCCCCTGACCTAGCGCACCCAGTGGGTCAGTCTTTCGTTCTGTCCCCCTGCAGGGCCCCTGCGAAGGTCACGGCGGTATTTCCTGTCTCCAGGAACTAGTACCGCTGCGGTCGGTACTCCATCTGTTTTGTGGTGTTAAAAAAGAAGGGATCCTTCTGACCCATCCTCGACCTCAAGCAAGTGAATTGTTGTCTTTGGGTCCCCCGTTTCCACATGGAAATGTTGCACTCCATCATAGTTGTGGTCAGGGAAGGAGAGAATGTCCCTCGACCTGACAGAGACGTTCCTTAACATTCCCATCCCACCAGCTCTTCAGCAGTATTTCAAATTCACAGCTCTGAGGACATTTCTAGTTCTGGGCCCTGCCATTCGGTCTGGCCACGCACCTTCACCAAGATCATGGTGGTCATGGCAGCGGCGTTCCGAAAGGAGGGAATACTCGTGCATCTGTATGTTGACGACTGGCTAATCCGGGCAAAGTTCAAAGAGAGGTGGAATTCCTGCGCAGTCTCGGTTGGGTAGTCAATCTTGCCAAGAGCAACTTGCTTCCATCCCAAGAGATTGAGTATCTATGAGAGCGCTTCAAGACCCACCAGGGCAAGATGTACCTCCCAGACTGGCAGGCTCAGGACCTGCGACGGTTGGTGTGGCAGTTCTTGCATATGAAGGAGCCCTCGGCCTAGCAATCTCCAGGAACAAGCAGGAATGAGTCTTCACATATGGGTATGTCAGTACCGACGGAGTCTGCGCGGGAACGCTCCCCAGCGTCCAATCAACGCTTTTGGAAGCATCCCAACACGCCTGCATGCTGCCTCCCCGCCTTTCCCAACAGTCTCTCCTCAGTTTTCGTTTTTCCGCGGAGCCGGTAGAACGTCCTCCTGTCACCGCAGAAAATTCTTCCTTTATTTTTGTTTTTTTTCTTGTGGTCGCGTCTACCTCCCTCGACGCACCGGTACCGCAGGTGTTTCTTTTTTTCTGAAAAATTTTCCCCTTGTGGGAACTTTTGTTCCTGTTAGTGCTAGGCCTCTTCACTTTCCCTCAGGGAAATGCTAGCCACTAGAATGTGTGTTAATTGTGGCACTTACAAATTAGTTTTAGACACCCATAATTGGTGCCTTCAATGTTTGGGACCTGAACACCATCCGCTGGAGTGTCCATCCTGCACTTTTATTTCTACAAGAAGTTTTCAGCATCGGGCTCAACTCGATACGCCGTTCCCCTCAGACCTGAGGGTACCAGCTACAGCTTCTTTATCGCAGCATCAGGTAACCAAACAAAAGTCTGTAAAGACTAGCCAGTCCTCGGGTGGTAGATCTCATGTATATCATAGAGATGCCTTTCGGCTTGCCCCCGAGGACATTTTGGCAAAACCCCGGCAAGAGGTTTCTGTCTCAAAAGCACTAACGGGGTTTCAGGCTGTTCCCGGGGTTTTCACCTCGGTGAACATGCCTGAGCCATGCCCGGTGGTGGTATCTGCTTTGAGCGGTGCCGGTACCCCGGCATCGGCAATAGTGCTGGATGAAACACTCCACACCGATGATCGCAGTTGGGCGCTCTCGGTATCCTCGGTGCCGTTAGAGCCGCTACCGACTGGTCTTCCCACATCGGTCCCGATACCGATGCTGGCATCCACGTCGGCACCCTCCAGGTATACATCGATAGACTCGCTTCTTTCGATGCCAAGTCTAGAATCGATCTCTAGTCTGGATGATTGGGTACCGATCCGCCTCGGTACCGACTACAGACGGTACCGTAGACATTCCACTGATGATCAACGTCTGTCACATTCGGTTTCCACGGTACCGATAGTGCCATTACACACTGATCTTCATATATCGGTGTCACCTATGGTACCGATCCCAGTACAACATCGGTGTTGGTACCTCCCATGCTCCTTTCAGCTGGCTCGCTTCCCTCCATACCGAGTTTGGAATCAATCCCTAGCATGGACGATTTGCTACCGACCAGTTGCGGTACCGCTTTTCAGCGGTACCGACAACTATCTTTCAAAGATGATCTGATGCTCCACCCCTCCAGATCTTCTATTCTACAGAATCTGAATAAACCGGTGGATGCTAGAACTAGTTCTTCAACAGATCTAGTTCTTCCTCCTCTTCCTCGAGAACTCCCCTCTGGGGAGACTTCTTTTCAAGCTTTCCTGCTTGATATGGCCAAGTCTCTGACCATTTCCATACCTGGTCAAGACCCTGCACCAGGGGATCCACAACCTACACAGATCCCCTGTAATCCACAGGCAGTCATTATGTATCTCCAGGAACAAGCAGAAATGAGTCTTCACATATGGGTACGTCGGTACCGACGGAGCCTGCGCGGGAACGCTCCCCAGCGTCCAATCAGAAAGCCTTTGGGAGCATCCCACAACGCTTGCGTGCTGCCTTCCCGCCTTTCCAACTGTCTCTCCTCAGTTGTTCTTTTTCCGCGGAGCCAGCAGGTCGTGTTCCTGTCACCGCAGAAGAATTTCCTTATTTTTTCTTTATTTCTTTCTGTCGCGTCTGCCTTCCTCGATGCTATACCGGTACCGCTGGTTGTTATTCTTTTCTTTTAAAAAAACAAAAAAACCTTTTTTCCATTTATTTTTCCTTCAAGTGTACTTAAATATGGAAAAGCCTGCCTCAGGTTTTAAGAAGTGCACAAAATGTGGCGGTACTATCTCCGTCACCGACACCCATGACTGGTGTCTAAAGTGTTTAGGCCCTGACCATTCTATTAAAGATTGTGTGACCTGTTCCATGATGTCTAAGAGAGGTCGACAGAACCGAGCTGCCAAGCTAAGTACCCTGTTTCCCTCTGATGCGGCTTCGGTGGCATCGACGTCCTCCAGGGCTGCTTCTTCCTCACATGGATCTCAGGTAACTAAACATAAATCCAGCCGGTCCTCGAAGGGCAAATCTCCTTCTAAGCATCGAGATGCCTCTGGCTTGCCCTCGAGGATTCTGCACCGGCAAAATTACCCCGGCGGGAGGCTTCGGCCTCTTAAGCATCATCATCGGGGTTCCAGGATGATCTACATGGCGTGGCCTCAACAGATCTCCTGGTGCCATGCTCTGGGGTACCGGTGGCTTCCACCGGTACCAACTTCCAGGCATTGGCGGCATCGATGGATCAGAGGATTCTGTCCATCGAACGCAGTCTGGCGGCTTTCCTTGTGGCATCGACGTCCGTGGTACCGCAACAGACTACTCCGACGGTACCGGCTCCGGTATCGCCATCGGCATCGATCCCGGTACCGGTGGCATTGATATCGGCATCGGTGTCCGCTATGCCGGTACTCTGCCCTCTATAGCCCTTCGGTGCCGATATCCCGGTACCAGTGATTCCCGATACTGATCCCGGTCGGTACGGGTATCGGGTTTTGCAAGAGCATCCTGACAGACGATACTTCGATTCCTCTGAGGACTCTGAGGATTCTGAAGAGTCTGTCGATGCAGCGATGCTTCTTCCACAGGAGGAGTCCTCTCCTAAACGAAGGATGTCTCCTCCAGAGGACTTGTCTTTTCAAGACTTTATCAGAGAGGTGGCTTGGGGCCTTTCTATTAAAGTAGCCCCAGAGTCAGAGCCTACAGCTAAGGAGTTAGATATTTTACAATATCCTAAAACTCCTAAGGAGGCAGCTACCTTGCCTATTCATGAGATTCTGTATGATCTCATGTTAAGGATGTGGGAAGCACCTCTAACCGCCTCTCCTCATTCTCGCAGGTTGGACACCATGTATCGTGTCCCTCCTTGTCCTGGTTTCCATAAAATTCAGCTTCTTCACCACTCCATTGTGGTTGAGTCTGCAATGAGAAAGATTAGAAGTGCTAAGAGACATGCCTCTAATCCTCCAGGACATGAATGTAGAACCCTGGATGCTTTTGGTAGAATAGTCTTCCAAGCTTCCATGCTTGCTGCGAGAATTAATTCTTATAGTCTCTACATGGGAATGTTCTTAAAAGAAGTCACTGACCATTTGCAGACTCTAAGTCCTTTTATGTCTGACAGTAAAAGGCAAGAATTTCTCACCGGGATCAAACATGCCCAGGATATCTCCAAATTCTCCAACCGTACAGCTTTCGACTCCTTTGAATGCGTAAGCAGAGCCTCAGCTATAGCTATAGGTGCACGTAGGATTGCTTGGCTTCAAGCATCTGATTTGGAGATCTGGGGCCAAGATGAATTGGGGAATATCCCTTGTACAGGTGAGAATCTGTTTGGTAAAGATTGGCAAGCAAAAGCCAATCAGATGGATGCTGAAAATTCTGCTTTGGATAGACTATCCAAATCTACAGCTGCTCCTGCTAAGAAAAGGTTGTTCAAGAAAACACCTTTTTCTAAGAAGGGAAGATTCTATCCTGCTTATAGTCAGAGAGCATCTTCTTCAGCTCAGTTCTCTTCCAAACGTCAGCAAACCTCCAAACAGACTAAGGCAAAGGCTGCGAGGCCTGCTCCAGCCCAGCAATCTCAGCCCCCTCAGTGCCTTTGACTTTCTGCTAGAGAACTTAGCCTTCCTGGCTCTAGAAGGACCAGAGCCCTCCACCATTCCAGGAAGGTTATGTCACTTTGCTCCCAGATGGGGGCAAATCACAGCAGAGCATTGGACACTCTCCATCATAAGAGAGGGGTACAAGCTTCATTTTTCCAGCTTGCCCCCTCTCACAAGAGTGCACCAGTTCAATTCTCCAACCTCCCTCCTCAGCCTCTTAGAGCAGGAGGTTGCCTCTCTTCTAGCCCAGGGGGCAATAGAGGAAGTGCCTTTTCAACAACAGGGCACAGGGTTCTACTCCCCCTATTTTCTTATCCCAAAGAAAACAGGGGGCTTCAGACCCATTTTAGATCTCAGAGAGTTGAACAGATTCCTAGTCAAAGAAAAATTCAAGATGGTTTCTCTAGGAACTCTGCTGCCATACCTTCAGAGTCAGGATTGGCTTTGTTCTCTAGATCTCAAGGATGCGTACACTCATGTTCTCATCTATCCAATTCACAGAAGGTTCCTTCGGTTCCTATTCCAGGAGAAGCACTATCAATACAGAGTGCTCCCCTTTGGTCTGGCCTCCGCTCCAAGGGTGTTCACGAAATGCATGGCAGTAGTTGCTGCTTTTCTGCGCACCCTGGGAGTATTTGTCTTCCCTTATCTGGACGACTGGCTCATTCGAGCTCCCACGCAATTAGAGGCCAAGACTGCTCTAACCTGCACAATGCGTATCCTTCAATATTTAGGGCTGGTAATAAACATCACAAAATCCAATTTGATCCCTACTCAGTCCCTGGAGTTTATAGGGGCGTTGTTGGATATCACAAGGGCAAGGGCCTATCTTCCTCAGGCCCGTTGCCTTCGCTTGATGCAGTTAGCTTCTCAAGCAGAGTCAAAACCCCTTCTAACTGCTCGAGAAATGTTACAGTTACTAGGCCACATGGCATCCACTGTTCACGTGGTACCATATGCTTGCCTTCACATGAGAGCAGCTCAGTGGACTTTATCCACCCAATGGACCCAGGCATTAGGCTGCCAGTCAGACAAAATAACAAACACAAGTCGCCTCATTTTGTCCCCTCAGTGGTGGAAGTCCCCTCAAAACCTGTTGCTGGGGTCTCCTTTTCAACAGCCTCTACCCCAGGCAACTCTTACAACAGATGCTTCTCCAATGGGCTGGGGAGCTCATCTTCAGGACCTCTCCACCCAGGGCATCTGGTCCCCACAGGAGACTTGTCTACACATCAGTCTCTTGGAACTCAGAGCAGTCTTCCTTGCTCTGCGAGTTTTCCACACCCTGCTCAGCCACAAGACAGTCCTTGTCCACACAGACAATCAGGTAGCCATGTTCTATATAAACAAGCAGGGAAGAACTGGCTCTCTGTCGCTTTGCAACGAAGCTCTGCGACTGTGGGCCCTCGCCAGAGAGCATCACATTCATCTTCTGGCAGTCTATCTTCCAGGTGTTCAAAACTCTTGGGCAGACAGACTCAGTCGAGTTCTGCTCCCACACGAGTGGTCCCTACATATGGACCAGGTATCCAAGATTTTTCGAATTTGGGGAACTCCGGACATAGACCTCTTTGCAAGTCCGTGGAATGCCAAACATCCCCGGTTCTGTTCCAGAACTCCAGCTCAGGGGGCTCAGGCAAGGGATGCTTTCCTCCTTCATTGGGGTCAAGACTTCCTGTATGCCTTTCCACCCATGCCCCTAATTCCCAAAACCCTGTTCAAGCTTCAGAGAGACAGAGGCAACATGATTCTCATAGCTCCACATTGGCCACGGCAAGTGTGGTACCCTCTGCTTCTACATCTCTCTCAAGCTCCCTCCCTAGAGTTAGGGCCTGCTCCAGACCTCCTCTCTCAGGAGGACGGAAAGTTGTGGCATCCCAATCCCCAGTCTCTGCATCTCAGGGCTTGGTTGCTGAAGGCCTAGATCTCCAGGATCTTCCTCTTTCTCAACAAGTGAAAAATATTCTTTATGCTTCCAGAAAACCTTCCACTAGACGTTCTTACGCCTTCAAGTGGAAAAGGTTTACCATCTGGTGTTCTGAGAAGGGTCTTAACCCCTGTGCCATACCTCTGGAATCGTTGCTGGAGTATCTCCTTCATTTGTCTAATGCAGGACTTAAGACAAATTCAGTAAGAGTCCATCTGAGTGCTATTGCAGCTTCCCTCAAGCCTCTAAATTGACAGCCTGTTTCCTCTCATCCCCTTGTAGCAAGGTTCATGAGAGGCCTCCTTTTAACAAAGCCTCCCATTAGACCACCACCGGTGGCATGGGACTTAAATTTGGTTCTTGGTCAGCTTATGCAGCCGCCTTTTGAACCTTTCGCTACTACCTCCTTGAAATACCTTTCTTGGAAGGTTATCTTTATCATTGCAATCACATCAGCAAGCCGCATCAGTGAATTGCAAGCACTAGTAGCTAATCCACCTTATACAAGGTTCCATCATGACAAGGTGGTTCTTAGGACTAATCCACATTTTATGCCTAAGGTGGTCTCGCCTTTTCACCTCAACCAAGAGGTCTACCTACCTGTCTTTTTTCCAGGACCTCATGCATCGTGCAGAGAGGAATCTTCATACCCTGGACTGTAAAAGAGCTCTAGCTTTTTACTTACAGAGGACACAGCAACATAGAAAGTCTTCCCAACTCTTTGTTGCTTTTGATCTTTCTCATTTGGGACAACCAGTCTCCAAGAGAACACTTTCCAACTGGATTGCCCAATGTATTTCTTTCGCCTATCAGAGCAAAAACATTTCTCTGGAGGGCCATGTCACAGCTCACAATGTGTGAGCCATGGCAGCCTCAATGGCTCATCTGAACTCTGTGTCTATCGACGATATCTGTCGAGCAGCCACTTGGGCCTTGGTTCATACCTTCACAGCCCATTACTGCTTGGACAAGGACTCCCGCCGGGATGCCTTGTTTGGTCAGGCTGTTCTCTAACACCTGTTCCATACTTAAATAACTCCTACCCACCATCCCTCATGGGATGCCAGGGATCCATATGGGGAAGTGCAGCCCTGTCCCAGGGACACACAACTTATGGGCTCTCTCCCTGGCATCAAAAGCTAGGGAGGCCCCATATGTGAAGACTCATTCCTGCTTGTTCCTGGAGATAGCACAGTTACTTACCTGTAACAGGTGATCTCTGGGAACAGCAGGAATAAGTCTTCACAACCCACCCACCTCCCATAGGAGTTGTTTCTTTCTCTCTATTTCTCTTCCTTTCCCTCTCTCTCCCTTTTTGTCTCAGCTATAAAACTCAACTGAGGAGAGACATTTGGAAAGGCGGGAAGGCAGCACGCAGGCGCTGTGGAATGCTCCCAAAGGCTTTCTGATCGGACGCTGGGGAGCGTTCCCGTGCAGGCTCTGTCGGTACCGACGTACCCATATGTGAAGACTTATTCCTGCTGTTCCCAGAGATCACCTGTTACAGGTAAGTAACTGTGCTTTCCTTTGCATCAAACCTTGCAGGATATTTTATTTAGAACGTGGGAAACTCCTCTAATGGTATCCCCACCTTCTAGGGCAACTGTTCTCCTATACAGGGTGACCCCTTCTCCAGGTTTTCAAAAGCCTCAGCTCCCTCATCGTTCTCTTGTTGTAGAATCAGCAATGAGGCGTGTTAGGAGTACTAAGAAGCACTCTTCTTATCCGCCAGGTCGTGAGGCTAAGACACTAGATGCCTTTGGGCGTCAAACTTTCCAGGCATCTATGCTTTCAGCAAGAATCCTTTCATATATTTTCTGTATGGGATTATCTCTTGAGGAGGTCACAAAAGATTTATTACTTTTGACCCCTTTCCTCCAAGAGCCTAAAAGAGCAGATTTTTCTATGTTAGTCAGTCATGCTCAAAATATTTCTAAGTTCCTTACTTGTGCTTCCCTAGACTCTTTCGAGTCTGTTAGCAGAACTTCTGCTATAGCCATAGGAGCACGACGTAGAGTCTGGCTCCAGGCTTCAGACTCGGACAAATCTCTACAAGATAAACTGGGAAATGCTCCTTGCACTGGAGAGAATCTCTTTAATAAAGAAACTTTACTCCAGGCTGTTCAGTTAACCACTGACACTATTGCTTTCAGAGGCTTGTCTATGCCTTCCTCTATCCCAGTTTGTAGAAAGTCTGCTAATAAGCTTTGTTCCCTTAATGGGAGAACGTTTTTTCCATCTTCTACCCATCATGCAGATCCTCCCAGGCAAGGGAAACAATCAACCAAGCTCAGGAAATCACAACCTCAACGGGTTCAGCAAACCCAGCAGCCGCAGGGTTGCTAATATACTCTTCCCTGAATCCTTTTTCCTGTTTGAGGTTTCGATCCTGTAGTTTGCTTCCTACCACTACAAGCATCTACATTAATTCCATCCTAACTTTACATATGTCCCTCTTAGGGGGACATCCTAACTATCAGCTCCATGAGCTTCTTAAGTTGATTATGCTCTACAGGTTTATGCAGTTACTCCTCATCCTCTGGACTACTCAGAGGATTGACAACTGTAAATAAGGTTGCCTTTACCTTTGACTTTTTCTCCTGTATCCGCATATCTCATATTACTTCAAAGATTTACTCCACCGTAAGTCGTCTTTTCATCTCTGCCTCTCTTACTAAGACATTTCGTCTGTAAGAGTGAGACCACTTGACTGAGGGCTTCTCCCTAAGCCCTAGGTTTTCTTTCAGAGTGGTCTCCCCCATGCATTCTTAATTTTTCTGGCAGCTCTCAGACAATAGTGGAGTCTTACCACTCTTACTTATGTCTGCCTTTCTTCCCAATGTTGGGACTTGAGATTTCTACTGCTGCCCTATCAATAGTTAGAACTGCAAGGGTTCTTACTGGCTAGACCACTGACTTGCTGACCAAGCAACCAGGGCTTGTTCTCCATTTTCAATGGTTCTGGCCTCACCTCTAGGTCACAGAAGGTTTTTAATAACCTTTTCTGGCTATTGTTGCAGACACATTACCTTTTCTTCTATCCTTGGCCTTCCCCAATCCTTAGGCTTGGCGGAATGGTTCATGGTACCTATTGGCTCTTAAACACCAGTTTTTCTTCTAATTCACCTGCAACATGCTCTCTGCATCTCTTCAGAGCAGCTCTACACTATGGGGCCTTGTTAGAGAGCACATGATGTCAGATGGTTAGGAAGGGCTTACCTAGTCATGCCTGCGGGGTTCTCCCAGCCCTTACCATTTTTCCATTAAAGGCTTCTTAATTAAACACAAGCCTTTAATTAAGAGAATACCTAAAGAATTATCCAATTCCCTGGATTGCTTCACATCTCCAGGGGACCCCTTCACCAGGGATGGGTTTTTCTATCAGACTAGACAATCCTTGTCTTGTCTTTTCCTTCCATCCTCAACTCGTCATGGCGTAATCCATGTTGAGCACAAGAATGCACCATGCCCCTTTTTCTCCAGGACCAAGCAGGAAGTCAGTCCTCACATATGGGTGACGTTGGCGCCGATGGAGCCCCGTGCGGAGCATTTCCCCAGCTTTCAAAGAAAGCCTTTGGGAATTGCAGCGCGCATGCGCGGTCCCCTTCCCTCCCAAGGGTGCCATCTTGCTCAGTCTTCTTTTTTCTGCGGAGCCCGATGGACGTAGTTCGTTTTTCGCCGAGGAAAAAGTTGATTTCCCTGTTTTTTCTTCTTCTCCTTCGGTTCGACGCCGGATCCTTTTCCCGCCTGGGCCCGATACGCCGGTATCGAGCCCACTCTCTCTTTTTCGGTTTTTGTCCTTTGTGACTAACGTTCACGCCATTTTTCTTTTTTCACTGGCAGCCCTGTCTTTTGACCTCGCAGGGGCCCTTTTTTCCCGATGACTGCCAGCGGGTTTAAAAAGTGTAATCGGTGTAAGAAACTTATGTCTCTTACCGACACACATGACTGCTACCTCCGCTGCCTCGGACCCGATCATGACCCGATGATCTGTGGTCCGTGTGGCAAAATGTCCTTGAAGGCGTTGAGGAGTCAGCATTACAGGTGATGAGTCATGGTGCTATGGTTACGACCCAGAAACAAAGCAACAGTCAAGCCAATGGAAGACGTCATCGTTACCCCGTCCAAAAAAATGTCGTCAAGTCAAATCAAACATCAAAACAATGCTGATTTCCTTTTTTGATGCCAAGGGGGTAGTTCATTCAGAGTTTGTTCCCCCAGGTCAGACTGTCAATCAAACCTTTTATTTGGAAGTTTTAAGAAGATTGCGCAACAGTGTTCGTCAAAAAAGACCCGATTTGTGGCAGACAGGAGACTGGTTCTTCCACCACGACAACGCACCTGCACATACAGCCATCTCTGTTAGACAGTTTTTGGCTAAAAATGGCATGGTTCCGCTGCCCAATGCACCTTACTCGCCTGACCTGGCTCCGTGCGACTTTTTCTTATTTCCACGCATGAAAAGGGGCATGAAAGGACACCGATTTGACAACATTGAAGAAGTCAAGAAAAAATGGAGGGAGGAGCTGTCAGCCGTTTCTAAAGATGACTACAAAAAATGTTTCGAACAGTGGAAGCACCGGTGGGACAAATGTATCAGTTGTAATGGAGAGTATTTTGAAGGGGATAAGGTAGTTTTGTAAAGAATTTGAAATAAATAGCTTTTAAAAAATAATCCTGTTTTTTTTGGGTACCCCCTCGTATGTACATCTGCATGTCTATGCTCATATATATCTATATATTTATATATATATATATATATATATATATATGGTTTATATACATATATGAGGGATGTATCCCTATTTCCCTATCTATCTATATATATGCTTCGCAATATAGGATAGTGGGTAGATATATCTCTATATACTATTTCCATCTGTCTGCCTATATATATATATACTTATACATATATATATATATATATATCTCCAAGAACAAGCAGGAATGAGTCTTCACATACGGGTATCGTCGGTACCGACGGAGCCTGAGCGGGAACGCTCCCCAGCGTCCAGTAAGAAAGCTTTTGGGAGCATCCCAGAGTGCCTACGCGCTGCCTTCCTGCCTTTCCCAACCGCCTCTCTCCAGTTCTTCTTTTCCGCGGAGCCAGCAGGTCGTGTTCCTGTCACCGCAGAAGAAGTTCTTTATTTTTTCTTTATTCTTTTGTGTCGTGTCTGCCTTCTTCGACGTCGGACCGGTACCGCCGGTCTTTTCTTTTCTTTCTTTTAAAAAAACCCAAAAAACCCCAAACTTATACTTTCTTCACTGCGCATTTTAGTTTTTGGGCCATAGGCCTAAAAATTTTCTCCTCATGGAGAAGCCCTCCTCCGGGTTTAAAAAGTGCACAAAATGTGGCGGTACTATTTCTGTCACCGACACCCATAATTGGTGTCTAAAATGTTTGGGTTCTAACCATTCCATCACGGATTGTGTGTCCTGTACCATGATGTCTAAAAGAGGTCGGCAGAACCGAGCAGCCAAGCTCAGTACCCTGTTTCCCTCTGATGCAGCTTCGGTGGCATCGACGTCTTCCAGGGCTGCTTCTTCCTCCCATGGATCTCAGGTAACCAAGCATAAATCTGGCCGGTCCTCGAAGGGCAAATCTCCCTCTAAGCATCGAGATGCCTCCGGGCTTGTCCTCGAGGACTCCGCACTGGCAAAGTTACCCCGGCGGGAAGTTCCGGCTTCCAAAGCATTGTCTATGGGGTCACAGGTTGACATCGATGGCTCGGCCTCGACCAATCACCTGTTGCCGTGTTCTGGGGTACCGGTGGCTCCCACTGATACCGACATCCAGACTTTGGTGGCGTCGATGGACGGCATTCATGCAGGCTGCGACGCCTCCGGTACTGCAACAATCCCCGTTGCCGGTACCGGCTCCGGCACCAGTATCATTCCCGGTGCCGGTACCGATTGCATCGACATCGGCTTCGGTGTCGACTGCAACGGTACCCTGTCCTATGATGCCTATCGGTACCGAACCGGTACCGGTTACTCCCGATGTCGATCCCACTCGGTACGCATATCGGGCTTTACAGGAGCATCCAGACAGGCGATACTTCGATTCCTCCGAAGACCCTGACGAGTCCGAAGGATCTGTCGAGGCATCGATACTTCTTCCTCAGGAGTCGTCTTCTCCTAAACGAAGAATGTCTCCTCCAGAAGACTTGTCTTTTCAAGACTTCATTAGGGAGGTGGCTAGGGGCCTCTCCATCACAGTGGCCCCTGAGTCAGATCCTAGAGCCAAGCAGCTGGATATTCTACAATATCCTAAGGCTCCTAAAGAGGCAGCTACTTTACCTGTTCATGAGATTTTGTATGATCTCATGTTGAGCATGTGGGAGACACCTCTTACTACCTCTCCTCATTCTCGCAGGTTAGACACCATGTATCGTGTCCCTCCTTGTCCTGGCTTTCATAAGACTCAGCTTCCTCACCACTCTATTGTGGTAGAGTCTGCCATGAGAAAGATAAAGAGTGCAAAAAGACACTCATCTAATCCTCCAGGACGTGAATGCAGGACCCTAGATGCTTTTGGCCGTAGGGTTTTTCAAGCTTCTATGCTAGCTGCCAGAATCAACTCCTATAGTCTCTATATAGGGATGTTTCTAAAGGAAGTCACAGATCATCTGCAGACTTTAACCCCTTTTATTTCAGAAGATAAAAGGCAGGAGTTTCTCACTTGGCTCAAACATGCCCAGGATGTTTCCAAATTTTCCAACCGTGCAGCCTTTGACTCTTTTGAGTGTGTAAGCAGAGCCTCGGCTATTGCCATAGGTGCACGCAGAATTGCTTGGCTACAAGCTTCTGATTTGGAACTCTGGGTCCATGATGAATTAGGAAATCTTCCTTGTACAGGTGAAAACCTTTTTGGCAAGGATTGGCAAGCAAAGGCCACTCAGATGGATGCTGAGAACTCCGCTTTGGATCGACTTTCAAAGTCCACCTCTGCTCCTGCTAAGAAAAAATTGTTCAAAAAGACATCTTTTTCTAAAAAGGGAAGATATTATCCTGCTTATGGTCAGCAGGCATCTTCTGCAGGTCGTTTTGCTGCAAAACGTCAGCAACCACCTAAACAGGCCAAGTCAAAGGCTGCTAGGCCTTCCACGGCCCAGCAGCCTCAGCCTCCTCAGGGCCTTTGACTTGCAACTAGAGAACTTAGCCTTTCTAGCTCTGGAAGAACCAGAGCCCCTCACCATTCCAGGAAGGTTGGCTTACTTTGCTCCCAGATGGGAACAAATCACAGCAGAGCAATGGACCCTCTCCATCATAAGGGAAGGGTACAAGCTTCATTTCTTAAGCCTTCCTCCTCGCACCTTGGTGGAACAGTTCAATTCTCCAACATCTCTCCTCAATCTTCTGGGTCAGGAGATTGCCACCCTTCTTGCCCAAGGGGCAATAGAAGAAGTACCTCTTCTTCAACAGGGCTCAGGGTTCTACTCCCCTTATTTTCTTATCCCAAAGAAAACAGGGGGCTACCGACCCATATTAGATCTCAGAGAATTGAACAAGTTTTTTTTCAAAGAGAAATTCAAGATGATTTCTCTCGGTGCTCTGCTTCCATACCTTCAGAGTCAGGACTGGCTTTGTTCTCAAGGATGCGTACACCCATGTCCTCATCCATCCAACACACAGAAGGTTCCCTCGGTTTCTTTTTCAGGGAAAGCACTACCAATACAGGGTGCTTCTGTTCGGTCTGGCCTCTGCACCAAGGGTGTTCACGAAATGCATGGCAGTAGTAGCTGCATTTCTTCGCACTCTAGGAATATTTGTCTTCCCTTACCTGGACGACTGGCTCATTCGAGCTCCATCCCAGTCAGAGGCCCAGAATTGTCTAATCTGCACAATGCGTGTCCTCCAGTATTTGGGACTGGTAATAAACATCCCAAAATCAAATCTCACCCCTACTCAGTCTCTGGAGTTTATAGGGGCCTTGCTGGATACCACAACTGCAAGGGCCTATCTTCCTCAGGCCCGATGCCTACGCTTAGTACAGTTAGCCTCCCGGATACAGTTAAAGTCCCATTTAACTGCTCGAGAGATGTTACAACTCTTAGGCCACATGGCATCTACCGTGCACGTGGTTCCATATGCTTGCCTTCACATGAGGGCAGCTCAATGGACTTTGTCCACCCAATGGACTCAGACATCAGTTGCCTGTCAGACAAAATAGCAAACTCCAGTCGCCTTTTTTGGTCTCTCCAGTGGTGGAAGTCCTCTCCAAATCTGTTGCTGGGGTCCCTTTTTCAGCAGTCACTGCCCCAAGCAGCTCTTACAACAGATGCTTCTCCAATGCGTTGGGGAGCTCATGGGCAGGATCTCTCCACCCAGGGCATCTGGTCTCCACAGGAGACTTCTCTGCATATCAATCTCTTGGAACTCAGAGTAATATTCTTAGCTCTCAGAGTGTTCCATTCCCTGCTCAGCTACAGGTCAGTCCTCATCCATACGGACAACCAAGTAGCCATGTTCTATGTAAACAAGCAGGGCGGGACTGGCTCTCTGTCGCTTTGCAATGAAGCTTTGCGACTGTGGGCCTTCGCCAGAGAGCACCACATTCATCTTCTGGCAGTATATCTTCCAGGCGTTCAAAACTCTTGGGCAGACAGACTCAGTCGAGTTCTGCTTCCACACGAGTGGTCCCTCCACATGGACCAGGTGGCTAGGATTTTTCGAATTTGGGGAACCCCGGACATAGTCCTCTTTGCAAGTCTGTGGAATGCCAAACTTCCCCGGTTCTGTTCCAGAATTCCGTGTCAGGGAGTTCAGGCCAAGGATGCCTTCCTCCTTCACTGGGGTCAAGACTTCCTTTATGCCTTTCCACCCATTTCCCTAATTCCCAAAACACTATTCAAGCTTCAGAGAGATCGAGGAACCATAATCCTCATAGCACCACATTGGCCACGCCAGGTGTGGTATCCTCTACTTCTGCATCTCTCTCAAGCTCCTTCAATGGACTTGGGCTGTGCACCAGACCTTCTATCCCAGGAGGAGGGAACGTTGTGGCACCCAAACCCCCAGTCTCTTCATCTCAGGGCTTGGTTGCTGAAGGCCTAAACCTTCAAGGTTTTCATCTCTCTCAGCAAGTCAGAGATATTATTCATGCCTCTAGAAAGCCTTCTACTAGACGTTCCTATGCTTTCAAATGGAAAAGATTTACCATTTGGTGTTCAGAGAAGGGTCTTAACCCTCTTGCAATACCTTTGAATTCTTTACTAGAGTATCTCCTGCATTTATCCCGTGCAGGTCTTAAAACGAATTCAGTAAGAGTCCATTTGAGTGCTATTGCAGCATCCCTCAAGCCTCTCAATGGACAGCCTATTTCCTCTCATCCTCTTATAACAAGATTCATGAGAGGCCTTCTTCTAACTAAACCTCCCATTAGACTACCTCCAGTGGTATGGGACTTAAACTTGGTTCTTGGCCAGCTTATGAAGCCACCCTTTGAACCTTTAGCCACCACCTCCTTGAAATTTCTTTCTTGGAAGGTTATCTTTCTCATTGCAGTCACCTCAGCACGCCGCATCAGTGAATTGCAAGCTTTGGTGGCTAATCCACCTTATACAAGGTTCCATCATGATAAGGTAGTCCTCAGGACCAATCCACACTTTATGCCCAAAGTGGTCTCACCTTTTCATCTAAACCAAGAGGTATATTTACCTGTCTTTTTTCCAGGACCTCATGCATCAAGTGCAGAGAGGAATCTTCATACCTTGGATTGTAAGAGAGCTCTTGCTTTTTACTTACAAAGAACACAGCAACATAGAAAGTCTTCTCAACTCTTTGTTGCTTTTGATCCTTCTCATTTAGGACTTCCAGTTTCTAAGAGAACACTGTCCAACTGGATTGCTCAGTGTATTTCTTTCGCCTACCAGAGTAGGAACCTTTCTCTGGAGGGCCATGTCACAGCCCACAATGTGAGAGCCATGGCAGCTTTAATGGCTCATCTAAACTCTGTGTCCATCGACCAAATCTGTCGAGTGGCCACCTGGGCCTCGGTTCATACCTTCACAGCCCATTACTGTTTGGACAAGGACTCCCGCCGGGATGCCTCGTTTGGTCAGGCTGTTCTCAAACACCTGTTCCATTCCTAATCAACTCCTACCCACCTACCCTGGTTGGATGCCAGAGATCCATGGGGGGAGGTAGAGTCCTTTTCAAGGACACACAACCTGGCGTCTTCCCCTAGCATCTGCAGCTAGGGAGTCCCCATATGTGAAGACTCATTCCTGCTTGTTCCTGGAGATAGCACAGTTACTTACCTGTAACAGGTGATCTCTGGGAACAGCAGGAATAAGTCTTCACAACCCACCCACCTCCCCTAGGAGTTGTATCTCTCTATCTATCTTTCCTTTCCTCTCTCTCTTCTTTGTCTCAGCTTTAAAACTAGAACTGGAGAGAGGCGGTTGGGAAAGGCGGGAAGGCAGCGCGCAGGCGCTGTGGGATGCTCCCAAAAGCTTTTTTACTGGACGCTGGGGGCGGTCCCGCGCAGGCTCCGTCGGTACCGATTATACCCGTATGTGAAGACTTATTCCTGCTGTTCCCAGAGATCACCTGTTACAGGTAAGTAACTGTGCTTTCCCTACGGACTCGACAGATACTCTCTATCCCTTTCCATGCTGTTCCAGCATACTTAGGGTTCTCCTTAATCAACCGCTTCCTTTAGTAGTTGAGGAGTTTCTTGTACCATGCCTTTCAGTTTAGGTACACCTGAAGTCCTCCATATACTTCCTTTCCAATTAGGAGGGACTTTCTGGCTCTTCAGAAGATGTGAGGCTACACTGCCTCATCACTCCTCTTTGTTATCGGATATAGGGATCTTTGAAGCTCGCTTTTTCTATAAGAACTTTGTCCCTTTAAAGTCAAAAGAGCTTCAGTTTTTATCTAATTGTTTATTGTTTATTCAGATTTGATATACTGCTCAGGCCCAAAGGCATTAGAGCGGTGTACAATACTATATCATTCAAGGAAATAGGAAAAGAACGCCATTTATATGATAGGACAGAATAAAGGACAGAGACAGTCATACAGATAAGAGAAGGAGAAATACACGGAACAGCAAGTTACCATATTAAATAAGCACGAACAATCCAGCCGAAGCCATCAGTGTAACTTTCCAGCAACAGACGCCACAGACCAACGCCTAAGGGCCACGCCAAAGGGCCCTCTGGCGAGGCCCTCAGGCGCGGGCCCTCCTCCTCAACGGCAGATTTTGTGCCGTTCTTCATGGCTGCTGATTGGCGGCTTAGGGAGGAAGGGGGAGCTCCTGCTCTCACCCCCGACGAGATTGCTGTTCTCCTCGCGCCTCCGCAAAGACAGATTTTGTGCCGTTCTTCATGGCTGCTGATTGGCGGCTTAGGGAGGAAGGGGGAGCTCCTGCTCTCACCCCCGACGAGATTGCTGTTCTCCTCGCGCCTCCGCAACGGCAGATTTTGTGCCGTTCTTCATGGCTGCTGATTGGCGGCTTAGGGAGGAAGGGGGAGCTCCTGCTCTCACCCCCGACGAGATTGCTGTTCTCCTCGCGCCTCCGCAACGGCAGATTTTGTGCCATTCTTCATGGCTGCTGATTGGCGGCTTAGGGAGGAAGGGGGAGCTCCTGCTCTCACCCCCGACGAGTTTCCCGCAAAGTCCTACCTCATTGAACTACCCCAGTTCCACTGGGTTTGTTTCTTTTCACCCTAAGGGTTCTGACCTCAACCTGTTTTTTTGTACAGTGTGATAAGGAGAGTGCAGCCCAGCCGGGGAAAAGTGAAAAAAGGAAGAATTTTTCCTCTTTGCGGGGGATGGGCACACAGGATCACATAGTCCACAGCAGGAACCTGGAGAGAAACCTAGAGGGCAGACCTAGCTGGAAGTCACGCCCACACTCCAGGTCAGCCACAGACAGGAGTGGGAGGTACAGAAGGGCGGAGCCAGGAAGGGAGTTGCCCTGCTCAGTGTTTGAAAGGGAGCAAACAAACACTAGAGATGGAGTCGGTTGGAGGGCTGGTTCGAGAGGTGGTTCAGAGTGCGGTTGGAAGCATGGTTGGAGAGCTGATTCAGGAGTTGGTTCAAGTGCTGGTTGGAAGCATGGTGAGAAGCATGATTGGAGATACAGTTCCAGTTGCAGTGGCAGTTGGTCTCGGAGTTGCAGTCCAGGCCTAAGTGGGAGTTGCAGCTCAGGTTCCAGTCCTGGTTCCAGAAGGTACAGAGGGAACAGCCCTGTAGCCAAAAGGAGCAGCAGAAAAAGGAACCGCTATAAAGACAGCCAGAGAAGGTACAAAGGAAGCCAACATACTCAGCGCAGTAGCCACCGAGGATATAGGGAAGGTTCCAGGGGGAGAACCACCTACCCTAGCAAGAGAGTGGGAAAGTGTTACCACAGGTCTCTGCCCTACGCTGAGGCAGAGGGAGTCCTGACTGGCCAAAGCTCTAACCAGGAGAATACTGCACAAGAAGCCCAAGGTAGGAGAAGGGAGGCAGCAAGGCCTTCTAAGTTTGTTTATTCCTCTGACTCTGATGAAACTGTTAGACCTCAGATAACACAGCACAAAAAGAAATGTTGTACCAGGAAGGTTAAGCAAGAGCAACCCATGGGAGACCTGCCTAGAGCAGGGAAGGCAAGAAAGTGGGAGAGGTTGTTTAACCTGTTAAAAAGTCTAAAGCAGAAAGTTCCTGAGCGGTACCTAGCAGAACCCTGCTACAGCTCAGCAGAGAGTATGGACATTGAAGCCAAGGAGGCTGAGGTAAATTCAAATGTCTCAGAGATGGAATGTGATGCCTGCACTAAGGTAAATTAGTGTGAGCCAGAAACACTTGATATTGGAATTCACTGTTGTTTTGTTTTGGACATTTGTTACTGGAGAAGTATCCACTATTTTCTTTTGTCTGGAGAGTACATGTGTTTGGGAGAAATTGTATCCACTTACCTGCAAGGAAGCTGAATAAATTCCTGTGCGCTTTATAAACCACTCGGCCTCGTCATTCCTTACACAACTACAACCCTAGGAAATAGAAGAGGTGATCACCCGTCCCTACTAGGCGGCCGCCTGGTAGGGGCACGAGCGTCACAACAGTTATCTACCTCTCCTTGCATTGAGGTACCCCCTGGGGATATTCTGTTGGTTCATATCCACAAATCCGCATGAACCTCCATATACCCCTTTACCATATCACCAGGTGAGGTACAGGTTGGTTTATTGCTCCCAATATTACCACTAAGTATCACCTGCACAGAGACTCCTCTCTAGGCATCATGTTTGGTCCTGCTGTTCCACAGCACATCTTTTTATTTCAACTCCTACCCTCCATCCCTAGGATGCCTGGGGTTTCGGTAAAATAGCATGGCTCTCAAATTCTCAACCTGCTGGGACTCCTCCAGTCATCTCAGCTTGGGAGTCCCCATATGTGAAGACTCATTCCTGCTTGTTCCTGGAGATAGCACAGTTACTTACCTGTAACAGGTGATCTCTGGGAACAGCAGGAATAAGTCTTCACAACCCACCCACCTCCCCTAGGAGTTGCATTTTTCTATCTCTATCTTTCCCTTTCTCTCTCTCTCTCTTTGTCTCAGCTTTAAAACTTAACTGAGGAGAGACAGTTGGTAAAGGCGGGAAGGCAGCACGCAGGCGTGTTGGAATGCTTCCAGAAGCGTTCTGATTGGACGCTGGGGAGCGTTCCCGCGCAGACTTCGTCGTTACCGACGTACCCATATGTGAAGACTTATTCCTGCTGTTCCCAGAGATCACCTGTTACAGGTAAGTAACTGTGCTTTACTTGCAGATACTCGGGACTATGGCAGCGACTCGTATTTATTTTTATTTATTTATGCTTTTCTTCTATACTGCCCCTTCCAGAGATCAAGGGCGGTTTACAGAGAAGAACTGAACAATTATTATTTTTTTTTTTCATGGAACATCAGTTATAACTATTTACAAACCACGTTTGCATGAAATTGTGGTACTAACTATTTACAAATGAACATATTGTACAAACAACCTTGTGTCAATCTTTGTAGTTACATAATTATAAATAGGGGTTGGTCTCTTCTTGAGTTATATTCTTCATTTGGTTAGGGTGGGGCGAAGCTCTGGGGTTGGGGGGGTTAGTGGGCTGTGGGTTCTGGAGTTTAGTAGGTTGTTTCTGCTATTGTTGGAAGGTAGCTCGTGGGGGGTAAGGGATTTCGGTTGGGTTTTCGAAATGTACAGTGAAGAGGTGTGTTTTGAGTCCTTTTCTGAATAGCTGGAGGTCTTTTGTCATGCGGAGGGTTAGTGAGAGTTCATTCCAGAGAGTAAGGGCAGCAATTGAAAAGGCTCTGGAGCTTGTAGTTTTCTTTGTCTTGCAGATGGTTTTGTGTATGTCGAGTGAGTGGGTTGCATTTTGCTTGCATGTTCTGGATTGTGGTGGGGAGTGTAAGAGGGTGGATAGGTGTGAGGGGAGATGTCATTGAGGAGTTTGAATGTTGTTAAGAGTATTTTATATTTTATCCGGCTATTTATAGGGAGCCAATGTAGTTCAAGTAGAATAGGAGTTATGTGGTCTGTTAGACGTGCTTTTGCTATTACCCTGGCGCAGATGTTCTGGGCTCTTTGGAGTATATTTGTATTTTTAAGTGGTAGGCCATTCAGTAGACTATTACAATAGTCGAAGTGGGGGGTAATGAGTGAATTGACTACAGATCTAAAATCATAGGTGTTGAGAAGGGGTCTTAGGTGTTGTATGGTCTTTATTTTGTAGAATACAGTTTTTACTGTTTGTTTTATGTGGGGGAGCATACTGAGTGTGTGATCTAATATTATCCCTAGGTATTTTACCTCTTGTTTGACAGGGATAGTGGTGTTGTTGATGATGATGTTTTTTGGGTAGGTAGCATCGGGTTTTCTTGATACAAACATAGCTTCTGTTTTTTTAAGGTTAATGCTGAGGTAGTTGGTTTCTAGCCAGGAATTAGCCTCTCTGATACATTCAGATAGGTTGTGTTATGAGGGTCTGTTAGTGTTTATGGGGATAGCGAGCATGATGTCATCGGCATAAGTGTAATGGTTAATTTTGAATTTTTAAATATGTTCGTGATGGGCTGTAGGTATAGATTAAAAAGTAGGGCCGAGCCTTGAGGAATTCTCTGTCCTTGTGAGAATGTTTGAGGTGTTTTGGCCTAGTTGGACACGTATCAATCGGTGAGTAATATATGACATAAACCATTTGAGAACTGTGCTTCTTATTCCCAGGTTTTCTAGTCTAGTAATTAGTGTGTTATGATTGATATTGTCAAATGCGGCGGCTATATTTATGAAAAGGAGGATGAAACCTTGTTTGTTGTCGTCTGTACCTCTAATGAGGTTATTCAACAGTGTTATTAGTAGGGTTGAACGCCATGAGAGGGGCGGAATCCGTATTGGTGTGAGTCAAGGGGTGCGTGTATATCAATGTAATCTTGTGGTTGGAGTTGTATGATTTTTTCTATTACTTTAGCAATGAACGGTATACTAGCTATGGGCCTGTATGAGCTTGGGTCTTTTGGATCTAATTTATTATTTTTTAGGATGGGACGTGTATGGAGGTGAGTTTAAGAGCATCTGGCATGATGCCTTGTGATAGTGATTGATTTACTATGTTTTGGATGTTTGTAGCGAGTTCAGCTTTGGTGGACTTGATCCATGATACTGGGCATGGGTCAAGGGGGGAGGTTGTGGTATTAATCATTGTTATGATCTTGAGGAGGTGTTTTTGATCAACCATGTGAAAAGTTACCCATTTATTTGGGGTTTTTGGATCTATGTGCATTGCTGTGATAGTGTTAGAGGATTTACTTTTTAGTTTCTCAGCAAAATGTGCAGCTAATGTTTGTACGCTTATTGTGGAGTGTTCTGGTTCTGGCTTTTGGGTTTTTGTTAAGTGATTTTACAATTGCAAATATTTCTCTTGGACGGTTGATGGCCATATTTATTACTTTAGAATGGTAGTCTCGTTTTGATTTGATAATTGCATCTTTATATGTGTTGAGTAGGCTTATGTATTGGGATTTGTTTTCGTTCGATTTTGTTATTCTCCATCTTTTTTCTTGTTTTCTCAGTTGTTTTTTTAGCTTGGCGAGTTCTTTGGTAAACCATTTTTCTGATCTTTTTAGTGTTTGTTTTTGTGTAACTTGTGTAGGGGCGGCTGCCTTTTGAATTGTTAAGTTCCATTGGTTTATGGCTATATTGATATCAGATGTGTTTGTTGTGAGTTTGGTTAGTACATTGTCTAGGAAGGCATCTTTATTGAAGTGGGTAAAGCGTGAGTGATGTGGCGTAGTGCTTGGTGTGTTATTAGTGGGTGTTTGTGTATGGAGATAGAAGGTTATTAAGTGATGGTCAGACCAAGGTACCTCTGTTATGGTTGGGGGGGGGTGCGGAGTTGGTGGTTATTGAAAGGGGTGGGGAGGAAGACAAGGTCCAGAGTGTTTCACTTTATGTGTGTGAGGGCATGTATGATCTGTTTGTATCCCATTTCTGTCATTGTGTCCATAAAGTTTATTGTGTGAGAGGGGTTGATTGATGGGAGGTTCAGGTCACCTAGTATGATAAGTGGTTTTCTCTGTGAGGCTGTGAATGCAGGTTCCAGAATAGGGGTGAGGTTTTCGTGTTCCGCAGATGGCGGTCTATAGATGAGGCAGAGTGCAAGGGTTTTATTCTCTATATTGATGATGTCCATGCCATCTATATTATTTATGCTTGTTAGGGTATACTGGAGGTCTTTTTTGGTGAGGATGAGGGCTCCACCTCCTCTTTTGACGTCCCGGTGGCAGTTGAATAAGTCATATTGTTGTGTGTATAATTGGTTTAGAAGGATTGTGTCTGTGGGTGAGAGCCATGTCTCCGTGATGAAGAGTATGTCGGGTTTTTCATCTCTGATCATGTCATTGATGATTGGTAATTTGTTTCTTATGGAACGTATGTTTATGAGAATGAGTTTTCTCAGGGTGGGTGTGTTGGAAGAGTCATTTGTGTTAATCGGTTGTTGATGGTTTATTTGTATTAGTCTGGATTAGGGTCTATGGATATTTTGGCGCGGATTTTGGTTATTTGGGTAGATATATGTTGGAGAGTGTAATGTGTTTCGGTATTGGTTGTGGATAATGGGAATGGTATTATAGGGGGTTTGGTCTGATTTGTATGTGGAGATGTTGTGTATTAGGAGAGTAATTAGGAAGAGAGGGACAGGAAGGGCTTGAAACTTTGTGGGGGCCATTTTTGGATTTTTGAGGGGGGGGATTTGCGTGTAAAGAAATCTGTGTGAATATTCTAGTGAATGTACTAGAAATTTCTAGTATAGGTCGGTGCTTTGTTGGTAAGAGCAATGTGAATCTGGGCAGATAGTATAATTTATAAGAGATTAGCAATGCGGTCCTGAGCAAATGGCACAATTTATAGCACAGATCAATGCTATGATGGTAAAAGTAATGTGAATCTGGGCAGATAGTACAACTTATAGCAAATTAGCATTGGAGTGTTAATAAGAGCTAAGGATTCCTTACTTTATCGCTGAGTTCTACATGTTTAGCTACTCGGTTTAAGGAAGCGTTGTGTTTTATGTTGGTAGTTCGGACGTTGGATTCAGTAGTTCCACTCCTAAGGGCCACGCCAAAGGGCCCTCTGTTGCGGCCCTCAGGCGCGGGCACGCCTCATGTTTGGAGAGGAAGTAACCTGGAGGAGGGTCTGATTGGTCTTGTCGGAGGGGAGCGGGGCGGAGCTTACCTTCCCGCTTTCCCTCGATGATGCCGATCGGGGCTGGAGCGCGGCTGACTCTTGACCTGGTACCATGGGCAAGAGCCCATATGTGGCTGTTGTAGAGAGCCCTGCTCCGTCGATGGTCCCATCAGCGCCAGCATCTTTCAGTGAGGCTTCCCTGCCCGTTGCAGACCAGAAGGGCACTTGGGTGGTGGCTCTGCCTCGGGAACCTGGCGAAGGGAATGCCTCTCGAGACCCCTCAGCAGATCCCTCTGACCACTGATGCAAGTCTGCTGCGAGGGGCATCTGGCCCAGGGTTGCTGGAGTCCGCAGGTGGCCCTTTGGTCCATCAATGAACTGGAAATGAGGGCGATGGCCCTGGCGCTGAGGAGCTTCATCCCATGGCTGCAGGGGAAAGCAGCCAGGGTGTTCTCGGACAACACAACCATTCGCCAAGGATGTACAGGCAGCGCCTCTTTGGAAGAAGAGGCAGAAAGTCTAATGGGGTGGGCGGAAGTCCACCTCCAAGCATTGTCAGCAGTACACGTGGCTGGTGTCGACAACATGACGGCGGACTACCTGAGTTGCGTTAACGTGGATCTCGGCGAGTGGGAACTCTGCCCGGAGGTCTTCTCGCAGATGATAGACAGATGGGGGGGTCCTGTCATGGATCTCATGGTGAGGTGGAAGTCGGCCAAGGTGAGTCATTTCTTCAGCAGGAAGAGAGAGAGGATGTCGGAGGGCTTGGATGCTCTGGTGCGGAGTTGGCTTCTGTACATGTTTCCGCCGTGGGTGTTGATAGGCAGGGTCATTCAAAGAATAGACCTTGTGGTCTTGGGCAAGCCACTTAACCCTCCATTGCCCATGTTCCCTGTAAGTATTAGTGTATGTGTCTCATATCCCCGCGTGTTAAATGTATCCCCCAATTGTGTTGTGACCGCTTTGATTGAAGGATAAGGCGGTATACAAAACTGTCTAAATAAATAAAAATAAATAAATAGAGGTCCACCTGTGGTTGGTCTTCTTCATCTCTCCGGATTGTCCACGGCATCTGTGGTACGTTGATCTGATGTGGCTGCTCGCGACTTGGCCTTGGTGTCTCTCAGAGCGGACCTGCTAATGCAGGGCCCGAGCCGAATGCCTCAGTTGGGTTGGTTTTCGCTTTGGCATGGCTCTTCAAATGGCGAGGTTGCTAAAGAGGGGCTATTCGGGCTTGGTGGTTGCAACCATGCTGAAAGCCCAGAAGAGATCCACCTCTCTCTCTTACGTCAGGGTGTGGTGTATATTTGAGGATTGGTGCTCAGCAAGGCAGTGCCGCTGGGCCTCTGTGTCCTTTCTGGACATTTTAGTGTTTTTACAGGCTGGTTTTGAAAAAGGTTTAGCTGCCAGTTCTCTAAGGGTTCACCTGGCAGCTATTTCTTGCTATTGCGGAAGGGTACAAGGAGGTTCGCTAGGAGCGCACCCAGATGTAGTTTGTTTTCTGAAAGCAGTGAAGCGACTTTGGCCATATAGAGTGGTGCTTCTTCCCTGAGATCTTAACTTTGTCCTGGAAGCGCTCATGGGGAAGCCCTTTGAGCATCTGGCTTGGGCCTCTCTAAAGGACTTGATGTTAAAGACTGTGTTCCTGGTGGCGATTTGCTCCCCTAGAAGAATTTCGGAGCTGCAGGCCCTTTCCTGCCTTCACTTTTCCAAGGACAAGGTGGTGCTGCGACCGATTCCTTCATTCTTGCCCAAGGTGGTGTTGGAATTCCACGTGAACCAGCTGGTCTCCCTTCCGGATCTGCCTAGTATGGGGGAGGAAGCCGTTTGGACGTCCATAGGGTCCTGCGACGGTACCTGAAAAGGACTGAACCATTCCGTAGATCTGATCGGTTGTTTGTTTGTGTTTGGGGGCTGCTAAAAGGGGAGGCAGCGGCCAAGGATTCTATTTTCCGTTGGGTCAAAGAAGCTATTGCATCAGCCTATGTGTTGAAAGGTAGGACAGTACCAGCAGGCCTGTGGCCACATTCCATAAGGAGTCTGGCGGCTTCCTGGGCAGAATCTAGCCTGGTGCTGCCATCAGAAATCTGTAGGGCAGCAACATGGTCCTCGCTGCATACCTTTTCTAAGCATTATTGTCTGGATGTGCAGGCAACAGGTGATGCCCATTTCAGAGAGGGCAGTCTTCAGGGCTGCTTTCGCGGGCCCTTCCTTTTGATGGTGCTGCTCTGTTACGTCCCAGAATTCCGGGGATGGACTGGAAGAATGCTAAGGAAAGTATAATTAGAGCTTACCTGCTAATTAGCGTTCCTGAAGGAACTCCAGTCCAGTCCCGGATCCCTCCCTCAAGGTTTTTATGGAAGTTTCAGTCTGGCAATCCCGACCGGGAGGACTGGCTGCAGAGGAAGGGGGGGGGGGAGGCAGATCTGGGTGCCTTTTTTTGCTTGGGGTCTCGGCGGAGACGGGAACGGGTCGGTGAGTCACTAAGCACTGAGAACCTTCCTTGACTATGGCCACTATTTTAGATGCTCCTTTCCTACTGTTTCAGGGTATGAGCTAACAGTCTCCCTGCCCTATTTGCCTCAGTATAATATCTTCCTGCTTGAAATTGCAGGGTTTGGACTGCTTCCGTAGTTAGGAGGGAGTTGTACTGAAATCCCAGTCTCTGCAATCGAAGAAGTATGCAACGATCCTTCCGCCTTACCAAGATGTGCTCACCCGCTTTGTTTTGTTCATTTAATCTATTCATATCCGCTTTACGCTGCCTTGCTAATCCTGTTGCATAACCAGTAATGTTTGCTCAGATTGTGGCTTTAGAAGCTTCCCACTATGCCCACCCAGGAGTGGCCATGGGATTATTGAACTGAAAATACTCATTGATCATTTTGCGTATAGTAGCACAGAATTGTGAGTCAGCCAATAGAGCCCTGTCAAACCTCCATATTCCTGAAGGTCGTTCACTTGAACTAATCTCGAGCTCAAAGGATATTGCTGCATGATCCGAAACGTGAGTGGCATGAATGTTGGAGTAAACTACGCTAAGGACTAAAGACTTTGCGATCAAGAAGAAGTTTATGCATGAGTGCGAGGAGTGCGGCGCTGAAAAGAAGGTATAATCTTGTTCGGTGGGGTGTTGGTCTCCAAATATCGACCAACCCACTGTCTTTGCAAAAAGCGTGAAGTACGTTATGCACTCGAGAAACTTTACGTGAACGATAAGGCTGTCGATCAATCAACTGATCGATAACCAAATTAAAATCTCCACCCAATACCGTTGGATATGAACTATTTTCCATCACCTCCTCAGCAACACCGTGAAAAAAGCTAGGGTCATCAGAATTAGGGGCATAGACATTCAGCAACAATAAAGTAATATGGCCACATTGTATCACCACTTTGGTACATCTTCCTTCCATATCTGACCTTGAATAAGTAAGCGTCGGCACAAGTGATTTACGCACCAGAATGGCTACTCCATTCTTTTTTTCACAGCTGGCGAAAAGGCCACCACCAGAAACACCCCGTTTGCTAACTTCAGAGATTCACCTATATTTAAGTGTGTCTCTTGCAGATAAATTATGTCTGCCTTCTCCTTTTGGCAATAGGCAAGAATTTTCTTACGTTTGATCGGGTTGTTAACGCCCTTTAGGTTCAGTGATAGAAATTTGTTTGTTCGCCATCTACTGCAACCTGAACCCATTTTAGCCCTCTTACCCTTCGACTTGTCTCATAGGAACTACCCCCAAACAACCATAAATATCTATGGAACCATTCCCTCCCTTCCGAGCAGATGACCACCCCTCCAAGATATATACCCCTTCTAACTCTTAGATGAGTACACAACTTACCACCACACATGTGGGTGAGACTAGTAGCAGAGCGAGAAAGCCCAGAGGTACCCAGCTAAGATTCCCTTTGCTGCCCACCTTTAGTACACATTTCCACAAAAAAAGGAATAACCAGTGTGGGCAGTAGAGCTAAAATAACAATGACAATATTTGCCATTGATATCACTAGCTTCATGATTCATTGCCCACACCCCATAAAACTCTAGATCCTATCCCAACCCCCAATATACAACCCAAGCCCTTTTTAAACCTTTAATCCTTTTAGGTTCCACTCCTCATATCTAAAACAAAACCTCCACCCCACCCATCTCTTAACATTACTAACCTTAGGCCCTCTTTAACCATTTATCCCCAAGATTCACTCCAAACATACAATAACGTTATCCCAGAATAATACAGTGTGATAATAGTTCAATCTCCCAACCATCTACAGTGCTTGGTTTTGCCCCACACATAACTAATTCAACACCATAGGGAATTTTAACAAGGGTACACACCATGCAAGGCCTACCCAAAGTAGGGAACAAAATAAGAAAGACGACATAAAGAAAAACTGTAACTTCCTGATCAAGCCTATTGCTCCAGAAGAGGCAGCTTCAGTTTAAGCAACCCAACACAAGAGCTGTTCGTAGACAAAAGTACAGCAGCAACAAAGTCCCGTCTAAGTCAATGCATCAACGCAGACTCCTTTTCTTTCAAAAGAGACCGCAGAGCATTGGAATCTTCGAAGGAGCGTGTTTGGTTATGTAGCGTAATCCGCATCTGCGCTGGGTAATACATCCCATACCGAGCTTGTAACTTCTGCAGATGTGGCTGCAACTCCAGTAGTTGTCTCCTCTTCGCCACTGTAGCTTTAGAGAGATCAGAAAATGAACTTTAGCTGCATTCATAATCTCCACCACTTGTTGGTATCGCAAGACTTGGAGTACAACGGGCCACTGGTATCTTCCCGGTGTTTTCAGATGCGTGGGTACTCGGTGAGCCTGGTCAATCTCAAGCGGAAAAGCAAGTTGCAAACGCAGCAATTTACGTAGAAGTGTTTCCATAAATTTTACTGAGTCAGCGCCCTCCGCACCTTCGGGCAGACCCAACACTCGGATGTTGTTCCTGCGAGTTCTATTGTTCATATCCTCCAGGTTGCGTTCCAGGTGAACAATTTGTTTGGTATTTTGCTTTACCACGCGGAAGCGCTCCTCGTGAACCGCAAGAATATTTTCTGTTTTATCAAATCGTAAAGTTAATGAGGCCAACTGCTCTTTCATGTCTAGGAGGTCAATCTGCATAGACCCTAACGAATTTCCATTTATTTGTACCAGCTCCTTTACTGCTCTAATTTCGGCGAGCAGCTCTGTCAGGCCTTCTGGCTGTTCCCGTGAAAATGCCATTTTTTGCAGGGAAGGGGGCTCCTGTTTAGAGCGTTTTGCTCCCACTGCAGCGTTCCCGTGGAAGTCTAAACGCGTCCGTTTGGATACAGGCATAATCTATGCCAGGTACACGGGACAGGAAAACATATAATCAAATAATTCTTGAGCAGGGCAGCTGAGTCACACAGGATTCCTCCGGAGCTGAGGCCCTAGTCTTCCATCTTGCTCTGCGGCTAGTTCCGCCCCTGGTCTTTTTAGAGTTTAGATTGTTTCACTTCATCTCCAGGAACAAGCAGGAATGAGTCTTCACATATGGGTACGTCGGTACTGACGGAGCCTGCGCGGGAACGCTCCCCAGCATCCAATCAGAAAGCTTTTGGGAGCATCCCTCAGCGCCTGCGTGCTGCCTTCCCGCCTTTCCAACTGTCTCTCCTCAATTTTCGTTTTTCCGCGGAGACGGCAGGACGTCCTCCTGTCACCGCAGAGAATTTTTAAATTCTTAATTCTTTAATTCTTGTTTTCTTGTGGTCGCGGCTGTCTCCCCGACTCCACCGGTACCGCCGGTGTTTTTTCTTTTCTTTTCCTTAAATTCAGGGAATTTTTTTCCCTCAGTTTCTGTCTTAAATTTTTTGGGCCTTCTAGGCCTCTCCATCATGGAGCCGCCTCCTTCTTTTCCTAAGAAGTGCCTAAGCTGTGGCGGTACAGTTTTGTTTTTAGACTCCAAGAACTGGTGTCTAACCTGTTTGGGTCCTGACCATTTTCCTCCGGAGCCATTAGGCTGCAATATTGTGAGAAGAGATTTTCCATTTCGAGTTTCCCTCGATACCGAGTTCCCTTCCAGTGTCAGGGCACCGACTATTTCTTCTTCTCCACAAGATCAGGTAACCCACAAACAGTCTGTTAAGACTAGCCAACCCTTGAGTGGTATGTCTCATGCACAGCATGATGACGGCTCTGGCCTTGTCCTCAAGGGTCCATTGGCTTCAAAACCCCGGCGGGAGTTTTCGGCCTCCAAAGCCTATCAGGGGTTTCAGGTTGTTCCTGGGGCTCACCCCTCACAGAACATACCTGAGCCATGCTTGGTGGTGGCATCCGCTTCAAGCGGTACCGATACCCCGGCATCGGCACTGGTGTTGAGCGATTCGCTCCTCACCAGTGATCGTCATCTGGCTTTCTCGGTACCTTCGGGACCGGTCGATATGCCCCAGATTGACTTCCCAGTATCGGCATCAATGCCGATACTACCACGGACGTCGGTACCCTCTAGACATGCATCGATAGACTCGCTTCCTTCGATGCCGAGTCTGGAATCGATCTCTAGTCTGGAAGACTGGGTACCGACACGTCTCAGTACCGACGCTGTCCGGTTCCGGATGCTCGGTACCGAGGGTGATTACCAAAGGCTTTCGGTTACCTCGGTACCGCTTGAGCAGCCACCGATGACTGCTTCGATGTCGGTATCGCCTTCGATTCCGACACAGCTACCGGTATCGGTATCGGTGCCAGTACCCACAGTAACATCGGGGCCAGCTCCTTCCATGCTTCTTTCAACAGGATCGCTCCTTTCTATACCAAGTTTGGAGTCGATACCTGGCATGGACGATGCAGTACTAACTGTCTCAGGTCATGACCTCCAGTACCAGCATCCATCCCTTAAGGATCCTTCCTTGCACCGTACAGGATCTTATATTCCTATATTCTCAAGTAGATGCTCCGGTGCCCAGGCTAGTTCTTCAGGGCTAGCCTGCCCAGGGACGGTTCCCTTTGGAGATCCTTCTTTTCAGAATTTTCTCCTGACTATGGCAACATCTCTTGCTATTCCTATCCCTGGCTATGATCCTACACAAGGCTCTCTTTCTACTAGAGAAAAGGAAAATATAATGCTTCCTTTACATCATTCCTTGCAGGATCTTCTAAGAATGTGGGAAGCACCTTTAAGGGTTCCTTCACCTTCTAGAGCAACTGATCTTCTGTATCAGGTGCCCCCCTCTCCAGGGTTTCAAAAGACTCAACTTCCCCATCATTCCATTGTAGTGGAATCAGCAATGAGGAAGGTGAAAAGTAAGAAGAAGCACTCTTCTTACCCACCAGGTCGTGAGTCTAGGGCACTAGATGCCTTTGGACGTCAAACCTTCCAGACATCTATGCTGTCAACAAGGATTCTCTCATATATTTTTTATATGAGTCTATCCCTTCAGGAGGTCACAAAGAAATTATCTCTTTTGACTCCTTTTCTTTCAGAACCCAAGACTGCAGACTATTCCTTACTACTTAGTCATATTCAAAGTATCTCTGGGTTTCTTACTCGTGCTTCCCTAGACTCCTTTGAGTCTGTTAGCAGAACTTCTGCTATAGCCATAGGGGCACGACGTAGAGCCTGGCTCCAAGCTTCAGACTTAAGCAGATGGGCACAACAAAGACTGGGTAATACTCCTTGCACTGGGGAAAATCTCTTCAATAAGGAGTCTTTACATCAGGTTGCTCAGTGGTCCACTCACTTCCCTGTTTCTGAAGGCTATTCTAAGCCTTCTTCTTCCCCAGTAGGTAGGAAATGCCCTACCAAACCTTCTTTCCCTAGGAGAAGAAAGTTTCACTCTTCTCCTGCCCATCATACAGATGTTCCCAAGCAGGGGAAACCTCACCCTAGTCTGAAGAATCCAAACTCTAACCAGGCTGAACAAACCCAGCAACCATAGCGTCCTGAAGTTTACAACCTACAGTTGACTTCTTCTCAGTAGAAGTTTTTTCACTGTTTTTTCATTCAAAACTCTACACATGGATTTCTTTCTCAGGACATCCATTTGCTCCTAGGTATGCTGAGCTGTCAGGATATTCATGTCTATGGGTCACAGGTTTCTCCTCTTCTTCCTACCAAGAAGAGAAGTTAACAACTATCCCATGATAGTTTTCTGTTCCAACATGAATTTTTTCCTTCCACAGACTTACCACATGGTAAGTCACCCTTCAGCTCCTGTTTCTCTACCCTCTTATCCAGGGTTTCCCCTGAAAGAGTGGTGCCATACCACTGCAAGGCTTCTCTAGCCTTTCTAGTCATTTCTTTCATTCCAGTGTGGAGTTTTTTCTCTCGAATAAATTCCCTTCTTTTCTTTGGGCAGCTTATCAGACAGGGACAGGAATTTCTCCTCTTATTGTCTGTTCTCTCTGTTTTACACAGAAAGATTCTCTCTGCTGTCTTATTCAGCAGCTGCCCATGCAGGAGTTCCAGTGATTGGACTACTGGTACTTTTCCACAAATTTCCAGTCTGTCTTCCACTACTTTCTGTCTGGCCTTAGTAGTGATTCCAAGATAGTGCTTCCATCTGTCTTGAATAATCCTAATCACTTCAGGCTTATCACACTATCTTCTTTCCTTGCCATCTCCAATTTCTCTGGATTTGGCAGCTTAGTTGACGTACAGCCAGTTTTATTTCCCAATTCTCCTGCATAATGCTCTCTGCAATCTACAGAGAAGCTTTCTACCATGGGCCCTTGCTAGAGAGCATGGGGTTTTGTCTCTGATGACTATCCTATATGGTTGGAAAAGGCTTCCTCAATCATTTTCCATGACTGTGAGGGTTCCCACTCCCTATTATCTCCTGTTATAATACAGGACATAAGCCTTTCCTACATGAACGTCTAAAGAGTTCTCCAATTCCTACAAGGAATATGCTCTTTTTTCCTTGCAGCTTGTCCTCATGGTATCCTACTCCTTGATGGACAGCACATATTTAACTAATAACGCATGATACCCCTTTGTGTCCCTCCAGTGGGTCAACCTGGTATCTCATCCTATGCGTTTTCTGTCCATTTACCATGTGAGAGTTCTACAGGACTCAGGACTTGCTGTTTACAGACTGATATTATCCTCTGTATTTTCACGCAACCATCCTGGTTATTTCACTGGATAGCATTCCTGCGCCATCTTAGCCAGGGGGAATAGATTCTCTATAATACTTCTCAAGTAGGTTCCTCCTTCTTGTTATTAGATGAATCTTTCTCCTTCACATCTCCAATGTGAATGTTCTTATGAGCATATCTCTATCTGCTTAGTTGCAGACATTTATCTTAGACATATATATTCATGTATGTATATATCTCTATATACTTCTCTATAGATACATATGTCTGTAAGCTGCGTGTGCATATGTTATGCCCCTCCAGATCTCACTGTAGACATATATATATATACCCCTATATATATATATATATATATATATATATATATATATACACATATATATATATATCCCTATTTATATGTGTATCTGTCGAAATGCTTCCTTATAGGTAGATATGTATTTACATACTTATCTCTCTAACTGTCTATGCTTATAAAGGTTTTTACCTTCCTATAGGTTCCAGACAGTGGGCTTGCATATGTTCATACTGTCCCTCAGTATGTCTAGGGTATTATGCACACAACCACTACTGTGGTACTGACAGCTCCTACTTTAACCCTAGGTTTAGGTATCCCTGAAGCTCCATGCTTCAATATCTTTCCTATCTCTCACCAGTTAGGAAAGACAGGGTGGATCTTCAGTAGATCTGAGGTTTCAACCCTTCAGACATCTGTCCTCCTTGGGAATACAGGCTTTTTCCCATACCCCTTCTTCCCTCCAGGACTGGGCTAGTTTGTCCAAATCGGTCAGTCTTCTTCTTTTGCTCCTAAATATTAGTAACTCTGTAGCCAAAAGAGTTCCCAGCTTTTTCCTTAAAAGCTTCCACTAAAGACCTGCCGTTTTTCTACTACCCCAGTTGACACCTGGGTCACCTGTCAATTCCAGATTGGGACCTTCACCTTCACTGAGGTCACCTTGAAGATTCCTCTACTGGATATCCAGTAGACTCCATCAGCCTCTCTACTTCCTGCAATCCAGTAGGTGAGGTCCATATTGTGATTGTTCATTTCAATATTTTTCATGATAATTATCATACATACAAGGACTCCTTACCTGTAGTCCTTAGGTTAGCTGTTTTTCCACAGCTCCTCTCTTTTCAACTCCTACCCTCCATCCTCAGGATGCCTGGCCATATGAGGTGTAGCATGTTCCAATCCTCACCATGCTAGGGCTCCAGGCATCTTAGCTTGGGAGTCCCCATATGTGAAGACTTATTCCTGCTGTTCCCAGAGATCACCTGTTACAGGTAAGTAACTGTGCTTTATTTGTTCCTCTTGTGGGTCTGCTTTGTAAGAACATAAGAACATAAGATATGCCATACTGGGTCAGACCAAGGTTCCTCAAGCCCAGTATCCTGTTTCCAACAGTGGCCAATCTAGGTCATACGTACCTAGCAGTTTCCCCAAAAGACACAGGTTAACTATTATAAACATTTGTAAATAGGTTACTGGAGCTGGTGGGAAGTGCCAGCAGTATATACAGGTGGAGGTCAGCAAAAGGATGACGTGCTCAATCTCCAAGCTGCTGGAAGAGGTGCACAATCCAGAATTCTGGGACTAGATTGGAGTTCCTTCAGGAATGCTAATTAGCAGGTAAGCTCTAATTATACTTTCACCACCACCGCTGTGGTGTTCTATGGAATCCAGTAGGGGTGAGAGGGGATATGGTTGGGGAGGGGAATGTAAACAGCATTGGATGTACTTGTTACCTTGTACCACTGTGTTATAGCTCCTGGGGGACATGTAAGAGTCACCATGACTCCAGGGGCATGTGTTTGTATGTTCATCTGATGGTTAATAAAAACATATGTTTCAAAGAAAAAAAGTGTTTTTGAAGTAAATTTTACAAATAGTACTGTTCATTCTATGGTAGTGCAGCTTTCTGTGTTGAGATCATTTTATTTAAATGTTAAACTACTTTCTGTATTCCATTGTTTACATATGAACAGCTATTTAGAACCAGCATTACTAAGGCTTTTCCCCCCATTCTTTGGTTTTGGAGAAGAAACATAGAAAGCCCTTAGTAAGGTGGTGACATATATGAATGAAAACAAATAAAACATATTACATAATTAACTTGATCCATATTGATTACATTATTGGAAATTGGATTAAAGACACAGACATGCATTTGTAAACTGGCCCCCAAATGCTGCTATAATAGGTGTGAAGTAGCATTTTAGAAGGGACATCTAGGAAAAATCTGGGATGTCCAAAGTAGAACATCCCATAATCAAGGAGGAATGGCAGCAGTGAAGAGAGGCATGTATAAGTGCCTTCTGAAATCGCTGCATCTCCACCCTGAAAAATGAACGTCCTAGTAACCAGTTCTGAAGACAGTCCCTGCGAAGACAGCAAGGCCAGGTATGTGCATGGGTGTAGATCATTTTACAAATGTAAACATACCCAAACTGCATGCCTGCAGAACGGGTACTTGGACATTCTGGCTGGCATATTTCAGAAGGGAGGCAGCTATGCTCTGAGACTAGAATATCCTGGATTGCTATCTCAGACACTTAGACATGCATCCTTTGGTCTGTAATAATTTTGGAGTACAGTACAGGTTTCTCTGGCCAGGAAATATTGACTGTGGCGATAAAAACATATTTTGTTATTCCCCCTGGAAGCTTTTCAGCCGTGAAACTAGCAGTTTTTTGCACCTTATTTGTGATTAGGAGCAGGTATAGGCATGGATGTCTCAATAAACAGGACCAGACATCTTTGTCCCATTATGAAATTGTACTACAATGTGCATCTCCTTGCTCCATCCAGGCCATTCCTCCACTACACCTACGTGCTACATGGTGGTTCTCTTTCTGGGGATGTCTTTTGTCCTGGCTTTCTAAAATGGAGCAATTTTTCTAAATGGGTTAGTTTTGTGCAAACTCTGATTGTCATGATCTGCACTTCTAAGCCAGGGGACAACTGCATGATTTGCATGTCTGTGTTCCCATTTTCAGATGTCCAATTCACCAATAGAGCTTATAAATACCCCCCATAGTTTTTAGGATAGTTTAATTAAGGAAATTAACCTGGTTCTTTGAAGTAACTATCTTAATTCATTTTGTAAATCCTGAAAACCAGACCTCTGTGTGACATTAGAGGATCAGAATTACCTATCCAATTCATAAACCACTCAGCTACTGTCTATCTTGACTCTACCTCTCCAGATGACTTATGCGGTACATTCCAACATGCATACTTGGGTATCAAGCAGATAATCTTTGTCCTTCCTGCATCTATTTGGGCTAGACTGAAGATCACTCATCATTCTGCATTTTTTGGCCCCGCATTTATGCTACATTTGTCTTGAAACTTTATTAGAAAAGTTTGTCATCCTTTAAAACATATTTCTTCTCCCAGACTTTTCCATATAACTGAGCTTGGCCTGAGTATTCAAGGTTCAGATGAGGAAGTAGGATACTATGTGCTACCTGCTCTACTTGTCGCTTGTCTCTAATTTTTTATTTTCTTAAGGCTGGATGGTCGCATCTTTAAAGCGCCTGGCCACCGCTGTTTTATTTACACCCAGATATTCAGTGCCAGCGCCTTTCTAGCATTTGGTGCTGAATATCCGGTTTTGCTTCCAGAGGTTTAGTTATCCAATTAGCTTACTGGATAGCAAAATTGCATAAAGTTAGGATAGCCATTGACCTGTCTAACTTTCAGTTTAGTTATTGCTGCTAAAAGGATACCTGCCGGGACTGCCCCAGCTCTGCAACAGAGCACTTGGAATTAGTCGAGTATCTTTACTGTGGTCTGTGAGGATATTCAGTGTTACTATCCGAAGAGTGCTGCTGATTCTCCAGGAACAAGCAGGAAGTCAGTCCTCACATATGGGTGAGGTTGGCACCAAGAAACCCTCATGGAAACATCTCTCCAGCTTTCAAAGAAAGCCTTTGGAAGATGCCACCACGCATGCATGGTCCCCATCTCAGCCAAGAGTGTCATCTTACTCAGTCTCCTTTTTTCCCGTGGAGCCCATCAGACGTCTGTCTGTCTGTCTTCCCCCGGAAAAAGTTGATTATTTTGCTATCTGAGTTTCATACTCTCCCTCCAGTTGCACCGGTACTCTTCCCACCACCTGAACCCGCTGCTCTGACATAGAGTCTCGGGTCAGTTTTTGATTTTTCACCTTTGGCGCCTTTGCGCCTTTTTTCCAACTGGCAGCATCATGGGTCTTCGACCTCGCTGGGGTAACTTTTTCACCCATGGCTACCAATGGTTTCAAAAAGTGTGATTGGTGTATGAAGATTGTCTACGCTGCCTTGGACCAAACCACGACCCCGCAGCCTTGTGGTCTTTGCAAAATGTTGTCCACTAAGGCCCTCAAGAGCCGTCAGCAGCAGCATGACACGTTTTTCCCAGAGTCCCTGGTGCTTTCGAAGGCCAAGGCCCCGTCTGAAGCCTCAGACTCCCGTGGCGCCCCCGCGGACCCCGGTCTATGCCATGGGTCTTCAGAAAGGGGGTCTCCCTCAAGGAAACACAAGAAGAAGAAGAAAAACTCAAAGGCAGCAGCATCCCTGGATGGTTCCAACAGGCCGGGTCAGTCCCGAACCAGGTTCTGCAGTCCACGCCGCTCGTCAGAGGGCTCGGAGTAGGAGCTGCCTACCAAGGTTGCCTGGAAGGAATAGACCAGAGATTGGCCTCGGACACCCAAGGCCATCCTCGTTGAGGACTCCCCTTCGGGGGAACTGGCACCAGGCTCAAGTTCCTCAGTGCCCGCGCCGAGAGCTGTGGAGTCATCTGGGCTGGAGTCCAGAATGGCAGTCCTGGCGTGCAGCCTGTCTGCCTTCATGGACCAGCAGCGGGCATTGATGTCTGGCACGGCTGATTCCTTCGCCCAGATCACCGGGCCCTTAACGTTCAGAACATCTTCGGAGGCTGAGCTGATCCTCAAGGTCATATGGCCCCGAGATGATCCTCAGCTGAAGTCTCGATCCGGGTCCTGCTTGATGGACAGAGGTCTTCCCCAGCCAGTGTGCACAACACCTGCCGAGGAGCCTCCGCAGGGCTTGGACTGGGTACACTGGAGCCCTCGGGTCGCCCTCCCCTCTAGTCTTCCACTGATTACTTGTAATGGGAGACCGAGGACGAGGAGTCCCCCGATACCCATCTCCACCGCAATATCCCCTCAGACCCATCTCCCTCAGAATCTTGACATCGGTCCCTGCCCGAGGACATGGCGTTCCTCGACTTTGTGCGGAACACGTCGAAGGCTCTAGCGTTCCTCACGGAATCACAGGAGGACCCTCGTATGGAGGACCTAAAAATCCTCCAGTATGAGACTCCACCAAGGACAGTCCCCATCCCATCCATCCTGGAACGGCTCATGGAGTGGAGGAGTAGCCTAGTAGTTGGGGCAAGGTACTTCAGGCCGGAAGGTCGGGGGTTCAAATCCCACTAGAGGACAGCAACCTTGAGCCGGAAGGACTGGGGTTTCTAGTCCCACAGGTGCTCCTTGTGGTCTTGGGCAAGCCACTTAACCCTCCATAGCCCATGTTCCCTGTAAAATAGTTATCTCCAAGTTATAATACCCTGTTCAATGTAATTTCAGTTTGTTCAATGTAAACCGCACTGATGCAGAATAGCGCAGTATATAAGAGAATATAAATAAATAAATAAATAAAATGTGGGAAACACCGGCATCAGTGCCCGTCATGAGCAAGCGGTTCGACTTGATGTATCTGGTCTGCCGGAGCCCTGACTTTCAGAAAGCACTGTTGCTGCATAACTCTATGGTGGTGGAGTCGGACATGCGTCGGCTGAAGAGCCAGAAGACGCACTCCTCGGTGCCCTGGGTAAGGAGGCCTGTACCTTGGACGCCCTTGGCAGAAAGTGTTACTAGGGCTTGATGCTTATTGGTCGGATCCAGGTCTACTAGCTATACATGGGCATGTACCTGATGGACCTGGTGAAGGAGCTCGCCGGGTTCTCGGCTGGTCTCTCCGAGGAATCCCTGCAGTGGTTCAGTAACCTGTTTAACACTAGAAGCCCCAAAGTGCGTCAATTGACGCAAATGCATCTTCGAAGTTGTATACCAGCGCTACTGCTAGAACCATGGTCAGTCATGTTCCATGACTTTGTTAGCAAGGTCAAGGTGTTCAAATATGTGCATCGAAAATTAATGACAGATGTACCACCTAGCGGGAAAATGAATTTATACCTAGAAGCCCCAAAGTACGTCAATTGACGCACTCAATTGTCTTGGATGCGTCAAATGATGTATTTTGGGGTTTCTAGGTATAAATTCATGTTCCCACTAGGTGGCACTTCTCAATCACTGTTTACAGTTTTACTCCGACGTTACAAACAAACACACGATGACGTCATGTAATGATGTCACAAACTGCACATATTTAAGAAATAAGTAACTTCACATTAATTCACTTCTGCATTTCATGCTAAACGCAGTCGCGATAATGCGTCAATTGACGCACTTTGGGGTTTCTAGGTAAAATTCCTTTTGGGGCTTCTAGTGTTAAAGCCATCCATGAGTGCTCAAGTTTATAACTCGAGCAGCCTACAATGGCTTTGAGTCAGCTACTAGAGTAGCTGCAGCAGGCATCGGTGCCCAATGCCAAGCATGGCTGCAGTCTTCCGACCTCGAGCAATGGGTTCAGGACAAATTGGTCAATGTCCCATGCCAAGGGGAGAATCTCTTTTGCAAACCCATGATGGAGAAGGCTGCCGAGTTGGAGACTGAACTCGTGACGAGGACCAGGCTCTACAAGAAGACTGCTATCCTTCCCAGATGGAAGGACTCGGGCAGAAAGCCCTTTTACCCAAGAAAAGGGGCTGCTTACAAAAACTACCCACACCTCCAGGCTTCCCCAACAGGATCAGCAGGCTAAGGGACAGGGGCATGGCCCCTGTAAGCAAAGGCTCCCAAGCCCCAGACGTTGGCTCTGGCCCAGCCTGGGGGGAGCTTTTGACTCTTTGGGCATAGTGTGTCTTCCCCACAGGGGACGTCTGATTCACTATGCCCACAGGTGGCCAACCATCACCACCGATTCCTGGGCACTTCAAGTGGTCAGGGAGGGCTACCTTCTCCACCTGGAATAGACACCACCCCCTTTCTTCCCAGGAGAGCCCCCCAGGTCTCCCCTTCACTGGGATCTTCTGCTACAAGAACTTGCAGGCCTTCTTGAGGACAAGGCAGTGGAACCAATTACTGAACACCCCAGGGGCAAAGGGTTCTACTCCAGGTATTTCCTCGTGCCAAAGAGGACAGGGCGCCTAAGGCCCATCCTGGACCTGCGAAACCTGAATAGGTTCCTGGTGAAGGAGAAATTTCAAGATGCTCTTTCATTGGAACATTGCTGCCTTACCTCCAGCAGGGATACTGGCTATGCTCCTTGGATTTGAAGGATACTTATACTTACATCCACATTCATCCCAGCCACATGCAATACATGCGCTTCATGGTGGGAGGAGGCCACTACCAATACAGGATACTGTCATTCGGATTGGCTTCATCCCAAGGATCTTCACCAAATGCCTGGCAGTGGTGGCCACCTATCTCTGTCTGCAAGGGGTATTCATCTTCCCCTACCTGGACGACTGGCTCATAAAAGGAAGCACAGCCTCTGAAGTGCAGCAAGCAATGGCTTGCACCATTCACGTCCTACAACATCTGGGGTTCATAATAAAGCACCTCAAGTCCCATTTCCTACTGACACAGGGTCTGGAGTTCATAGGAGCAAAGCTGGAATGGTCCAAGCAAAGGCCTTCCTCCCCCTGGATTGGGCCATCCACCTCAGAGCTTTATCCGCAGACATGCAATACCGTTTTTTGGTGTCTGCCTGGCTCCTGCTGTACCTACTTGGCCATATGGCCTCCACAGTCGATGTCACACTGGATATCCGTCTGCACATGAGGGCTGCCCAGTGGTGCCTTCAAAACCAGTGGACATGCCATGAGTCTGCTCCAAGACAGTGACCCATCAGCTAGCAGACTCCCTGACATGGTAGTAGGATCTGCAGCACCTTCTGGCAGGGATACCCTTCCAAGCCCTGAGCTCCCTAAGTGTCCTCACACTGGACACCTCCCAGCTGGAATGGAGAGCCCATTGCGAGGAGCTTCTCACCCAGGATAGCTGGTCACAAGCCGATGGCAACCAGCAAATTAACGTCCTGGAGCTCCGGGCCATATATCTAGCCCTACGAGTTTTTCACCAACTTCTGAGCCACCAGCCAGTGCTGATCCAAACAGACAACCAAATGGTAATGTTCTGTGTGAACAAGCGAGGGGCATAGGATCTCTCAACCTTTGTCATGAGGTGATGACACTTGGCTCTTATGCGCTCCGTCAGAGAATGGTCCTAGGGGCGGTGTATTTACTAGGCCAGGGCAATGCCCTTGCGGACAAACTGAGCAGGGTCCTTCAACCGCACGAATGGCAGCTGGATCCCAGAGTGGCCGCCCGGCTCTTTCCACTCTGGGGACCCTGTAGGTGGACCTCTTCTCCAGCCCGGACAGCTATCTGTTGCTCTGCTTCTGCTCCCGCGAGCCCCAACCGGGCCAAATAGCAGCAGATGCATTCCTCATCTTGTGGTCTGAAGGCCTCATGTACACCTTTCCTCCCATGCCATTGATTGCCAAGACCCTTTTCAAGATTCTGTGCGACAGAGCGTTGCTGATCCTGGTGGCTCCTCGGTGGCCCACACAGCCATAGTTCCCACTACTCCTTCGGTTATTGGTGGAGGCACCGACACCCCCCCTCACCCCCACCCCGGGGAGTGCTCCTGGGCTCTTGTCTCAGGAGCTCTCTCCTGCACCCCAATCTGGGGTCCCTATCACTGACAGCATGCCCTCTTTCAGCCTCTCAGGGGAAGCGAAGGAGATCGTATTGGCCTGATGTAAGGCTTCCACCAAGAGAGCTTATGCCTTCAAATGGTGCAGGTTCTCAATGTGGTGTGCGGAGCAAAGGGTGAACCAGTTCTCTTGCCCAGTGCAGCTGGTGTGCAGTACCTTCTCCATCTCTCGCAATCTGGGCTCAAATCGAACTCTGTCAGTGCACCTCAGTGCCCTGGCAGCATACCACCACCCTGTTTAGGGCAAACCCCTCTCGGTTCAGCCTCTGGTAACCTGCTTTCTGAGGGGGCTTCTGCTTTCGCCCCCTGGAGACAGTGGGATCTCAGTGTGGTGCTGTCAAGGCTCACCCGCCCACCCTTCGAGCTCCTGGCTACCTGCCACCTCAGATATCTCTCATGGAAAGTCGTATTTCTGGTGGCACTCACCTCCGCTCGCAGGGTCAGCGAGCTCCAAGCCCTAGTGGCGGAAGCTCCATACACCATGTTCTACAAGAATAGGGTCGTGCTACGCACGCATCCCAAATTCCTCCCGAAGGTGGTGTTCTCCTTCTACCTCAACCAGAAAGTGGTGTTCCCCCACCTTCTTGAGGCCTCACTCCAGCAAGGTGGAGACCGTCCTTCACACCTTGGACTGTAAGAGGGCCCTGTCCTTCTACATTCAATGTATGCAGGGCCACCACAAAGCTTTTCAACTTTTTGTTTCCTACGACCTCAGTCGGCTGGGGAAAGCGGTGACCAAATGAACACTGTCCACCTTGGTGGCGGACTGCATCACCTTTGCCTTTGAGAAAGCCAGGCTCACGTTGGATGGCTGTGTCACAGCTCACAGTGTCAGAGTCATGGTGGCCTCTGTGGCAAACCTGCACTTCATCCTGATGCTGGACATCTGCTGGGCTGCCATGTGGTCTTCAGTCCACACCTTCGCAGCTCACTACTGGCTGGAGAGTGATATAAACAAATGTGATATGTTATTTTTACAATGTAATGTAATTCTTGTATTCCACTCATCTACCACTCTGTAATATAATTTTGTATGTAATAACTTTTTGACTCCCTTTGTTGTATGTCTGCATCCTGGAGGAGAGACTACGTGGCTAGTAACACGTAGCCTGTCACAGGTGCGGAAATGCAAAGAAGTGGAGTGAGACAGTATTAACCAATGAGTTATAGACATGCTGGAAGAGGGAGAGGACATAGTGTACTATAAAAGAACTGTGAAACAGAGGATAGGTGTGTCTGCATCAGTCAGGCACCCTTCTTGCAAGAATGTAATTAATGTAACCCTTTGCTTCACTGGAGTCTGTTATTGTGTAAAAAGTTATGTTTTATTACAAGAGGGAGTCCAGGAGGACAGCGCCTTAGGCCAGGCCATGCTCCGTAATCTTTTTGGGATATAGGTAACTCCTAACCTCCGACCCTCTTGTGTTCAGTCTACCGGAGTGTTGGTTCTCATTGGACACATGGGTCCTAGTGCAGTCTATCTACGGACTCAATTGCTGCTGCTCACTGCTTCCCTTGAGGACGACTGTGGCTTTTCCTACGGGCCTGCAGTAGCCTGTAGCTAGGGAGTCCCATATATGAGGACTGACTTCCTGCTTGTTCCCGGAGAAAGCATAGTTACTTGCCTGTAACAGGTGATCTCCAGGAACAAGCAGGAATGAGTCTTCACATATGAGTATCGTCGGTACCGACGGAGTCTGCGCGGGAACGCTCTCCAGCGTCCAAAAGGAAAGCTTTTGGGAGCATCCCACAGTGCCTGTGCGCTGCCTTCCCGCCTTTCCTAACTGCCTCTCTCCAGTTCTTCTTTTCCGCGGAGCCAGCAGGTCGTGTTCCTGTCACCGCTGAAGAAGTTCTTTATTTTATTTTATTTCTTTGGTCGCGCGTCTGCCTTCTTCGACGTCGGACCGGTACCACCGGTCTTTCTTTCTTTCTTCTAAAAAAAAAATAAAAGACTACTATTTTTCACTTCTGTGCATTTTTATTTTGGCCTTAGGCCTACGAGAAATTCTCCTCATGGAGAAGCCCGCTTCCGTGTTTAAAAAGTACACGAAGTGCAGCGGCACTATTTCTGTCACTGACACCCATGACTGGTGTCTAAAATGTTTGGGTCCTGACCACTCCATCACGGATTGTGAGTCCTGTTCCATGATGTCTAAAAGAGGTTTACAGAATCGAGCAGCCAAGCTCAGTACCCTGTTTCCCTCTGATGCAGCTTCGGTAGCAACGACGTCTTCCAGGGCTGCTTCTTCCTCCCATGGATCTCAGGTAACCAAACTCAAGTCCAGCCGGTCCTCGAAGGGTAGATCTCCCTCTAAGTATCGAGATGCCTCCGGGCTTGCTCTCGAGGAATCCGCACCGGCAAAATTACCCCGGCTGGAGGCTCCGGCTTCCAAAGCTTTATCTATGGGGTCACAGGTTGACATCGATGGCTCGGCCTCGACCGATCACCTGTTGCCATGCTCTGGGGTACCGGTGGTTCCCACTGGTACCGATATCCAGACATTGGTGGCGTCGATGGATCAGAATATTCTGACCATGCAGCGTGCCATTACGGCATTCATACAAGCTGCGACGCCTACGGTACCGCAACAAACTCCGTTGTCGGTACCGGTTCCGGAACCGATTGCATCGACATCGGCTTCGGTGTCGACTGCAGCGGTACCCTGTTCTGTGATGCCCATCGGTACCGAATTGGTACCGATCACTCCCGATGTCGATACCACTCGGTACGCATATCGGGCTCTGCAGGAGCATCCAGATAGGCGATACTTCGATTCCTCTGAAGACTCTGATGAATCAGAGCTTTCTGTCGAAGCATTGGTACTCCTCCCTCAGGAGCCCTCTTCTCCAAAAAGAAGAATGTCTCCTCCAGAATACTTGTCTTTTCAATACTTCATTAGGGAAGTGGCCAGGGGCCTCTCCATTTCAGTGGCCCCTGCAGCTGAGCCTAGAGCCAAAAAATTGGATATCTTACAATACCCTAAGGCTCCTAAAGAGGCAGCTACTTTACCAATTCATGAGATCCTTTATGATCACATGTTGGGCATATGGGAGACACCTCTCACCACCTCCCCTCATTTTTGTAGGTTGGACACCATGTACCGTGTCCCTCCTTGTCCTGGCTTTCATAAGACTCAGCTTCCTCACCACTCTATTGTGGTGGAGTCTGCTGTGAAGAGGATAAAGAGTGCAAAAAGGCACTCATCTAATCCTCCAGGAAGAGAATGCAGAACCTTAGATGCTTTTGGCAGGAGAATTTTCCAGGCCAATATGCTTGTGGCTAGAATCAACTCCTATAGTCTCTATATGGGGATGTTTCTAAAAGAAGTTACAGATCACCTACAAACTTTATCTCCTTTTGTTTCAGAAGATAAAAGAGGAGTTTCTCACCTGGCTTAAACATGCCCAGGATGTTTCCAAGTTTTCCAACCGTGCAGCCTTTGACTCTTTTGAGTGTGCTAGCAGAGCCTCGGCTATTGCCATAGGTGCACGCAGAGTTGCTTGGCTACAAGCTTCTGATTTGGAACCCTGGGTTCAGGATGGACTAAGAAATCTTCCTTGTACAGGTGAAAACCTTTTTGGCAAAGATTGGCAAGCAAAGGCCACTCAGATGGATGCTGAAAATTCTGCTTTAGATAGACTTTCAAAGTCTACTTCTGCTCCTGTTAAGAAGAGGTTGTTCAAAAAGGGATTTTTTTCCCAAAAAGGGGAGATATTATCCTGGTTATGGTCAACAGGCATCTTCTGCAGGTCGTTTTGCTGCAAAGCGACAGCAACAACCTAAACAGGCCAAGACTAAGGCTGCAAGGGCTGCTACGGCCCAACAGCCTCAGCCTCCTCAGGGCCTTTGACTTTCAACTAGAGAACTTAGCCTTTCTGGCTCTAAAAGAACCAGAGCCTCTCACCATTCCAGGAAGGTTAGCTCACTTTGCTCCCAGGTGGGAACAAATCACAGCAGAGCAATGGACCCTCTCCATCATAAGGGAGGGGTACAAGCTTCATTTCTTAAACCTTCCTCCTCACACCATGGTGAGACAGTTCAATTCTCCAACATCTCTCCTCAACCTTCTGGGTCAGGAGATTGCTACCCTTCTTGCCCAAGGGGCAATAGAAGAAGTACCCCTTCTTCAACAAGGCTCAGGGTTCTACTCCCCCTACTTTCTTATCCCAAAGAAGACAGGGGGCTACCGACCCATCTTAGATCTCAGAGAATTAAACAAGTTTCTATGCAAGGAGAAATTCAAAATGATTTCTCTCGGTGCTCTCCTTCCATACCTTCAGAGTCAGGATTGGCTTTGTTCTCTAGACCTCAAGGATGCATACACCCATGTCCTCATCCATCCAACACACAGAAGTTTCCTTCGGTTGCTTTATCGAGGAAAGCACTACCAATACAAAGTGCTTCCTTTCGGTCTGACCTCTGCACCAAGAGTGTTCACAAAATGCATGGCAGTAGTAGCTGCATTTCTATGCACTCTAGGGATATTCATATTCCCATATCTGGATGACTGGCTCATCCGAGCTCCATCCCAGTCAGAGGCCCAGACTTCCCTAGCCTGCACAAGGCGTTTTCTTCAGTATCTGGGACTTGTAATAAACATCCCAAAATCCCATCTCACCCCTACTCAGTCTTTAGAGTTCATAGGGGCCTTGCTGGATACCACAACTGCAAGGGCCTATCTTCCCCAGGCCCGTTGCCTACGCTTGGTGCAGTTAGCCTCAGAAATTCAGTTAAAATCCCATTTAACTGCTCGAGAGATGTTACAACTATTAGGCCACATGGCATCCACTGTGCATGTGGTTCCTTACGCTCGCCTTCACATGAGGGCAGCTCAATGGACTCTGTCCACCCAATGGACCCAGGCATCAGGGTGCCTGTCAGACAAAATAGCAATCTCCAGTCGCCTCTTTTGCTCTCTCCAGTGGTGGAAGTCTACTCAAAATCTGTTGCTGGGGTCCCCCTTTCAACAGCTATTACCCCAAGCAACCCTTACAACAGATGCCTCTCCAAGAGGTTGGGGAGCTCATCTACAAGATCTCTCCACTGAAGGCATCTGGTCTCCACAGGAGACATCTCTACATAGCAACCTCTTAGAGCTCAGAGCAATTTTTCTAGCTCTCAGAGTCTTCCACACCCTGCTCAGCTACAAGACAGTCCTCATCCACACGGACAACCAAGTAGCCATGTTCTACGTGAACAAGCAGGGGGGGACTGGTTCTCTGTCGCTTTGCAACGAAGCTCTGAGATTGTGGGCCTTTGCCAGAGAGCATCAAATTCATCTCATGGCAGTGTATCTTCCAGGGGTTCAAAACTCTTGGGCAGACAGACTCAGTCGAGTTCTGCTTCCACACGAATGGTCCCTCCATGGGGACCAGATAGCCAGGATCTTCCGAATTTGGGGAACTCTGGACATAGACCTGTTTGCAAGTCCGTGGAATGCCAAACTTCCCCGGTTCTCTTCCAGGATTCCTTGTCAGGGAGTTCAGGCCTTCATTGGGGGCAAGACTCCCTCTATGCCTTTCCACCCATTCCCCTAATTCCCAAGACACTGTTCAAACTTCAGAGAGACAAGGGGTCTATGATCCTCATAGCACCACATTGGCTACGGCCAAGTGTGGTACCCTCTACTTCTGCATCTCTCTGAAGCTCCCTCCCTGGACCTGGGATCGGCTCCAGACCTCCAGGGGTAGGGAACGTTGTGGCACCCAAATCCCCAGTCTCTTCACCTCAGAGCCTGGTTGCTGAAGGCCTAGAGACCTTCAAGATTTGCATCTTTCTCAGCAAGTGAAGGATATCCTTCATGCTTCCAGAAAGCCTTCCACTAGATGTTCCTATGCTTTTAAATGGAAAAGGTTTACCATTTGGTGTGCAGAGAAGGTTCTTAACCCTCTTGCAATACCTCTAAATTCTTTACTAGAGTATATGCTGCATTTATCCCATGCAGGCCTTAAAACGAATTCAGTAAGAGTCCGTTTGAGTGCTATTGCAGCATCCCTTAAACCTCTCAATGGACAGCCTATTTCCTCTCATCCTCTTATAGCAAGATTCATGAGAGGCTTTCTTTTAACTAAACCTCCCATTAGACCACCTCCAGTGGTATGGGACTTGAATCTGGTTCTTGGCCAGCTTATGCAGCCATCCTTTGAACCCTTAGCCACTACCTCCTTGAAATTCCTTTCTTGGAAGGTTATTTTTCTCATTGCAGTCACTTCAGCTCGCCGCATCAGTGAGCTGCAAGCCTTAGTGGCTAGTCCTCCTTATACAAGGTTCCATCATGACAAGGTAGTCCTCAGGACCAATCCGCACTTTATGCCTAAAGTGGTCTCACCTTTTCATCTGAACCAGGAGGTGTATTTACCTGTCTTTTTTCCAGGACCTCATGCATCAAGTGCAGAGAAGAATCTCCATACCCTGGATTGTAAGACAGCGCTTGCTTTTTACTTACAAAGGACACAGCAACATAGAAAGTCCTCTCAACTCTTTGTTGCTTTCGATCCCTCTCATTTAGGACTTCCAGTTTCTAAGAGAACTCTGTCCAATTGGATTGCTCAGTGTATTTCTTTCGCCTACCAGAGTAAGAACCTTTCTCTGGAGGGCCATGTCACAGCTCACAATGTGAGGGCCATGGCAGCCTCTATGGCTCATCTAAATTCTGTGTCCATCGACCAAATCTGTCGAGCGGCCACCTGGGCCTCGGTTCATACCTTTACAGCCCATTATTGCTTGGACAAGGACTCCCGCCGGGATGCCTTGTTTGGTCAGGCTGTTCTCAAACACCTGTTCCATACCTAATCAACTCCTACCCCCCATCCCTGGTTGGATGCCCGAGATCCATGGGGGGAGGTAGAGCCCTTCTCAGGGACTCACAACCTTGGGGATCTCCCTGGCATCTCTAGATGGGGAGTCCCCATATGTGAAGACTCATTCCTGCTTGTTCCTGGAGATAGCACAGTTACTTACCTGTAACAGGTGATCTCTGGGAACAGCAGGAATAAGTCTTCACAACCCACCCACCTCCCCAGGAGTTGTATCTCTATCTATCTTTCCTTTCCTCTCTCTCTCTCTTTGTCTCAGCTTAAAACTCGAACTGGAGAGAGGCGGTTAGGAAAGGCGGGAAGGCAGCACGCAGGCGCTGTGGGATGCTCCCAAAAGTTTTCCTTTTGGACGCTGGGGAGCATTCCCGCGCAGGCTCCGTCGGTACCGACGATACCCATATGTGAAGACTTATTCCTGCTGTTCCCAGAGATCACCTGTTACAGGTAAGTAACTGTGCTTTCTCCAGGGACAGCAGGAATCAGTCCTCACCACCCTCCCTCCTCTCCTTGGAGTTGCTATCTATCTATCTATGTATATATGTGTGTGTGTGTGCATATGTATGTGTTTGTGTATATATAATATAATATATTTATTTTTTGCCATCTTCTTTTCTTGGCTAGCTATGTTATCTGACTGAGTAAGATTGCACCCTTGGGTGGGAAGGGGACCACACATGTGTGGTGACATCTCCCAAAGGCTTTCTTTGAAAGCTGGGGAGATGCTTCCCTGAGGGCTCTGTTGGTGCCGATGTCTGCCATATGTGAGGACTGATTCCTGCTGTCCCTGGAGAACACCTGTTACAGGTGAGTAACTATGCTATATTGGCATGAGCAGGGTATATGTGAATTGAATATTGACCCCTTGGTTCTTAAAAGTATGTATTACCTGCTTATTCCTCTTTAGTTCTATCTTTCCTTTTATAATTTATTTTTATATATTTAGTTTTTTTATATATTTCATTTTTTCTTTCAACTGCCTTGATGCTCCACAAAGGGTGATATTGTAAACCGTAAATAAACAATAAACAAGCAAACAATAAAGAATTAGATTCCTATGTCTCATAAGAGAGACATAGCCTTATATTTAATATACTTCGCCCACCCATCATTGCTGTAGCAAAATGTTGAAATTCCTTTTCCGGTAGACTTAATATCGTACTGCTAACCATACATAACCCCACACCCCAGAGACATTTAAACCTAATACTTTTTAGAGAGAGGAATTGGTTCCTCCTCACATAGTCAATATATCAATGAGATATTAGCATCTCCTATAATAGGGGGACCCAAACCTCCTGGAACTTCTCTGGCTTGTCCTGCATTTACCAAGTTAGTTTATCATATTTCATTAATTCGGGTTACCATCCAGTGAGACAAATTGAACTAGTCTGAAAGCTTCCAGTTTCCAACCATTGTCATTTTGGCTATCAACAAAAGCAATTGCACCAGCTGCAATTTATTCCTATCCAGAATTCCCTGTGGTGATACCGCCATTAGAAACAATCTTGGATCAAGAGGAATCTAAATTCCTTGACATGATTCAGTTGACTCATTTGCCTGAGACCAAAACTTCTATGCAGCCCCATAGTCCCACCATATATTTGCATAGGTGCAATGCTGACCACATCCTTGCCAGCATAAGTTAGCTCCTTGTTTGGCCAGCTTAGCCAACCTATAATTAGAATGAAAATAACACTGAATGCATTGACGTGCACATGTATTCATTCTTTTTGGATGAAAGGTAGCTTTCACCAAATGTTTTGTTTCCGCATGAATAACTCGAGACTAAAAAAATATCCTATGAAAAGGGTCATATAAGTCCTGAAATCAACACCTTGCAGGAGTTGCTCATAACCAGGATCAATTCAAGCTCCAATGGATCTCTAAATTTATTTATTTAGCTGTCTTTATGTACTGCTGTATCAGAATATCAAGGCTGTTTTCATGCTAACAGGATAATGGAAATGTGAACATACGTGAAACATATGAATGTAAAAACATTCGGATATCAGGTTACATCTGAAAGTGAGAAAGAAAGGTATATACTGATGGTGATCTAATTACATAGTGGACCTTAGACTAGGTGGTGTAGGATAACATTGCTTTGAAGAGGAAGGGTAGTAGGGAAGAGGTTAGTATAAGTAGGCGACCAAAATGATTTGGAGCCTGCGTCAGAAGCCTTATGAGAAGAGACTTGAAGACCTAAATATGTACACTTTGGAGGAGAGGAGGGACAGGGGAGATATGATTCAGACCTTTAAATACTTAAAGAGAAATGATGAACAAACAAACCTCTTCCAAAGACGGGGAAGCTGTAAAACTAGAGGGCATAACATGAAGCTGCAAGGTGGTAAATTGAAAGGCAATGTCAGGAAATATTTCTTCACTGAAAGGGTGGTGGATGCTTGGAATGCCCTCCCGATGGAAGTGGTGAGGGCAAACACGGTGATGGAATTCAAAACGGCATGGGACAAACACAGTGGATCCCTTTACAGCAACAGGATAAAAGCAAAATAAACGATACCATCTAACTTCTGAACTATCTAGCGTCTGAACAAATAAGGGTGTACTACATGGAGTGGTGGGTTCACCCCTAAACAGAAACAAAAACATGGGAAGGGGTGGCCTGCACAGAGCGACCGGTGCACCTACTCTTGCCATCTTGCTGGGCAGACTAGATGGACCATGCTGGTCTTTATCTGCCGTCACTTACTATGTTACTATGTTACTATGTAAGTACAATAATTATTTATACATGATGTATAGAACGGATAACGGAAGCCAATGGTGTTAGTCTTCTATACCAAATTGATGAACAGGTGCATTTTGAGGTTTTTACAGAAGTTGGTTATATCATGGATTGATCGTAAGCTCTCTGGGAGCGCATTCCTTATGCTTGGCGTGTAGAGTGAGAAGACTTGATTTGAGGCGGTCTGGCTGCTTTTCATCTTTGATGTTTGGATGGTGTAGGTATTCTGTGTATTGGTTCTTCTGGATCTGTTGTTTGGTGTCTTATGTAGAATAAATTGTAAGTAGACTGATGAAAGGTTGTGGGATATTTTGAAGGCAATGAACAATGCCTTGCATTTTGTATGACTTGCTATGGGGAGCCAGTGTATTAGTTTAAGTATTGGGGTTATGTGCTCAGTTCTGGGTGCCTCATAGAGAACATGGGCAGCAGTTTTCTGAGCTAGCTGTATTGGATGGAGTACATAGTTTGGTAATCCTTGTAGAATGATATTGCAATAGTCTATGTGTGGGAAGACTAAAGCTTGAAAGACTATCCGGTAATCATGGGTACTTAGTAAAGGTCATTGGCACTGTACTATTTTTATTTTGTGATGTATGTTTAATGGTGGTGTTAATATGTGGCTGTAGAGTTAGATGCTGGTCAAAGGTTATTCCCAAGAATCTCACTTCCAGTTTTACTTCTAATTGCACTCCTGGAACTTATATGGAGGCTGGCAGTTTGTAGCTTGTGTCTCTTGTGATATGGAGGACTTCACTTTTTCTGTAGTTCACAAGTAAATTGTGATCTGATAACCAGTGAGTGATTGCCATGAAGCATTTTGTTATAGAGGTGTAGACCGGCTGTATGGTGGAGAAGAGTGCACAATGCATTGCATCATCTGCATAAATATGGTAAAAGACATTCTCCAGGAACAAGCAGGAAGTCAGACCTCACATATGGGTGACATCATTGCCGACGGAACCCTGTGTGGAACATCTCCCCAGCTTTCAAAGAAAACCTTTGGACTCCTCGGATTGGGGGCGGACGTCAAAACGTCCCCAGAGTCCTGGGCCCACCAGGACCTCCCCTCGGACCCATCTCCCCAGGCTGATAAGCGCCATTTCCCGCCCAAGGATACCTCTTTCCTCGAGTTCATTCGGGATATGGATGGGCTCTCTCCCTCATGATGGAGTTGGAGGAGGACTCATGTATGGAGGAATTAGACATCCTCCAGTATGAAGCACCACTAAAAGAGACCCTGACGGTCCCTGTGCCTTCCATTCTCACAAACCTTTTCCTCTGGTTGTGGGAGACTCCAGCCTCGGTTCCCATCGTGAGCCGCCGACTCGACACAATGTACCGAGTCCAGCGGCGGCCATGATTCCATAAAGCACAGCTCCCTCACACCTCCATCGTGGTAGAGTTGGCCATGCGCTGGCAAAAATGCATTCCTCCATGCCTCCAGGCAGGGAGTTCTGCACGCTCAATGCTCTGGGGCACAAATGCTACCAGGACTCAATGGTGGCTTGCTGCATTCAAACGTACCATCTTTACATTGGCAGGTTTTTGTGGGACCTGGCCAAGAAACTCGGCGGTAGGCCTCGATGGGGACCCTCTCTGGCGTTTCCAGGCTCTGACAAAGTCTGTTGCGGAGTGTTCCAAAGACCTCTCCAGGGTCACTTATGACGGCTTCAAGTCTAGTGCCACAGTGGCCGCCGCTAGCATCGGCGCTCGGCACCTGGCCTGGCTGCAATCTTCAGATCTCAAGCAGTGGGTGCAGGAAAAATTCCTGGATGTCCCATGCCTCGGAGAGTAGCTCTTCGGCATGCCAATGGAGGATAAAGCGATCGAGAGAGAGTATGTCACACAGACCCGACTCTCAAGAGAGACTTCCACTTTTCCCAGGAAAAAGCCACAGGGGAAGAAGCCCCCTTTCCTTTGGAAGAACCAACACTATTGGGGCTACCCAGCTGCCCAGGCCCCCTCAGAAAGGTCCCCAGGGCAAAGGCATAGGCTAGGGGCCACGCAAGCCCAAGGGTCAGAAGACCCAGACACCGGTCCCAGCCCAGCCTGGGTCGGGGTTTTGATGCCATCTGCGTAGCCCATCTTTCTCTAGATGACCAGCTTTCCACAGGGGGGTGCCTGGTCCACTTTGTCCACTGGTAGGCCCACATCACCACCGATGCCTGGGCCCTCCAGGTCGTTCAGGAAGGCTACCTTCTGCACCTGGAACAGACTCCTCCGCTCTTTTTTCCCGGGGAAACATCTCCCCCTACACCGGACCCTGCTAATGCAGGAGCTCACGGGCCTCCTTAAAGATGGGGCGGTGGAACCTGTGCCTCGTCCCTCAAGGCGGAAAGGTTTCTATTCCAGATATTTCTGGTCCCGAAGAGGACGGAAGGCCTCAGGCCCATTCTGGACCTGAGGAACCTCAACATGTTCCTGGTGCGCGAGAAGTTCAAGATGCTCTCCATTGGAATCCTGCTGCCCTACCTCCAGCAGGGAGATTGGCTATGCTGCTTGGATTTAAAGGATGCTTACACTCACATCCTTACCCATCCCAGTCACAGAAAGTACCTAAGGTTCATGGTCGGAGGTAACCTCTACTGATACAGGGTCCTTCCCTTCGGCCTTGCCTCCACCTCAAGGGTCTTCACCAAGTATCTGGCAGTCGTGGTGGCCTACCTTTGCCTCCAAAAGACCTGCATCTTCCCCTACCTCCACGATGGGCTGGTAAAAGGGGACACAACCTCGGAAGCCGTACTGGCCACCGGCCGTACCATTCAGGTCTTGCACCTGAGTTTCGTGATCAACCGTCTGAAATCCCAGCTCACCCTGACTCGAGTGCTGGAGTTCATCGGGACCCACCTCGACACTGTCCAGGCCAGTTCTTTCCTCCCCCTTGACAGAGTTGAGCGGATCGCGGCCGAGATAGAGCGGCACCGTGCAGTGTCGGCCCGGATGTTGCTTCGCCTCCTGGGCCACATGGCTTCCACTATTTAAGTGGTTCCCGATGCCCACCTCCACATGAGGGCGGCTCAGTGGTGTCTCCGGTCTCAGTGGTCCCAGGCCACTGGATGACTCCACGATAGAGTCACGGTGTCTCATCAGCTGACTGAATCCCTCACCTGGTGGCAGGATGCTCAGCAACTGCAGGCGGGGATGGCTTTCCAGCCCCCTAGCCCCCATAGGGTCCTCATGATGGATGCCACCCTGACAGGCTGAGGCGCACCTTGCGGGGAGCTCTGCACTGAGGGAGCCTGGTCCTCCGAGGAGAGCCAGCAGCAGATCAATCTGCTCGAGCTTAGAGTGTTCTTTCTCACTCTCGAGGCCTTCGGGCACTACTAGTTGGTGCTTGTCCAGATGGACAACCAGGTGATGTTCTACACGAACAAGCAGGACGACACAGGCTCCTACCGCCTCTGCCAGGAATCGGTGGCCCTCTGTTCCTTCACGATGTGCCATGGGATCTTCCTCAAGGCAGTTTATGTACGGGCCAGAACAGTGTCTTGGCAGACAAGCTGAGCAGGGTCCTTCAGTCGCATGAGTGGCGCCTGGACCCGAAGGTAGCATGTGGGCTTTTCCGGCTGTGGGGCTTCCCCAGCCTGGACCTTTTTGCTAGCCCGACAAATGCTCAGCTGCCCCGATTCTACAGTCCCCAACTTCATCCCTCTTGGGTGGCGGCAGATGCCTTCTTTCTCTTATGGTCGGGAGGCCTGCTGTATGCCTTCCCTCCTACCCCCTTGATAGCCCAGACTCTCCTCAAGACCCAATGGGACAGGGCGTCAATGATCCTCATGACCCTGATGTGGCCCAGGCAGCCCTGATTCCCCTTGCTGCTCTGTCTCTCAACGGAACCCCCGATCCTTCTCGGGAGCTCCCCGGGACGTCTGATACAGGAAGAGGGCTCTATTCTCCATCCCAATTTCGGATCTCTGTCTCTCATGGCCTGGCGGCTGAATGGGTCGCCTTAGCTCCCCTTAACCTCTTCAAGGAGTTGGAGGAAATCCTTCTAGCTTCTTGTAAGGACTCCACGAGGCGGGCTTATGCCTTCAAGTGGTGCCGGTTCTCCATATGGTGCATGGAATACTGACTGGACCCATTTTCTTGTCCGGTGCATTAGGTCGTTCAATATCTCCTCCACCTCTTGCGGTCTGGCCTTAAGTCCAACTCCGTCCAGGTGCATTTGAGTGCACTTGCTGCCAACCACCTCCTGTGGAGGGCAAACTTCTGTCAGTGCAGCCCTTCATCACCAGATTCATATGGGGCTTATTGCTCTCCAAACCTCGCATCCAGCCATTCCCGGTGGAATGGGACCTCAATATGGTTCTGGCACAGCTTACTAAGCTGCCCTTTGAGCCCTTGGCTTACCTGTCCTTTGTGCTACCTTTCTTGGAAGTTAGCTTTCTTGGAGGCTCTCACCTCAGCCCGCAGGGTCAGGAGCTTCAGGCCTTGATGGCCGAGTCACCCTATACCAGATTCTACAAGAAAAGGGTTGTTCTTCACACTCACCCGAAGTTTCTCCCAAAGGTGGTCTCAGACTTCCACCTGAATCAGGAGGTAGTGCTGCCTACCTTCTTTCCATGGCCCCACGCCGTCTCGGCGTCGGCCATCCTCCATACCCTGGACTGCAAGCGAGCCCTGTCCTATCTGCAGCGGATCAAGGGCCACCGTAAAGCTTCACAGTTTTTGTCTCCTTCGACTCCAGCTATCTGGGGCTAGCTGTCACCAAATGGACGATATCCATCTGGGTGGTGGACTGCATTGCCTTCTCTCACAGTCAACCCTCTGGAGCGTTGAGTCATAACGCACAATGTCCAGGTGATGGCAATTGTCACCAGTCTCCGTTCCGTGCCCATGGCAGACATTTGCTGGACCGCCACCTGGTCCACCGTCTATACTTTTGCAGCCCACTACTGCCTGGAGAGGGAGTTCTGATGGGACAGCGCCTTCAGCCACGCTGTACTCCGTAACCTCTTCAGTGTTTAGGCAACTCCTACCCTCCGACTCTTCTTATCCAGACTACCAGACTATCCAGACTTCTTATACAGACTACTCTCTGGATCGTCAAGATCCGACTACATAACGCCCATCATGAAGGATTTGCATTGGCTACCTTTACATGCCAGGCTCCAATACAAGTCATTGGTCCTTACCTTCAAAGCCCTAAATAACTACCCCCCTACGCCAATCAGCAAGCTAATCCATGGTGCCCTGAAAAATAGGAACAGGAGGTCTACTGCACTGAACACATTAGTAGTCCCCAAGCTAATGACTACGTGTACAAAGGCTACCTCTAACAGGGCCTTCTCCATATTCGCTCCTTTAAACTGGAATGCACTCCCCCATGAAATCCGTGGTATTAAAAGCCTCATCCTATTCAGAAAAGCCTTAAAACACCACCTGTTCACAAAATGCTACCCAGAAACATCCCGAGACAGAAGCACAACCAGCAAGCTTCCCTCATGCCCCAGCCGCCCCAGCACATCAATACTAACAGATAATAGGTAGTCCCCACTTAAGCCCACCAAACCACTAATCTTCATCTTCACAAAACCAATGTAACACCCATTTAAATTAGAGTACTGTACATAGTTTCGAGTTAATATGTATATAGTTTCCCCGGTTTCTATCCCACGTTCAATTCCTTGTTCTTTGTAAACTCAATGTTGTTTGTATGCATTGTAGTATTTCTGTTCGATGTACACCGCGCTGATTTTAATAGCGCGGTATAGAAGAAATGTTAAATAAATAAAATAAATAAATACCGGAGTCCTGGTTCTCACTGGACACTGGGGTTCCTCGGGTCTGTCATTGGGATTCGCTTGCAGCTGCCCATGGCTGGGCCATGCTCCTGTTTTATGCCGGTCCTCCGTAGCCTGAAGCTAGGAAGTCCCATATGTGAAGACTGACTTCGTAGAGAAAGCGTAGTTACTCACCTGTAACAGGTGTTCTCCAGGGACAGCAGGAATCCGTCCTCACAACCCTCCTTCCTCCCCTTGGAGTTGCTGTGAATTTTTGGCCATCTTCTTGGTTGGGCTCTAGCAATGGCACCTGACTGAGCAAGATGGCAATCCTTGGGTGGGAGGGGGACCATGCATGTGTGGTGGCATCTCCCAAAGGCTTTCTTTGAAAGCTGGGGAGATGCTCCGTGCAGGGCTCCGTCGGTGCAGACGTCGCCCATATGTGAGGACTGATTCCTGCTGTCCCTGGAGAACACCTGTTACAGGTGAGTAACTATGCTTTATATGCCCTCATGATTGAGCAGATGGCTTGCAGGTAAATGTTAAATAGGAGAGAGAAGAGTATGGAGCCTTGAGGCACTCTTTGTTGCAGTTTGTATGGTGTGGACTTGGCTCCTGCTGTTCTTGTTGGCACTCTGATAAATAGGAGCTGAACCACTTTAATGTTATGCTGCTTAATCCGATGGATTGCAGGCGTGTTAGTAATGCATCATGAGGGACTAAATCAAAAGCTGACGTGATGTCTAGGAATACTAGGATAAATCCTTGATGAGATTTCTGAATATCTTGTGTTAATCTGTCTATGAGGGTGGTTAACAGGGTTTCTGTGCCATGGTTTGGTCTGAATTCATACTGATGTGGGTCAAGGAGGGCATGTAAGTTGATGTGGTCCTGAAGTTGAAGTTGTACAACCTTCTCAATAATCTTTGCAAAGAAAGATAGATTGATATGGGTCTGTATGAACTGGGGTTCTCTGGGTCTAGTGTTGCGCACTTGATTATTGGTCATATGGAGGCTTGCTTGAGCTTGGTGGGCATGTATTCTTGGATGAGAGAGAGCTGTATGATTTTGAGTGTGGGGGTAAGTTTGCTTTAACATCTGGCCCCATCTAAAGATGCCTTAATTGAAAAGACTGGATAAATGGAATCCTCCTGCCCAAAAACCCTTCAGGTTAACTCATAGATATCAATATATGCTGGTATTGCTAACGCCTCCCAGAAACCTTTATGATAAGAGTATGACAATGGAAGATAGTGTTGTATCAGTTCCAGAGGGAAAATAATTCCTGAGACTCCTATTCATAATTTAACCTTATCCCATTCTGCCATCATAGAAAGTCTCCTGATCCTCATTTTCTATATCCACCAAATGTACTTCAACTATGAAGTGAGGACACATAGTCACAGTTTCCATGTGTACCCAATGAGAATCTATATCTTATATCCTTTTAATGCTTTAATCATAGCTGCCCTGTAGTAGCACTTCAGATTGGTCTTCCATACCACCCCCCCCCCATCATTCTTTGAAGCCTGTAATCTAATCTAATGTGATGTGTTTTTCCCACCCCATACAAAGTGGGAAATCATTTTATCCCATTTTTTAAAATACTCACTCAGAAAGTATGGGCAGTTGGGAAAACAAAAGTAAAAATTTGGGCAGTACTGGCATCTTAATCATGGCCAGTCATCTCATCCACGTCAGATTCAATGATCCCCCCCAGTGTTCTAACTCTATGTAGAGATTCTGTGAAGGGGATGTAATTACGTTTGAAGCGATCCTCTGATGTATCTAATATCTGTACTTCCAAATTTCTCCCTGAATTTCTCCCTCCACTATCCGAAAGGAGTAATCAGTCTGTATGTCCTTCTTTTTATCAATATTAACCTTGCAATGCAATATGTGCCTTCGAGTCAGTGCTGATTCTTGGCGACCCAGCAGTTCCTGGGTTTTCTTGGGAGTGTGACAGGACAAATCTGAATAGTCAAATTTCCTCCAACAAGACAGGAAAGGAGGACTCTTGATTCTTGAGAAATACTAAGGTATCGTCTGTCTACAGGATTAGTTTGTGTTACATCCCTTCCATTATGACTGGTGAAATATTGTAATTATTCCTGATACACCCCACTAAAGGTTCTATTGCCAGTGCAAACAAGAGAGGGCAGCCCTGATAGGTGCCTCTAAAGAGCTGAAATTCTTCTGAGGCACAGCCATTAACAAGGATCCAGCTTCGGGAGCACTGATGTAATAGCTGTACCCACTTCAAGAAATTATCTCACAAATTGAGAAACTTTAAATAAAATCCCGCACTCAGCTGTATTGAAAGCTTTCTCAGTGTCCAGTTGGAGGGATTGTGTGCACTTTGCCTTCAGGGTATGATATTAATAGGTCTCCTAATATTGGGGTATGTTTACTAAATCATGCTAACTTTGGTGTAGGGTTTGCTACACACTAAACACGCTGTGCTATTAACACGGGGCCCTGCAATAAAAATCCCATGCCAACTGGTTAGCACATTGTTGGGTGGGGACTGAGCGGGGTAGGGGCATAATGTGGGCATTGACGGTATATTGCATTTAGCACAGGTGGGCTCATGCTAATTGTAATTGTTGCCATTAGCTTGGGTGCACTTAGTCACCACTAGGGTTAGTGCGGTATGACACATGATGTTTGTTAAAAACTTTATATCTCCAGGAACAAGCAGGAATGTAGTCTTCACATATGGGTATCGTCGGTACCGACGGAGCCTGCGTGGGAACGCTCCCCAGCGTCCAATAGGAAAGATTTTGGGAGCATCCCATAGCGCCTGCATGCTGCCTTCCCGCCTTTCCCAACTGTCCTTCTCCAGTTCTTCGTTTTCCGTGGAGCCGACAGGTCGCACATCCTGTCACCGCAGAAAATAATTCCCTTTTATTCTTCTTTTTTTGTGGTCGCGTCTGCCTTCCCTTGACGCTACACCGGTACCGCAGGTTCTTCTCTCTTTTTTTCCAAAAAACAAAAACTTTTCTTCTGGAGTCTTTTCCAGGTATTTTCTCCTCAGGTTCCACGTGCCATTTTGGGCACTAGGCCCAACTGTTCCTTTTAAAATGGAAAAACCTGCTTCGGGTTTTAAAAAGTGTTCTAAGTGTGGCGGTACCATCTCCGTCACCGACACCCATGAGTGGAGCCTCAAGTGTTTAGGTCCTATCCACTCTATTTCGGAGTGTGTTGCCTGTGGGATGATGTCGAAGAGGGGCCGGCAGAACTGAGCTGCTAAACTTAGCACACTTTTTCCCTCCGATGCAGCCTCTGTGGCATTGATGTCTTCCAAGGCTTCATCTTCCTCACATGGATCTCAGGTAACTAAACATAAATCTAGCCGGTCCTCAAAGGGTAGATCTACCTCTAAGCATCGAGATGCCTCTGGTGTTGCCCTTGAGGGACTTTCACCAGCAAAATTGCCCTGGCGGGAGGTTTTGGCTTCCAAAGCACTAACGGGGCTCCAGGATGTTCTCAAGGCTTCAACCTTGGCAGAACTACTGGTGCCATGCTTTGGGGTACCGGCTGCTTCATCCGGTACCGATACCCAAGCATCGGCAGTGTCAATAGACCAGAGATTCTAGGCTACTGAACGCAGTCTGGCGGCTCTTCTCATGGCCTTGATGCCCCTGAAACCGCTTCAGACAATTCAATTGGTACCGGCACCGACTGCATCGACATCGGCAGGTATTCTACCGGGACCGAGTCATGCTTATCCATCCGGTATCGACAAGTCGGTACCGGACCCCTCCGATGCCTACTTCGATCAGTACCGGTACTGTGCCTTGCACGATCACCCGGATCGGAGATACTTTGAATCCTCGGATGAGTCTGAAGACTCTGAAAGCTCTGCCGATACCAGAGTACTTCTTCCTGAGGATTCTTCTTCTCCTCAGTGTAGGATGTCTCCACCAGAGGATATGTCCTTTCAGGATTTTATCCGAGATGTGGTTCGAGGTTTTTCCATCACAGTGGCTCCTGAAAAAGAGCCTAGGGCAAGGGAATTAGAAATCCTATAATACCCTAAGGCTTCTAAGGAGGCAGCTACCTTACCTATTCATGAGATCTTGCATGATCTCATGTTAAGGATGTGGGAAACACCTCTAACCACATCCTCCTCACTCTCGAAGACTCGACACCATGTATCGCGTTCCTCCTTGTCCTGGGTTTCAGAAGACTCAGCTACCACACCATTCCATGGTGGTGGAATCAGCTATGAGAAGGATCAAGAGTGCAAAAAGGCATGCATTTAATCCTTCAGGACGTGAGTGTAGGACTCTTGATGCCTTTGGGCGTCGAACCTTCCAGGCTTCCATGCTTTCTGCTAGGATCAGTTCCTATATATTATATATGGAAATGTTCCTTAAGGAAGTCAAGGAGATTTAGAGCTCATGAACCCTCTCCTTCCTGATGATAAGAGGCAGAATTTCCTCGCCCTTGTCAAACATGCTCAGGATGTTTCCAAGTTTGTAAATCGTGCAGCCTTTGACTGCTTTAAGTGCATAAGCAGAACCTCTGCCATTGCCATAGGTGCACGTAGGATTGCCTGGCTTCAGGCATCTGACTTGGAACTTTGGGTACAGGATAAACTAGGGAATATTCCTTGCACAGGAGAGAATCTCTTTGGCAAGAATTGGCAGGAAAAAGCTAATGAAATAGATGCTGACAATATCACTTTGGATAGATTGTCTAAGTCTACAGCTGATCCTGCAAGGAAAAAATCCTACAAGAAACCATTCTTCAGTAAGAAGATGTTTTATCCCTCCTATACCCAGCAGGGGCATCATTTAGGTCAGTCTGCCCAAAAGGGACAGCAGCAACAAAGAAAAACAAAAGCTACTAAGCCTCAGCCGGCTCAGCAGACTCAGTCTCCACAGGGGCTTTGACTCCTATCAACAGAACTTTGCCTTCCTGGCCCTGAACATCCCAGAGCCTTCCACCATTCCAGGAAGGTTATGTCATCTTGCCCCCAGATGGGGTCAGATAACAGCAGAAAATTGGACTCTGTCTATTGTAAGAGAGGTGTACAAGCTTCATTTCCTCAGCATGCCCCCTCCTACAATGGTAAGACTGTTCAATTCTCAGACCTCTCTCAACAACCAGTTAGGTCAAGAGGTCACTATGCTTCTTGCCCAAGGGGCAGTAGAAGAGGTACCCATTCTCCAACAGGGTACACGGTTCTACTCCCCCTATTTCCTTATTCCAAAGAAAACAGGAGGACACAGACCCATTTTAGACCTCAGAGAATTGAAGAAATTCCAGTTCAAAGAGAAGTTCAAAATGATTTCTCTAGGAACTCTGCTGCCATACCTTCAGAGTCAGGATTGGCTTTGTTCTCTAGATCTCAAGGATGCGTACACTCATGTTCTCATCCATTCAACTCATCAAAAGTTCCTTCGCTTTCTATTTCAAGGGAAGCACTACCAATACAGGGTTCTTCCTTTTGGCCTGGCCTCAGCACCAAGGGTGTTCACAAAATGCATGGCAGTGGTGGCAGCATTTCTTCGCACCCTAGGAATATTCATCTTCCCTTACATAGACGACTGGCTCATTCGAGCCCCTTCAGAGTCAGAGGCCAGGCTTGCTCTCTCTCTCACAATGCGCATCCTTCAGTATTTGGGACTGGTCATAAACTTCCCAAAATCCAACCTTGCTCCCACTCAGTCCATAGAGTTTAAAGGAGCTCTGCTGGATACCAGACAGACAAGGGCCTACCTTCTACAGGCCCGCTGCTTTCGCATTGTGCAGTTAGCTTCCCAAGCAGTGCTAAAAACTCATTTCACTGCTCGGGAGATGTTACAATTACCAGGCCACATGGCATCCACTGTGCATGTGGTTCCTTATGCTCGCCTTCATATGAGGGCAGCGCAGTGGACTTTATCCACTCAGTGGACTCGGGCATCAGGTTGCCTGTCAGACAAAATAGCAAACTCAGATCGCCTTATTTTGTCCCTCCAATGGTGGCAGTCACCCCAAAACCTTTTGGTGGGGTCCTCTTTCCAACAACCCCCAACCCAAGCCACTCTGACAACAGATGCCTCACAGGTGGGTTGGGGAGCTCACCTGCAAGGCCTCTCTACCCAGGGTACCTGGACTCCACAGCAGGCCTATTTACACATCAGTCTCCTGGAACTCAGAGCGATCTTCCTTGCTCTTCGAGTATTCAACACCCAGCTCAGCTACAAGACAGTCCTAGTTCAAACGGATAATCAAGTAGCCATGTTCTATGTGAACAAGCAGGGTGGAACAGGCTCTCTGTCGCTATGCAACGAAGCTTTGCGACTATGGGCCCTCGCCAGAGAGCATCAGATTCATCTCCTTGTGGTGTATCTTCCAGGCATTCAGAATTCTTGGGCAGACAGACTCAGTCGAGTTCTGCTTCCACACGAATGGTCTCTCCATGCAGACCAGGTGGCCAAAGGTTTTTTCAAATTTGGGGAACCCCGGACATAGACCTCTTTGCAAGTCCGCTGAATGCCAAACTTCCCAGGTTCTGTTCCAGAATTCCGGCTCAGGGTTGTCCGTCCAGTGATGCTTTCCTCCTCCATTGAGGCCAGTATTTCCTGTATGCCTTTCCACCCATTTCCCTAATTCCCAAAACCCTGTTCAAGCTTCAGAGAGACAGAGGTCATATGATTCTCATAGCTCCAAATTGGCCACGGCAAATGTGGTACCCTCTGCTCCTACATCTCTCTCAAGCTCCAGCTCTGGAGTTAGGATCTGCTCCAGATCTCCTTTTTCAGGAGGACGGGATGCTGTGGCATCCCAATGCCCAGTCTCTGCATCTCAGGGCCTGGTTGCTGAAAGCCTAGAACTTGTCAGACGGCTGCCTGGGTGAGAATGTTCACAGTCTTGGCAAGTGCATATATCAATATGATTTGCAAGGGATTGTGGGAAATGCAGTCCATTCACACCAGACACAGCTGCTCACAATAATTAGTTGTGCTTAAGTGTAAAGCCAATAAGATATTTATTTATGGGGTTATTTCTCCCAACACAGATATGCTTGGTAGCACATAAAACAGGATACTTGCTTTCAGTGTTTAACTTAGAAAAACAAAATCAGGAAAACAACAGCTGAACTTGTCAGGCAATCAAAGCAAAAGAATAAAGACCTGGTTGGTAACAAACTGGTCTTTTCTGTAGGCTTTAGCTAATATTTTCTTAGCAGTGTATCAAACAACAAACAAAATCCACAAAGAAGAGAAAAGCTGTTCTTTTCAGGTTAACTTCTTATATCTTCCCACATAGACTCAGAAGTGATTCCCTCAGAGCTCACAAGCAATTAGGTAAGGCTCAATTGCTAGCAGTTACCCAGCTGAAACCCCTTAGCTGGCTTGCTTTCTACTGTGTGGCTCAAATCCTACTTCAGGAGCTTTTCTGAGTAGATTAAAGAACAAGTTTGTATTTCTTTGTGATGGTTGCTGTACTTTGTAACAGAAAATTACCAAAGGAGTTTAGACAGAGAGCAATCCATATATTCACAGCCTGTATCTAAGACCGCTCCCCCTTCTTCAACAATCATGGGTTCAATATCATGGATTGGCACAGAGGAATTTCTCAGTGTAGCACTCTCAGGAGAATACTTGTTTCCCTGCTGTCTTTCAAGGTTATAGCTAGGGCATAGATCAGTGTTCATACCTGAGCTTCCATTGCTGTTAGAGTTCCTCTCTAAATAGCCTGGCCAGTATGTAGTCCAGTTCTTATGTCCAGCCTTCCAATCCAGATCCCTGGACACTGGATCTCTCTTCACATACCTTCTGGCACGGGTCTTAGGGTCCCTTCCACGTGCAGCCGTCTCCCTCACAGGTACCGTCTGGAGATTCCTAGCTCTGCAGCACCATTCCTCTGGCTTTCCCCAGTCCAATGGTGTATGCTGGCCTTTTTAATGCTATCTACATTGTATTTACACTATTACCTTTTTCAGTATACGTACTGCTCTGGACTCCTTTAGACCTCCCAAATGCTTTTCTCTTCTTTCTTCCAAAGGGTTTCTTGCCCTCTCTGTCCGTCCGCTCTGGCTTCTGCTTCTGATGATCCTCCAGATGATGAAGATGTCCAAGATGAGGATCTCCAAGCTGAATCTGAGGATGAGGATGATTCTGAGGATCTCTCAGATGAAACTGAGGATGAGGATGATTCTGAGGATAATTCTCTGTAGAATAAACTCTACCTTTATTCTGCTTTGATGAGTGCTCCACCCTAGCACAGCGCAGCTGTGCTGAATCAGGCCCTGCCCTTTGAGATGAGTGCTTAGGGATTACCTCATAGCCCTCCTGATTGAACACACGTTTCCCCACTTCAGCTCCTCTAATGGCTGTTGGAAACCTGGTGCATTCTGGGACTGGTAGTCTTTTATGGGAAAATTCTGTTTTCTTATTTCTACCAGAACTGACAGGTTGCTTGTTCAGAGTCACTTCACCTTTACTATAGCTCCTTCCTGAGCTATGATAAGCTTCCTTATCACAAACTTCATGGTCTTAACCTTTCTCAGCAGGTAAAGGATATCCTTTATGCTTCCAGGAAGCCTTCCACAATACGCTCTTATGCTTTCAAGTGGAAAAGGTTTACCATATGGTGCTCACAGAAGGATTTTGACCCTCTTGTGATACCTCTGGAATCATTAATGGAGTATCTCCTTCATTTGTCTAATACAGGGCTTAAGACCAATTCAGTGAGAGTTCATTTGAGTGCTATTGCAGCTTCTTTCAAGCCTCTAAATGGACAACCTATTTCCTCTCATCCTCTCATAGCGAGATTTATGAGAGGCCTTCTTTTAACTAAGCCTCCCATTAAGCCACCACCGGTGGCATGGGACTTAAGTCTGGTTCTTGGGCAGCTCATGAAGCCGCCTTTTGAACCATTAGTTACTACCTCTTTGAAATTCCTTTCCTGGAAGGTCATGTTTCTTATTGCAATCACATCAGCACGTCGCATCAGTGAATTGCAAGCGTTGGTGACTGATCCTCCTTATACAAGGTTCCATCATGATGAGGTAGTCCTTAGGACTCATCCACACTTTATGCCAAAGGTGGTATCACCTTTTCATTTAAACCAAGTGGTTTACCTTCCTGTATTTTTCCCAAGGCCTCACGCCTTAAATGCAGAAAGTAATCTTCATACTTTGGACTGTAAAAGGGCTTTGGCCTTTTACTTGCGAAGGACACAGCAACATAGAAAGTCCTCTCAAGTCTTTGTTGCTTTTGATCCTAGTCATTTGGGATTTCCAGTCTCCAAAAGAACACTGTCCAGCTGGATTGCACAGTGTATTTCTTTTGCTTATGAGAGTGAGAACCTTCCTCTTGAAGGCCATGTCACAGCTCACAATGTGAGAGCCATGGCAGCCTCTATGGCTCATCTTCTTTCTGTGTCTATTGACGACATCTGTCGAGCAGCTACTTGGGCTTCTGTTCATGCCTTCACAGCCCATTACTGCTTCGACAAGGACTCCCGCCGGGATGCCTTATTTGGTCAGGCTGTTCTTCAACACCTGTTCCATACTTAATCAACTCCTACCCACCATCCCTGGTAGGATGCCAGAGATCCATGGGGGGAAGTGGAGCCCTTTCACAAGGGCACACAACTTCTGGGGCCTTCTCCCTGGCATCTGCAGCTAGGGAGTCCCCATATGTGAAGACTACATTCCTGCTTGTTCCTGGAGATAGCATAGTTACTCACCTGTAACAGGTGACCTCCGGGAACAGCAGGAATTTAGTCTTCACAACCCACCCACCTCCCCTAGGAGTTGTATCTCTCTATCTCTCTATCTCTCTCTTTCTCTCTTTCCCTCTTTCCCTCTCTTTGAGCTATAAACTCAACTGGAGAGGGACAGTTGGGAAAGGCGTGAAGGCAGCATGCAGGCGCTATGGGATGCTCCTAAAAGCTTTCCTATTGGACGCTGGGGAGCGTTCCCGCGCAGGCTCCATTGGTACCGATGATACCCATATGTGAAGACTAAATTCCTGCTGTTTCTGGAGATCACCTGTCAGATGTGAGTAACTATGCTATACCGCCTGAAACCAGTAAAAGTAGTGAAAGGAACTCCATATGGTGACAAGAAAGTAAAAGAAAAGTAAAGAAAATGGTTTTGCAGTAGAAAATTGAATCTGCTGGTCTCCACAGTCAGCCTTGGCTTCAAAGGACTGGTTGAATAAATGACTTTTGAGTTGTGCTTTAAATGTAGGATAGGACGATTTGAGATGGAGGGACCATGGCAAAAAGTCCTAAAGGATAGGGACATAGAAGAAAAATGCCGGTGGATTCTAATCTTGCCTTGGAGGGAGGAGGAATGTAGAGTCTGTTGTCGTGCAGAGATTACAACCTCCAGGTCATGGTATGGAAAGTAAGTCGGAATACAAATAGGAGGAAGAACCAGTAAAGAGAACTTGGTGTGCAAGGGCTAAAAGCTTAAATTGAATGCGGGCTGTGACAGGCAACCAGTAATAATGTTCATATTTAACTTGCAGCAGATAAGATACGGATAGCTGTATTTTGGATTGCTTGGAGATGGTTCAGTATAAAGAGAGGAAGGCTGGCATAAATAGTGTTACAGCCATCCAAACACATAACACAACAGAGCAAGAGAGAAGTCAAGGAAAGGGCAAAAATTCTGTAAAAAAGTCTATAGAATTTACATGTTGCACAAAAGTTAGATCATAATCTAACATAACACCAAGATACTGCAAAATAGTGACAACTTGTATTGGCAAATGTTCAGTGGAGGGTATCAAGGCTAGGGGAGTGTGACTGTCTGTGAACCAGATAGCTGAAGTCTCCTTTTGGATTAAGTTTGTCTATTAGAAGAGAGCCAATAGGCAATGAGTTCACGAGAATGGTTAGCATGGGAAAAGTTAGACGTTAAGAAATCCAAATCATATGAGAGCAAAGTGTTGTCTGCGTAACAGTAAGTGCTAATATTGAGATCCTGGACCAAAGTGGCAAGTGGACTAGGAAAGATATTCAAAGCATAGGAAACAGAATAGATCTCTGAGGAGCACCACAGAAAAGGGGCAATGGAATGGAAGAAGAAGAAAAGAAAGAGGTAACTACCAGAAATAATCAGAAAGGAAGGACGTAAAGTAATTGAGAACAGAACCGGTAATGCCAAGATCTGCTAAACGTGCCAGAAGAACTGAGTGATGGACTGTCAAATGCAGCTATGAGATCTAGGGATATTGCAAGAGTAATGGTTTCATTGGTCAAGGGATGAATGAATCTCATTAAGAAGGGACATTGCCACTGTTTCTGTACTATGACTGGACCTGAAACCCAGTTGCCCAGAGTGAAGTGAATTTGTATGTTCAAAGTGCTTCAAGAGCTGAGAGAAAAACCAGCCTCTCAGTCACCTTTGAAAGAAATTAAAGATTAGAAATCTAACGATAGCTAACGGGCATTGAAGGGTCTAGAGGAGCTGTTCTTTAGTAAAGGTCTAACAATTGCCCTCTTTCTTGAAGGGGGAACCATACCAGCAGACAAACTGGAGGAGATGAGAGCAAGAGAGGAGTGTCCTATCCAAGCTGATAGAATGAGATTAAGGAAACAAGTTGTTTTTCGTATGGAAGAGACAACTTTGGTCAAGTAAGGCAATGAAATAGAACTAAATGTGGACCAGGTTTGACTAGATAGCAAATTTGGGGCTGAGGAAACCACCAACGAAGGCTCTAGTTTGGTTGAGAAAGACTGACAGAGTATGAAGTTATCTGAAAAGTAGGAAGTTAGACTAGCCAAAAAGGACCTGACCAGATGTGCTGAGCAGAGGAAGCGTTCAGCGAAGTCAATCAAGAGATGGTTGAATAAATTTCTTTGGTCAATTCGAAGATTTATTAATAAAGGTAGAAAAGAGCATTCTCCAGGTACAAGCAGGAAATCAGTCCTTGCATATGGGTGACGTTGGCTCAGACAAAGCCTTTGGGAGTTGTACCACGCATGCATGGTCCCCTTCCCACCTAAGGGTGCCATCTTGCCTCCATCTCCTTTTTTCTTCTGAGTCCATCGGATATGTATCTGTCTTCCCCGGGAAAAAGTTCTTTTTTTCCTGTTGTTTTTATTTTACTTTTCAACAGTCATGTACCGGTTCCCTCCCGTCTCCCAATTTCACTTGCCACCAGCGTCACGCTTTTCTTGGGTTCCTGTTCCTTTTTCCCCCCCTTTGGGGGCCTTTCCTCCAGTGTGTGGGTTTTCACGTCCTTTCTGACCAGGCCAAGGGAGTTTGATTTTCTGAGGACCATCTTCCCTGCTATAGTCTCCGTCAATGGCTTCAAGCCATGTGACCGTGGCGCTCATAATATGTTGTGCATGGACCTGCATGATTGTTGCCTTTGGTGTCTTGGGCTGGATCATGATGCTTTGGTGTGTGGTCTCTGCCAGCAGATAAACACCTAAGGCTCTTCGAGGCCGCAAGAAACAGTATGAGTTGATTTTCCATAAGACCAACTCTGCCCCGGAGCTGTCTGTTGGACCAGCGACTCGAGAGCCGCCGCGGAGGCTTTCTCCTTGTGCGGCGACCATGCTTCCTCAGAGTCTTGAGGACATGGAGCACCGAGCCGGTGTTCTCTCAAGGAGGGATGCCCCTCAAAGAGTATGACATCATCGGTGGCCTTCTCAGGTGATGAGTCCGGGACTGTGGGAAGTCCCATGCCACCTGGCTTCTGAGCCCTCTATGCAAGGATGATGGCCAGGAATGGCCCTTGAAGCTGCCCCGGTGGGAGAAAATGGTATCGGTGTCTGGGGATTGATCTTCGACCTCCAAAGTCATCCTCATCAAGGACACCCCCTCAATGGTGCCGGTATTGGGCCAGAGGTCCTCGGTGCTCGTGCCAGTGGATGTGGAGCCATTGGACATCGAAGCCAGAATGGTGGCCTTAGAACGCAGCCTGTCTGCCTTCCTGGCCCAACAGCAGGCTCTGATGTCCGGTTCCTCAGGGTCATCAATCCCAATGACCAGCCCCTTCACAGCAAAGGCATCCCTAGAGTAGAGTCGGTCCTTGAGCACCATTGGCCTTGAGACACTCCTTGGGCTCAGTCCTGGTCCTGCTAGGGGATGAGGACTTCCCAGCACAACGCACCCGGCCTTGGGCACCAGGGCATCGGAAGCCCTGTGCCATCAGGATTGGGGCTCCAGCCTGAGGACTGTGGAGCCTTTGAGGTCTCCTTGGACTCCATGTCTGACTGGGAGATCGAGGATGATAAGTCCCTAGATACCTGACTCCACGGGGATGTGCCTTTGGACCCTTTCCTTCAAGAGACCCGGTGCTGGTCCCCACAAAAGGACCTTGACTTCGTGACAGACATGATGAAGACCCTAACCTTCACCACACAGTCCGAGGAGGAGTCTTGGGCAGAGGACCTTGAGATTCTCCAGTATGAGATTCCACCCAAGGAAGCCCTCACGGTGCCGGTTCCCCTGATCCTGGAGCGGCTGCTTTTCCAAATGTGGGAAACCATCGTGAGCAAATGGCTGGACTTGATGTACGTAGTCCAGTGGAGTCTTGTCTTGTAGAAAGCTCAACTGCCCCACAACTCCATGGTAAGTGGAGTCAACCATGCAGAGGCTCAAGAGCCAGAAAACGCACTCTTCAGTGCTTCCGGGTAGGGATGCCTGCACCATGGATGCCTTGGGCAGGAAGCGCTTCCAAGGCTCGAAGCTCATCAGCTGGATTTAGGCATACCAGCTGTATATGGGCATGTACTTGTAGGTCACGGTGAAGGAACTCTCTGGGTTCACAGCTGGTCTCTCTGAGGAACCTCTCTAGTGGTTCCAGATTATGGTCTCCACAGTCAGGGAGTGCTGCAAGTTTGACTTGGGCAGCCTATGACTGCTTTGATTTAGCAGCTAGTGTAACAGCAGTGGGTATTAGTGCCTGCCACTATGGATGCTACAGATTTCTGACCTAGAGCAATGGGTACAGGACAAGTTGGTCGATGTCCCTTGCTGGGGAGATAACCTATTTGACAAACCCATGATGGAAAAGGCCATCGAGCTGGAGTCTGAATTCATGACCAGGACCAGGCTCTCTAAGAAGACAGCTGATTTTTCCTGGTGGAAGGCTTCGAGTAAAAAGTCTCTATAACCAAAAAAGAAGAAGGCTTACAGAAACTACCCTCAGCATTTGGTTTTCCCAGCTCCCCAACAGGGCCAGCAGGTCAAGGGACAAGGGCATGGCCCTCAGAAATCTAAAGCCCCCAAGTCCCAGCCTGTGCCTCAGGCGCAACCTGGGGGGGGCTTTTGACTCCTGAGGCATAGCCTCTCTTCCCCCGGAAGGGCCTTCCCGAAGCACACGGGGGCATCTCGCGTTTTGCCCGCCATGACCACAGCAATCCAAGGGAGCAATACAGTATAGGAGGTGAAGTACTTTTTTCCACTAAAGAAGAGCGGGACCTAGGCATGGTTGTGTCTGATGATCTTAAAGTAGCTAAACAGGTAGAAAAGGCGACGGCAAAAGCTAGAAGGATGCTTGGGTGCATACGGAGAGGAATGGCTAGCAGAAAAAAGGAGGTGATAATGCCTCTGTATAAGTCTTTGGTGCGACCTCATTTGGAGTATAGTGTGCAATTCTGGAGACCGCACCTTCAAAAGGATGTGAACAGGATGGAGTCGGTGCAGAGGGTGGCTACTAAAATGATTAGTGGGCTTCATTTTAAAGCATATGAGGACAGGCTTAAGGATCTTAATATGTACACCTTAGAGGAAAGGCGGGATAGAGGTGATATGATAGAGATGTTTAAATACCTCCATGGCATAAATGATCTCCAGGAACAAGCAGGAATGAGTCTTCACATATGGGTACGTCGGTACCGACGGAGCCTGCACGGGAATGCTGCCCAGCTTCCAATCAGAAAGCTTTTGGCAGCATCCCTCGCGCCTGCGCAGTGACTTCCCGCCTTCTCCACAGCCTCTCTTCAGTTTTCGTTTTTTTCCGCGGAGCCGGCAGGACGTCCCTGTCACCGCAGAAACTTTTTTTAAAATTACTTTAGTTTTTTAGTTTTTTGTTTTCTTGTGGTCGCGGCTGTATTCTCCACTGCCACCGGCCGGTGGATTTTTGACTAAATTCTGAGAAACATTTTCTTCAGTTTTTTGCCTTAACTTCTTAGGCCTACTAGGCCTTTTCATTATGGAGCCTTCTTTTCCTAAGAAGTGCATTCGATGTGGAACACCTGTTTCTTTTTAGACACCAATAGTTGGTGTCTCAACTGTGTGGGTCCTGACCCTTTTTCCCCTGACTGGTCAGGAGATAATTTTGTGCAGAAACCGTCAGTATTGAGAGTTTCCCTCGATACCGTTTTGTCCGCGGCAGTGAGGGTACCCGGTTTCTCTACTTCACAGGATCAGGTAACCCAAAAACAGTCTGTTAAGGCTAGTCAATGCTTGAGTGGTATGTCCCATGCCCAGCATGGTGACGGCTCCGGCCTTACCCTCAAGAATTTATTGGCATTACCCCTGCAGGAGTCTTCGGGCTCCAAAGCGTTAAAGGGGTTTCAGGATGTTCCTGGGGCTCACCCCTCACAGAACATGCCTGAGCCATGCGCGGGGGTGGTATCCGCTTCGAGCGGTACCGAGCCTCCGGCATCGGCACCGGTGTCAAGTAATCCACTCTTCACCGGGGATCGTCATCAGGCATCCTCGGTACCTTCGGGACCGATCGATACGCACCGCATTGACTTCCCTCAATCTCAGCCATGCTCCGGGACGGTACCGGCATCGATCGGTTCCGATACCCTGGCATCGGCATAGAGATGGACCGCCTTTGCAAGAGGTGCTCATTGGGTATCCTCGGTACCGTCGGTATCGATTGATGTAACCCAGTTTGCCTTGGTGGTATCGGCATTGCCGATACTGCCACCGGCGTCGGAACCCTCGCGACATGCATCGATAGCCTCGCTTCCTCCGATGCCGAGTCTTGAGCCGATATCTAGTCTCGAGGACTGCGTATCGACGTGTCCCGGAACCGACTCCTGTCGTTTCCAGATAGGCAGTTCCGAAGATCCTAGCCATAACTCCCTCATGATCTCAGTACCACTGCAGCAGTTCCCGATGGCAACTTCACCTGCTAATCCTGTATCAGTATCGATGTCGATGCCTGTTCTTGCACCGATGCCTAGTTTGGAACCGATACCTGGCATTGGTGCAGTGCACTGTAAGTCCTCTGGTGCTCAGGCTCTTTCTTTAGCCTTACCAGGGATGGTTCCCATAGGAGATCAGTCTTTTCAGGCTTTTCTCCTGGATATGGCAACCTTTCTTAATATTTCTATCCCTGGTTCTGATCCTACCCATGGCTCACCGACACAAATGCAAAATATAAAGCTTCCTTTACATCCTGCTCTGCAGGATCTCCTCCTCAGGGTTTGGAAATCGCCCTTACGACTTCCTCTAGTTTCTACAGACATTGAGGTTCGGTACCGGGTGCCACCCTCTCCAGGGTTCCAAAAGCCTCAACTTTCTCATCGTTCCCTTGTAGTGGAATCGGCACTGAGGAAAGTTAAGAGCAAGAAGAAGCATTCTTCTTATCCGCCGGGTCGTTCTTCAAGAACACTCGATGCTTTTGGCCGTCAGGCCTTCCAAAACTCTATGCTGGCCTCCAGAGTTCTCTCATATATTTTTCACATGAGTCTAACACTCCAGGAAGTCACAGAGAAATTGTCTCTTTTGACCCCTTTTTTACCAGAGCCCAAGGCTACTGATTATTCCTTGCTCATCAATCACAGCCGGAATATATCCTTGTTCCTGTCTCGTGCTTCTATAGACTCTTTTGAGTCCGTTAGCAGATCCTCTGCTATTGCCATTGCAGCACGTCGCAGAGCCTGGCTTGAGGCTTCAGACTTGAGCAGATGGGCACAAACTATACTAGCTCATTCTCCTTGTACAGGAGAAGGTCTCTTCAATAAGGAGGCTTTACGTCAGGTTGCTCAATGCTCCACTGACTCTCCTTCCACTAGAAACCATTCTAAGCCACTTCCTTCTTCAAAGAGTAGGAAATATCCTACCAAACCTTCTTTGCCTAAGAAAAGAAAGTTTCATTCATCTCCTGCCCATCATTCGGCTGTACCTAAACAAGGGACTCCTCAGCCTAGTCTGAAGTCCTCCACTTCTGGCCAGTCTCAGCATTCCCAACAACCATAGGGGCCGGGAATTGTAACTTACATCACTTCTACATATTAGAAGTTTATTTACTGTGCTTTTCTTTTTCAGTGTATTAACCTGTTGTGAAAAATTTTTTTGTTCAGGGACTACACACTTCTCCTCTTCTTACTCCCTAGAAGAGCAGTTGCAACTATCCCCTGATAGTTTCTATCCCAACTGAACATTTTTTCCTTCAGTTGACTTACTCTATGGGTACGTCACCCTCTAATTACTTGAGTGGTACCATACTGAACAGCTTCTCTGGCAAGCTCGATCCCCAGACAGGGAGAAAAGATATCTCCTTTCTTTTCTTGTCTGTTTTTCTTTATTCAGCACAGCACAATATCTCTGCTGTTTCCGTCAGCAGCTCTGCCTGCAGGAGTTACAGTAATTGTATTACTGGGACTTTTTCCAAGTTCCAGTCCCTTGTTCAAAATTTTGTCTAGCCTCAGTAGTGATTCCAAACTATCTGGATCCTCCTACTCGTTTAGGCTTTCTCACATTATTCTACCATCTCCTCTCCTAGGATATGGCAACACACCTGACTTCAGTCAGTTTATCTCATAGCTCTCCTGCACAATGCTCTCTGTAGTCTTCAGAAAAGCTTTCTACTATGAGGGCCTTGCTATAGAGCATTGACCTTGTCTCTGAAGTTTCTCTATTAGTAGGGAAAAACTTCTAAACCCTTCCTATGCTTATGAAGGTTCTCCACACCCACTCTAACCTGGGGTGTTAACACGAGATATCAGTTCTTCTGCGTGAGACTCCAAGGCTTCTGTTTACGCATGCTACCTCTGGGTCCTTCCATAGGTCCCTCTGGTATCTTCCCTGCGTTTCTCCACATCTACCATGTCAGTGTTCTGTGGAACTCCCGCCTTGTTCTTTACAGATTCATATGTTCATCTGTTCTCACGCGAACATCACGGTTATCTGGTTAGATTGCCTTTCTGCATCCCTCAATCCATGAAAATAGATTCTCTATACATATCTCAAGTGGGTTCACTTATAGATATAGATATAGATATAGATATAGATATGTTTTAGCTCCTAGAGGTTTTAGACAGTCTGTCGCCCTACGTCCCATGCCATATTACGATGCAGAAACTGTTAGGCACCAATAACCACTTTGGTGCTAACATCTTCCATTTTTTCTTTAAGTCCATGAAGCATCAAGCTTCAATATTTTTTCTTATCTCTCGCCAGCTAGAAAAAACAGTGTACCTCTTTATCTTGAGTACACAACTGTTTTTAGTGGGAATAGGGGTTTTTTCCAGTTCCCCTCTTCCCGCCAGGACTGAGCTAGTTCTCCATCTCCGTCAGTCTTCTTTCTTTAGTCCTCAATGTTAATGACCTTATGCCTAAAGGAGTTTTCAGCTTTTCCCATAAAGCTTTCCATTGAAGACCTGACGTCACATCCTACCCAGTTTATACCTGGATCATCTACTACCTCCAGGGCTGGACCTTCATCCTCACTACTGAGAGGTCACCTTGAAGATTCCGCCACTGCTTATCCAGTAGACTCCATCATGCTTTCTACTTCCTACAATACAGTAGGTAAGCTGCATATTTTAAGTGTACATTAAATGTCTTTTAATGCTACTCATCATATCTACCAAGGACTCCTGTAGTTTGTAGAACCCTCTAGTCCTTGGCTATGCTGTTTCTTTCCTCACAGCTCCTTTATTGTCAACTCCTGCCCTCCATCCCACATTGGATGCCGGGGATTCCTGGAGACAAAATGCACCCCTGATCCAGGCACTTGCATTTTTATGGGATCTCCCCCTGGCATCTCCAGCTCGGGAGTCCCCATATGTGAAGACTCATTCCTGCTTGTTCCTGGAGATAGCACAGTTACTTACCTGTAACAGGTGATCTCTGGGAACAGCAGGAATTAGTCTTCACAACCCTCCCACCTCCCCTAGGAGTTGCATCTTTTTTTATCTTCTTCCTTTTCTCTCCTCGCCTTTGTCTCAGCTCTGAAACTCAACTGAAGAGAGGCTGTGGAGAAGGCGGGAAGTCACTGCGCAGGCGCGAGGGATGCTGCCAAAAGCTTTCTGATTGGAAGCTGGGCAGCATTCCCGTGCAGGCTCCGTCGGTACCGACGTACCCATATGTGAAGACTAATTCCTGCTGTTCCCAGAGATCACCTGTTACAGGTAAGTAACTGTGCTTTCAGGGAGAGAGCCTCTTTCAATTGAAAGCAAGTTCTGCTACGAGGGGACATGGGATGAGGGTGAAGGGAGATAGATTCAGGAGTGATATGCGGAAATATTTCTTTACGGAAAGAGTAGTGGATCCATGGAATAGTCTCCCAGTGGAGGTGGTAGAGATGAGGACAGTAACTGAATTCAAAAAAGCATGGGACCAACACAGAGGATCTCTAAAGGTAAAAAGTGGACTGTTGTAGTTGTTGATATGGAAGGACAGACTAGATAGGCCATGTGGTCTTTTTCTGTCATCATGTTTCTATGTTTCTATGACCACTGACGCATGGGCCTTGCAGGTGGTGAAGGAGCGTTATTTCCTCCACCTCGAACAGATGCCTCTGCCATTCTTTCCAGGAGAGCTCCCAATGCATCCCCTTCTCCGGGACCTACTACAGCAGGAACTCCAAGTCTGATGGTAGATAAGGCAGTGGAACCCGTACCCCTCAAACTCAGAGGCAAGGGGTTCTACTCCCGCTACTTTATGGTGCCCAAAAAGACTGGAGGGTTTTGGCCTATCCTAGACCATTGAGACCTCAACAGGTTCCTGGTGAGGGAGAAATTCAAGATGCTCTACTTTGGAACATTGCTGCCATACCTCTGGCAGGGAGACTTGCTATGCTCCTTGGATCTAAAGGATGCCTATACACACATCATTATCCATCCTCTTCACATGCAATACCTCCGCTTCATGCCAGGAGGTTGCCATTATCATTATAGGGTCCTGCCCTTCGGTCTGGCCTCCGACCTGAGGTTCTTCCTCGTGCTTGTCAGTGGTCACCGCCTTCCAGCATCTCCAGGGGGTATTCATCTTCCCGTTCCTGGACGACCGGCTTATAAAGGATGGCACCACTCCAGAAGCCAGTCAGGCGACAGCCTGCATCATCCTCATTCTGGAACATCTGGGGTTCGGCATAAACTACCTAAATTCCCATCTCCAGCCAACGCAATGTCTGGAGTTCATAGGGGCAGTGCTGGATACCATCCACGCCAAGGCCTTCTTCCCTCGGACAGGGCCCAGCACCTCCAGGCACTCGCAGGACACATCCATAAGAACATAAGATATGCCATACTGGGTCAGACCAAGGTCCATCAAGCCCGCTATCCTGTTTCCAACAGCGGCCAATCTAGGTCATATGTACCTAGCAGTTTCCCCAAAAGACACAGGTTCCACAATGCTTGTACTGGGTCAAGCATTGATATCCTGGGTCCCTTGTAATAATGCTTTATGGACCTTTCCTCCAGGAACTTGTCCAAACCTTTTTTAAACCCAGCTACACTAACAGCCTTTACTACATCCTCCGGTAACAAATTCCAGAGTTTGATTACACATTGAGTGAAAAAATATTTTTTTTATTAGTCTTTTTTTTGTATAATCTGTTTATTGAATAAAACATACAGTATACAACAATCAACAGGTTCACAAAACAGTAAAGTTACATTACAGAACCCCTCCAGGCGTGGTTGTGTCTGATCCATCGCCGGAGGCCAAGAACCTTAGACAAGGCAAAACTAACCGGTTGAATACTATCCCCAATATTCCCCCCCCACCCCCCCGACCACCAACCCCAGCTAAGCACTAACCAGGAGCATCTCTATCCAACCTTAAGCACCTCGCTGCGGGCAATAGGGCCCAAATTCTGAATATAAGGCATCCAGACCAACAAAAACTGGGCCCAGCGCCTGGGGGACCCCAGTGCACGGCGTCGTTCAAAAAGCATAAGCTGATGGAAGCAGTTACGCCATTCACAAAGTGTAGGGGCCTCTGCTTCTCTCCATCTACGGAGGATAGGTCCTTTCCCCACCAGACAAGCCTTGCGCACTAGAAAACGCTCCCACCGCCCCTTAGGGTGGAGTGGTCCCAGACAATCCAACACCACTAGTAACCCTGTCCAAGTAACCCGCTGACGCAGAAGACCACCGAGATAATCTCCAATGCGCTGCCAGTAAGATTGTATCAAGGGGCAATTCCACCACATATGACCCAGATCAGCTAAGGGACACGAACACTTAGGACAGCCTCCGGATTCGGCAAGATGGCTCCTCAACGCCCTCCTTGGGGAAAAATGTGCACGAAGGATAGATTTATATTGCACCTCCCGCCACCGAGCCCCTTCCGCTAAGCGTCGAATCTGACGCAAAGCGGTCAACACGGAGCCCGGGTCGACCGCCCGGCCCAGGTCCCGTGCCCATGCTTGTGCCAAAGCTGAAAAATCCGTGGGGCGCTCAAAGCCATCCAAGCGCTTTTTCAGGTCGGCAATAGTTGGAGGGCTCTCCGCTCCCAAGCTCAAAAATTCCAAAATCTGTGTCGAATGCTCCACACGGAGCTCCGACTGGGACACAGAGCCTACATAATGAGACAGTTGGACGTACGCAAAACTGGAAGTTGACCGATTCAAGCCATATTCCGCACCAAACTCCGCCAATGTCTTACATTTCCCTGCCGTATCAACTACATTCCCTAAACGGCCTATACCGGCTCTCTCCCATTGCCGAAAGACGGACGAATCGGAACCAGAAATAAACTGAACATTGCCCCGTAGTGGTAGCCAGGACGACACAGTGGGATTACTGCCCCAAAATTTATTAAGCTGCTGCCAAGTATGCCGCGTCGCCTTCAGTAAAACACTGTTGGTCAGCCAAATCGGTAACTGCGCCCCGGGTAACTGCAAAGCCGCTTCTAAGGCATGTGGCGCCATGAAGGCCCTCTCTAACTTACGGGGGGTGTACACTTCAGTATCCCCCAACCAATCGCTAAGATGGCGTGCTTGGCAAGCCAGTGCATATTTCCAAAAATCCGGAATTCCCACCCCTCCGGTCCTCCAACCCCCCCCGTAGCCGAGAGAGCGGTATGCGCGCTCGGGCCCCTTTCCATAAAAAACGGCGGACTTCCCGTTCGATACGTAGCACGTCTCGCCGCAACAACCACACTGCTAGGGTTTGAATCCAGTAGAGTATACGTGGAAGTATAACCATCTGTACGGCCGCCACCCGACCCAGCAGAGACAGAGGCAGCGGCGTCCAGGCCCGCAGTTGCGTCTGGAGTTTCAGAAACACCCGATCAAAGTTTGTTTTATATAACGACGCAGGCACCCTAGTCAACACTATACCTAAATAAACAAAGGCCTCTTCCGCCCAACGTAGGGGAAAGTCGCCCAACCATTGAGCCCGCATCGAACCCCCCACATCTAGGGCCTCAGATTTCTCTGTGTTAATACATAACCCTGCAAATCTACCGTAGGTTGAAAAGGCTTTCAACAAACGTGGCAAGGAACGCTGGGGAGACGTAAGGTGAACCAAGATATCGTCCGCAAAGGCGGCCACTTTAAAACCGGTTGCCCCAATCTGCACCCCCTGGATGTTCGTAGATTCCTCCACGGTTCGTATCAGTGGATCTAATGATAAAACAAAGAGTAAAGGTGAAAGCGGGCACCCCTGACGTGTACCCCGTTCCAGACGAAAGGGATCGGAGAGCAGTCCATTGCAAAGGATGCCCGCTGTCGGGTCTGCATATAACAGCGTCACGAAACTGCAAAACGTATCTCCCAGTCCATAATACGGCAATAATCCCTTCAAATAGTCCCAGTGCACCTGATCAAAAGCTTTCTCAGCATCGAAGCTGATCAGCAAGGAAGGCAGCTCCCGTTGCCGGACCCATTCTAAAGATTCCAAAATCTTCCGTAGATTACGGACAGCGTATCGTCCTCTAACGAAACCCACTTGCGACTCGTGAATCAGGCCACCGAGCACCGAGGCCAATCTATCTGCCAACACTTTTGCCAAAATCTTCATATCAAAATTCAACAGCGAAATAGGGCGGTATGAAGCCGCCCGAGTAGGATCTTTCCCGGGTTTAGGTATTAAAGTAACATAGGCATGTTTGGATCCCCAGGTGAATCGCCCAACTTGTGCCCTACGACCGTACACGCCCACAAGAACCGGAGAGACCACGTCCCCGATCACCTTGTAGAACCCCGCCCCAAAACCATCAGGCCCGGGTGCCTTACAACACTGCGCTCGCTGGATAACGCCGCTAACCTCCTCCACAGTGATCGGGGCGTCCAAATTAGCCTGCTGCGCTGTTATCAGTTTTGGTAAAGTCAAGTCCCGCAAATAACCCTGCATCTCGGAAATGGACCCCTCCCGTCGCACATAGAGTTGTTGAAAAAAGGAGCGGAACCGCCCCACAATAGCCCGGTTATCCTTGTACAAGTGACCTGCCTCATCCCGTAGGGTGGCTACCGATCTAACACCACGACTGCCGCGTAGGCAGCGAGCTAGGAGACGGCCCGGTTTGTCCCCAAACTGATATAAACAATATCGGTAATAGAGATGGGATTTTTTCGTCTGCTGGTGTATAAGTTCATTGAGCGATGTTTGCAGTTCCCAATAACGTTTGCGATTAACCCCTGAGGGGTCTCCGGCACAGCGACAACGCGCCCTGACCACCTGTTTTTCCAAATGCACAATTTGTCGCGCCAGGCATCGGCGCTTTCGCACCACGTATTCAATAATGTTACCCCTCAGCACAACCTTAGCAGTCTCCCAAAGCAATTCCGGGTTGGCAGCATGTATTTCGTGGTGGAGCATGAAATCTTCCCAGCAGCACCGCAGATGGGCTTGGAATTCCAGGTCACGGTCAAGACCTATAGGGAACCGCCAGATGCGCGTCGTATCAGCTACCACTCCCCACGCTAAATCTACCCAGATCGGAGCATGGTCCGACACCGCAGTGGGGCCAATCTGCGCTTCATCCACTTGTGAAAAAATCCCTTCTGAGACCAAGATATAATCTATGCGGGCACTAGTCCCATGAGCCCGCGATTGGTGAGTGAAGTCTCTCTCGAGGGGGTGTAGCAAACGCCACGGGTCCACGACACCCAACCGCCGACATAGCTCCCGAAGCGTTGCCGTAGTGGGGGCTCGCCCTTTTCCGCCCCCTGCCCCAACAGTGTCCACAGCTATATCTAGGACCCCATTCAGGTCACCGGCTAATATCAAAGGAACATCCGGTAGCTGCTCCACCTGGGACGCCAAGCGTGCATAAAATGCGCGGTCCAAAACGTTGGGACCGTAAAGGTTCCCAAGAACTATCGGCTTGCCATCTAAATGACCATGCAGCAAAAGGTAACGGCCTTCTGGGTCCACAAACTCTTTAATCAACTCAAACCGTGTCTTTTTACTAATAAGTGTGACCACTCCACCCTTTCTACCTTTGGCCGGGGCTCCCCTACTCTGCCCCACCCACGCTCTTTGCAATTTTACATGTTCGTCGGCTATCTGGTGAGTTTCTTGTAGCAAGGCGACATCGCATTTCAATCGCGCCAAAACTTGTAACACTTTTGATCTTTTAATAGGGTTACCTATCCCGCAAACATTCCAAGAAATAATCTTCAGGTTGGATAGTAGACACTCCACAGGTACAACCCAAACCGGCTAGTAAAGTGTGGGCGAACCTCCCCAGCCTGAGGTCCCCCCCTAGATAAAGGAATGCTCCTAGTTAACCATACACACTCACCCCCCTTCCTCCCTTCTCTTACCTTACCCAACCCCCCCTCTCTACCTCCCCCCGCCCCCCCTGCCCTCGCCCCGCCATCCCCTTCCCCCAACCAAATAAACTCCTCTCCATGCCCATAGGAGACCATAAGGATGTGAGCAGGACCCCCTCCCCACCTATAACCAGACTACTCCCAGCCATCCACCCCCACCTAAAAAACCCTGTAACCCACCCTGTCTCAGCCCACCCTCCCCCATCTCCATACCACCCACACCAAATACCTTAATAAACAACAACAAAACAACAAAAAACCACCAAGGGAGGGGAAACAGGGGTGAGATACCCTACCTATCCAATCTCTGCAACAAGACCGTCAGGCCTGAGGGCATAGGTTGGGCGGGCAGCACTCCACAGGCAGCAGCTAACCAACAGGTTATAAGCCAAACAGCGAGATTAAAAAAAACCCCACAGGCCAACCCTAAGGCCGCAGACTAAACGCTGCAGCGGCCAACCCAAGTAGACGCAGCATGGAGTGCTCCCCCCCACGCAGTCCCGCAACCGCGGGTCCAAGGGCCCCCAACCTCCGGCGTCGGTCCACTCGCTTGAGGGTCCAAATAAGGAGGGCCATGTGGGTATCGCAGGACCAAACGTTCACTCCCTAGGGTCATATGGAGTAAGGTGCTGGCATCACGGGCAAGGGGGCCTCCACCGCCCCCGAGAGTATCCAAGCCAGGATGATCTCAGAGGACTGCGGATATCCGCTGTGGTGTTCGGTGTCCTCACTGCTCCGCATGGTCACATACACATGGACCTCCTCAGGGCTCCCCTCCAAACAGGGATGTTATCGTCCGGGAGGTGACTGTGGAACAGAGTCAAGAGGCCTAAACAAAGCCTCCTGCCTGTCTAAACGCCGAGCAGGTACTTTGTTGCAGTAAATGTTGCCAGAAAGGAGAGTACAAACATTGTAACACTGCATATGAGAACAGTTGCCTGATGCCAGCTATACAAATTGCAATCCTCTGCCCACGGCACCAGGTCCATCGCTCCGAGGGAACTAAAGATTCCTGAGGAAGTCCGCTGTCTCCCGTTCCCGCTAGCCCCATCTGAACATATTAGGGCCTGCACTCCCACTCTCCTCAGGCAGAGAGCCGTCTCCTCAAAGTACTGCATGAGCACCAAGAAAATTCAAGGCTCGAGTAAATCAGATAGTGAAAGGTCCCGCTGATCGGCATAGCACACTTTGGGTTCCCAGCTTCAACCAGGGCAGTGGCAGACCAAACCTTACTCAGCCCTTACAAACTCCAGTGCACTATACAGTCTTCCTCTTAGCCTTGATTCAAAGGGTGCCCTCTCACTCACTTGGCGAATTGCTTGGGTCCGTCGCAGGTGATGCAAGCCTCTCCACATAGGCAGTAGCCTCGCCCGCTGATTCAAAGCTCCGGCGGGTCCCTTCGTGCCATATCACCAATCGCGCTGGGTATTGTACCTGGAAACGGATGTTTGCAGTTATTAATTTTTGGCAGAGGGGGGCATAAGCTTTTCGGCGTTGACTCAGTGCGGCCGAGTAATCCTGTGTGACACGGATGCGCATATTCTCCCATTCCACCGCTCCCTTCTGCAGTACTGCTTTAAGCAGCTCCTCCTTCTGTGGAAAGCTGAGAAACCTCGTCAAGACCACTCGGGGTCGGCGATCATTCGCCGATTGTTTAGGCCCAATCCGGTGGGCGTGCTCCACTGTAATGGGACTGAGCAATCCAGTCTCAGATCGCAAGGATGTCGCCAAAGCCTCCACAAACCCCGGAAGATCTTTATTGGGTATTGAGTCAGCGACACCCAAAAGTCTTAAATTGTTCCGCCTGGACCGGTTTTCTAAGTCGTCCAGCTTAAGCTCATGGTCCAGGGCTAGCTTTTGCGCCGCCCGAAGTTCCCGTTGGAGTGTTGCCAGATCTTCCTCGGTCTGAGTTATTCGGGTCTCGGCCTCGTGCATGCGGGACCCCAGCGCCCCCAGGGAGTTCTGAATCGCGTCCATTTTAGTATGCAGGGCTTCAAATTGCCCCGACAGCGCACTGGTCACCGCTGCCGAGACTTCCGCTGTCAGGATCGGTGAGGTGGGAAGCCCAGTCTGTTTCGGGGGGGAGTCCACCATTTTGGAGGTCCCGGCGCCACGGTCTTTCTCCCTTCGCCCAGATTTAACCGCTGAAGCCATGGCGGTTTGAGGCGAGATACGGTGCCAGGAATTGATCAAGTCGCCCCGTACAAGGGGGCCACGGCCGGCAGCCTTTCACGGCGGATTTCCACGGTTTAGGGAGCAGGGGGCCCAGAGCTCAAACCGGACACGTCCGTTCGAGCTCACCACATCACGTGGTCTCCTTTTTTTATTAGTCTTAAATAGTTTACCCTGTAGCTTCATTGCATGTCCCAAAGTCTTTCTATATTCTGATAACGTAAACAATCAATCTACGTTTACCCGTTCCATTCCTTTGATTAATTTATAGACTTCTATCATATCTCCCCTCAGCCGTATCGTTTCCAGGTTAAAGAGCCCTAACCTTTTTAGCCTTTCTTCATAGGAGTATCCTTCCATCCCCTTTACCATTTTGGTGGCTCTTTGCTGAACCTTTTCTAATAACGCTATATCCTTTTTAAGATATGACGACCAGAATTGCACACAATATTCAAGGTGCGGTCTCACCATGGAACAATATAGAGGCATTATAATATCTTTTGTTTTATTTTCCATTCCTTTCCTTATCATACCTAGCATTCTATTTGCTCTCTTGGCCGCCGCTGCACACTGGGCCGAAGGTTTTAACATGGTATCCACAATGACGCCTAAATCTTTTTCCTGGGTGGTGGGTCCTAATGTGGAACCTTGCATCGTGTAGCCATAGTTTGGGTTGTTCTTCCCTAGGTGCATAACTTTGCACTTGTCCACATTAAATTTCATCTGCCATTTTGATGCCCAGTCTTCCAATTTATCAAGAACCAGAGTTAGTCCTTGGCTTCTGCCCGCCTCATGCTTTGCCTTGACGCCTGCCTGCCCAAGCGGCCAGCCCAGTGGGCTCTCATTTCCCAGTGGTCACAAGCAACAGACTCCCTCGACTGGTGGCAACAGCCCCAACAGCTATCAGCCAGGATGCCATTCCAGACCCCCACACCGCAGAGGATCCTTACCACGGATGCCTCCAAACTGAGCTGGGGAGCCCATTGTGACAACCTTTACACTCAAGGCAGCTGGTCGAAGGAGGAGATCCTCCAGCAGATCAGTCTCCTGGAGCTCCAGGTGATAGCCCTCCGGACTTTTCAACATCACCTTCAGCATCAAGCAATCCTAATCAGACCAACAACCAGGTGGCAATGTTCTACATCAACAAACAGGGAGGGATGGGGTCGTTCCTTCTGTGCCAGGAAGCGGCGTGCCTCTGCTCCTTTGCTAGCAACAGCAGGATGCTCCTGAGAGCAGTCTACCTCCCAGGCCAGGACAACATCCTGGTGGACCGAGTCAGCCGAGTCCTCGAACTGCACGAGTGGCGGCTGGACCCCAGGATGGTCAAATGACTGTTTTGTCTCTGGGGGCTCCCGCCAGCCCAATCAATGCTCAGCTGGTCTGGTTTTGCTCCAGGCAGTTGCATCCCTCGCGAGTAGCGGCAGATGCGTTTCTCATCCCGTGGACGGGGAGCCTGTTGTATGCCTTCTCGCCCACACAGCAGATCGCCAAGATCCCATTCAACATCCAGCTTAAAAGAGCCACACTGATACTGGTGGCTCCTCAGTGGGCTTGACAACTGTGGTTTCTGCTGCTCCTACGCCTGTCCCCGGTGCCCCCGGTCCCTCTGGGGTGTGACCCAGGACTGCTGTTAGAGGAGGGCGGCTTCCTCCTGCACCCTAGTCTGGGATCCTTATCTCTGACAGCCTGGCTGCTGAAAGGGTAGCCTTGGCCCACCTTGATCTCTCCAGATAGGTGAAAACGGTTTTCTTAGCTTCTCGCAAATCTTCCACCCACTGAGCCTACACCTTTAAGTGGTTACAGTTCTCAGTCTGGTGTGCGGAGAGGCGGATTAATCCCTTCTCCTATTTAGTCCAGCTGGTACTCCAGTATCTGCTCCATCTGTCCCAGGTAGGGATTAAGTCCATCTCTGTCAGAGTTTACCTCTGCGTGTGATCTGCGCACCATCATCTTGTCGAGGGCAAGTCCCTCTACTCAGCACCTTGTAACTGTATTCCTGAGGGGTCTGCTACTTTCTAAGCCAGCTGTCAACCCCCCCCCCCCCCCGGCTGCAGAATGACATCTTAACGTAGTCCTTTCGAAACTCACTGCACCACCATTTGAGCCTCTTGGCTCGTGAATCTCAAGTATCTGTTCTGTAAGGTAGCTTCCACGTGGCGCTCGCTTCAGCTCGTAGGATCAGCAAGCTCCAGGCTTTGGTGGCACACCCACCTTACACAAGATTCTACAATAACAGGGTCATGCTTCGCGCACACCCCAAGGATTTATCAAAGGGGGTGTCACCATTCTACCTCAACCAGGAGGTGGTACTTCCAACGTTCTTCCTGCGGCCCCATGCCAGTAGGGCAGAAGCTGCTTTCCACACACTGGACTGTAAGTGGGCCCTGACCTTCTACCTAGAGTGTACTTGGGCCCACTGCTGCTCCTCCCAGCTCTTCATCTCCTACGACCCAGGTCGACTGGGGACAGCGGTTTCTAAGTTATCCTGTCCATTTCTATCGTGTATTGCATTGCCTTCGCTTACGAGCAGGCTAATCTTTTGCTGGAGCACCCGGTCACCGCACAGCATCTGGGCCAGGGCAGCATCTGTGGAAAAATTGGGCTCCGCCTCCCTGGCAGAGATCTGCTGGGCGCCACCTGGTCCTCTGTTCATACCTTCGCAGTTCATAACTGTCTGGAGAGGGAGTCCCACTGGGACTGTGCCTTTGGCCAGGCAGTACTCCTGTCATTTATTTGGGGTGTAAGGCAACTCCTGCCCCCCTGGCCTTTGTGTATTCAGTCTACCAAAGAACTAGTTCCTCGCTTGACACTTGGGCTGCTAAGGGGTCTCTTGACTCAGCTGCTGCTTCTCACGGCTAACCTTTTTCTGGTCACCCGTGACTTTTACAGGTTTTTTCGGGAGCCTGTAGCTAGGGAATCCCATATGTGAGGACTGACTTCTCGCTTGTTTCTGGAGAAAGTGTAGTTACTCACCTGTAAGAGGTGTTAGCCAGAGACAGCAGGAATCAGTCCTCACAATCCTCCCTCCTCTCTGTGGAGCTGCTTTTCCATTTTGCTGTCTTGTTATGTTATCTGACTGAGGCAAGATGGCACTCTTAGACAGAAAGGGAACCATTCATGCATGGTACATCTCCCAAAGGCTTTCTTTGAAAGATGGAGAGAGGTTACTGCGAGGGCTCAGTTGCCACGGACGTCACCCATATGTGAGGAGTGATTCCTGCTGTCCCCAGAGAACAGCTGTCACAAGTGAGTAACTATGCTTTTCCTGGTGGGTCTAATTTCGTTATGATAGTAGGTAGAGCAGTTATTATAAATTGCCAAATTATGTGAATGTCTATGCTTGCATCACTGATACTCTAATTTGCAGAGTTGTCTTGCAAGGAAAAGATCAGAATGATACCATGCATGACAAGACCTAGGAGGATGGTGAGTAAGAATATAAGAACATATGGAAGATAGAGCAGAAGAGAGAGTGCCATCCCAGACAACTTCTTTCCACCAGATTTCCACATTCTTCCCCTTAAAGAGCTATCAGTAGCTGGAAATAAATTCAGGGCATTTTGTGGTAAGACTTTGAGGATCTGACATAAAGGACAAAGAACTATCACGCATGGGAGGGGAGGGAATAGAAAGGAAAAATTAAATGAGAAAATGATCCACCTATAGTAATACTTGACTGGCGAGGTAATCCAGCCACAGCAAAGAAGAGTTATATCTCCAGGAACAAGCATGAATGTAGTCTACACATATGGGTGACATTGGGTACCGACAGAACCCGCACGGGAAGTTCCCCAGCAACTAAAATGAAAGCCTTTGGGAGCACTCCATTGTGCCTGCTCCGCTGCCTTCGCACTCTCCCAACTCCATCTCCTCAGTTCTTCTTTTTCCACGGAGCCAACACGTCGTCACCCCCTCACCGGAGAAAAGAACTTTAAAACCTTTCCTCTGACCCACTCCTGCCTGACCACACCGTTATCACCTGATACTGGTTTCCTTTTTTTCTTCTTTTTTCTTTTTAATTTCCCTTCTTAATTTTTTTCTTTACCTCAGGGCCTCGTCTGCTATCTTTACAATGGAGAAACCCTCCAGTGGTTTCAAAAAATGCACCAAGTGCTCCAGCACCATTTCGGTGTCAGATAAACATGATTGGTGTCTGAAATGCCTTGGTCTCGACCATATACCCCAAGAATGCTCCCTCTGCTAACAGATGACGAAGAGGGGCCTAGGGAACTGAGCCAAAATGTTTGGAGAGCTCTTCCCATTGGACTCAACGTCATTGGCCTTCACTTCCTCCAGGGCATCCTCATGCTCACACGGTTCCAAGCATTCAAAGGAGTCGAGGCACTCTGAGAAGAAGACCAAAAAAAACAAGTCTCCTTCAAAACCTTCAAAAGATAAGGTAAAACTCCGAGACTCCTCAGAGAACTTGAAGGATCCACAGGAAAAGTCCAAAGATTCCTCGGGCAAGTGTCAGGAATTGAGGGAGAGATCCCGCTCTAAACACCGGGACTCATCCAGGACTTCTTCTGTCTCTGGACATCAGTCTAGGTATCCCCGGCGGGAGGACTTGTCCTCCAAAGCTTTATTAGGGAATTAGGAGGCACTCGAGACTTTGGTCTCTGGGGAACCCCTGATGCCTTGCTCTGGTGTGGTGGTGCCCAGCCCTGTTCTTTTATTGGACCAGACGCAGGCAACCTCCCTGGATCAGCAGATGCTGTCCTTGGAAAGAACTATAGCGGCCCTCCTTGTGGCTTTGCTTCCTCTTACACCGACAACCACGGGACCACAACCGGGAACATCAACCTTGATGACTCCATCGACTCTGGTGCAAGCTTCCACATCGGTATTGCCTTCTCCACCAATGCACTCTGCACCGAGAACCAAACCCTGGGTACCAGTAACTGATAACCTATGGTCTGCCCCTGATATAGGACCAGAGGACATTACTGAACATTGATACCGTTTATGCCGCCGTCGGCATCGTCGATACTCTTCAGTATCTGATTCGAATTCCTCAGATTCTGACCACTATTCTTTTGATTCCTATGACCTCCAGGACATTGCCTCAGAACCCTCGCTTCAGTCCATCAGTACTCGATGTAAATCCCCTTCTGAAGACATGTCATTTCAGGAGTTCATCCGAGACATGACGGCTGTCCTTTTGATCCCAGCAGCATCGGAACTGGAACAGAGAGCGGAGGAGCTGGAAATACTCCAGTATCCTACAGCTCTGAAGGAGGCCATAATCTTCCCAGTGCACTGGATCCTATATAATCTCATGCTCCAGATGTGGGAAACCCCTCTCACCGTTTTCCCGATCAGTCGCCGACTAGACACCATGTACAGAGTACCACAGTGTCCTGGATTCCATAAGCCACAACTTCCACACCAGTCCATGATGGTGGAATCGGCAATGCATCGCATAAAAAGTGGCAAGAACCATGCTTCGATTCCTCCAGGAAGGGAATCGAGGAATCTCAATTCCTTCACGCAGCATTCTTTTTAGGCATCCATGCTGGCCAGCAGGATTAATTCTTACATCCTCTATATGGGGATGTTCCTCAAGAAACTCAACGAAGACTGGGAAGGTTTCCTCCCCTTCCTGCTGGAGGAAAAGAGGCCTGCCTCCCAGACTATTTTGGCACATAGCCAAAATGTTTCAGAATTTGTAACTAGGCAGTATTTGATGCCTTTGAGTTAACCAGCAGGGTCTCTTCCATCGCTATTGGTGCAAAGTGACTAACTTGGCTCCAGGCTTCAGACCTAGAATAATGGGTCCAAGACAAACTGGGCAATATACCCTGCACTGGGGAGAAACATTTTGGAAAAAAATGGAGGGAGAAGGCTGGAGAGCTCGAAACAGATGACACCGTACTAAAGAGAAAACTGCTGACCATACCAAGAAAAAGGCAGCAGCTAAAAAAAAAACCTTCTACCCTAAGAAGCGAAGATTCTAGCCCTCATATTCCCAACCAGCTTATCAGACCTAACAGAAACAACAGGGTCCTAAGCAGGCAAAAAAGCCCAGACTAGCCAAGACAAAGACAGGCACCCAAGCACTGACAACAACAAGTTTTTGACTCCCATATAGGACGCACAGCTAGTCGTCTCCTGCACATTCAGTGGCCCAACATGATCCCAGACAGACTCTGTCACTTTGCACAACAATGGTATTGTGTCACCACAGAGCAGTGGACTCTGTCCATAGTTCAGAAAGGTTACCAACTGAACTTTTGGGAACTTCCCCCTCACCACTTCAGGGGCATTTTCCCACCAAGCCTCCCCTGGATACCCTGCTCAAGCAGGAAGTCAACAATCTCCTTACCCAAGGAGCCATAGAAGCAGTTTCCCCAAACCAACTGCTAAAGGGCTTCTACTTCCCCTACTTACTCATCCCAAAGAAGTTAGGAGACTACAGACCTATTCTCGACCTAAGGGAGCGAAACAAGCTCATTGTAAAGGAGAAATTCAAGATGATCTCTCTGGGAACCCTCCTTCCCTACTTACAGGAACATGACTCGCTCTATTTCCTAGACCTCAAAGAGGCCTATACACACATCTTGATTCACCCAGACTACAGACTGTACCTTTGCTTCAGCTGTCAGGGCATCCATTACCAATACAAGGTCCTTCCCTTTGGTCTTGCATCTGCACCAAGGGTCTTCACAAAATGCATGGCCGTAGTGGCAGCATATCTTCGAAGCAACAAAGTCTTTGTCTTCCCTTACTTAGACGACTGGCTAATAAAGGCAGACTCTCCTGGAGAACTCTGCTCATCTCATCAAAGAACTAGTGAGCTATTGCAGCACCTGGGATTTGTAATAAACTTCCCAAAGTCCCACCTCACTCAAACCCATAGGAGCCGTACTGGACACAGAACAGTCCTGAGCTTGCCCTCCTGTGGACCGCATGACCAAGTTAGTAGGCCTAGCCACCCACATGTGCCAGCAACAGACTGCCACAGCTCGAGACTTCCTACACCTCTTGGGACACATGGCTTCCACAGTACAGGTAGTTCCTTAAGCGAGACTACACATGCGACAAATACAGTCGACTCTGTCCATCCAGTGGGCCCAGGCCACAGGGAATCTATAGGATACCATCCAAGTAACATGCCCTCTGGCCGAGTCTCTCCTATGGTAGTGCACACCAACAAATCTTCTCATAGGGTCACCTTTTCGGATTCCCCAACCTCAACACACGCTGACCACAGATGCGTCCAAGCACGGTTGAGGAGCACATCTGGATTCCATCTCCACACAAGGTCTGTGGACAAACCAGGAATCCACACAGCAGATAAACCTCCTCAAGCTTTGAGCAGTAATGAATGCCCTCTGAGTTTTCCAACACCATCTCCAGCAGTCAGATACTAGTTAGGACAATCAATCAGGTGGAACAGGCTTCCTTCCTCTATGCCAGGAAGCCTGCAAGCTATGGAACTTCGCCATTCTACAACACATGCATCTTCATGCACTTTACATTCCAGGAGAGTCCAATCACTTGGTGGACAAGCTGAATTGGATCTTACAACCTCAGGAGTGGTCCTTGGATCAGAAAACAATGGCAAAACTCTTTCAAACCTGGGGAACTCCTGTGATAGATCTTTTTGCCACTTCACAGAACTCACAACTCCCACAGTTCTGCTCCAGAATGCCATTCAAATTCAGTCTGACATCTGATGCCTTCATGATCCACTGGGGTCAGGGACTAATTTATGCATTTCCTTCCATTCCCCTGATTCCGAAGACCCCCCTCAGACTCCAAGCAGAGAAGGTATCTATGATCCTCATAGCTCCTCAGTGGCTCTGTCAACCTTGGTTTCCCCTTCTGTATCGGCTGACACAGACTCCTCCAATTCCACAGGGATCTAAGCCAGATCTTCTGTCTCAGGACAACAGAACACTCCTCCATCCCAATTTATAGTCTCTCCGCCTGACAGCATGGATTCTGAGAGCATGATTTTTCTAAATCTACCACTATCTATAGCCATAAAGGATATCCTTTTTTCTAGAAAGCCTTCAACTAAAAGACATACTCTTTCAAATGGCATAGATATGCCTCATGGTGCTCTCAAAATAATCAAAATCCCTTTGAAATATCAGTACCTATGCTTCTTCAATACCTCTTGCATTTGTCCTCTCTAGGACTCAAAATGAATTTGGTGGAGGTGCAACTTAGTGCTATTTCAGCTTTTCATAAAACTGTGGATGGTCGGCCCATCTCCACAGTTCCTCTTGTGGCACATTTCATGAGGGACCTTCTCTTCACCAAGCCAGCCCTTTGGCCACTGCCGATAGTGTGGGATCCTTAATGTAGTATTGGCTCAACTCCTCAAGCCACAGTTTGAGCCCCTAGCAACCAGACACATACGGTATTTATCTTGGAAGGTTTTATTCCTCATCGCCCTGACCTCAGCCAAATGCATTAGTGAGCTGCAGGCCTTAGTGACGGTCATCCTTTGGACACATTCCCACTTTCTGCCAAAAGTGCTATCTCCTTTCCACATTAATCATTCAATGATCTTCCATTTTTTTTCCCAAGACCTCATGCTTTTCGTGCAGAAGCAACTTTACATACACTTGACTGTAAGAGGACTCTAGCCTCCTATCTTCAAAAGATGGAGGGCATTAGAAAATCCTCCCAATTGTTTGTTTCCTTTGATTTTAATCACTTGGGTCTTACAGTATCAAAACGTATGCTCTCCAGATGGATAGCGGATTGTATTTTTTTCACATACGATAAAGCAGAACTTTCCCTCATGGGTCATGTTACTGCTCATAATGTCCGTGCAGTGGCAACATTGGTGGCCAATCCACGCTCAGTAGGCAATGACGAGATTTGCCGAGATACACCATGGTCCTCTATCCACACCTTTGCAACCCATTACTGCTTGGACAAGGACTACCTCCGGGATGCAGCTTTTGGCCAGGCAGTCCTTCAATATCTCTTTGGAACATAGAAACAATTCCTACCCCCCCCCCCCCGCCCACTTTTTGCGAGATCATCTTGGTGGGGAAGTCTCAGTTCAGATTACCTTGTCCGGTTTTCTGACTCTGTTCAACTCTTCAGAGATCTGGGAGCTAGGGAGTCCCATATGTGAAAACTACATTCCTGCTTGTTCCTGGAGCTAGCATAATTACTCCCCTGTAACGTGATATCTGGGAATAGCAGGAATTTAGTGTACAGAACCCGCCTTCTCCCCTTGGAATTGTAGTTTTGTTTTTTGTTTTTTTCTTACTCCTATTTAGCTACAAACTCAACTGAGGAGAGGGAGTTGGGAGAGCGGGAAGGCAGCAGTGCATGCGCAGTGGAGTGCTCCCAAAGGCTTTCCTTTTGGTAGCTAGGGAGCTTTTCGCAAGGGCTCCATCAGTACCCGATGTCACCCATATGTGAAGACTAAATTCCTGCTGTTCCCGGATATCACCTGTTACAGGTGAGTAACTACGCTTTGTGAGAGTGAGATCGAGGGTGTGACCAGCCATCAGGGCTGGCACAAGGAGATGAAGTGCCCCATGTGAAGCTCAGTCCTTGTACTCCACCCCCTCTGTGGCATGCATTGCTGCTCCACCCCTCTCCGGGACCTGTAGCGACAGCAGTGGCTGCGAACAACCCTGCGGCACTTTTCTTACAACTTTGGCACTGCAGAGCTGTTTGCTTCTGCCCCCCCCGACTCCTCTGGCGACTTCCTTTTTAAGAGAGAGGTTGGAGAAAGGACATAAAACTCTTTTCACAAGCTCACAGAGGCTCCTCAACATGGATATTAAAGTCTCCAAAGATGAAAAGATCAGAGATAGAAATAGAAAGCCCAGAGATGAATTGTAGAGCATGATCCCAGACGGGATCCAGGGAAGGAGATCAGTAGAGCAAAAGAACGTGGAACTTTTTAAATATGCTGGACTTTATCAAAATTGATTCAGAGAAATAGAAAGGAGACAGCCAACATGGCATTAGACAAAGAAGTTCTTGTCTTACTAATCTGTTATTTATTTATTTATTACAACGTATTTCTATACCGCCTTATCCTGCAATCAAGGTGGTCTGAACAGCAAACAATAAGATACAGTGTATAGTGTGCACATGCAGTGAGTAGTGTATGCGTGTGGGTGTGTCTGGACGTTGATTCTTGTGGTGCTATTTACAGCGTGCGCTATTTACAATGCTATGGTTATGCTATGGTTACAATGTTATGGTTTTTTGAAGATGTGAATAAACAAAGGTGAGTCGGTTGTTATAGTGTATCTGGACTTTCAGAACGCCTTTGAGAAGATCCCTCATCAGAGACTTTTGGCAAAACTAAAAAGTCATGGGATAGGAGGCAGTGTACTATTGTGGACCAGGAACTGGTTAAAAGATAGAAAGCAGAGGGTATGGCTAAATGGCCAATTTTCCCAATTTGAAAAAGTGAATAGCGGAATCCGCTGCTTTTTAACATATTCATAAATGACCTGGGAAAGAATGTGGGAAACACCTCTTACCACCTCTCCTCATTCCCGTAGGCTAGATACCATGTATCGAGTGCCTCCTTGTCCTGGATTTCAAAAAGCTCAGTTGCCACACCACTCCATAGTGGTGGAGTCAGCTATGAGAAGGATCAAGAGTGCAAAAAGACATGCATCTAATCCTCCAGGACGTGAATGTAGGACTCTTGATGCCTTTGGGCGTCGTACATTCCAGGCCTCTATGCTTTCTGCCAGGATTAGTTCCTACATCTTATATATGGGAGGTCACAGGAGATCCAGAGCTTATGAGCCCTCTCCTTTTTTTATTTATTTAGCTGTATTTATATCCCGCTCTTCACCGGGTCAAAGCCTGATGATAAAAGGCAGGATTACCTTACACTTGTCAAACATGCCCAGGATGTTTCCAAGTTTGTTAATTATGCAGCTTTTGACTGCTTTGAGTGCATCAGCAGGACCTCTGCCATTGCCATAGGGGCTCGCAGGATTGCCTGGCTTCAGGCATCTGACTTAGAGCTCTGGGTACAGGACAAGCTGGGCAATATCCCCTGTAATGGCGAAAATCTCTTTGGCAAAAATTGGCAAGAGAAAGCTAATGAGCTGGATGCTGATAATACCACTCTGGAAAAGATTATCCAAAGCTGCAGCTGATCCTGCAAGGAGGAAATCCTACAAGAAACCATTCTTCTCTAAAAAGAAGAGGTTTTACCCCTCCTATACCCAGCAGGTGCATTCTGCAAGTCAATCCACCCGAAAGGGACAGCAGCCCCCAAAGCAAAGGAAATCAAAGACTGTTAAGCCTCAACCGGCCCAACAGTCCCAGCCTCCACAGGAGCTTTGCCTCCCATCTAGAGAACTTGGCCTTCCTGGCCCTGAATGGGCCAGAGCCTTCCACCATCCCAAGAAGGTTGTGTCATTTTGCCCCCAGATGGGGTAGATAACAGCAGAGCAATGGACTCTTTCCATCGTAAGGGAGGGGTACAAGCTTCATTTCTTCAACATGCCCCCTCCTACAGTGGTAAGACAGTTCAATTCTCAAGCGTCTCTCAACGCTCAGTTGAGTCTAGAGGTCAATTTACTTCTTGCCCAAGGGGCAATAGAACACGTACCCTTTTCCCAACAGGGTGCAGGGTTTTACTCCCCTTATTTCCTTATTCCAAAGAAAACAGGGGACACAGACCCATTTTAAACCTCAGAGAACTGAACAAATTCCTGTTCAAAAAGAAATTCAAGATGATTTCTCTGGGAACTCTGCTGCCATACCATCAGAGTCAGGATTGGCTTTGTTCTCTAGATCTCAAGGATGCGTACATTCATGTTCTCATCCATCCAACTCACAGAAAGTTCCTTCGTTTTCTTTTTCAAGGAAAGCACTACCAATACAGGGTGCTTCCTTTTGGCCTAGCCTCTGCACCAAGGGTGTTCACGAAATGCATGGCTTTAGTGGCAGCATTTCTTCGCACTCTAGGAATATTCGAGCCCCATCAGAGTCAGAGGCCAGAATTTCCCTAGCTTGCACAATGCGTATCCTCCAGTATTTGGGTCTGGTCATAAACATGCCAAAATCCAGCCTAACTCCTACTCAATCCCTAGAGTTTATAGGAGCTTTGTGGATACCAGAAAAGCAAGGGCCTATCTTCCACAGACTCGCTGCCTTCGCATTGTGCAGCTAGCCTCCCAGGCAGTGTTAAAGACTCATCTCACTGCTCGGGAAATGTTACAACTACTAGGCCACATGGCATCTACCGTGCACGTAGTTCCCTATGCTCGCCTCCATATGAGAACATAAGTTCTCCAGGACCAAGCAGGAAGTCAGTCCTCACTTATGGGTGACGTCGGCGCCGACGGAGCCCTCGCGGAGCAATTTTCCCCAGCTTTCAAAGAAAGCCTTTGGGAATTGCAGCGCGCATGCGCGGTCCCCTTCCCGCCCAAGGGTGCCATCTTAGCCAGTCTTCTTTTCCGCGGAGCCCTACAGACGTACCCGTCGTGTCCCCGCAAAAAAGTTGATTTTTCTTCATAATTTACTCTTTTTTCCTTCGGTTCGACGCCGGTCTTTTTCCCGCCCGGACTCGCGACGCCGGTCACGAGTCCTCTTCTTCTTTTTCGGTTTTTCTGACTTAGTCAGTTTTCGTTTTCGGTTTTTCCCTGGCAGCCCGGTCCTTTGACCTCGCCGGGGCCCTTTTTCCCCCGATGGCTGCCAGTGGTTTCAAGCGGTGTGGTCAGTGTGACCGAAATATGTCACTGACTGACACACACGACCATTGCCTCCGCTGCCTGGGCCCGGATCATGAAGAAATGATCTGTGGGCCTTGTGGCAAACTGTCCTCCAAAGCGTTGAGAAGTCGGCGGCATCAGCGGGATAGAATCTTCGCTGACCCCAGCCGTACCCGGACCTCGTCGGAGGCCTCCGCGTCCAGGGGTTCCAGCTCGGATCGTCGCCGGAGTTCCTCCGACAGGGGTTCTCCCTCCGGGGACCATCGACGGAAGGTGAAACCCGCTAGGGCGGCGTCGGTGGACGCTCCTGGCTCCGCGAGGGCCAGGTCGCATAGCCCCGATAGCCGCCCCGGGTCCTTGGAGAAGGAGCACCTCACGAAGCGACCTCGCCTGGAGTCGGAGCTGCCTTCTCGGGTAAGTCCTGTGGTCCTTCTGGACTCGCCTCCGCGACAGCCGACGTCGGGCCCGACGCTGTCGGGGCCCGAGTCGGGGGCTGCTGGGTCACCTGAGCTCGGACTCAGGTTGACGGCCTTGGAGAGCAGACTGTCTGCCTTCATGGACCAGCAGCGGGCACTGCTCACTGGCTTCGCTGGCGCCGCTGCCCCGACCGCCGGGACGTCGACGTCTAAGTCGACCCCGGAGACCGAGCCGATCCTCGAGTCGATGCGAACTCGAGTCGATCCTCGGTCGAGGTCACCCTCGGCCTCCCGTTCGGGACCGAGGTCGCCGACGCCGACTCCCTCGGCGACGGGGCGGCAGGCGCCGGGCCCTGCCCGGGCCGACCCCACCGAGTCCTCGTCGGAGTCGGTCTGGGAGTCTGAAGAGGAAGAGTCGCCTGATTCTTTTCGGACTCGGTGTGTCCCCTCGGACTCACCTGAGTCTGAACCTCGGAAGCAGTCCCCCCCGGAGGATGCCCGGTTCTCGGACTTCGTCAGGGATATGGCCAAGGCTTTGGCCTTCCCTGCGGACCCCGAGGAGGAGCCTCGAGCCGAAGAGCTCGACGCCCTCCAGTATGACTCTCCCGCCAGGGAACACTTTACTGTACCGGTTCCTCCCATGCTGGAACGACTACTCTTCCGCATGTGGGAGAGTCCGGCCACCTCGCCGGTCCTGAGCAAGCGGGTCGATTCTATCTATCGAGTCTGCAAGAGCCCTGGCTTCCAAAAAGCACAGCTACCACACCATTCCATGGTAGTGGAATCGGCCATGCATCGTCTTAAGAGCCAGAAGATGCACTCCTCGGTGCCTCCTGGCAGGGAGGCCCGTAACCTGGATGGCCTTGGTAAGAAGTGTTTCCAGGGCTCTATGCTTGCGTGTCGTGTCCAGACCTACCAGCTATACATGGGCATGTATCTCCGAGACCTGGCTAAAGAGCTAGCCGGATTCTCCGCTGGTTTGTCCGAGGAACCCTTGCGGAGGTTCCTGGCCTTGTCCACTGGCATTCGGGAATGCTCAAAATTCATGTCCCGAGCAGCCTATGATGGCTTTGAAGCATCGGCTCGAGTGGCCGCAGCCGGCATCGGTGCCCGCCGACAGGCTTGGCTTCAGTCGTCTGACCTTGAGCCCTGGGTGCAGGACAAGTTGGTCGATGTCCCCTGCCGAGGCGAAAACCTCTTTGGCAAGCCCATGGCTGAAAAGGCTGCACAAATTGAGACGGAGACTCTCACCAGGACTAGGCTTTCTAGGAAGACCTCCGCCCCTTCCCAGAAAAAGAAGGGCTCGGGAAAGAAGTCCTTTTACCCGAGGAAGGCGGCTGCCTACAAACAATACCCCCAATATCAGGCCCCTGCAGCTCCCCAACAGGGCCAGCAGGCCAAGGGACGGGGTAACGGGTCCCGTAGGCAGCAAGCCCCCAAGCCTGCACCACCAGCCCCTGCTCCGCAGGGTGGGGGTTTTTGACTCCTTAAGCATAGCCTCTCCCCCCCCGCTGGTTCCTCCCAGCACCGGAGGCCGGCTGGTTCACTTCGCCCACAGGTGGTCCAGCATCACCTCGGATGCCTGGGTGCTTCAAGTCGTGCGAGAAGGCTATCTTCTCCACTTCCACCAGGTCCCTCCCTCCTATTTTCCGGGAGAACCTCCACGACCCCCTCTGCACAGGGAATTACTCCTTCAGGAGTTAGCAGGTCTTCTACAGGAACAGGCGGTGGAACCGGTGCCCCACCACCTGAGAGGTCAAGGCTTTTATTCCAGGTATTTTCTGGTACCAAAAAGGACAGGAGGCCTCAGACCCATCCTGGACTTGCGCAACCTCAACAAATTCCTCGTGCGGGAAAAGTTCAAGATGCTTACCCTTGGAATCCTTCTGCCCTACCTCCAGCAGGGAGATTGGCTATGCTCCTTGGATCTAAAGGATGCCTACACGCACATCCTTATCCACCCAAACCACCGCCAGTACCTAAGGTTTGTGGTGGCCGGAAATCATTACCAGTACAGAGTACTGCCCTTTGGCCTGTCCTCCGCACCGCGAGTCTTCACAAAATGTCTCGCGGTGGTGGCGGCCCATCTCCGGATTCACGGCCTCTATGTCTTTCCGTACCTCGACGACTGGCTCATCAGAGCAGCGTCCGCTCCGGAGGTCACCAACGCCACATGCCGCACGGTGACTCTTCTGCAGTACTTGGGCTTTGTTATAAACTTCGCAAAGTCCACTTTGCTCCCCTCACAGGATCTCGAGTTCATCGGCGCAAGGCTGCACACTCCTCAGGCACGAGCGTTCCTACCGCTCGACAGAGCTCAACGGCTCATGGACCTAGCCGACCGTTTTCGCAGCCAGCCCCTGGTCTCCGCCAGGCGCTTCCTGAGACTACTCGGCCATATGGCTTCCACCGTCCATGTGACCCCCAATGCCCGCCTGAATATGCGGCCTGCTCAGTGGTGTCTCCGCCAGCAGTGGCAACAAGCCACAGGCGGCCTAGCAGACCTAGTGCGCGTCTCCGAGCCGCTGATCTCGTCTCTCCGGTGGTGGCTTCATCGGCCGAACCTGATACTCGGCATGCCTTTCCAGTCACCTCAGCCGGCCCGGGTGCTGACAACAGATGCATCCCTCCTGGGCTGGGAAGCACATTGCCAAGGGGCACGTACTCAGGGCCTCTGGACCACGTGGGAGTCTGCTCAGCAGATCAACTTCCTGGAGCTCAGAGCGATCCGCCTGGCTCTCAAGGCCTTCTCCCACCTGACCTCTCACCAGTCCGTCCTTGTCCAGACGGACAATCAAGTTGCCATGTTCTACGTGAACAAGCAGGGGGGCACGGGCTCCTTCCTTCTCTGCCGGGAAGCACAGAAGCTCTGCTCTTGGGCCGTCAGTCACGGCGTTCTCCTCAAGGCAGTTTATCTCCCAGGCCAAGAGAATTGCCTGGCGGACAAACTCAGCAGGATCCTCCAGCCGCACGAGTGGCGCCTGGATCCCTTGGTAGCTCAGAAGCTCTTTCTAAAGTGGGGCCTCCCCACGGTGGATCTCTTTGCCAGTCCTCACAACCGGCAACTTCCTCGCTTCTGCTCTCGTCAGCCACACCCCCTTCGGGTTGCGGCGGACGCTTTTCTACTCTCATGGTCGGGGAGCCTTTTGTACGCTTTCCCTCCAATCCCACTAGTCTCTCGGACTCTTTTCAAGGTTCTCCGAGACAAAGCCTTCATGATCCTGGTGGCCCCTCGCTGGCCCAGACAACCGTGGTTTCCGCTCCTGCTGCAATTAGCGGTGGAGGATCCATTCCCTCTGGGGTTACAACCGGATCTCCTCACTCAGGATCAGGGGTCTCTGCTACACCCCAACCTCAGGTCTCTCAACCTAATGGCCTGGCTGCTGAGAGGGTAGTCCTTGCTCCCCTTCTCCTGCCGGCAGAGGTGGAGGAGGTCGTCTTAGCTTCGCGACGACCTTCTACCCGCAAATGCTACGCCCTTAAATGGCGTCGTTTTTTCCGTTTGGTGTACCCAACAGTCTCAGGATCCCTTCTCCTGCCCGGTGTCGGTGATCTTGCAGTACTTGCTATACCTCTCTAATCTGGGACTTAAGTCCAACTCCGTCAAAGTTCACCTCAGTGCTCTTTCAGCACATCATGTGCCGGTGGACGGCAGACCTCTCTCCAACGACCCTCTCGTCGCGAGATTTCTCCGAGGTCTCCTTCTACTTAAACCACCTCTGCGCCCGCCAGCGCCTGACTGGGACCTGAACATGGTTTTACAGCGGATCACCTGTCCGCCTTTTGAACCTATGGCTACCTGTTCTCTCCGTTTTCTTTCTTGGAAAACTCTGTTCTTGATAGCCCTCACTTCCGCTAGACGCGTAAGTGTATAGCAGGCCCTCGTGTCTGATCCCCCTTACACTCGGTTCTACAAAAATAGGGTAGTCCTACGGACTCACCCAAAATTTCTTCCAAAAGTGGTCTCCCCTTTTCACATCAATCAGGAGGTGGTACTTCCAACCTTCTTTCCCAGACCACACTCCAGCCGAGCTGAAACGGTCCTCCATACCCTGGACTGTAGAAGGGCATTGAACTTCTACCTTGACCGTACGCGGGAGCACCGTAAAGCTGCTCAGCTTTTTGTGTCTTTTGACCCCAATAAATTGGGGCTCCCGGTCTCCAAGCGTACTCTGTCCATCTGGGTTGCGGACTGTATCTCTTGGGCTTATGGGGCATCCGGACTCTCCTTGGAAGGTCGCGTCACTGCTCATTGCGTTCGGGCAAAGGCTACGTCAGTGGCTTACCTCCGCTCTGTTCCGCTGGCAGACATCTGCCGGGCCGCTACTTGGTCTTCGAGCCAGACTTTTGCGGTCCATTACTGTCTCGAGAGGGAGTCCCGCAGGGACAGTGCTTTCGGACAGGCAGTCCTCCGTAATCTCTTTGAGGTCTGAGCAACTCCTACCCTCCATCCCGGATGTGGGCTACCGGTGGGTAATAATTCAGCGAAGATTCTTTCCTGCTGTGCTGCTGAGCTAGAGGGAGCTCATTTTTGTGCTTAGGGTCTCCGGTAGCCTTGAGCTTGGGAGTCCCATAAGTGAGGACTGACTTCCTGCTTGGTCCTGGAGAAAGCGTAGTTACTCACCTGTAACAGGTGTTCTCCAGGAGCAGCAGGAATCAGTCCTCACAACCCTCCCTCCTCCCCGTGGAGTTGCAATCACCTGCTTTAGTTCTTTTGCAAATTTTTATGCTGTCTTTTTTAGCTATGTCATCTGACTGGCTAAGATGGCACCCTTGGGCGGGAAGGGGACCGCGCATGCGCGCTGCAATTCCCAAAGGCTTTCTTTGAAAGCTGGGGAAAATTGCTCCGCGAGGGCTCCGTCGGCGCCGACGTCACTCATAAGTGAGGACTGATTCCTGCTGCTCCTGGAGAACACCTGTTACAGGTCAGTAACTACGCTATATGCCATACTGGGTCAGACCAAGGTCCATCAAGCCCAGTATTCTGTTTCCAACAGTGGCCAATCTAGGTCATATGTACCTAGCAGTTTCCCCAAGGGACACAGGTTCCACAATACTTGTATTGGTTCAAGCATTGATATCCTGGGTCCCTTCTTAATATGGTTTATGGACCTTTCCTCCAGGAACTTGTCCAAACCTTTTTTAAACCCAGCTACATTAACAGCCTTTACTACATCCTCTGGTAACAAATTCCAGAGTTTGATTACACGTTGAGTGAAAAAATATTTTCTTTTATTAGTCTTAAATAGTTTACCCTGTAGCTTCATTGCATGTCCCCTAGTCTTTCTATATTCGGATAAGGTAAACAATCGATCTACGTTTACCCGTTCCACTCCGTTCATTAATTTATAGATTTATATCATATCTCCCCTCAGCCGTCTCTTTTCCAGATTAAAGAGCCCTAACCTTTTTAGCCTTTATTCATAGGAGTATCCTTCCATCCCCTTTACCATTTTGGTGGCTCTTCTCTGAACCTTTTCTAAAATCGCTATATCCTTTTTAAGATACGGCGACCAGAATTGCACACAATATTCAAGGTGCGGTCTCACCATGGAACAATATAGAGGCATTATAATATCTTTTGTTTTATTTTCCATTCCTTTCCTTATCATACCTAGCATTCTATTTGCTCTCTTGGCCGCCGCTGCACACTGGGCCGAAGGTTTTAACATGGTATCCACAATGACGCCTAAATCTTTTTCCTGGGTGGTGGTTCCTAATGTGGAACCTTGCATCGTGTAACCATAGTTTGGGTTGTTCTTCCCTAGGTGCATAACCTTGCACTTGTCCACATTAAATTTCATCTGCCATTTTGATGCCCAGTCTTCCAATTTATAAAGATCCTCTTGCAATTTTCCACAATCCTCTTGGTTTTTAACAACTTTAAATAGTTTTGTGTCATCTGCAAATTTGATAACCTCACTCGTTATTCCATTTTCCAGGTCATTTATGAATATGTCAAAAAGCAGCGGACCCAGCACAGATCCCTGGGGTACACCACTATTCACCTTTCTCCATTGGTAAAATTGGCCATTTAGCCCTACCCTCTGCTTTCTATCTTTTAACCAGTTCCTGATCCACAATAGTACACTGCCTCCTATCCCATGACTCTTTTTTTTGCCAAAAGTCTCTCATGAGGGACCTTGTCAAAGGCTTTCTGAAAGTCCAGATACACAATATCAACCGACTTACCTTTGTCCACCTGATTATTCACTCCTTCAAAAAAACATAACAGATTAGTAAGACAAGATCTTCCTTGTCTAAAGCCATGTTGGCTGTCTCCCATTAGGTCATGACTATCTACATGCTAAGTAATTTTATTCTTTATGATGGTTTCTACCATTTTTCCTGGTACTGATGTCAGGCTCACCGGTCTGTAGTTTCCCGGATCACCCCTGGAACATTTTTTAAAAATTGGTGTTACATTGGCGATCCTCCAGTCTTCAGGTATTAGAGATGATTTTAATGATAGTTCACAGATTACTAATAGCAGGTCTGCAATCTCGTATTTCAGTTCTTTCAACACCCTTGGATGTATACCATCCGGCCCAGGTAATTTGCAACTCTTCAGTTTATCTAATAGTTGTAATACATCTTCCCGATGTATCGATATTTATTTATTTATTTATTTAACAGTTATTTATATACCGCTCTTTCCCATGTTTCAAGTGCGGTTTACATGTAACAGTAGGTTAATTGGTATGAGATATACCAGGACATTTTACATAGAACAGATAATTATAAATTACAAGGAAAATTGTAACATTACAAGTATAACATATTAGAACATATATACATTGCTAGTTAAATTATTAATCATCATGTAAATGAGTGTGTAGTATGGTTAAATTAGTGTATTAGTGTCGTTTATTTTTGAAAATAGGGTATATAATATTAAAAATAAATGTTAGCCTGTATCCCTTTGAGAATTCTGTTTTGGGAGTGTATTATAGTGTAATGTAAATAAGTGAGTTTTTTAATTTTTTTTTAAATTCTTTTATGTCAGACAGTAGGCGAATGTTGTCAGGTAAATTGTTCCAGAGTATTGGAGCAGAGTGTGAGAAAGCTCTCTTATTGGTTTGTTTTCTGGCTTTTGTAAAATCTTTTGGTATTGTTAAAGTATTTATGTTTCTGCTCCTTTGAGATCGTTTATCAATGTCAATGTTAATCAGTGTATTTAGTGCAGATGGTGCAAGTTTATTTATAAGTTTAAATGTAGTGACAAGAATTTTATATTTGATTCGGGAGTAAATTGGTAGCCAATGAAGTTCAGCTAAAATTGGTGTAATATGTTCAAGTGGGCTTATATTCATAATCGTTCTAGCAGCTAAGTTCTGAGTTATTTGTATCTTTTTAATATTTTGTTTCGAAATACCATTAAGTATTGTATTTGCAAAATCGAAATGTGGGGTAATAATAGCATGAATTATGTTAATAAAATCTTGTAGAAGAATCAAAGGTCTTAGTTGTTTTAGTGTTTTGAGTTTGTAATGTATATTTTTAGTTAAATATTTTATATGTGAATCCATATTTAGATTATTGTCAAGTATCACACCTAAATATTTTACTTCTTTTTTTATATTAATTTCATGAGTATCTAGTGTAATCGTGTTTGGGGGTATATATGTTTGATTTTTAGTGATAAATAAAATATCTGTTTTAGTAAAGTTGATAAGTAGATTTTGTTCTTTGAGCCACTCAGTTAGTTCATTAAAACATTCTGTTATTTTTTGGAGAGGTGGGTGTGGGATTTCAAATGGGAGGTAGAACATTATATCATCGGCGTAAATATGATAAAAGACATTGTGGCGTTTAAAGATGTTACAAACTGGTTGTAAGTAAATGTTAAATAATAGTGCAGATAAAGCAGATCCCTGCGGAAGACCTTGAGTTTGTTTGAAGGTGTTAGATATTTGGGTGTGGATTCTTACATTTTGGGTTCTGTTTGATAGATAGGATTTGAACCAATTATAAACAGTAGATGTTATACCAATTTTTTGAAGTCTGTTTAACATTGTTAAGTGATCAACACTGTCAAAGGCAGCTGATATGTCAAGGAAAACAAGAATAAAGGCTTGTTTAGTATTATCAATACCTCTTAATATTGTGTCATAAAGGATCGTTAGTAAGGTTTCTACTCCATGGAAGGGTCTAAAGCCATATTGATGTTCATCAAGAATGTTTAATGTGTCAATAAATCTTGTAGTTGAATTTGTACAATTTTTTCAATAAGTTTAGCCATAAAAGGAATACTTGATATAGGTCTGTAAGATTTTGGGGATAGTTTATCTAATGTGTTATTTTTAAGTATAGGACGTATTTGAACATGTTTGAGGGATGGTGGTAAATAGCCTTTTTGCAAGGATAGATTCACTAAAGGTAGAATGAAAGAAGAGAGTATTGGGAAAGTCTTCTTTATCCAATCAACTGTGCATTGATCAAGGTATGAAGTTGATGTATTAATGTAGTTATTGTAGTTTTGAGAGTAGTTTTTGATATTAAGTTGAAGTTGGTCCAGTTATCAACTGTAGTTTGCTTTAATTGTGTTTTAATTTGTGGTTGAGTAATATTTGATGGTGTTATTTGTAGGTTTGTTTTGTTGCTATAGTATTGAGCTAATTCTTGTGGGGAGATATCTATTGATATTTCATCATTATTTAGAGTTTTGTTTGTTAATTTCCTTCAATTCTTCCGCACCTTTAAATACCACTTCAGTCATGGGTAACATCCCTACATCTTCCTCAGTAAAGACTGAAGCAAAGAATTCATTCAGTCTCTACGCTATCGCCTTGTCGCCTCTTAGTGCTCCTTTAACCCCTTTATCATCTAATGGACCAACTGACTCTCTCACAGGCTTTTTGCTACGAATGTATTTGAAAAGGTCTTTACTTTGCGTTTTTGCTTCCGCAGCAAGATTCTTCTCAAATTCTCCCTTTGCCTGCCTTATCAATGCCTTGCATTTGACTTGCCAGTGCTTGTGCTGTTTCCAGGTTTCGTCGTTTGGCTCTTTTTTCCATTTCCTGAAAGATGCTTTTTTGGCAACAACAGCCTCTCTGACCTCACCTTTAAACCATGCTGGCAGTTTTTTGGACTTCCCCTTTTCTTAAAGCGTGGAATACAGCTGGTCTGGGCTTCCAAGATAGTATTTTTCAACAACAGCCAAGCCTGATGTACGTCTTTAACCTTTGCAACTGCTCCTTTTAGTTTTTTCTTAACTGTTTTCCTCATTTTATCATAGTCTCCCTTTCGAAAGTTAAAAGGTAGTACTGTGGATTTCCTTACTATCCCTCCTCCATTAATTAAATCAAAGGCGATCATGCTATGATCACTATTGCCAAGTGGCCCCAACAACCTTATCTCTTGCACTAGATCTGGTGTTCCACTAAGGATTAGGTCTTTTATGGCTTCCCCTCTGGTCGGTTCATGAACCAGCTGCTCCAAGAAGCAGTCATTTATTTCATCTAGGACTCTATCCACTCAGTGGACTCAAGCATCAGGCTGCCTGTCAGACAGAATAGCAAACACAAGTCGCCTTATTTTGTCCCTACAATGGTGGCAGTCAACCAAAACCTTGTTGGTGGGGGTCCCTTTCCAGCAACCCCTACCCCAGGTCACTTTAACAACAGACGCCTCACAGGTGGGTTGGGGAGCTCATCTGCAAGATCTCTCTACCCAAGGCACCTGGTCTCCACAGGAAACCTACTTACATATCAATCTCCTAGAACTCAGAGCAATCTTACTTTCTTTTCGACTGTTCCATACCCAGCTCAGCTACAAGACAGTCCTAATTCAGACAGACAATCAAGTAGCTATGTTCTATCTGAACAAGCAGGGGGGAACAGGCTCTCTGTCGCTTTACAACGAAGCTTTGCGACTATGGGCCCTCGCCAGAGAGCATCACATTCATCTCCTTGCGGTGTATCTGCCAGGTATTCAAAACTCTTGGGCAGACAGACTCAGTCGAGTTCTGCTTCCCCACGAATGGTTTCTCCATGCAGACCAGGTAGCGAAAATGTTTCAAATTTGGGGAACTCCGGACATAGACCTCTTTGCAAGTCGGTTGAATGCCAAACTTCCCCGGTTCTGTTCCAGAATTCCGGCTCAGTGATCTCAGGCCAGGGATGCTTTCCTCCTCCATTGGGGCCAGGACTTCCTATATGCCTTTCCACCCATTCCCCTAATTCCCAAGACCCTATTCAAGCTTCAGAGAGACAAGGGCCGCATGATTCTCATAGCTCCACATTGGCCTCGGCAGGTGTGGTACCCTCTGCTTCTACATCTCTCTCAAGCCACATCTCTGGAGTTAGCGTCTGCTCCAGATCTCTTGTCTCAGGAGGACGGGATGTTGTGGCATCCCAATCCCCACTCCCTGCATCTCAGGGCCTGGTTGCTGAGAGCCTAGACTTTCATGGTCTTAACCTTTCTCAACAAGTAAGGGATGTCCTTTGTGCTTCCAGGAAACCTTCCACAAGACGTTCCTATGTTTTCAAGTGGAAAAGGTTTTCCATATGGTGTTCGCAGAAGGGTCTTCACCCCTCTGTGATACCTCTGGAATCATTACTGGAATATCTCCTTCATTTATTTAATGCAGGACTTAACACTAACTCAGTAAGAGTCCATTTAAGTGCTATTTCAGCTTCTTTAAAGCCTCTAAATGGTCAGCCTATTTCCTCTCATCCTCTCATAGCGAGATTTATGAGGGGCCTTCTTCTAACTAAGCCTCCCATTAAGCCACCTCCAGTGGCATGGGACCTGAATTTGGTTCTGGGGCAGCTCATGAAGCCGCCCTTTGAACCTTTAGCTACTACTTCCTTGAAATTCCTTTCCTGGAAAGTTATCTTTCTCATTGCAATCCATCAGCACGTCGTATCAGTGAATTGCAAGCATTAGTTGCTGATCCTCCTTACACGAGGTTCCATCATGATAAGGTAGTCCTTAGGACTCATCCACACTTTAAGCCAAAGGTGGTCTCACCTTTTCATTTAAACCAGGTGGTTTACCTACCTGTATTTTTTCCAAGGCCTCATACTTCAAATGCAGAAAGGAATCTTCATACTTTGGACTGTAAAAGAGCACTTGCCTTTTACTTACAAAGGACACAGCAACATAGAAAGTCTTCCCAGCTCTTTGTTGCTTTTGATCCTTATCATTTGGGCCTTCCAGTCTCCAAGAGAACGTTATCAAACTGGATTGCACAGTGTATTTCTTTTGCCTTTCGGAGTACGAACCTCTCTCTGGAAGGCCATGTCACAGCTCACAATGTGAGAGCCATGGCAGCCTCAATGGCTCATTTACACTCTGTGTCTATTGACGACATCTGTCGAACAGCTACTTGGGCCTCGGTTCATACCTTCACAGCCCATTACTGCTTAGACAAGGACTCACGCAGGGATGCCTTGTTTGGTTAGGCTGTTCAACAGCACCTGTTCCATACTTAACCAACTCCTACCCACCTTTCCCGGTAGGATGCCAGAGATCCATGGGGGGAAGTGGAACCCTTTTCACAAGGGCACACAACTTCTGGGGTCTCTCCCTGGCATTTGTAGCTAGGGAGTCCACATATGTGAAGACTACATTCCTGCTTGTTCCTGGAGATAGCATAGTTACTCACCTGTAACAGGTGATCTCCGGGAACAGCAGGAATTTAGTCTTCACAACCCACCCACCTCCCCTAGGAGTTGTATCTCTCTTCTCTTCTCTTTTCTTTCCCTCTCTCTCTCTCTCTTTGTCTCAGCTTTAAAACCCAACTGGAGAGAGGCAGTTGGGCAAGGCGGGAAGGCAGCATGCAGGCACTGTGGGATGCTCCCAAAAGCTTTCTAATTGGACGCTGGGGAGCGTTCCCGCGCAGGCTCCGTCGGTACCGATGATACCCATATGTGAAGACTAAATTCCTGCTGTTCCCGGAGATCACCTGTTACAGGTGAGTAACTATGCTTTAAACTCTCTAGTTTTACAACTTTCCCATCTTTGGAAGAGGTTTGTTTGTTCATTAATACTCTTTAAGTATTTAAAGGTCTGAATCATATCTCCCCTATCCCTCCTCTCTTCCAGAGTGTAGATATTTTGGTCTTCAAGTCTCTTCTCATAGGTTTTCTGACGCAGGCTCCAAATCATTTTGGTCATCTTCCTCTGAACAGTTTCCAGTCTTTTTACATCCTTTGTGAGATATGGTCTCCAAAACTGAACACAGTATTCCAAGTGGGGCCTCACCAGTGACTTATACAGTGGCATTAGTACCTCTTCCTTTCTGCTGGTAATTTCTCTTTGTATGCAACCCAACATCCTCCTGGCTTTTGCCACTGCCTTGTCGCACTGTTTTGCCACCTTGAGATCCTCCGAAATAATCACACCAAGGTCCTTCTCCTGTTCTGTGCACCTCAACCTCTTGCCCCCTATCACGTACATTTCCCTTGGATTTCTGCTTACCAAGTGCATGACACCACACTTCTTCGCATTAAATCTTAACTGCCAAGCATTAGACCATTCTTCTAGCTTTTGTTGATCTTTCCTCATGTTATCCACCCCCTCTCTGTTGCAAATTTTCGTGTCATCTGCAAAAAGACAGACTTTCCATTCAGTCCTTCAGCAATATCACTCACAAATACATTGAACAGTACCAATCCCAGGACCGAACCCTGGGGCACTCCGCCTATCACCCTTCTTTCATCCGAGTGTGCTCCATTTACCATCACCTTCTGACATCTTATCAGTCAGCCAATTTCTGATCCAGTTCACCACCTTGGGACCCATCCCCAAACTATTGAGTTTATTGATAAGCCTCCTATGAGGCATAGTATCAAAAGCTTTGCTGAAATCCAGGTAGATGACATCCATCGCATGCCCTTGATCTAGTTCTCTGATCACCCAGTCAAAGAACTCAATCAGATTTGTTTGGCAGGATCGTCTTTTGGTAAAACTATGTTTCCTTGGATCATGCAAGCTGTTGGTTTTGAGAAAGTCCACTATTTGCTCTTTCAGGAGCGCCTCCATTACTTTTCCTGCCACTGAGGTAAGGCTCACCAGCCTGTAGTTTGTCGCTTCTTCCCTGTCACCACTTTTGTGAAGAGGTACCACATCAGCCCTTCTCAAGTCCTGAGGAACTTTTCCTGTTTCCAAGGATCTGTTAAAAAGATCCTTTAACGGCCTTGCAAGAACCTCTCTGAGCTCTTTCAGTATCCCATTCGGTCCCATGGTCTTGTCCACTTTCAGTTTTGCAACTTGTTCTAACACATCATCTTCTGTGAATGGTTTGGTATTTATTTATTTATTTGTGTGCTTTTCTATACCGCCTCTTCCAGAGATCAGGGGCAGTTTACAGAGAACAAGTTAAAACCATTGAACATTGAAATTACGTAGAACATTTTGCAGTGAGTAGGGTGAGTAATTATCTGTTTAAATCCCATTTCATCCATTGCTTCAAGGAAGGATAGTTCCTGGCAATTTGGTAGAGAGGCAAGGTTAAGATCTCCTAAGATAACAGAAGGTTTCCTCAAAGAGGATTTACACACAACTTCAAGGATAGTGTCTAAGCTCTGCATATCAAGTGTGGGGGGTCTATATATAAGGCAGATGGCCATAGTGTGATTTTCTGTTTTGAGGATATCAATTCCATCATGTTTATTAAGTAATGTAGGTGAAAGGTTGAGGTTAGTTTTAGCTATTATTAGAACTCCTCCACCTCTTTTTCGGTCCCTATTACAGCTGAATATAGTATAACCATGCATTTTCAGTTGATTAAGAAGAACTGAATCAGATTCATTTAGCCAGGTTTCAGTTATACAAAGAAGGTGAGGTTTTTCGTCAGAAATGAGGTCAATCATAATTGGGATCTTATTTCTAATCGACCTAGCATTAATGAGTATACATTTTAGTTGTGTTGTCTGGGTAGTGTCCTTCTTGGGGTTATCCATTTGTATTAGGTTTAAATGGATTAACCTTTGAACATTGGTATGCAGGTGGGTGCGTGATCTATCCATGTAGGGATGTCTATTATCATATCTTTGGATGGTATGTCTGGGTCTGTATGGGATGATGTGAATGTGTGCAGGTTTAGGAATGTTTATAGCTGGAGTTAGAGAGTGAATGGGGGGAGTGTGAGAAAGTAAAAACCATAGAGTAAACATCAGTATGTTTAAGGTATCTACTTCATTCCCATTTTTATATTTGGGAGTCATAGGTGGTCCTTCTCCAGGATTTTCTTTAGTAAAAATAGAGCAGAAGTATTTGTTTAGCAATTTTGCTTTTTGAATGTCACTTTCCATGAGTCCGTTCCCAGCACTTCTGAGTCCTGCAATTCCACCTCTGATTTTCCTCCTCTCCCAAATATACCTGAAGAAAGTTTTGTCGCCACACTTCACATCTTTAGCCACCTCTGCCTTTGATTTTGCTTTCCTTATTTCTCCTTTTTTCTCTTTTAGTTTGAACCTGTATTCCTTTCCGTGTTCCTCTGTTTGTAAGCTTTTGAATTTTGTGAAAGCTGTGTTATTTTGCCTTTTTTTGAGCAGCCACTTCTTTGGAGAACCAAATAGGTTTCCTTCTCCTCTTGTTTTTATTTACTTTCCTTATATATTTATCTGTTGCTCCTTTTATTGCCACCTTTAGTTTAGCCCATTGTAATTCCACTTCCCTTATCCCCTCAAATCCTGCCAACTCCTCCTTCAGGTACTTGGCCATTTTACTGAAGTTAGTGTTTTTGAAGTCTAGGACTTTGAGCTTGCTATGATTGGACTGCACCTTGGCTTTTATCTCAAACCACACCGTGTGATGATCGCTGCTGCTCCCATGGGCACCCACCCGGACATTCGACACGCTATCTCCGTTGGTTAGCACTACATCCAGCATTGAGCTTTCCCTGGTAGGTTCCATCACCATTTGTCTAAGTAACGCATCTTGGAAAGCAACCACAATTTTTTTACTTCTTTCCAGATTTGCAGAAGGAGTATTCCAATCCACATTGGGTAGATTAAAGTCACCCAATATGATCACGTCCCCCTTTGTGGCTATCTTTGCAATAATCAATTCATTATCTGTTTCTTCAATTTGAGTTGGAGTTCTATAGACTACAGCAGTATAGATGACAGTGCCATCTCCTCTTTCCAACACAATCCAAAGTGCTGCTTCTTTTCCCCATGCCTCCTGCATTTCAGTAGCTTTAATATTGCTTTTAAGGCTACTCCTCCTCCTTTTCCACTTTCTCTGTCACGTATCAGAGAGATTCCTGCTTTCCAAAAAATTTTAAATACTGAATCAGAACTGGAGCCACCTCCCCTCCCATTAATTTATAATATTCTGAAGGAAAACCATCTGCCCTATGGCTTTACCAATAGGGAGCTTTTTGATAATGTATTCAACTTCCTGTTGTGAAATGGGCTTCCCCGGCTCGTGATACTCCCCCTTTGTAAGTTTAGTTAAATGTGCATGTTCCAGGTAATGCTTGACGTGCTGCTGATTGGGCTGAGACTCTGAAGAGTACAAACCCGCAGAAATGTTTCTGAATGTCTCTTCCTTCTTTATTTGTTCTAGCTTTAGTCCCACCCCCTTTACAATCTCATTACCAAGCCAAGCCAAAAGCTTCCCCATTTTATTATTGCACATAGTCTCCATGCTCAGATTGGGGGAAATTTTGATTTTGTGTTGGTTAAAGAACACATGCCTCCCTTTTTTGGATTCTTTCAGGACCTATTCCATCCTTGTAATGTAATTTCTTTGTAATGAGGGCTCCAGTCAAGATGTGCATAGCGGGTTTTGGGCGCTTTTTTTCTTTTGTGCCTTATCAATTTCGTACTTTGTCGCCACTGGTGAAATGGGAAAATATGCCATTAACAACTTTTGAATGTAGGGCCGAGCCTCTCCTCCTTTTCTAGGATGCCATAAATTCTGATATTTGATCAACAGCTTCTTTTTCTTGGTCCCTACAATCCCTCCCACCTCTCTGATAGTTGTCTACAGACTTAAATTTTGGAACTAACTAAGGAGCTGAGGGGATCACTATGCGGGAAAGGCCACAAATGGTTGTTAATCATAAATCTAAAGGCAACGAATTCATAGTTCCTGATCGTTCCTCCAGTCTAGTCCCGGACCACTGGAGTTGTGTACGTCCTCTCGCAGCTTGGAGACCGAGCATGTCACTCTTTTGGTGACCCTAGTATAAGTAGTCCAGGGACCGCCTCCTTGAATCAGTCTCCACGCAGCAGAAGGAGGTGTGAGTCCAGGGGTTCGGGACTCACTGGAGCAATGATTAAGGCAGCAGCTAGGGTTATCTAGTTGATAGATAGGCATAAAGAAAGAAATTTATAAAAAAAAAAAAAAAAGGAAAGGGGTCGGTACCCCTTTAAATTGGCATTGGAAAGTTATACTTGTCTGTTGGTAAGGTGTGCAGTTGAGCTGCCCCCCTTCTCCCCCCTCTCTGTAGCGAGAAGCGCAAGCAGAGCAGAGTGAGGGAGTTGTGCATGGGCCTCCGACGTCTGTTCCCCCACGGTGGTTAAGAGGCCATGGAGGAGCTGCACTGCTGCCGCGCGCCTCGGGAAGCCACGAGTTGCGGGAGTGGAAGTGACAGGCCCGATGAATACTACAGACAAGGAATGGGGACGGAGTCTTCCCGCTCAGGAGATAGCGGGTCCCGCTTAGATTTCACACTGGCGACTTCGAGGTAAGCGCTGGGGGCAGTGCAGGACAGTGGTTTTGAGCCTGCCGTGGGGTTTGCAGCGGGCAGGTGATTTTCTTTAAGGAAGGCAGGGACCGTGGGGGATTTGCGCGGGAAACGAGGGCTTCGGGGTTGCTGCACTGAGGGCTTCCCGGGGGGGGGGGGGGGGCCTAGATTAGGCTGCGTCTAGTGCAAATGTGGTTTTATGGATAAATAGAAAAAAAAAAGAAAAGAAGTGAAAGTAGGAAAGGGGCTTGAGGCATTGCACAGGAATTCTGGGCTCTGGCAGGGCACTGCGCTGTAGAGCGGTCTTATGCCTCATCGGCCTAGGTGCCTCTTGTGTGGGGTGCGGAGAGGGACAGTCTCTGAAGTGGGAGTGTGCAGAGGCTGTTCCCTCGAGGCTTCCATGGCGGACATGGCACAAAAGGGAGAGTCTGAGGATATAGAGGAGGTTACATTGGGAAAGGACTCTCCGGTGTCCCCAGAGGTAGATCAGGAGCCCCTACCTGGGCCATCGTCGGCTCCAGATGGTCCTTTGCCGCTAGCTCCTCTTCAGGGGGGGGCTGGGGGCAGTCTTTTCACAGCAGTTTTTGACGATGCTGCAGCAGGCTCTTGGGGGGTCTGGTTGCAGAAGGGGTGAGCCCGAGGAGGTGGAGAGCCGAGGGACAAAGAGGCCGGGGGCTGTGTTAGATGAAACCGTAGGTAGTAGTGCCGGTAAGAGGGCTAAGCTGCGGGGGGACAGAGCGGAACAGGACTTAGAGGAGCAGTCCGACCTTTTAGAAGAGTCAGATGCAGAACAGGACTGGGAGGAAGGTGAGATAGCGGAGCCGGAAGACCAGGCGAGAATAGTGCGAGTATTCATGAGAGAGGAGCTCTCGGCCCTGATTGCGGAAACCCTAAAAGCTTTGAATGTGCCAGCCTCGGGTCCAGCAGAGGATAGTGCTCTGGAGGATCTATTGTTGCAGGCAATTAGAAAGTCACAGAGGGCGTTCCCGATTCATAGGGTGTTCAAAGAAATGATTCAAGAGGAATGGGATACGCCGGAAGCTAGCCTTAAGGGAGCTAGGATAAATGGCACGGTTGTATCCTCTAGCCGAACCGGAAAAGGATATTTTTAAGCTCCCCAAGGTGGATGCAGCAGTTTTGGTGGTAACGAAGCAGACAACTATCCCAGTGGAGGGAAGTGCAGCGCTTAAGGATACGCAGGATAGGAGATTTAATACTTTGCTTAGACAGGTGTTTGAGGTGAATGCCCTATCATTACAGGCATCAATTTGTGGGGCTTGGGTGGCAAGGGCGTGTCTTCGATGGTCCCAGAAATTGAAGGGGATGCATGGGGACGAAGAGGCTGAGGAGGCTGCCCGCGTATTTGAGTCGGGGCCGGCGTATTTGGCGGATAGCCAGTATGATCTGATTTGGGGCCTATCAAAGAGTATGGCATCGGTAGTGGCGGCGCGAAGATACCTATGGCTGCGTAATTGGGCGGCAGTCTAGTCCCGCATCCCTCCCTATTTTGGACTGCCAGGATGTAGCCTGAAGACCGGGGAGGGGGAGGTTGCAGAGTTTTTAAGGAGAGAGTCACGAGATGCGTCAGGCTTGCATATGTATAGGGACATAGTTCTTTCTCGCCTTGTCTCTTCAAGGGTGAAGGGTCTCTTCAAGGAGCACGGGAGAAGGAGCAGCTCCTGCATTCAGTATTACAATCTTAATGTTCAGATAGCATAGGACTTGATGGTTAAAATTGTTAAAATTGGCTTACTTTTTGCTCTGGTGAGACTGCTTTGTCAATAGGAAAACTGATTCAAGGAGGCGGTCCCTGGACTACTTATACTAGGGTCACCAAAAGAGTGACATGCTCAGTCTCCAAGCTGCGAGAGGACATACACAACTCCAATGGTCCGGGACTAGACTGGAGTTACTCCAGGAACTACAATTAGCAGGTAAGTCTAATTTCACCTTTTGGAGCAAACGTGGAAAACATTTTGTCTTGAAGGGCATTAAAAACGTTCTCAGTATAAAGGCACATCTAATACATTTGCATTTTTAGATCTCAAATGGAGATGAAGCCTATAAGAACTGACAAAGTGCTAATTGGTGCCTTATGCCTTAATCATTTATGCACTAGCACAAGAAGTTTATAGACAACTGGTCATTTCACTGGTAGCCAATGTAACTTGAATAAAACAGGTATAATATGATTTGATTTACAAGAGCCAGTAACAATTCATGCTGCCAAATTTTGAACAAACTGATGTTTTTCAATATATGCTGGAAGTCTTACAAATAAACTATTGCAGTAATCCAGTTGAGTAATTACTAATAAATATAGACAACAGTACAAAGGTTGTCCTCAGAGAGGACTTTTGAAGCCCCACAAGCACACAAGATATGCCATACTGGGTCAGATCAAGGTTCTTCAAGCCCTGTTTCCAGTGGCCAATCTAGGTCACAAGTACCTAGATGTTTCCCAGAAAGACACACTGGTTCCACCATGCTTGCCTCGGAGCAATCAATGGATTTCTGGGTTGTCTTTAATATTGGTTTATGGGCCTTTCCTCTAGGAACTTATCCAAACCTTTTTTAAACTCAGCTACATGAACAGCTTTTACTTCATCCTCCGGTAACGAATTCCAGCGTTTGATTAGGCGTCGAGTGAAAAAATATTTTCTCTTATTAGTCTTAAACAGGTTGCACTGTAGCTTCATTGCATGTCCCCTAGTCTTTCTACTTTTTGATGCTGTAAAGAATCTATCTGTGTTTACCCATTCCACTCTATTCATTAATTTATAGACCTCTGTCATATCTCCCCTCAGCCATCTCTTTTCCAGGTTGAAAAGCCCTAAGCTTTTAAGCCTCTTCTCATAGGGGTATCCTTCCATCCCCTTTACCATTTTGGTGGCTCTTCTCTGTACCTTTTCTAATTCTGCTATATCCTTTTTAAGATATGGCGACCAGAATTGCACACAATATTCAAGGTGCAGTCACACCATGGAACGATACAGAGGGATTATAATATCCTTTGTTTTATTCTCCATTCCTTTCCTTATGAGAGACTTGTGAAACTTGCTCTGCCCTTTGTACCTTTCTCTCTCCCCTGCATCCTGCACTTCATTCTTTAATTATTAGTAGGTTTACTGCCACATTTCCCCTTACCCACCGAGCTACTGTAGTGTGCACTCTCCCTTTGCCTACTGCATGAGCTCTGCAACTCTGTGTGTCACCCTGTTGCCTGCTTATTTCTGGGCACTGACTAATTCATGTTGCCCCTCTGCTGAGCGTGATATAGTCACCCTGCTCCCTTACCTAATATGCCACCCTCCCTCTGTTCTAATGTTTTGCATAAAGCCAAGAGCACACATGTGTGCATTGCATTGTCGGCACTTACTGAGCAGGGTCTGGCAAATCTGCTGCCAGATCCAGTGTTTATGTCCCAACAGATTAATCTGTGTCCCTTCAGTGGGTAGAGGACTACCTCATTTTCTATGATGAGCTGGTAGAGCGTCCGATTTTCAGCATGAATGAAGGTCTCATAGTCATCTTTGTTCTCGCTCTGTCCACGTGCAGAGCCACTGCTGCCAGCGCATACATGCATACTTTGTATTGCACATGCACATCTCCATACCCATTTATGGAAACTGGTTCTTGCAGGTTTGCATCACCATATTTTCCATGTGCCACATGTGTGACTGACATTCTTGAGCCCTTCGTCCAGCTCCCCAGATATTTGCATGGTGATTTCAGACTAAGCCTGCATGTTCACAGGCTTGGTTCTGAAATAGCTCCATTGACGAGATGCCCCTATTTGCATGTTCTCAGTGCTGCTGGGATGTCCTTTCTAAAATCCCACTTTTAGGCAAAACTGATTCTGCTATAGTTGTGTCATTAGTGGAATTCTAGCCGAAGGATAAAGCAGAGATGAGAGGTGTGGCCCCCAAGGAAGGAGTTGGTGTGCACTCAAGGGAACTATAAAGATGCTTCCTCCGGAGGAGAAAAAAAGATGAAACTATACCTTGCAAAGCCAGATCTTCCTTAGGTTTTAAGGTGTACTTATCCAAATTACAACTTTAGCAGATTCCTGCAGCTTTCTCCGTGAACAAGCAGAAAGTCAGTCCTCACATATGGTTGACGTCTGCACTGATGGAGCCCCCATAGAAGCATCCACCAAGCTTTCAAAGAAAGCCTTTGGGAGATGTCACCACACATGTGTGGTCCCCTTCCCGCCCAAGGTTGCCATCTTGCTCAGTCTCCTTTTTTCCATGGAGCCCTTCAGATGTTCGTCTGGCTTGTCCCCAGAAAATGTTGATTTTTTTTCTCTCCGAGTTTCATACTCTCCGGTATCGCACCAGTACTTTTCCCGCCACCCAACCTCGCTGCCTCGGCATCGAGTTTTGGTCCTTTTTGTAGTTTTTCGTATCTTTGATTTTCTGGCATCTTTGCGCCTTTTTTTCCCAACTGGCAGCCCAGTGAGTCTTTGACCTCACAGGGGTACTTTTTCCCCCCCATGGCTACCAGTGGTTTTAAGAAGTGTGATTGGTGCTCAAAAATTATGTCTTTGACCGACACACACGACTGCTGTCTCGACTGCCTTGGGCCGGGCCATGACCCGGCAGTATGCAGTCTTTGCAAAAAGATGTCCAGCAAGACCCTCAAGAGCCACCAACAGCAGCAGCAGCACGATAAGTTTTTTCCTGAGTCCCCGGTGCCTCCGAAGGCAGGGCCTTGTCTGAAGCCTCGACTCAATGGGCGGACCCTTCTGATTCCGAGCCCCGCCCTGCCGTGGTCCTTCAGAAAGGGGATCTCCCTCAAGGGAACCTAGGAAGAAGAAGAAACCCTCGAAGGCGGTGTCCTTGGACGGATCCGACGGACCGGGTGCCCCCCGGGCCAGGTTACACAGTCCAAGATGCTTGTCCGAGGCATCTGAGAAGGAGCGACCTGCAAAGGTCCCCTGGAGGGATTCGACCTCTGACCAGCCTCGGTCCCGACACCATCCTCATCGAGGATTTCTCTTTGGGGGAGCTGGAGCCCTCTGTGCCCACGCCAAAGGCTGCAGAGCCTTCTGGTCTGGAGTCTAGAATAGCGGCCCTGGAGTGCAGTTTGTCTGCTTTCATGGACCAGCAGTGGGTGCTGTTGTCCGGTATGCCCGGTTCATCCGCCCTGACCACCGGGCCCTCGTCGTCAAAGACATCCCTGGAGGCTGACCCGCTCCTTGAGGTCTCTCGGCCTCGAGTCGATCCTCAGCAGAGGTCTCGATCTGATTCCTGCTCGACGGGACCGCAATCATCCCCGGCAAGTGTACCAGGCATTGGCTGCAGAGCCTCTACGAGTCCTTGATGGACTACTCCGAGTGGGAGACTGAGGATGAGGAATCCCCTGATACTCATCGCCACTGTGACATCCCATTGGACTCTCCCGTCTCGGAGCCTTGTCAGCTGTCCCCGCCGGAGTATATGGGCTTCCTTGATTTTGTTAATGATATGTCTAAGGCCCTGCCGTTCCCTATGGAGTCGGAAGAGGACCCTTGGGCAGTTAAGTTGGAAATCCTCCAGTACGAGGCCCATCCCTCCCATCCTGGAACGGCTCATGCTCCACATGTGGGAAACGCTGGCATCAGTGCCTGTCATGAGCAAACGGCTTGACTCGATGTATCGAGTCCGCTTGAGTCTTGGCTTCCAGAAATCACAGCTGTCGCATAACTCCATGGTGGTGGAGTCAGCTATGTGTCACTGAAAAAACAGAAGACGCACTCCTCGGTGCCTTCAGGCAGGGAGGCCCGCACTTTGGACACCCTCAGCAGGAAGTGTTACCAGGGCTCGATGCTCATCGGTTGCATCCAGGCCTACCAGCTGTACATGGGCATGTACCTGAGAGTCCTGGTGAAGAAACTGGCCAGGTTCTCAGCTGGTCTCTCCCTGCAGCATTTCAAGAATCAGGCCATGGCAGTCCGTGAGTGCTCCAAGTTCATGTCTCGGGCGGCTATGATGGGTTCAGTTCAATGGCTCGAGTAGCTGTAGTGGGCATCAGTGCACAACACCAAGCTTGGCTACAGTCATCTGACCTCGAACATTGGGTTCAGGACAAATTGGTCGATGTCCCATACCAAGGGGAGAACCTCTTTGGCAAACTCATGACCGATAAGGCTGCTGAGCTGGAGACAGAGTTCATGATGAGGACCAGGCTCTCATCATGCCCCTCCCTGATGGAAGGGCTCGGGTAAAAAGTCCTTCTACCCGAGGAAAGGGGCTGCGTACAGAAACTCCCCATCTTTTCATGCTTCCCCAGCTCCCCAACAAGGTCAGCAGGCCAAAGGATATGGGCATGGCCCTCGTAAACAGAAGGCTCCAGACCCCAGGCACCGGCTCTGACCCAGCCAGGGGGGAGTTTTTGACTCCTTGAGCATAACCTATCTACCCCAAGGAGGTCAGCAGCCCATAGGGGGATGTCTGGCCCACTATGCCCAGAGGTGGTTGACCATCACTACCGACTCCTGGGCACTTCAGGTGGTCAGGGAGGGTTACCTCCTCCACCTGACTCAGACACCTCCCCCTTATTTTCCAGGAGAGCCCCTCAGGTCTCCCCTCCACCGGGACCTTCTACTGAAGGAGTTGGCAGGTCTCCTCGAGGACAAGGCAATGGAACCGGTGCCCCACCATCTCAAGGGCAAGGGGTTCTACTCCAGGTACTTCCTCATGCCAAAAAGAACAGGGGACCTAAAGCCCATCCTCGATCTGCTTAGCCTCAATAAATTCCTGGGGAGAGAGACTTTCAAGATGCTCTCCCTTGGAACATTGCTGCCCCACCTCCAGCAGGGAAATTGGCTATGATCCTTAGACCTCGAGGATGCCTATACCCACAACCTCATTCACCCCAACCACAGGCAGTACCTGAGGTTTATATTGGGGGGGGGGGGGCAGTCACTATCAGTATAGGGTGCTTCCCTTTGGCTTGGCTTCTGTCTCAATGGTCTTCACAAAATGTCATGGCCTCCTTCCTCTGTCTCCAGGGATCTTTCTTTTCCCCTACCTGGACGACTGACTCATAAAGGGAGGCACGCCCTCAGAGGTGTAGCAGGCCACCACATGCACCATCCAGGTTCTGCAGCACTTGGGTTTTGTCATAAACTACCCCAAGTCTCACTCCTCCCGACACAATGTTTGGAGTTCATGAGGGCAAAGCTGGACATTCTCTAGTCAAAGACCTTCTTACCCATGGACCGAGCTGACCATCTCAGGACTCTGGCAAAGGACATACAGCATTGTCCCTCTGTGCCCGCTCAGCTTCTTCTGCGCCTTGGGCACATGGCCTCCACGGTCCCCATCACCCCAGACGCTCACCTCCACATGACGGCGGCGCAGTGGTGTCTCTGAGACCAGTGGACTCAAGCCATGGGGCGCTTCCTAGACAGTCTCTGTAACCTGCCAACTGGCGGACTCTCTGGTCTGGTAGCAGTCTCTCCAGTATCTCAAGGCGGGCATGCCTTTTCAGGCGCTGAGCCCCTTAAGGGTCTCCACCACGGACGCCTCCCTGCTCGGCTGAGGAGCCTACTGCGGGGAGCTCTGCACCCAGGGCAGATGGTCAGCAGGCGAGAGCACCCAGCAGATCAACCTCCTGGAGCTACGGGTGATATACTTAGCCCTGTGAGTGTTGTGCCACCACCTGCGTCACCAACTGGTGCTGGTCCAGATGGACAATCGGGGCAGTGTTCTATGTGAACAAACAGAAGGGCATGGGATCTTGTGCCCTCTGTCGGGAGGCAGTGGCTCTCTGCTTGTACGCAGTCCAACAGGGTATTCTCCTACTGGTACTATACCTACCATGCCAGAACAACCTGCTGGCCGACAGGCTGAGCAGAGTTTTCCAGCCGCATGAGTGGCAGCTGGACCTCAGGGTGACCGACTGGCTCTTCTGGATTTGTGGGGTACCCGTGATAGACCTGTTTGCCAGTTCGGACAACTTCCAATTGCCCCGCTTCTGTTTCCGGCAGACCCATCCCTCCAGGGTGACAGCGGACGCGCTCCTCGTCTCATGGTTGGAGGGCCTCATGTACGCTTTCCCTCCCATGCTGATGATTGCCAAAACCATGTTCAGGACCCTCCGCAAAAGGGCCTCGCTCATCCTGATAGCCCCTTGGTGGCCCAGGCAACCTGGGTTCCTGCTGCTCCTCCAATTAATGGTGGAGACCCCCATCATGTTGGGGACTTCTACGGGACTGCTGTCTCAGGAAGGGGGCTCTCTTCTGCACCCCAACCTAGGTTCCCAGTCGCTGACAGCATGGCTGCTGAAAGGGTGTTTCTAGCCTCTTTGAACCTCTCGGGTGAGGTAGAGGAGATCCTGCTGGCCTCTCGCAAGGCCTCTATTAGAAAAGCTTATGCCCTCAAATGGCACAGGTTTTTGGCCTGGTGTGCTGAGCATGGGGCTGACCCGTTCTCCTGCCCGATGGGTTTGGTGTTAAAATACCTTCTTCACCTCTTGCAATCTGGGCTCAAGTCTAACTCCATCCGAGTACACCTTAGTGCCCTGGCGGCTCACCACCCCCCAGTAGATGGCAAGCACCTCTCGGTCCAGCCAATGATGACCTACTTTCTTAGGAATCTTCTCTTATCGAAGCCCCCAGTTCGCCCTCCGGCTACTGAATGGGACCTCAACGTGGTGTTGGGGCAGCTCATTCACCCACCCATTAAGCCTCTGGCTATTTTCCACCTACGCTACCTCTCTTGGAAGGTGGCGTTCCTGATTACACTCCCCTTCGCTTGCAGAGTTAGCAAGCTTCAGGCCCTAGTGTCAGAGGCACCTTATACCAGGTTCTACAAGAACAGAGTGATGTTACGCATGCACCCTGAATTCCTTCCGAGGGTAGTATCGTCCTTCCATCTCAGTCAGGAAGTAGTACTCCCCACCTTCTTTCTGAGACCTCACCCCAATAGGGCGGAGACAATCCTTCACACCTTGGACTCTAAGAGAGCTTTGTCCTTTTATATCCAAAGCACTCAGAGCCACCGCAAAACTACTCAATTTTTCATCTCCTACAATCCCAGTAGGCTGGGAGAGGCGGTGACCAAGCGTACACTGTCCACCTGGGTGGCAGACTGTATCACCTTCACCTACGAGCATGCGGGGCTCCCGCTGAAAGGCCATGTCATGGCACACCGTGTCAGGGCCATGATGGCCTCGGTGGCAAACTTGTGCTCTGTCCCGATGGTGGACATTTGCCGGTCTTCAGTGCATGCCTTCGCAGTCCATTACTGCCTGGAAAAAGAGTCCTGACGGGATAGTGTCTTCGGCCAGGCTGTGCTCCGTAAACTTTTCAGGGTTTAGGCAACTCCTACCTTACAACCCTTCTGTGTTCAGGCTACCGCTGGTTTTCATTGGACACTGGGGTCCTACTGTGGTCTGTGGATACATACTTAATTGCTACTGCTCGCGGCTCCCCATGAGGGAGTCCATGTTCTTTGCTATGGGCTTTTGGTAGCCTGTAGCTGGGGAGTCCCATATGTGAGGATTGACTTCCTGCTTGTTCTCAGAGAAAGTGTAGTTACTCACCTGTAACAAGTGTTCTCCGTGGACAGCAGGAATTAGTCTTCACAACCCTCCATCCTCCCTTTGGAGTTGCTGCTTTACCAGTTTTAATTTTTGCCGTCTTTTAGCTATGTCATCTGACTGAGCAAGATGGCACCCTTGGGTGGGAAGAGGACCACGCATGCATGGTGCCATCTCCCAAAGGCTTTCTTTGCAAGCTGGGGGGATGCTTCCGCAAGGGCTCCGTCGGTGCTGATGTCACCCATATGTGAGGACTGATTCCTGCTGACCCCGGAGAACACCTGTTACAGGTGAGTAACTACGCTTTCTCTTTTTTTCTTTCAGTATCACCCCATTTTCAATACCAAAGCTTGCGAACATTCCCCTGCTGTTTTTCCAGCTTTGCTGGTTCTCCAAAGGGGTGTTCTTAAAGGGGCACAAATAACTATCTTTCTTTAGATGTGGAAGGATGCTCATAAGAACATAAGATATGCCATACTGGGTCAGACCAAGGTCCATCAAGCCCAGTATCCTGTTTCCAACAGTGGCCAATCTAGGTCATAAGTACCTAGCAGTTTCCCCAAAATACACAGATTCCACAATGCTTGTATTGGGTCAAGCAGTGATATCCTGTGTCCCTTTTAATAATGGTTTATGGACCTTTCCTCCAGGAACTTGTCCAAACCTTTTTTAAACCCAGCTACACTAACAGCTTTTACTACATCCTCTTCAAACAAATTCCAGAGTTTGATTACACGTTGAGTGAAAAAATATTTTCTTTTATTAGTCTTAAATAGTTTACCCTGTAGCTTCATTGCATGTCCCCTAGTCTTTCTATATTCTGATGATGTAAACAATTGATCTACATTTACCCGTTCCACTCCATTCATTAATTAGCAGGCTCTCCCTGCTTGCTGTGATATTGTGCTTGCTAAACCAGCATGATTAGTCTGCCTCTGTGGATCTGCAAGATGCTTGTACGCACATATCCATCTATCCAATACATTGGAATTCTCCAGGACCAAGCAGGAAGTCAGCCCTCACATATGGGTGACGTCGGCGTCAACGGAGCCCCCATGCGGAGCATTTCCCCAGCTTTCAAAGAAAGCCTTTGGGAATGCAGGCACACATGCGTGGTCCCCTTCCCGCCCAAAGATGCCATCTTGCTCAGTCTTCTTTTTTCCGCGGAGCCATACGCACGTCTGTCCTTGTCACCCGTGAAAAAAGTTGATTTTCTGCGTTGAGTCGAGTTTTTCTTCGGTTCGACGTCGATTCCTTTCCCGCCTGGACTCGGTACACCAGTGCCGAGCCCGGATTTCTCTTTTCGGGTTTTGTCCTTAGAGACTGCGTTCGCGCCTTTTTTCTTTTCCCTGGCAGCCTGATTTTTTGATCTTGCAGGGTCCCTTTTTCCCCTGATGGCTGCCAGTGGCTTCAAGAAGTGTGATCGGTGCAAGAAACTCATGTCTCTCACCGACACACATGACTGCTGCCTCCGGTGCCTGGGGCCAGACCATGATTCTACGGTCTGTAGCCCCTGTGGCAAAATGTCTTCGAAGGCATTACGCAGCCGTCAGTTCCAGCGTGAGAGGATCTTCTCCGACTCTGCCTCTGGACGAGTCCGGACTTCGTCAGAGGCCTCGACATCTTGGGAGTGTGACCCCGAGCATCATTGGGACTCCTCTGAAAGGGAGTCCCCCTCGAGGGAGCATCGAAGGAAGAAGAAACCCACGAGGGTGGCATCGGTGGATGCTCTTGGCTCCTCGAGGGCCAGGTTGCATAGCCCAGATCGCCATCCCGGGTCTTTGGAGTCGGAGAGGCCTGCAAAGCATCCTCGTGTAGAGTCGGAAGCCCCGAGTCACGTGAGTACTGTAGTCCTCATGGACTCTCCTCCGGGGGAGCCGACGTCGGGCCCAACGCCGTCGGGGCCTGAGTCGGAGGCTGCTGGGTCTCCTGAGCTTGGACTCAGGTTGACGGCCTTGGAGAGCAGATTGTCTGCCTTCATGGAGCAGCAGCGGGTGCTGATCGCCGGTCTCACAGGTGCATCTGCCCTGACCACCGGGACATCGACGTCCAAGTCGACCCCGGAGGCCGAGCCGATCCTCGAGACCATGCGAACTCGAGTCGATCCTCGACCTCCCGTTCGGGACCGAGGTCATCAACACCGGTACCCTCGGCGTCAGGGCGGATGGCGTCGGTGCCCGCTCACTCGGAGCCGCTCGATTCCTCCTCGGAGGAATCGGCCTGGGAAACTGAGGAGGAGGAGTCCCCTGACACCTTCCAGACTCGGTGCGTCCCTTCGGACTCACCGGGATCCGAGCCTCGGACAAGGTCCCCCCCGGAGGATACCCGGTTCTCGGATTTCGTAAGGGACACGGCCAAAGCATTGGCATTCCCTGTGGACCCCGACGAGGAGCCTCGGGCCGAGGAGCTCAAGGCTCTGCAGTATGACTCTCCTCCCAAGGAGGCCTTTACTGTCCCGGTTCCTCCGATGCTGGAGCGGCTGCTCTTCCGCATGTGGGAGGCGCCAGCCTCGATGCCGGTTCTAAACAAGCGGGTCGATTCCATTATTTTATATAATTTTATTGTAAACCGCTCTCACGTCTCGACAAGGGCGGTATATTAAATGTAAATAAAGATAAAGATCTATCGAGTCCGCAAGAGCCCCGGGTTTCAAAAGGCACAGCTACCGCACCACTCCATGGTTGTGGAATCGGTCATGCATCGCCTGAAGCCCGGAACCTGGTAGAAAGCGCTTCCAGGACTCTATGCTTGCTTGCCGCGTCCAGACCTACCAGCTGTACATGGGCATGTACCTTCGAGACCTGGCAAAGGAGATTGCCAGGTTCTCTGCTGGTCTGTCCAAGGAACCTTTGCAGAGGTTCAAGGCCTTGTCTGCTGGTATTCGAGAGTGCTCGAAGTTTATCTCTCGAGCAGCCTACGATGGATTTGAGGCTTCGGCCCGAGTAGCAGGGGCTGGCATCGGTGCACACCGCCAGGCCTGGCTACAATCCTCGGACCTCGAGCCATGGGTACAAGACAAGTTGGTCGATATCCCTTGCTGAGGTGAAAACCTCTTTGGCAAACCCATTGCCGAAAAGGCTGCAGAACTTGAGACCGAGACTCTTACCCGGACAAGGCTGTCCAGAAAAACCTCTGCCCCTTCTCAGAAGAAGAGCTCGGGGAAAAAGGCCTTTTATACCCAAGGAAGACCACTGCCTACAAAACCTACCCTCACTACCAGGCCTCTGCAGATCCCCAACAGGGCCAGCAGGCCATGGGGCAGGGTCATGGGCCCCGTAGGCAGAAGGCTCCCAAGCCTCCTGTTCCGGCTCCTGCTCAGCAGGGAGGGGTTTTTTGACTATGCCAGCATAGCCTCTCCTCCTCTCCAGAGCACAGGAGGTCGGCTGACCCTGTACGCAGACAGGTGGCCAGCCATCACAGGGGATACTTGGGTGTTAAGCATCATCGAGAGGGGCTATCTGCTCCACTTCACCCAGATACCCCCCTCCTACTTTCCAGGGGAGCCTCCAAGACCCCCTCTTCACAGAAACTTACTCCTTCAGGAGTTGGAAGGTTTGCTACAGGACCAGGCGGTGGAACCGGTGCCTCACCACCTGGAAGGGCAAGGCTTCTACTCAAGGTACTTCCTGGTACCAAAAAGAACAGAAGGCCTCAGGCCCATCCTAGACCTGAGAAATCTGAACAAGTTTCTGCTTCTGCTCAAGCCTCCTATTCGTCCACCGGTCACTGAGTGGGATCCCAATGTGGTCTTGCAGCAACTGATTCGCCCACCTTTTGAGCCGATGGCTACTTGCCACTTACACTTCCTATCCTGGAAGTGAGCTTCAGGCCCTGGTCTCGGATAGGCCGTATACCAGGTTCTATAAGAATAGCGTAGTCTTGAGGACTCATCCTAAGTTCCTTCCAAAGGTAGTGTCCTCCTTCCACTTCAACCAGGAAGTGGTACTTCCGACGTTCTTTCCCAGGCCGCAGGCCAGTAGGGCCGAAACTGTCTTGCATACCCTGGATTGTAGGAGGGCGCTGTCCTTCTACCTAGAGCGTATGCAGGGGCATAGAAGGGCTTCTCAGCTCTTCATTTCCTTTGACCCAAATAAATTGGGGTTGCCTGTCACTAAGCATACGTTGTCCATCTGGGTGGCAGACTGTATTGCCTGGGCATACAGTGCAGCCGGTCTCTCCCTGGAGGGTCGAGTCACGGCCCGCAGAGTCAGGGCTAAGGCTGCATCGGTAACTCACCTCCACTCTTTTCCGTTGGCAGACATCTGCCGGGCCGCTACTTGGTCTTCAAGCTAGACTTTTGCGGACCACTACTGCCTCGAGAGGGAGTCCCGTAGGGACAGTGCTTTCAGGCAAGCGGTACTCCGTAATCTCTTTGAGGTTTAGGCAACTCCTACCCTCCAGCCCTGGTGTTGGGCTACCGTTCAGGTGTGGTCTCAGAGAAGATTCTCTCGCTGTTGCTGAGGCTCTAGAGGGAGCTCTGTTTTTCAGCCTGGGTTCCTGGTAGCCCAGAGTTAGGGAGTCACCCATATGTGAGGACTGACTTCCTGCTTGGTCCTGGAGAAAGAGTAGTTACTCACCTGTAACAGGTGTTCTCCAGGATCAGCAGGAATCAGTCCTCACAGCCCTCCCTCCTCCCCTTGGAGTTGCAGTTGTATATAGTTCTTTTTCTTTTTGTGCTGTCTTTTAGCTATGTCATCAGACTGAGCAAGACGGAACCTTTGGGCGGGAAGGGGACTGCGCATGCATGCCTGCATTCCCAAATGCTTTCTTTGAAAGCTGGGGAAATGCTCCGCATAGGGGCTCTGTCGACACTGACGTCACCCATATGTGAGGACTGATTCCTGCTGCTCCTGGAGAACACCCGTTACAGGTGAGTAACTACTCTATTTCTGCGTTTCACTTATCAGAATCAACACTTCTAGTACAATGTTATCTCCAGGAACAAGCAGGAATGAGTCTTCACATATGGGTACGTCGGTACCGACGGAGCCTGCACGGGAATGCTGCCCTGCTTTCAATTAGAAAGCTTTTGGCAGCATCCCTCGCGCCTGCGCAGTGACTTCCCGCCTTCTCCACAGCCTCTCTTCAGTTTTCGTTTTTCCGCGGAGCCGGCAGGACGTCCTCCTGTCACCGCAGAAACTTTTCTCTTTAATTGCTTTAATTATTTTAATTTTTTTGTTTTCTTGTGGTCGCGGCTGTTTCTCCCACTACCACCGGTACGCCGGTGGTTTTTAGGCTAAAATCTATAAAACTTTTCTTCAGTTTTTTTTTGCCTTAACTCTTAGGCCTACTAGGCCTTTTTCATTATGGAGCCTTCTTTTCCTAAAAAGTGCCTCCGCTGTGGAAACACCTGTTTCTTTTTAGACACCAATAGTTGGTGTCTCAACTGTGTGGGTCCTGACCCTTTTTCCCCTGACTTGTCAGGAGATAATTTTGTGAGACAACCTTCAGTATTTAGAGTTTCCCTCGATACCGTTTTTTCTTCGGCATTGAGGGTACCCGGTTTCTCTACTTCACAGGATCAGGTAACCCAAAAACAGTCTGTTAAGACTAGTCAATGCTTGAGTGGTATGTCCCATGCCCAGCATGGTGACGGCTCCGGCCTTACCCTCAAAAATCCATTGGCATTACCCCTGCGGGAGTCTTCGGGCTCCAAAGCGTTAAAGGGGTTTCAGGATGTTCCTGGGGCTCACCCCTCACAGAACATACCTGAGCCATGCGTGGAGGTGGTATCCGCTTCGAGCGGTACCGAGCCTCCGGCATCGGCACCGGTGTCGAGCACTCCACTCTTCACCAGGGATCGTCATCGGGCGTCCTCGGTACCTTCGGGACCGATCGATACGCACCGCATTGACTTCCCTCAGCCATGCTTCGGGACGGTACCGACGTCGATAGGTTCCGATACCCTAGCATCGGCATCGACATGGACCTCGGTACCGTCGATATTGCTCGATGTCACCCAGGCTGCCTTAGTGGTATCGGCATCGCCGATAATACCACTGGCGTCGGAACTGTCGAGACATGCATCGCTAGTCTCGCTCTCTTCGATGCCGAGTCTTGAGTCGATATCGAGTCTCGAGGACTGCATCCCGACGCGTCCCGGAACCGACTCCGGTCGTTTCCCCATAGGTAGTTCCGAAGATCTGAGCCATAACTCCCTCATGATCTCGGTACGACGACAGCAGTTCCCGATGACTACTTCACCTGCTAGTCCTTTATCACTAGCAAGGTTGTTGCCTGTTCTTGCACCGCTGCCTAGTTTGGAACCGATACCTGGCATTGCTGCAGTACCTTGTACGTCCTCTGATACTCAGGCTCTTTCTTTAGCCTCACCAGGAATACTTCCCATAGGAGATCAGTCTTTTCAGACTTTTCTCCTGGATATGGCAACCTTTCTTAATATTTCTATCCCTGGTTGTGATCCTACACATGGTCACCGGCACAAAAGCAACAAATACAGTTTCCTTTACATCCTGCACTGCAGGATCTCCTTCTTAGGGTATGGAAATCACCCTTACGACTTCCTCAAGTTTCTAATGATGTTGAGGTTAGGTACCGTGTACCACCCTCTCCAGGGTTTCAAAAACCTCAACTTTCTCATCGTTCCCTGGTAGCGGAATCAGCACTGAGGAAGGTTAAGAACAAGAAGAAGCATTCTTCTTTTCCACCAGGTCGTTCTTCAAGAACACTTGATGCTTTTGGCCGTCAAGCCTTCCAAAACTCTATGCTGGCTTCCAGAGTTCTCTCATATATTTTTCACATGAGTCTAACACTCCAGGAAGTCACAGAGAAATTGTCTCTTTTGACCCCTTTTTTACCAGAGCCCAAGGCTACTGATTATACCTTGCTCATCAATCACAGCCGGAATATATCCTGGTTTCTGTCTCGTGCTTCTATAGATTCTTTTGAGTCCATTAGCAGATCCTCTGCTATTGCCATTGCAGCACGTCGCAGAGCCTGGCTTGAGGCTTCAGACTTGAGCAAATGGGCACAAACTATACTAGCTCATTCTCCTTGTACAGGAGAAGGTCTTTTTAATAAGGAGGCTTTACGTCAGGTTGCTCAATGCTCCCCTGACTCTTCTTCCACTAGAAACCATTCTAAGCCACCTCCTTCTTCAAATAGTAGGAAATGTCCTACCAAACCTTCTTTTCCTAAGAAAAGGAAGTTTCATTCCTCTCCTGCCCATCATTCGACTGTACCTAAACAAGGGACGCCTCAGCCTAGTCTGAAGTCCTCCAGTTCTGGCCATTCTCAACTTCCCCAGCAACCATAGGTGCCTGGAATTGTAACTTACATATTAAAAGATTATTCACTGTGCTTTTCTTTTTCAGTGTACTAACCTGTCAAAAAAAAAAATTATTTTGTTCAGGTACTACACACTTCTCCTCTTCTTACTCTCCAGAAGAGCAGTTGCAACTATCACCTGATAGTTTCTTTCCCAACTGAACATTTTTCCTTCAGTTGACTTACCCCATGGGTACGTCCCCTCCAACTACTTGAGGGGACACTCTCTCTACTGTTTCTGTCAACAGCTCTGCCTGCAGGAGTTGTAGTAATTGTATTACTGGGACTTTTCCAAGTTCCAGTCCCTTGTTAAAAATGTTTTTGTCTAGCCTCAGTAGTGATTCCAAACTATCTTGGATCCTCCTACTCGTTAGGCTTACTCACATTATTCTAACCATCTCCTTTTCTAGGATATGGCAACATAACTGATTTCAGTCAGTTTCTCTCATAGCTCTCCTGCACAATGCTCTCTGCAGTCTTCAGAGAAGCTTTCTACTATGAGGGCTTTGCTATAGAGCATTGTCCTTGTCTCTGAAGTTCCTCTATTATTAGAGAGAAACTTCTCAACCCTTCCTATGCCTGTGAGGGTTCTCCACACCCCCTCTAACCTGGGGTGTTCACACGAGATAGCAGTTCTTCTGCGTGAAAATCCAAGGCATCTACCATGTCAGTGTTCTGTAGAACTCCCTGCCTTGTTCCCTACAGATTCATATCTTCATCTGTTCTCACGCGAACATCATGGTTATCTCACTGGGTTGCTTTCCTGCATCCCTCAACCCACGAAAATAGATTCTCTATGCATATCCCAAGTGGGCTCACCCTCTCGCAGAACGCAGATTCTTTTTCATTTACATTCCCCATGTACAATTATGGGGCTGGGTGGTAGACATGTATCTCAATCTGTTATCTTGTATGTAGCATCTCCATATATGTCTACATACTTATATCATTTCTCTGGTGGTGCTAAACCATGCCCCACAAATTTCCATATATCTAGGTGTATCATATATATATATATATATATATATATATATATTTGATAAATTTCACCACCCATATCCTAATATACAAATCTGGACATATGTATATTTATCTATCTCTATATATCTATGAATATATACATATCTATTCCAGCCACATATATATATATCTCCCTATATGTATGTGTTTGATGGGGGGCTTCTTAAGGGTTGGTCAATCTTATTCACTATCACCCTTACTGTCTATACTACATGATTTACCTCTTAGAGGTTTTTAGACAGATTGTTGCCCCACGTCCCATACCAAATTATGATACAGGACCTGTTCAGCACCAACAACCACTTTGGTGCTAACATCTTCTATTTTTTCTTTATGTCCTTGAAGCATCCAGCTTCAATATTTTTCCTATCTCTCGCCAGCTAGGAAAAACAGTGTACATCTTTATCTTCGAGTACACAACTGTTTTCCGTAGGAATAGGGGTTTTCCATCCCCCCCTTTCCTGCCAGGACTGGGCTAGTTCTTCAACTCCGTCAGTCTTCTTCCTTTAGTCCTCAATGTTCATGATGCCTAAAGGACTTTTCAGCTTTTCCCATAAAGCTTTCCATAGAAGACCAGACGTCTACTCCTACCCAGTTGACACCTGGATCATCTACTACCTCCAAGTCTGGACCTTCATCCTCACCACTGAGAGGTCACCTTGACGATTCCGCCACTGCTTATCCAGTAGACTCCATCATGCTTTCTACTTCCTACCATACAGTAGGTAAGCTGCATATGTTAAGTGTACATTAAATGTGTTTTAATGCTACGCATCATATCTACCAAGGACTCCTGTAGTCTGTAGAACATCTAGTCCTTGGCTATGCTGTTTCTTTCCTCACAGCTCCTTTATTGTCAACTCCTACCCTCCATCCCACATTGAATGTCGGGGATTCCTGGAGACAAAATGCGCCCCTGACCCGGGCACTTGCATTTTTATGGGATCTCCCCCTGGCATCTCCAGCTAGGGAGTCCCCATATGTGAAGACTCATTCCTGCTTGTTCCTGGAGATAGCACAGTTACTTACCTGTAACAGGTGATCTCTGGGAACAGCAGGAATTAGTCTTCACAACCCTCCCACCTCCCCTAGGAGTTGCATCTTTTTTATTTTTTCCCTTTTCTCTCCTCGCCTTTGTCTCAGCTCTGAAACTCAACTGAAGAGAGGCTGTGGAGAAGGCGGGAAGTCACTGCGCAGGCGCGAGGGATGCTGCCAAAAGCTTTCTAATTGAAAGCTGGGCAGCATTCCTGTGCAGGCTCTGTCGGTACCGACATACCCATATGTGAAGACTAATTCCTGCTGTTCCCAGAGATCACCTGTTACAGGTAAGTAACTGTGCTTTACCCTTTCGTCAGCGCCCAGAATGTTCACAAAGTGTCTAATGATGGTTGTGGCTCACCTCTGCAAAATGCGTCGTCATGTTTTTCCCTACCTGAATGATTGGCTTCTGTCTGCTGCCACAAAAGAAAGTGTGACGATCCATAAGAGAGACCATGTACCTCTTAAGAAGCTTGGGTTTCTTGATTGACCTGGAAAAACCCTATCTGGTGCCAACTCAGTCATCACTGTTTATCGTTGCATAAATCAATTTAAAGAAGGCAAAAGGGTTCCTTCCCAATAACAGGCTTCAACAGTCTTTCGTCTCTCTTCATCTCTCAACCAAGTGTGAACTGTGAAGACCCATTCCATCTGTTGCACATGTCAGCTGCAGTGCATGCTCTTCCTCTGACAAGACTTCAGATTCCATTGCTACAATGGCACCTCAAGAATCGTCAGCCCTCAACAAGAAAGTTCCTCTTATGAAGTTGATTCATCAGTCTCTGGAATGGTGGAAGGACCCCCCTCAACCTTTTGATGGGACATTCTTTCACCCCTCTGGCGCCTACTACTACAGATTCTTACACACATCGATGGGGAGCATATCTTCTCTACCTATCTGTTGCTCCTTCTTGGGTCAGTTCCAGGTTCAGGATGCAGGCATCTGGTGGTTCTTTCAGGTCTCTCCCATAGTTGTCCTGGTTCAGTCTGCTCACTGTCCCAATGTCCACATTTGGGAGGGTTCTTTGCACCCCTGGGGTCTGGACTTCCCCTTACATAGGGCAACTGTCCCCTCCCCAGGCCACAAGTAGCCCTCACAAGGGTCCTTCATGGCAACAAAATGGCAGACAATATGTAAATCAGTTCAGCAGTATGCAAATTATCTTCCCAGCATCCTTCAGTTCAGCAGCAAAAACACACATCAATTTCTTATCGTCCCTCCAGTCCAGTCCTGCACCTCTGGGCACCTCTTCCAGCAGCTTGGAGACTGAGCATGTACCTCTTCCAGCAGCTTGGAGACTGAGCATGTCATCTTTTGACACCAGTATAAATGCCAGAGGGACCACCCACAAGTTGTAGTATACTCAGTCTACAAGCAGCTGGACGAGGTAGTGAGCCGGGGGGTGGACTCACTAGAGGGACAACTAAAGAGTGTTAGCCAGTTTTAGTCTAGTGTTTAGTGTTAGGGTTCACTGGAGCCTCTCAGTTATTCCTTGGCTGGTCTCCTATTCTTTCAAAAAAAAAAAAAAGGGATGATTGCAGTGGAGAAGCCCACCTCCCCTTCCCCTTCCCCTCGGGTGAGCGAGGTGTGTGTGTGTGGAGGCTCTCCATAAGTCCGGGGTCTTACCGGCTCCCAAACACTTGAGTGAGGAGCTGTTTGAAGGCTGCAGACAGATGCTGAAGCAGGCATATGTCCCCGGAGGCCCTCCCTGGCGCCGAAGCCGTGATTCTGGCTGAGTGTAGGAGGAGGAAAGCGGCAGTAGAATCGGTGTGAAATGACGATGCAGGCTGCGGCTGTAAGAGGTTTTAGCCTCAGGGGTTCTTTTTCCATGCAGGAAGAGAGGAGGCCTTTTGGCGGTAGAGGTTTGGTGGGGCCATGCAGGCTTAGTTATTAGAGCAAGCCTAGTCACATGGCAGAATAGCTGTGCGCGGGAAGGAAAGAGAAGCAGGGTCCCCCCCCCCCCTTTCATTTCTCTCTTCTTCTTGGGTGCATTTTTTGGGAGCTTTGATCCTTTTGAATTTGTTATGGTAGGTGTAGCTAGACGGTAGAGTTAAAAAAAAAAATCCCATATACCTGGAGATTTTGGCATTGCTCATATATCAGGCAGTACCGTTTTTACTGGGAAGTTTTGTTTGCTGTTGTCCACTGACAGAGGGTGACACAGTTGGGAAGAGCCACCTTTGGAGTGGATCACTGCCTGTTTGCCGGTATGCCCTCCAGACCCCAGTGCCTGGTGTGTGTAACAAGTCGAGGGGGTGTTTCAGAGGACAGCATTTGTAGAGGGTGAGCGCAGGAGGCAACCACTATGGAATAAACCTTAGTAGACAGTTTGGAGCAGCAGAAGGCATTTCCTCCAGGTAGAGAATTGCAGGACTCCATGACTTCCCTGCTTCAATCGCAGGAGAGCTTCCTGCTCCTTGACTGTTCCCGGTCCCCCTTTCCCCCAGAGTCTGGGTCAGGTAGGGGTACCAACATTTTTCCCCCCTCCCCGAGTTTGTGCTGCTTCTTTACCTAGAATTCTGCTTGCACCATTAGGGGCCATGGGGAGGTTCCTCAGTGGCGGAAAATGGGGAAAAGCAGCCAGGGGCTCTTGTGGGAGTGAAGCCAGCGAAAGTCCCCATGAAGAAACCTAGGCCCTTGGAGGAGGTACCTGAGCGGTCTCCTGTGTCTGAAGGTCTGGAAGGGGAGGACCGTGACACAGAGCTGGATATCGAGGAGGACTTGGAAGATTGTGAAATCCCTTAGCAGGAAGATCAGGCGATGATTGTATGGGTGTTCCGCCAGGAGGAATTACCGGCGCTCATTGCTGAATCGCTTAAAGCTCTTAATATGCCCGCTAGTCTCCCGACGGAAGATGACTCCTTTGAGGACCCCTTACTGTAAGCCGTAAGAAAAACGCAGAGGGTCTTTCCAGTTCATAGAGTTGTTCGCCAGATGATCCAAGAAGAGTGGGATATGCCGGAAGCTGGCCTTAAGGGGTCAAGGTCCATGGCATGACTCTATCCCCTGTCTGACCAGAACCGCAAACTCTTTTGGCTTCCGAAGGTGGATGCGGCAGTCTCCGCAGTCAGAAGAAGACAACGATTCCAGTGGAAGGTAGTGTGGCCCTCAAGACATCCAGGATAGGAAGCAGGTCTTTGACATCAATCTCTTTCGCTACAAGCCTTCATTTGTGGGGTCTGGGTGGCTAGAGCCTGCCTCCGATGATTGTATTGGATGCAACAGAGGGAGTTAACAGCTGAGCAAGCGGGAGAGGTGGGCAAGCTAGAGTTGGGGGCAGCATATTTGGCTGATATCCACTATGACCCTTATACGCGGTCTCTCGAAGAGTATGGCTTCGGTGGTAGCAGTTCGCTGCTATCTCTGGTTACATAACTGGGCAGCAGATAGTTTGTCAATGGCCCGACTAAGTAAACTTCCTTTTCGGGGGAAACTGCTCTTCGGGGATGACCTTGACAAATTGGTGAAGGACCTGGGCGAGTCCAAGTGTGGTTGTCTGCCAGAGGATAAACAAAAGCAGAGCCGCTCCTCTCCTGCGCCCAAAGGGCAGCCACGGGAATTTAGGCATTTCCATTTAACTTGATGTAACCCTTTTCAGAGAGGAAAATTCCCCTCCAGGGGTCAGGAGCTTTGAGATTTTTGAGGGGCCTGCAGAGGTTTTGCTGCCACCTTGTCCTCGGGACTCAAGAAATCACAATGAAATGAGGGGGAGCTCAGGTGGAAGTACAGCCCTTAGGAGGTCAGCTGCGGGAGTTCTACCCTGCCTATGTCCAAATCACTTCCGACCAATGGGTACTAGAGGTCATTCAAGAGGGGTATGCCCTCAAACCCGAGCGCCCATTGGTGAGTTTCTTCGTTCAGTCTTCCTGCAAGGCACGGGCCAAAGTGGCAGCGGTGAGAGACACCTTGATGCAGCTGTTGTAGCTCAGGGTCATGGTGCTGGTTCCTCGGGACCAATACGGCTGTGGTCGGTACTCCTTTTATTTTGTGTTGCCAAAAAAGGAAGACTCCTTCTGCCTGATCCTCGATCTCAAGGGGGTAAACCACTGTCTGCGGGTGTCGCATTTTCACATGGGAGACATTGTGGTCCATTATAGTGGCAGTTCAAAAAGGGGAGTTCCTTACGTCTCTCGACCTGTCAGAAGCATACCTGCACATTCCCATACGGCTGGAACATCAGCAGTTCCTCAGGTTTGCAATCCCTATGGGGCATTTCCAGTTTCGGGCATTACCATTTGGTCTGGTGATGGCGCCGCGCACCTTTACCAAGGTTATGGTGGTGGTGGCGGCAGCAGTGCTTCGCGAGGTAGGAGTCCTGGTACATACCTACCTTGATGACTGGCTAATTTGGGCGAAGTCGAGGGGTGAAAGCAAGCAAACCACAGCCTGGGTAGTTCAAGTTCTGCAAAGTCTAGGCTGGGTGGTCAATGTGGCCAAGAGCTGTTTGGTTCCCTCACAGGAACTTGAGTACCTAGGGGGTGCGGTTTGATACATACGCAGGGAAGGTATTCCTTCCAGAACAGCAAACTCAGGGGCTTCACAGTCTAGTGCAACGGTTTCTGGCCAGGACCGCACCTACAGCATGGCACTTTCTGTAACTCCTAGGGACCATGGCTGCCACTCTCGAACTTGTGCCATGGGCATGGGCCCACATGTGGCTGCTGCAGAGGGCTTTGCTGCAACGGTGGTCGCACCAGACGCATCACTTGTCACAGAGGCTCTCCTGCCTGCCAGAGACCAAGCGAGCTCTCCAGTGGTGGCTTCGCCTGGGGAGTTTAGAGAGCGATATGCCTTTCGAGTCGCCGTCATGGGTTCCGTTAACAACGGATGCCAGGTCTGGCTGTGGAGCTCATTGCGAGGGACACTTTGCTCAGGGGCTGTGGCGCGCATAGGAGATGAGTTGGTTGATCAACAGGCTGGAGATTCCAACCCTGGTTGCAGGGGAAGGTGGTCCAAGTCCTTTCAAACAATGCAACCACAGTCGCCTACATCAATCACCAGGGGGGCACGAGCAGCATGCCGTGGAGGAGGAGACCGACAGGCTGTTGAGCTGGGCCGAGATTCACCGTCAGGCACTTTTGGTGGCGCATGTGTTGGGCGTCGACAACGTGACAGCGGATTATCTCAGTCGAGTGCGAGTGGACCCCGGGGAGTGGGTGCTCAATCAGGAGGTGTTCACCCAGATAGTGCGCCGCTGGGGTGCCCTAGTCATGGATCTGATGGCAACCTTCAAGTCCACAAAAGCCAGCCGTTTCTTCAACCGACGGCGAGAATGAATGTTGGAAGGCCTGGACACCCTAATACAACAATGTCCCGAGGACGGGCTTCTTTGTGTTCCCACCGTGGGCTCTAATAGGACAGGTCGTACAAAGGATCAAGGCTCATCGGGGCGTGGTGATCCTCATCTCTCCGTAATGGCCACGATGGCAGATTTCATGTGGCTTCTGGAGGGTTGTCCGTGGTGTCTCCCGACTCGAGAGGATCTGCTAGTGCAGGGGCCAGTGCGCATGCCACAAGTAGATTGATTCTCGCTTTCGGCCTGACTCTTGAGAGGGCGCAGCTGAGGAATAAGGGTTACTCGGCTGCAGTTAAAGGCCATGAGAGGATCTACCTCTCTTGCTTATATTTGGGTCTGGTGCATCTTCGAGATATTGTGTGCAGACAGTCAGGTACGACCGTCCAAGGCTTCCATTTTGGAAGTCTTAGCGTTTTTGCATGACAGCTTTGATAAAGGCCTGGCAGCTAGTTCCTTGCGGGTACAGCTGGCAGCTATTTCCTATTTTCGAGGGAAGGTCCAAGGGGTAGCGTTGGGGACGCACCCAAATGTGGGAAGGTTCCTGAGAGCGGTGACTCTTCTTGGGCTGCTGAGGAGGACAATAGTACCACTGTGGGATCTCAATTTGGTGCAAGAGGTGTTGGTAAGAGAGCCTTTTGAGCCACTGAACAGAGCTTTGCTCAAGGATCTAAGCCTCAATAACGTTTTTCTCGTGGCTATATGTTCCGTGTGCAGGATTTTGGAGCTGCAGGCTTTGTCTTGCAGGGAGCCTTTTCTGTTGTTTTCCATTGAGAAGTTGATCCTGAGGCTGGTTCCGTCCTTTTTGCCCAAGGTGATTTCAGCTTTTCATGTGAACCAGGCCGTCACCCTGTTGGTCCTCTGGAGCGGAGAGCATGTCTCCACCGAGCCACAATTGCGCCTCCTGGACGTGCAGCATGTTCTGCGATGATATTTGAAGAGGACGGTAGTTTTCCACAAATCGGATCGTCGCTTCATGTTGTTTGGAGGTCCGTGCAGGGGGGGAGGCTGCGGCTAAGGCCTCTATTTCCAGATGGGTAAGAGAAGCTATTGCTTCGGCATATATCTTAAGGAGTAAACCAGTGCCAGCGGGATTGCAAGCTCATTCTATGAGAGCTCAGGTGGCCTCTTGGGCAGAGTATAGCTTTGTGTCGCCAGTTGAGATCTGTAGGGCGGCAACCTGGTCTTCACTGCATTCCTTTGCTAAGCATTACCATCTGGATGTCCAGGCGGCAGGGGATGCCTGTTTTGGATCGACGGTGCCTCAGGCCAGTTTGGCAGGCCCCTCCCGTTGAATATACTGCTCTGTTACATCCCCAGAGGTGTGGGACTGGACTGGAGGGGACAATAAGGAAGGTGAAATTAGACTTACCTGCTAATTGTTGTTCCCCGAGGAACTCCAGTCCAGTCCCAGATCCCTCCAAGGGTGTCAGTTAATTGTACTGGGGACTGAAGCAGGATTTCAGAGTCTAAGAAAGGGTTCCGGGAGTCGTAAGTTATGCGGGACGGTTGCGGGTGAGGGCGGACCTGTTGTCTGTTTCTCGATCAGTGATGAATGCGGGCTGTCGTCCGGACGAGCTACTGGTAAGTCTCCATATTCATAGGAGGGGGAATCTCTTCTCCACTAGGGGATGGCTTAGACTGAAGTCAGTTAGATTGCTTAAGTTATAAAATGTTTTTGGTTCAAGTTTAACTACTTATTTGTTGCTCCTGTGAGTCTGCTTTGCCAAAAGGTTACTGGAACTTGTGGGCGATCCCTCCGGTATTTATACTGGTGTCATCAAAAGATGACATGCTCAGTCTCCAAGCTGCTGGAAGAGGTACACTACCAAGAGGTGCGGGACTGGACTGGAGTTCCTCAAGGAACAACAATTAGCAGGTAAGTCTAATTTCACCATCTCACAGTAATTCTCCCTGGACCCCTAAATTCCCTGGTTCAATTGGGATGCATCTGAGATGTTTAACTATCTGAATGCCTCACCATCTCCCATGTAGCTTCTTGTTGCTACATCCATCCCCAGTTCTATCTCCTCCTCCTGGGGGTCCCCTATCTTCTCTCTGAGGGGGTCCACCTCCATGGGGGTCTGGGGCAAGTCCTGATTCTCCCTCTTTGCCTCCCTCCCAAGTCTGGAGGGATAGGGGTTCGGCTCCTAGCTTGGACCCGGCCCCTGGTCCTCCCAGTCTGTTGTTCCAAGGGGACCCTCCCTGATTGGCCTGCACCCCTATAACAGGGACCAGCCATGGTATCTCAGGACTCCGGCTGTGATGTGATGTACTCCCCATCATATACCTCCCCCCTTCGAGGAGACCCACTGGGTCGATGGCTGGGTAGGTCCTCCTCAGATGGTAGTCCACCCCCCTCCTGGGACAAGTAATCAGCGTTCACATGGGCTTTTCTTGCCTGGTGTCCACCTGAAAATCATAGGCCTATAAGGCCATGTACCAGTGGGTCAAGTAGGCATTAGTGTTTTTCGAGTGCAGCCATTTTAAGGCTGCATGATTGGTTATAAGGGTGAAATGTTTACCCAGCAGATAGTACTTGAGGGTATCCATTGCCCACTTGACCATTAGGCACTCCATTATCTCCAGGAACAAGCAGGAATGAGTCTTCACATATGGGTACGTCGGTACCGACGGAGCCTGCGCGGGAACGCTCCCCAGCGTCCAATCAGAAAGCTTTTGGGAGCATCCCTCAGCGCCTGCGTGCTGCCTTCCCGCCTTTCCAACTGTCTCTCCTCAGTTTTCGTTTTTTTGCGGAGCCGGCAGGACATCCTCCTGTCACCGCAGAAACTTTTTTCTTTCATTTTTTAATTCTTGTTTTTGTAGGTCGCGGCTGTTTTCCCGCCGCCGCCGGTGGGGTTTTTTTCTTTTCTTTTTCTCAAACTGAGGGAGAATTTTCCCTCAGTTTCTGTCTGACAATTTTTTGGGCCTGTAAGGCCTCTCCATCATGGAGCCTTCTTCTCCTAAGAAGTGCCTTCACTGTGGAAATACAGTTTCCTTTACGTCCCTCTAGTCCAGTCCCGGAACCATAGAGTTGTGAACCTCCACCAGCAGCTTTGGAGACTGAAAGATGTCATAACTTTGATGTTACTGGTACAAGTAGGCAGGAACCGCCCCCAATCACCAGTACTTTCAGTCTCCAAGCAGCTTGGAGGTTCTGAGCCCGGGACTGGGCTCAGGGAGAGCAAATAAGCAGACTTATTTTTACTAATACCTTTTATTTGATTATATATATTTTTTTGATAATTCTTTTCCTTTTTTCTTTGTTTAGATCTGCTGCTGCCAAAGTCCCCTTTTTTCTTGTCCCTTTCTCTGGCTCCTTCCCTCCCTTCCTCCTCCCTCCTCTCCCCTCCTTCACCGGGACGAGTAGTTTTTTGTTTTTAGAGCCCCATCGTTTTCAACGAGCATTTCAGCATAGCCTCCCTGCTCCCGAACACGGTTTCAGAAGGGTGAGGAGCAGGTAGAAGGCAGACAACAGGCAGCAGCAGGGGAGACGCTAGTGACAGGCTCAGCGAGATTGGCCTGAATCACTGAGCTTTCTGAGCACTGCAGCCGAAGCCAGGCAAGGGCTGAGCTGCAGAGTGCTTTGTGTCTCCCCCCCCCCCCCCCGCCTTCCTGCAGGTTCGGAGGTACCTGGTCAGAGTGAGTACTACCTTTTATCTGGGGCCTTGAGGTGGTGCAGGCCTTGCACGGAGAACCTTTTTGAAAGATAATTGCAGGCACGGGGTGTTCTTGCCGCGTCTTTCAGCGGCGGGAAAATTGCCGGCGGCCATTTTGGGAGCCGCGGTTTTTTCTGTTTCTCATAGTTGGGATTTTTCTTCGTTCCCTGCGGCTTTTAGGAGCTTCGTTTTTGCTTAAATTTGATAGGATTCTGCTAGTGGGGCCTTCCTGAGTGGTTGCTCTTAAAAAAAAAAAAAAAAAAAAGGTGAGCGATTTTTCCTTCGTTTGGAAACTGCTCCCTCTGGGGAATTGCCTTGCTATGCCGGCTAAGCCACGCTGCCTCGTGTGTGGGGTGAAACGCACTGAGGTGATGGAGACAGGGGTGTGTAGGCCCTGCTCTGTGGAGGCTGCAAGTCTGGAGAGGCCTTTGGAAGAGGTGGCTGGGGAGGCAGCACCTATTACACAAGGAGAAGGGGAGGTTGGGCCGCCTTCTCTTGGGGCTCTGGAGGGGCCGGGCACGTCGGGGCTCAGTCCTCTGGGAGCGGACGACCAACGGTTCACAAGTGGGGTTGAGATTCCTCCAGACTTCTCGCTGATGCAGAGGGCGTTTGCCTTACTGCAGCCTGCTGCGGGGACTCGGCTCCATACGCCGCAAGGGCAAAAGCGGACGGGGTCCAGGTTTACCCGAGAGGAGGAGGAGGTTCCGCTCAAGAAGCTTCGGAAGGGGGGTGAGGAGGCTTCTTCTTCTTCCTTTGGATTGGAAGGAGAGGAGACGGTGCCGGAGATGGATCTTGACGCCCCCTCCGAAGAAGAGTTAGAAGACGGGGAATTGCCAGACGAGGAGCAGAGGAATAGAGTGGTCCGGGTGTTTCGGAAGGAAGAGTTGCCGGCTTTGATTGCGGATATCTTGAAAGCGTTGAACATGCCTATGGACGCCCCTGTGGCGGGGGACGCATTGGAGGACCCGTTATTGCAGGCGGTGCGGGTCCCTCAGCGGGTCTTCCCGCTACATCGGGTATTTCGGGCGATGATTCAGGAAGAATGGGATTCGCCTGAATCCTCTTTGAGGGGGACCAGGCTTCTGGCACGCTTGTATCCGCTTTCGGACCAAGATAGAGAGCTTTTTCGTTCTCCAAAGGTGGATGCGGCGGTGTCAGCGGTCACAAAGAAAACCACAATTTCGGTGGAAGGCGCCGCGGCATTGCGGGATGTACAGGATAGGAGATTGGATACCCTGTTGAAGCAGGTATTTGACGTGTCGGCCCTGTCCTTACAGGCCTAGGTAGCGGGGGCCTGGGTGGCGAGAGGCTGTTTGAGATGGTCCCAGCGCTTGCAGGGAGAGTTGCAGGTAGGACAGGCAGAGGACGGAGCCCGCCTGGAATCAGGTGCGGTGTATCTGTCCGACATCCACTATGATCTTATTAGAGGGCTGGCTAAGGCTATGGCTTCTGTGGTGGCGGCTCGCCGTTATCTTTGGCTCCGAAACTGGTCGGCAGATGGTGCCTCCAAGGCTCGGCTTAGTAAACTCCCCTTTTGGGGTAAGCTTTTGTTTGGTGAGGACTTGGAGAAATTGGTCAAGGATCTGGGGGAGTCCAAGGGGGGGCGCCTCCCGGAAGATAAGCCCAAGCAGAGCCGTGGTACGTCAGGGGCCCGGGGTCTCTTGGGGACTTTTCGTCGGTTCAGATCCTCGCGCATTCCCCTGCCCCAGCGGGGGAGGTTCCCAGCTAGGGGTCCAACATTTCGAGGTTTCCGGGGGGCAGGCCGAGGTTTTGCCTCCTTTCAATCCTCAAACAATAAAAAGTCCCAAAGAGATAAGGCAGACCCAGGTGGCGGAGGTGCCCGTGGGAGGACGGTTGCGGGATTTTCTCTCTGCCTGGGTCCAAATCACCTCTGATCGCTGGGTGTTGGAGGTCATTCGAGAAGGCTATGCTCTGGAATTTCTTCGGCCCGTGCGGGACTCCTTTGTCCTTTCTCGGTGCGGGTCTCCGAGGAAGCTTCGCACGGTCCAGGACACGTTGGAGCGGCTACTGCAGCTCGGAGCGGTGGTTCCCGTCCCGACAGGCCAACGCGGGTGCGGTCGATACTCGATCTATTTCGTAGTCCCGAAGAAAGAGGGCACCTATCGGCCAATTTTGGACTTAAAAAGGGTGAATCGTTGTCTTCGTATCACCCATTTCCGGATGGAGACTTTACGTTCCGTCATTGCGGCAGTCCGAAAGGGGGAGTACTTGACAGCCTTAGACCTCACAGAGGCCTATCTTCATATTCCCGTGCGTCCAGAGCATCAGACGTTCCTTCGCTTTGCAGTAGCGATGGGGCATTTCCAGTTTCAAGCGTTGCCTTTCGGGCTCGCGACGGCTCCTCGGACGTTCACCAAGATTATGGTGGTGGTCGCGGCGGCGCTTCGCAAAGAAGGAATTCTCGTGCATCCGTATTTGGACGATTGGTTGATTCGAGCGAAGTCCGCGCAGGAAAGTGCAACGGCCACCGCTCGGGTGATAGCGTTTTTGGAAAGCCTGGGTTGGGTGGTCAATTTTGCGAAAAGCAAGCGGGTACCCTCTCAGACTCTGAAGTACCTGGGAGCGCGGTTCGAGACTCGGCGGGGGACAGTCTTCCTGCCCTGCGCCAGGGCGAAGGCCTTGCAGGATCTCGTGCGGAACTTTCGGGAGCTCCCTGCTTCGACGGCGTGGCAGTATCTGCAGCTGCTGGGTACCATGGCGGCGACCATCGAAGTCGTCCGGTGGGCCCGGTTTCACATGCGGCCTCTCCAAAGCGCCCTGCTCAGGCGTTGGTCGCATCAGGCGGATGCGTTGTCTCAGCGGCTCGTGTGTCCTCCGGAGGTGCGGCAGGACCTTCTTTGGTGGTTACAACCCGGAAATCTGGAGGGCGGTATGTCCCTGGAGACTCCATCCTGGGTATTGGTGACGACCGATGCCAGTCTCTCGAGATGGGGAGCACACTGCGAAGGCAGGATAGCCCAGGGCCCGTGGTCGCAGATAGAGCGGCAGTGGTCAATCAACCGGTTAGAAATGCGGGCGGTGTTTCTGGCACTTCAAGAGTTTCGGGAGCTCGTACACCACAAGGCGGTACGAGTACTGTCCGACAATGCGACGACGGTGGCCTATATCAATCAACAGGGTGGCACGGGGAGTCCGTCCTTGGAGGAAGAGGCATCGCGGCTGTTGCGTTGGGCCGAGGGCAATCTCAGCGCGTTGTCGGCTCAGCACGTGGCCGGCACCGACAATGTCCAGGCGGATTTTCTCAGTCGGCGCAGAGTGGACCCGGGGGAGTGGGCCCTACATCCGGATGTTTTCGCACTCCTGGTGCGTCGCTGGGGACTGCCGGTGATGGATCTGATGGCCACCTTCGAATCCGCAAGAGTCGCGCGGTTCTTCAGCAGGAGAAGAGAGCAGATGTCGGAAGGCTTGGATGCGCTGGCGCAGAGGTGGCTGATGGAGGGGCTCCTCTATGTTTTTCCTCCGTGGGCGCTGATCGGCAAGGTAATTCAGCGTATAGATCGGCATCGGGGTCTGGTGGTGCTGGTGGCGCCCGACTGGCCTCGGAGACCGTGGTATGCAGATTTGATTCGACTGCTGGTGGACAGGCCGTGGAGACTCCCTCCTCGGGAAGATCTCTTGCTGCAGGGGCCGCTTCGCATGCCGCAGCTGGGTCGATTCTCGCTTACGGCATGGCTCTTGAGCGGGCGCGGCTAACGACTAAAGGATACTCTCTGGCGGTTGTGGGTACCTTGTTAGGCTCGTGAAGGCGGTCTACTTCTGTAGCATACATTAGTGTTTGGCGCGTTTTTGAAGCATGGTGTGCGGATCGCGCTCTTCCGCCGCTTCGGGCTTCAGTGCCGCAGATCCTGGCCTTTTTGCAGGACGGGGTTGAGAAGGGTCTTGCGGCTAGTTCCTTGCGAGTACAGTTGGCGGCGCTATCCTGTTATCGGGGGAAGGTGCAAGGTCAGGTGCTTGGTTCCCATGCCGACGTCCGGCGGTTTCTGCGCGCAGTGTTATTGTTGCGCCCCCCGCGGCACGACTCGCTTCCTTCTTGGGATCTCAATTTGGTCTTGGAGTCCTTGATTGCGGCGCCCTTTGAGCCCTTACGAGAAGCGTCGATTAAGGATTTGACGTTGAAGACTGTCTTTCTGGTAGCCATTTGTTCCGCCCGCAGAATTTCGGAGTTGCAGGCGTTGTCTTGTAGGGAGCCGTATTTGACTTTTGATAGCCACCGGGTGGTTTTACGCACGGTACCAGCCTTTTTGCCGAAGGTGGTTTCGCCGTTCCATGTTAACCAGGTGGTGGCCCTTCCGGTGTTTTCGGCGGCAGAGTGGTCTGGGCAGTCCGGAGGTCGCCTTCATCGTCTCGACGTCCGACGGGTGCTCAAGATGTACCTCCGCAGGACAAGATCTTTCAGGAAATCGGATAGGTTATTTGTCGCGTTTGGCGGGCCACAAAAGGGAGAGGTGGCTGCGAAGTCGTCCATTTCGCGCTGGCTGAAGGAAGCTATTTCGTCAGCGTACCTGTTGCGTGGCAGGGAGGTGCCTAGTGGCCTTCGGGCGCATTCTACTAGAGCGCAGGCGGCGTCATGGGCGGAGATTAGCCTGGTGCCAGTGGTAGACATTTGTAGGGCGGCAACTTGGTCCTTGTTGCATTCCTTTGCCAGGCATTACCGCCTGGATGTCCAGGCGCAGAGGGATGGGCGTTTTGGCTCTGCGGTTCTTCGGGCTGGCCTCGCCGGTCCCTCCCGTTGATGTTCACTGCTCTGTTACATCCTCTATGGTTCCGGGACTGGACTAGAGGGACGTAAAGGAAGAGTAAATTAGACTTACCTGCTAATTGTGTTCCTTAAGGAACTCTAGTCCAGTCCCGGATCCCTCCCGTTGCTGGGCTCGGCATTCAGCCTGCAGTGGTTTTAGGGCCAAAGTATAGATTATATGCCTGATTGACTGCAGGGGTGGTTTAGTGGTGCCGGGGGACAAGATAAGACGGGACATCTTTTTGGCGCTGCAGTGCCTCGATAGCTCCAGAGAGTGTTTTCTTCTCTTTCTCGGGCTGGAAGTTTTCTTTTCCTTTAAGTACAGCATTAAAAAAAAACAACAAAAAAACTAATCCAGAAACACAGAACGGACACGTTCCTGTTTCAATGGAGAAGAGGCGGTATTGGAGTCTTGGTGCCGAATGCTGCTTCTTCTTCGGTAGTTTCAAGCTATTCTTTGTTCAGGTCTCTGACCTGTTTACTTTATTATTCCTGTTTCTACTTATTTGTTGCTCTTCTGAGTCTGCTTTGTCAATAGGTACTGGTGATTGGGGGCGGTTCCTGCCTACTTGTACCAGTGACATCAAAGTGATGACATCTTTCAGTCTCCAAAGCTGCTGATGGAGGTTCACAACTCTATGGTTCCGGGACTGGACTAGAGTTCCTTAAGGAACAACAATTAGCAGGTAAGTCTAATTTACTCTTTCTTCTTAGACTCCAATGACTGGTGTCTAACCTGTTTGGGTCCTGACCCTTTTTCCCCCTGCTCCGTCAGGCTACAATACTGTGAGAAGAGATTCTCTTTTTCGAGTTTCCCTCGATACCTTTTTCCCTCCCTATGGTAGGGCACCGGACATTTCTTCTCTACAGGATCAGGTAACCCACAAACAGTCTGTTAAGACTAGCCAATCCTTGAGTGGTAAGTCTCATGCTAAGCATGCTGACGGCCTCGGCCTTGCCCTCAAGACCCTATTGGCATCAAAACCCCGGCGGGAGTCTTCGGGCTCCAAAGCATTTCAGGGGTTTCAGGTTGTTCCTCGGGCTCACCCCTCACAGAACATACCTGAGCCATGCTCGAGGGTGGCATCCGCTTCGAGCGGTACCGATAACCCGGCATCGGCACCGGTGTTGAGTGCTCCACTCTTCACCACGGATCGTCATCTGGCGTCCTCGGTACCTTCGGGACCGATCGATATGCTCCAGTTTGACTTTCCAGTATCTAAGCAATGCACGGTGGTGTCATCCACTTCGAGCGGTACCGATAACCCGGCATCAGCACCGGTGTTGAGTGCTCCACTCTTCACCAAGGATCGTCATCTGGCGTTCTCGGTACCTTCGGGACCGACCGATACGTCCCAGATTGACTTTCCAGTATCGGCAGTACCGCCGATACCACCACCGGCGTCGGTACCCTCTAGGCATGCATCGATAGACTCGCTTCCTTCGATGCCGAGTCTAGAATCGATTTCTAGTCTAGAGGACTGGGTACCGACGCATCTCGGAACTGAGGTTTACCGATTCCACATGCACGGTACCGAGGATAATCACCAAGAGTTTTTAGTTACCTCGGTACCGTTTGAGCAGCCTCCGATGCCTGCTTCGGTGTCGGTTTCGCCTTCGATTCCGGCACGACTACCGGTATCGGTATTGATGCTGGTACCTGCAGTATCATCGGAACCAGCTCCTTCCATGCTTTTTTCACCCGGATCGCTTCTCTCTATACCTAGTTTGGAGTCGATACCTGGCATGGATGATGCACTGCTGACTGTCTCAACTCATAACTGCCAGTTCCAGTGTCCATCCATTTCAAATCCTGTTCTGCACCGGACAGGTACTTCCTCCGGTGCCCAGGCTACCTTTTCAAATTTAGCCTGTCCAGGGATGGTTCCCATCGGAGATCCTTCTTTTCAGAAATTTCTCCTTGACATGGCAACCTTCCTTAATATTCCTATCCCTGGCTATGAGTCTTCTCAGGGTTTTTCTGCAGAAAAGGAAAATATAATACTTCCTTTACATCACTCTTTGCAGAATCTTCTTCTGAGAGTATGGGAAAAACCCTTAAGGGTTTCTTCACCTCCTACAGCAACTGATCTTCTGTATCAGGTGCCCCCCTCTCCAGGATTTCAAAAGCCTCAACTTCCCCATCATTCCATTGTAGTGGAATCAGCAATGAGGAAGGTAAAAAGCAAGAAAAAACATTCTTCTTTCCCGCCAGGGCGTGCATCTAGAACACTGGATGCCTTTGGACGTCAAACCTTCCAAACATCTATGCTGGCAACAAGGATTCTCTCATATATTTTCTATATGAGTCTATCCCTTCAGGAGATCACAAAGAAATTGTCTCTTTTGACTCCTTTTCTTTCAGAGCCCAAGGCTGCAGACTATTCCTTACTTCTTAGTCATAGCCAAAATATCTCTTGGTTTCTTTCTCGTGCTTCCCTAGACACTTTTGAGTCTGTTAGCAGAACTTCTGCTATAGCCATAGGAGCACGTCGTAAAGCCTGGCTCCAAGCATCAGACTTGAGTAGATGGGCACAACAAAGACTAAGTAATACTCCTTGTACTGGAGAAAATCTCTTCAATAAGGAGTCCTTACGTCAGGTTGCTCATTGCTCCACTGACTTTCCTGTTTCTGAGGGCCATCCTCAGCCCTCTCCTTCCTCAGCAGGTAGGAAATGCCCTACCAAACTTTCTTTCCCTAAAAGAAAGAGGTTTTCCTCTTCTCCTGCCCATCATTCGGATGTTCCCAAGCAGGGGAAGTCTTGCCCTGGTCTGCAGAATCCAAACTCTAGCCAGGCTGAATAACCACAGTAACCATAGGTTTCTGATTAATCTTTTTATAACTACAGTTAATTCTTTTCAGCAGACGTTTTTCACTGTTTTTCCATTCAGAACTCTGCTCAGGGATTCCTATTCTCAGGAAATCCAGTTACTCTTTACTATGCTGAACTGTCAGGCTATTCATGTCTATAAGTTACAGAGTTTTCCACCTCTTCCTGACTAGAAGAGAGGTTAGCAACTATCACATGATAGTTTCTCTGTACCAGCATGAATTTTTTCCTTCCAGAGACTTACCATGTGGTAAGTCCTTCTTCAGCTTCTCTCTCTACCCTCTTCCCCAGGGTTTCCCCTGTAAGAGTGGTACCATACCATTGAAAGACTTTTCTGTCTTTCTTTTCACTGTAGAGTTTCTTCCCCTGAGTAAACTCCCTTCTTTATCTAGGCAGCTCTGCAGACAGAGACAGCTTGCTCTCTTTGTTCAGTCTGTTCTCTCTGTTGACACAGACTGACTCTCTCTGTTATCCTATTCAGTAGCTGCCCATGCAGGAGTCCAGTGCTTGACTACTGGTACTTTTCCACAAGTCCCAGTCTTGTCTTCCACCACTCCTGTCTGGCCTTAGTAGTGATTCCAAGAAACTTTTCTACATCTTTCTTGGATAATCTTTTCACTACAGGCTTCTTACACTATCTTCTACCCTTGCCATCTCCAATCTCTGGGTTTGGCAACGTAGTGGACGTGGCTGTCAGTTTTCTCCATCAGCCAGTTCTACATCCCAGTTCTCCTGCATAATGCTCTCTGCAATCCTACTGAGAAGTTTTCCACTATGGGCCCCTGCTAGAGAGCATAGAGTTTCTCTAATGGCTATCCATCATGGTTGAAAAAGGCTTCCTCAGTCACCCCCTATGACTGTGAGGGTTCTTCATACCCTACTATCTTCTTTTTAAAAAAAAAAAAAAAGGGGGGGAAAGGACCTAAGCCTTCTCCACGTGAAAGTCTAAGAGTTATCCCATTCCTTAGGGAATATACTCTTTTTTCTTGCAGCTTGTCCTCATGGTATCCTAATACTTCAAGGACAGCACATATTAATCTGAAAAACGCCTGATACCTCCTTTGTCCCTCGCGTAGGTCAACCTGGTATCTCATTCTATGCGTTTCTGTCCTTTTACCATGCTGGAGTTCCACAGGACTCCGGACTTGCTGTTTACAGACTGATATTATCCTCTGTTTTTTCACGTAACCATCCTGGTAATTCACGGGATAGCATTCCTTTACCATCATCTCTGGCGGAATAGATTCTCTATATATCTTCTCAAGTAGGTTTCACCTCCTTGTTCTTAGATGAATCTTTTCCCTTCACATCTCCATGTGAATGTCCTGAAATGCATAGCTCTGTCTGTTTCTTGCAGGCATCTCTCTTAGACCTATATATTCAGGTATATATATATATATATATATATATATATATATATATATATATACACCTATATACATCTATATAGATGTATCTGTCTGTCAGCTAAGTGTGCATATGCTATGCCCTTTAAATCTCATTATAGATATATCTATATCTATATACCCCTATATATATATATATATATATATATATATATACACATATCTATACATATATGTGTGTATCTGTCCAGATACTTATTATAGGTAGATATACATTTCCATACATATCTCTGACTGTCTATGCTCATAAAGGTTTTACCTTCCTGTATGTTTCTGACAGTGGGCTTGCACAGCTCATACTGTTCCACAGTATGTTTCGGATATTATGCACACTACCACTGCTGTGGAACTGACAGCCCTACCGTATCCTAGTTTACGTATCCCTGAAGCTCCATGCCCCAAGGTCTTCCTACCTCTCACCAGTTAGGAAAGGCATGGTGGTTCTTCGGTGGATTTCAGATTCAATTCCTCAAACATCTGTCCTTTCTTGGGAGTATGGGGTTCTTCTCATACCCTTTCCTCCCTCATGGACTAGGTCTGTTGGTCCAGATCGGTCAGTCTTCCTCTTTTGCTCCTACCTCTGAATACTTTTGTAGCCAAAAGAGTTTTCAGCTTTCCTTGAAGCTTCCCACTGAAGACCTGCCGTGTTTGTGCTACCCCAATTGAATCCTGGGGTCACCTCTCACTTCCAGATGTTGACCTCCACCTTCACTCCAGTGAGGTCACCTTGAACATTATTCTGCTGGATTCCCAGTAGACTCCATCAGCCTCTCTACTTCCTGCAGTCCAGTAGGTGAGCGTCATATGGTGATTGTTCATTTCAATATTATGGTAATTGTTCATTTCAATATATCTTTTGATAATGATTATACATACAAGGACTTCTTGAGGGTAGTCCTTTCTTAGGTTAGCTGTTTTTTCTGCAGCTCCTCTCTTTTCAACTCCTGCCCTCCATCCTCAGGATGCCTGGCCATATGAGGTGTAGCATGTTTTCAATCTTCAACATGTTAGGGCTCCAGGCATCTTAGCTTGGGAGTCCCCATATGTGAAGACTCATTCCTGCTTGTTCCTGGAGATAGCACAGTTACTTACCTGTAATAGGTGATCTCTGGGAACAGCAGGAATAAGTCTTCACAACCCGCCCACCTCCCCTAGGAGTTGTATTTTTATATCTATCTTTCCTTTCCTCTTTCTCTCTCTTTGTCTCAGCTATGAAACTCAACTGAGGAGAGACAGTTGGAAAGGCGGGAAGGCAGCACGCAGGCGCTGAGGGATGCTCCCAAAAGCTTTCTGATTGGACGCTGGGGAGCGTTCCCGCGCAGGCTCCGTCGGTACCGACGTACCCATATGTGAAGACTTATTCCTGCTGTTCCCAGAGATCACCTGTTACAGGTAAGTAACTGTGCTTTCGTGATGGAGTATCTAGTTTCTGCCTCCCCCAGCTTCTGACTGAGATTCATGACCAGATGCTGTTCACCAGCAATGTTCTGACTTAGAACTGCTCCTAAGCCTACCCTGGATGTGTTTGTAGTACAAACTGCTCTTTGAAATCTGTATTTCTTAACACAGGTTTGTTACACAGGGCTTGTTTGAGGTTAATGAAGACCTCTTTCTCCCATTTACCCCGACGTACCTGGTTAGGGGATTTATTTTTCATCAGATGAGTAAGGGGAGCTGCTAGCTCCGCAAAGTGGGATAGTGGGATATGACCCTTTGGTAATATCTCACTAGGCTCAAAAACGCTCTGACCTATTTTTTTTTTTGGTTTTTGACAGAGTCTTTCTTGAATAGCCTGCACCTTATTAATGGCGGGTTGCACTACCCCATTTCCTACCCAGTGGCCTAAGTATTGTAACTCCCGATTCACCAACTGACATTTCTTAGGGTTCGCTGTCAACCTGGCCCACCTTAATGACTCACATGCTTTAAGCAGGTAGATTAGGGGTTCTTCCCAGGTCTCGGAAAAAATAGCCACATCATCCTGGTAGGTAGCCGCATACTCTAGTTGTGGTTTGAGTATCTTATTAATGATGCACTGGAATGTAGCTGGCGCCCCCATGCAAGTCGAAAGGAAAAACTGTAAGCTGGTATAGCCCCGGAGTGTCCGAAAAGCCATTTTCTCCCTAGAGGTCGAGTCCAAGGGAATCTGTCAGTATTTATTTATTTATTTATTTAACATCTCTTCTATACCGCGCTATTAAAATCAGCGCGGTGTACATCGAACAAATATACTGCAATGCAAACAGGTAACATTGAGTTTACAGAGAACACAGGAATATATAACATGGAGTAACAGGGATAACTATGTACAGTCAACATTATACTATATATATGCTTTTACTATATAAATATGTAAATTCGAGTGGAAATTGTATGTGTATTCATGTAGGAGGCACAGATCAACAGTGGGGAAGTGAACTATCGTGGAGTTTAACCATTTTCTGGTTGTATTAAGGTATTAAGGTGTTTAGTGTAAGTTGGAGGTCTGTTGGTAGTGTGAGTGTCCGAGGTCACGTCTGGGTAGTATTTTGTGAATAAGTGATGCTTCACGGCTTTTCGGAATTGTAATAGGTTTTTGATGCAACGGATTTCATGGGGAAGTAAATTCCAATTCGGGGGTGCAAATATTGAGAAAGCTCTGTTCGATGTAGCTTTAGTACATGATGTCATCATCTTGGGAACTATTAAGGTATTCATAGCAGTGGTCCTTCTGTTTCTATTTTCGAGGGTGTTATGGATTAGTTTGCTAATTGGTGTCGGTGGGTAGTTATTCATGGCCTTGAAGGTCAGGACTAGTGACTTATATGAGAGTCTGGCTTGTAGAGGTAGCCAGTGTAGGTCTTTCATGATAGGCGTTATGTGAGCAGATCTTGGTGACCCAGAGAGGACTCTTGCAGCTGCATTCATAGCCAGACGAAGTGGATTTAAGGTTGATTGAGAGAGCCCGTGGAGGATGATATTCGCAAAATCTAGATGTGGGAGGACTAGTGCCTGGAAGGTTGATCGGTAATCAATATAGTCAAGTAGTGGGCGGAGGTGGCGTAGCGTTCTGATCTTATGATATATCCTCTTTGTCACATTCTTCACATGCATTGTCATATCCAGGTGTTGATCCAATGTGATGCCGAGGTATCGGATTGTGGGTTTGGACGTCAGTTCTATGTTATTGACCAGCAGCGACAGAGGAGGTATGAACTTGCGATTCCTTGTGACAAATAGGACATCAGTTTTGCTATGATTTATTCTTAAGTTTTGTGTCAGCAGCCATTCAGCTATTGCACCGAAACAGTTGATTATTGGTGTAAACACTGGTTGGTCAGTTTTAAACGGCATGTATATGAGGATGTCATCTGCGTATGCCAGGCATTGCACATTGAAGGATCGGATCAATTCACATATCGGCTGCATATATATATTGAACATTAATGCCGATAGTGAAGATCCTTGAGGTACACCTTGAGACTGTAGGAATGGCTCTGATGATTCCTGGCCCGTTTTAACTTGTTGCCACCTATTGGAAAGGTAGGATCTACACCATTCCAGTGCTGTGCTTTGAATCCCCTTCTCTCTCAGACATTGCAGCAGTATGTTGTGGTTCACAGAATCAAAGGCGGCGGAAATGTCTAAAAATATGAGTACAAATCCTTGTTTGATGCTGTTTATTCCTGTGATAAGATCATTGAATAAGGTTGTAAGGGTTGTGTCAACTCCATGTGCTTCTCTGAATCCATGTTGTGATTTGTCCAGTGGTGCTTCCGTGTCAATATGATGCTGGAGCTGTTGTTGGGCAGCTTTCTCGATAATTTTTGCAAGCTGGGGGATGCTCGAGATTGGCCTAAATGATTCAACTTTGGATGGATCGAGCTTACTGTTTTTGAGTAGGGGCTTGATAGAGGTGTGTTTCAGACTTTGGGGGAATGAGCCTGTTAGGAAGGACTGGTTCAGTATCAGGTACAGGATTTGGCTTAGATCATGGCGCAGATCTTTGATCCAGCTGGCTGGACATGGGTCATTGGGTGCTGTGCTAGGATTGATGGAGGCGATAATTTTCTCAATTTCACTGGTTGATATAGTATTGAAGTTGCAAAATGGAGTTATTTGAGATGCCTTAGGTGATACAGATGGGTTGTTGGTATTTATGCTCGTGTTGGCTGTAATCATTTTTGATTGCAGGTAATTTGCGTAGTCCTGTGGCTGCGGCATTGCAGGTTGATCTGAAACTGGTTCTCTTGTTATGGATTTTACTAACTTGAATAGTGCATGAGGTTTATTGATGGCGCGTTTCAATAGGTTTGTGTGGTAGAGCTTCTTACTCAGTGTTACCTTCTCACGGTGGGTAGTTAAGTGTGAGTTATATGTTTCAAGTGCCTCTGGAGAGTGGGTTCGACGCCACTGTCTTTCAAGTTTGCGTAGATGGATGAGAGATGTACGCAGGTCAGTAGAGAACCAAGGCGCATGTTCTCGCTTTCTTATTTTCTTATCCTTGTGCAATGGACATGAGGCGGCTCTGAGGTTCTCGTTCCATTTGGATATTAGGTCATCTAAGTTGAGGGAGGTGTTAGTCAAGAGAGGTTGAAGGTTCTCTAGGACCTTGTCATGGTTGAGAGGTTGAAAACGGGCTGAGTGGGTTCCAGGTGAGTTAGATGGTCTTTGGCTCACGTGAGAGGTATAGGTGGGTATATTGAATCGAATAAGGTTGTGATCGGACCATGGCACTGGTATAACTGACAGTTCAAGGGCTTGTTGTGATAAGGTGTTGAAATGAGGTGCGAAAATGAGGTCTAGTTTACCTCCTTTAGTGTGGGTGGGAGAGTCAACGTATTGTTTGTAGCCTAGATCCTTTAGTGCGTCTAGAAATGCTTCTGAGTGGCTGTCATGGAGAGATGGGAGGTTAAAATCTCCAACTACCCAATTTGGAGAGCGTGAGGTGGATGTTGCGCACGCGAGTTCAATTATTGTTGGAAGGTCGTCCGGTGATGGGGAGGGTGCTCGATAAAGCAGGTTGATTGAGCATAGCTCATTAGATATAGAGAGGGAGTCTAGGTGGGTTGAGCTGGAGGAATTGCATAGCTTGAAATTGAGGTCTGTTTTGGCGAGGATTAGTGTTCCGCCTCCTTTTTGAGTGGACCTGTGGCATGTGTAGAGGTCAAATCCTGTAGGCAGCATCTGATTCAGGAGGATGTTGTCACAATCTGATAACCATGATTCCGTGACCATCAGGATGTCGAGATTGTATTGAGGAATCAAGTCCATGGTTGCAGGCCATTTTGATCGTATGGATCTGGCATTTATCAATGCACATTTTAGGAGGCGTTGGCGATGGAGCTTCTCAGCTTGCGTTTTGTTGATGACTTGAAGGGGAATGCTAAGTAGATGGGAGTGAGATGTGTGGTTGCTGTTGTGTTGTGAGGGAATTCGTACCATCTCCTTCCAAATGAATGTAGTATTGGTATGTAGCTGGTGTTATGGTTGAGGGCGTTTGTAACGCAGGGGAGCTCAAGTGTAAGAAGGGTAGTGAGTGATAACAGGACCTTATACATATTGAGTTTTAATGGGTAACAGTGCAATGACTTGCAGCAGTGCAATGACCAGCAACTACTAGTGACAGTGCAAGTGGTTAATTGTTATTGGCAACAGTATAGAGGAATACAGACAGCGGTAGTACAATGTGCTAAATAGTACTGACAACAGTATAAAGCTTATTGATTTGCAGATAGCAGTATAATAGTGTGTGAGAGGTTAGGTAGTACTGACAACAGTATAATAATGCAGATAACAGTATAATAGTGTGTAAGAGGTTGGGTAGTACTGACAACAGTATAATAATGCAGATAACAGTATAATAGTGTGTAAGAGGTTAAATAGTACTGACAACAGTATAATAATGCAGGTAACAGTATAATAATGTGTAAGAGGTTAAATAGTACTGACAACAGTATAATAATGCAGGTAACAGTATAATAGTGTGTAAGAGGTTAAATAGTACTGACAACAGTATTGTAGTAGTTGGTAATAAGTTCTTCGTGCTGTTTGATTACTATCAACAGTATAGTTCTGCAGTGTGTTGGTTATTAGCAGTAGATTATGAGAGAGCAGATTATTGTCAACAGAACAGTTATACTTGCTGTGCTCTGGGTCTTTTGTCGTGTTGCTGCAGCGTGTACTCTCCGTGCTCGAAGAGCTTAGGCTGCTAGATACTTGAGTATCACTGACGCTGCTTTGCTGTAAGTGTTGATCGCGAGCTCAACCCGAGGGGAACTCCAGCTGCTTAGTATTTGAGAGGTTTGACTATCGGAGGGTCCGTCGGATGTTGATCGGGCGTTTTTAAGTAGGCCTCTGCCTAAGGGCCGTGCCAAAGGGCCCTCTGGCGAGGCCCTCAGGCGCGGGCCCGCACGGCGCGGGCACGCCTTGTCGTGCAGCTGCTTTTAAAGTTGGAATCAGGCCCGGATTGGGTTAGAGGAGATGCGGGAGGAGCACACGTGCTCTGCCCTCTGTGCCGCTGATCCGGTGGAGAGTTAAAGTTGCAGAGGGACTCCCGGCAGCGTGCAGCTGCTTTTAAAGCTGGAATCAGGCCCGGATTGGGTTAGAGGAGATGCGGGAGGAGCACACGTACTCTGCCCTCTGTGCCGCTGATCCGGTGGAGAGTTAAAGTTGCAGAGGGACTCCCGGCAGCGTGCAGCTGCTTTTAAAGCTGGAATCAGGCCCGGATTGGGTTAGAGGAGATGCGGGAGGAGCACACGTGCTCTGCCCTCTGTGCCGCTGATCCGGTGGAGAGTTAAAGTTGCAGAGGGACTCCCGGCAGCGTGCAGCTGCTTTTAAAGCTGGAATCAGGCCCGGATTGGGTTAGAGGAGATGCGGGAGGAGCACACGTGCTCTGCCCTCTGTGCCGCTGATCCGGTGGAGAGTTAAAGTTGCAGAGGGACTCCCGGCAGCGTGCAGCTGCTTTTAAAGCTGGAATCAGTATCCTTTCATTAAGTCAAGAGTTGAAAAGTATTTAGCTCCTTCCAGTTGTTCTACCATGTCCTCTATCCTACGTATAAGGCAGGCCTCAAAATTTGGAACTGCATTCATTTGCTGAAAATCAATACAGAATCTAGTAGTTCCATCGGGTTTGGACACTAGTACTATCAGGCTAGACAATTCACTGTTGGACTCTTCGATGACCCTAAATGCAGCATACTCAATCTCCCACTGTTTGGCCTGGGGAAGGCAGTATGGCCATTGCCTCACAATTTCACTCTCCCTGGTGATAATCTTTTGAGTTTCGAGATGGGTTCTCCCAGGCAAGGGTGAGAATATGTCTGGAAATGGAGCTAGCGGTTGCTTCACCTGTCCCCTCTGATCTCCCAATAATTTGCTTCCTATCCATACCTCAGTGGGGTTCCTCGTCTGGGCAACCTCTGGGCCCAGGTTTTCTTCTCCTTCACTTAACATGCACTCCTAGCCCTTCTTGACATACCCATGACTTGAGCAAATTGATGTAGTATGTCTGCACTTTCCTTTTCCACTGCTCCACTTCATAATCTACTGGACCCAGTTTCCAGTGCACCTTAAAGGGGCTTCTCCACTGGGCTAGTAGCTTATTACTGGAGGATGAGTAGCATAACTAATACCAGGTCTTTTGGGTTAAGACTCCTCTCCCATGCCTGCTTATTATAGTAGAGCTTTTGTTTCTCTTGTTTTATTTATTTATTTTTTAAATGTTTGGTAGCCCACTGGGATAAAGTTCTTATCTCCAGGAACAAGCAGGAAGTCAGTCTTCACATTTGGATGACATTGGCACCAACAGAGTCTGGCACGGGAACACTCCCCAGCATCCAATGGGAATGCTTTTGGGAGCGTTGCTCCATGCATACGTGCCTGCCTTTCCGCCTTCCCTCCTGGTCTCCTGTCTTTTTTCCGCAGAGCTGTTGGGATTTAGTCCCTTGTTCACCATGTGAAGAGACTTCAAAATTCTGTAATATTATCGAATACTTAATTTTTTTGCCTTTCCGTCGACCGACTCGACTCTCCGTCGATTCCGGTTCCCATATCTATTTCTTGTCCGTATATTTTTCTTTTCTAAGTTTCAATGGGCCTAACGCCCATTTGGGCACCATTGCCCAGTTTGATTTTGCCTCTCTTCTTTTTCCAGAAATGGAGAAATGGTTTCAAGAAATGCTCTTAAGTGTTTGAGTACTATCTCTATCACCAATGAGCATCACTAGTGCCTTGAATGTGTAGGCCCAGACCAAGATATGGATTCCTGTCTCTCCTGTCACCACGTGATTTCCAGATGGTGAAATAATCGAGACATACAGAAAGCTTAGCTGTTTCCAACAGACTCAGCTCCTTCGGTGTACTCCTTGGGTGCTTCGACTCCTTCAGAATCATCCCATGCTTCCAGATTGTTATCGCCACTGAAACAAAAGGGAATGCATTGCTCAGAGTCACCAGTGCATAAGATGAAGAAAACATAGGCTTCAGCATCGAGGTCTCATTCGTCGACCTCAAGGTCTGCATCAGCATCGGACACCGAGTGCCGGAATCAACACAGATGCTCGCCCTACTCCGATGTAGATCATCCAGCTAAACAGCCCCGGTAAGAGGTCTTGCCCTTCAAAGCCTTACAGGGGCTCAGGGATGCCCCGAAGGCTCAGTCCTTGGCGAAGCCGCAGATACCGGCAATGGAAGTTGTAGTCCAGGCCATAGGGTCCGGAGCCACTTCTTCCCCGGTACCAACGCTTGATGAACGCATCATTGCCATCGAGAGGAGCATCGTAGCGATCCTAGCGGCAGTGGGACCTATTTCATAGAGTATACCGCAGCTGGTACCGATCCTTCAGTCTCGTCGGTGCCGATCAGTACAGTTCCACAGATGTCACCTGCCTCACAGCATTCTACAGAGCAGCCGGTAACCGAGGTCTTCGATACCGCCTTGCCCGATGCCCTCTACGTCCAAGCAGCCTAGATCCCCAGAGCATTGGAGGTATCAAGGCCCGGATAGAAACTATTTTGATTTCCTGCTGGACTCCGATTCCGGCTCAGAGGTCTCCGTCCAGGAATCCATCGATTCCAATCCACAACGGGACATACCGTCAGATCCATCGCCTCCCTATGAGTGACGGCAGTCACAGCCCAAGGACTTTATTAAGGATATGACGGCTGCTCTGGAGGTTTTGGCGGCTACTGAGATGGAACCAAGGGCTGAAGAGCTGGATATCATTCAGTATCCATTAGCGTCGAAGGAGGCTGCAACCCTCCCAGTATAACATCCTTAAAAATTTAATGACTCAAATGTGGGAAGCTCCATGTCAACTCCTGCGGTCAGTAAGAGACTTTGACACCCTTTACAGGGTTTCTCCCTCTCCTGGGTTCCAAAAGCCACAACTCCCTCACCATTCTATGATAGTTGAGTCTTCCTTAAGGAGAACTAAGAGCCAAAAGAACAACTCCTCGGTGCCTCCTGGAAGAGAGACAAGGACCCTCGATGCCTTTGGAAGGAAAGCTTTCCAGGCAACAACGTTAGCCTCCAGAATTGACTCCTACATGCTCTATATGGGTATTTTCCTTAGGGATGTCTCGAGGGACCTGGCTGAGTTCACCATCCTTAGCGGACTCGCAACCCAAGGCCTGTGCTCTGCTTGAGAGAGCCCCCTTCACATCAATCTCCTGGAACTCAGGTTAATCTTCAATGCTATCTGTGTCTTCTCTCCCCACCTGGTGGGCCGCTCAGTCCTCATTCAGACAGACAACTAAGTAGCCATGTTCTATAATGAACAAACATGAAGGAACAGGCTCTCTCCCCTTATGCAGAGAGGCAATATGCCTATGGAACTGGGTGATCTCTTGGGGAATCCACCTTCATGCAGTAAACCTACCAAAACCAGAGAATCAGCCGACAGGCTAAGCCAAATTCTCCAGCCGCACGAGTTGAGGCTGGAGTCTCAGGTAGCAATACTTGTTCCACTTGTGGGGGATGCTGCTACTCGATCTCTTTGCTTCTCCTTGCCACGCCCAACTATCTCGTTTTTGCTCCAGGATTCCGTCTCCTCGCAGAGAGAGCTTGGATGCCTTTCTCCTCCACTGGGGACAGGATCTGCACTATGCTTTTCCTCCTCTCCCCCTCATTGTAAAAACGCTGTTCAAGCTCTGAGCCGACAGGGAAACACAATGATCCTTATTGCCCCCTACTGGCCCAAACAACCTTTGTTTCCTCTGCTTCTTCAACTAGCTCAAGCACCTCCCCTTAGGCTGGGTTATGCACCCAACCTCCTCACTCAAGAGCAGGGGACCTCCCGCACCTCTTCCTCCAAACTCTTCACTTGATGGCCTGGCTGCTGAGTGCTTTGTCCTCTCAAACATAGGATTTCAAGAGGATGTTTTGCATGTTCTATCTTCCAGGAAAGATTCAACCAGATGGTCTTATGCTTTCAAGTGGCACAAGTTCTTGCTGTGAAGTTCGCAGAGAACACTAGATCCTTTCATACATCCATAGAAACATAGAAACATAGAAATATGATGACAGAAAAAGACCACATGGCCTATCTAGTCTGTCCTTCCATATCAACAACTACAACAATCCCCTTTTTACCTTTAGAGATTCTCTGTGTTGGTCCCATGCTTTTTTGAATTCAGTTACTGTCCTCATCTCTACCACCTCCACTGGGAGACTATTCCACGGATCCACTACTCTTTCCGTAAAGAAATATTTCCGCATATCACTCCTGAATCTATCTCCCTTCACCCCTCATCCCATGTCCCCTCGTAGCAGAACTTGCTTTCAATTGAAAGAGGCTCTCTCCCTGAACATTTATGCCACAGAGGTATAAATGTCCAGTTCTGGATCTTCTCCAATACCGGCTCCATTTTTCCTTCTCGGGTCTTAAGACCAGCTCTGAACTTCCGGTGATGTCACTGAACCGCATGGATGGCTGAAGAAGGGCTCTGCTGATAAACCCCACAAAAGCAAAAAAGATCTCCCCAATAAAAGTAAACCAAATACTCCAGAGTGGACAGTAATAAGCAACGGACTCGGAGGCAGGAGATATGACTGTGGCAAGAAAAAAAACGGCGGACATAAGAGAGTACATGTTCTCGGCGTTGCGAGATGAGCAGAAAGAAGGAGGAAAAAATGGGAGGCGAGGCGAATTTGGAGCCAGAGACCGAAGAACAGCTTGGTATCTTGGAAGGGGTGCAGAGTAAAAGTGCAGTTGTTCAAATTTCAAAAGAAGAGTTACGTTCCTGGTTCGATGAACTGCGCTCAGCAATGGTGGGATTTAGGGAGGCAGCCATAACAGAATTCCACGCTGATGTGCAAGAACTGGGAAAAAGAGTGGAGGAGATGGAAGGGCAAGTAGAGGAGGTGAGAAGCAACGTGAGTGCAATAAATAAGGCAGTAAACGTTTTGGAAGCGGCGAAGGAACAGATTGAGTTGAAACTTGAGGATTTGGAAAATAGAGTGAGAAGACACAATTTAAGAATAAAGGAGGTACCAGAAAGTGAAGAGTACAGAGACTGTGAGCAAACAGCACAAGACATATGCAAGGCGGTGCTGGAGGATCCTGAGGAAAGAGGGATAGCTCAAGAAGTTAAAATTAGACAGAGTGCCCTGCACGCTCGGCCCAAGGAGAGGGGAGGCACCGAGACATATAGTTATATGCCTCCAGGACTTTAAAATTAAAGAGAGAATAATTAACAAGGTGAGGGGGCAGGCCAACTCGAGTGGAAGGGAAACAAGGTGGCAATTTTTGTGGACTTGGCTACGGCCACACTACAATGCAGAAGAGAATGGAGAGGATTCACAATGAGACTGCAGGAAAAGAACATTTAAATATAAATAGCTGTACCCAGCAGGAATTGCGTTTACCAGCAACGGAGTTACAAGGCGGGCGATAACAGCGACACAGTTGGCAGCTGCGATGAAGGAAGCAGGAGTAACACGTTTACCAGAGGTGGGAGAAATGAAGAAACCGGGGGAATGAACAGACAACAAGACAGCAGAAAATGGAGAGCAAAGAGAGGAAGAGTAAACCTGTAATGCAAAAGAGAAAGGACATGGGACTGAGTAAATAAGCAGAGGTGAGATGGAAGGAAATAAAAAGGAACCAGAGTCGAGAAGGAAAGATGGGAAGGAAGTACAGTTTGTGAATTGAAAAAGAAATGAAGGCAACAGCAAGAAAAAAGAAGCCGCAAAGAAAGACAGTATATAATATGAAAGGGGAGCAGGGGGTAGAGTAAAATGCGTAAGGATGAGAGTAAGGGGGAGATTAAGATAAGAGAGATTATGTTCAGAAATATGAGTCATGAGTGGGAGGGGGAGGATGATTTCACTGAGGAAGGGGAAGCTACTAAATGGTAGCAAGAAGGAGGGGGGAAAGAGGGGGAGGTGGGGAGGGAGGGGGCTGAGAGAGGGGATGGGAGGGAAGGGTGGGAAGAGGGGAGGGGGTAACTGGATCCTGTGAATGTACAAAGAGGAGATATAACGATCTGGAATCATGGGGAGTAAGCAAAAGAAATTTGATGAATGTAAGGTAATAACCATTAATGCTAAAGGCCTTAATTTCTGGTACAAAAGAGGCGTTATAAAAAGAGGGTAACAGATTGAGAGCTGATGTAGTGCTTATATAACAAACGCATCTAAAAAAAACACAAGAGAGGTGGTTGATTAGTAAAGATTATGATAAAGTATATTTGGCATATAATCAGGACGCACCAAAGAGGGGGGGGGGGGGGGCGGGGCGTTGGAATTCTCTTTGCAAAAGGGTTGAGCTTGGAAGAAGAACATATAGAAAGGGACCCAGAGGGGCACTTCATTTTGTGGAAAAAATAGCAGGGAGGCCCTTAGTAGTAGGGAGCATATACGCACCAAATACACAGCAGGGGGGGGGGTTATGGGAAATTATAAGAGTTGGTGGAAGTGCATATGCAAAACCCAGTGATACTAGGGGGGGGGGGACTTTAATGCAACCTTAAACCCCAGAATAGACACCACGGGGGGTAATAGGCAAGGCATTAAAGGTGTAAGTAAGAAGTTAGGGAAATTGCTACACAAATTGGGCGCAGTAGATGCTTAGCGATACATGCGTGGGAATAAGAGAGAATATACGCACTGTATTAGTGTATGTGTCTCATATCCCCTTGTGTTAATTGTATCCCCCAATTGTGTTGTGACCACTTTGATTGAAGAATAAGGTGGTGTACAAAACTGTCTAAATAAATAAATAAAAGCTACAGTAGATTGGACATGATTTGGGTGGATGGAAGGATAGTAGAACAGGTAAAACGAGTGGATATAAGACACATAAGTTGGACAGATCATGCACTGGTGGAGGTCTCATTGAGCTTACAAAGAGAAGGAGGAGGTCTGCGGTTCTGGAGGTTGAATAAATCCCTTATAGATGAGGAAGAAGGGCTAAGGCGAATTCAGAGCACTATAAGGGATTATATGCAGCATAATAATGGGGGAGAGGTCAGACCAGCTTGGGTGTAGGATGGATTGAAAGCGGTGGTAAGGGGGCAATGTATAGCATTGGTGGCGAGACGAAAGCAGGAGAAAAAACAAAAGGAGCATGAGTTATTAACAAGGTGAGACTAGAAGAGACAATGCACAAGCAGAAAGGTGGAAGGAGTAGGCTGCAATGTATTAGAAATTTACGGGAAGAATTAGGAAGACTAAATAAAGGAGGAAGAAGCATTTAAGTTGAATCAACTCAGACATGAATTTTATGTACAGGGAAATAAGCCAGGCCGATACTGAGAAAAATTAGGGAAAGAAGGATGCAGCAACAGATCCTACGAATAAAAGATGAGCAGGGTAGATAGGCTAACGATACTGAACAAATACAAAAAGTATTTCGGGAATATTATGGTAAACTTTATGAATCGGAACAAATGGGAGAGGGAGTGGATATAAAACAGTACCTGGCAGGGATCACATTGAAGCAATTGGATTCAGAGCAACAGCAGTGGATGAACAGCGAGATTGACAGAAAAGAAGTAATAGAAGCTATAAAAAGCTTAAAAGATGGCATGGCACCAGGATTGGATGGCTTTACTTCCAGGTTCTATAAAAAGTTCAATGAGGAAGTTAGCCCGATAATGAGAGATGTTTTCAATGAAGTACTAAAAGGGGAAAAGTTACCAAGCTCAGTGGAGGTGGCGGGTGTGGTAGTACTACCCAAATCCGGAAAGGACCATGGGAAGTGTGAGTCATATAGGCCCATTTCTCTTATCATGGTAACATAGTAAATGACGGCAGATAAAGACCAGTATGGTCCATCTAGTCTGCCCAGTAAGATGGCAAGAGTAGTGCACCTGCTGCTCCGTGCAGGCCACAACTCCCCATGTCTTTGTTGAAGGGGTGAACAGGCCGCTCCGTATAGGACACCCCGTATGTTGAGAAATTAGATAGTTAAGTTTATTTTGATTTTATCCTGTTGCTGTAAAGGGATCCATTGGGTCTATCCCATGCCATTTTGAATTCTGTCACTGTATTTGCCCCCACCACTTCCATCGGGAGGGCATTCCAAGCATCCCACCACCCTTTCAGTGAAAAAGTATATCTCCAGGAACAAGCAGGAATGTAGTCTTCACATATGGGTATCGTCGGTACCGATGGAGCCTGCGTGGGAACGCTCCCCAGCGTCCAATAGGAAAGCTTTTGGGAGCATCCCACAGTGCCTGCGTGCTGCCTTTCCCAACTGTCCCTCTCCAGATCTTCATTTTCTGCAGAACCGACAGGTCGCACATCCTGTCACCGCAGAAAATATTCCCGTTGTTTCTTCTTTTTTGTGGTCGCGTCTGCTTTCCTTCGACGCTACACCAGTACCGCCGGTTTCTTCTTTCCTTTTCTAAAAAAACCCTTTTTTCTGGAATTTCTTCCAGCTACTTTTTCCTTCAGGTGCCACGCGCCATTTTGGGCACTAGGCCCAATTTTCCCTCTAACATGTAAAAACCCGCTTCGGTTTTAAAAAGTGTTCTAAGTGTGGCGGTACCATCTTCGTCACCGACACCCATGAGTGGTGCCTCAAATGTTTAGGTCCTGACCATTCTATTCCAGAGTGTGTTGCCTGTGGGATGATGTCGAAGAGGGGTCAGCAAAGCCGAGCTGCTAAACTTAGCACCCTTTTTCCCTCCGATGCAGCGTCTGTGGCATCGACGTCTTCCAGGGCTTCGTCTTCCTCCCATGGATCTCAGGTAACTAAACATAAATCTGGCCAGTCCTTAAAGGGTAGATCTCCTTCCAAGCATCGAGATGCCTCTGGCGTTGCCCTTGAGGGACTTGTACCAGCAAAATTGCCCCGGCGGGAGGCTTCGGCTTCCAAAGCACTAACGGGGCTCCAGGATGTTCTCGAGGCCCCAACCTTGGCAGAACTACTGGTGCCATGCTCTGGGGTACCGGCTGCTTCATCCGGTACTGATACCCAAGCATGGGCAGCGTCGATAGACCAGAGATTCTTGGCTATTGAACACAGTCTGGCGGCTCTTCTCATGGCCTCGATGCCCTTAAAACCGCTTCAGACAATTCAATTGGTACCGGCACCAACTGCTTCGACATCGGCAGATATTCTACCGGGATCAAGTCAAGCTTACCCATCCGGTATCGATAAGTTGGTACCGGACCCCTCCGACACTGACTTCGATCGGTACCGGTATCGTGCCTTGCACGATCACCTCGATCGGAGATACTTTGAATCCTCGGATGAGTCTGAAGACTCTGAAAGCTCTGCCGATACCAGAGTACTTCTTCCCGAGCATTCTTCTTCTCCTCAACCTAGGATGTCTCCTCCAGAAGATATGTCCTTTCAGGATTTTATCCGAGATGTGGCTCGAGGTCTTTCCATCACAGTGGCTCCTGAAAAAGAGCGTAGGGCAAAGGAATTGGAAATCCTGCAATACCCTAAAGCTCCCAAGGAGGCAGCTACTTTACCTATTCATGAGATCCTGCATGATCTCATGTTAAGGATGTGGGAAACACCTCTAACCACTTCTCCTCACTCTCGAAGGCTCGACACCATGTATCGAGTTCCTCCTTGTCCTGGTTTTCAAAAACCTCAGCTACCACACCATTCCATTGTGGTGGAATCAGCTATGAGAAGGATCAAGAGTGCAAAAAGGCATGCATCTAATCCTCCAGGACATGAGTGTAGGACTCTTGACGCCTTTGGACGTTGAACCTTCCAGGCTTCCATGCTTTCTGCCAGGATCCGTTCCTATATATTATATATGGGAATGTTCCTTAAGGAGGTCACCGGAGATTTAGAGCTTATGAGCCCTCTCCTTCCTGATGATAAGAGGCAGGATTATCTTGCACTTGTCAAACATGCTCAGGATGCTTCCAAGTTTGTAAATCATGCAGCCTTTGACTGCTTTGAGTGCATAAGCAGAACCTCTACTATTACCATAGGTGCACGTAGGATTGCCTGGCTCCAGGCATCTGACTTGGAACTTTGGGTACAGGACAAACTGGGGAATATTCCTTGCACAGGAGACAATCTCTTTGGCAAGAATTGGCAGGAAAAAGCTAATGAGATAAATGCTGACAATATCACCCTAGATAGATCGTCTAAATCTACAGCTGTTCCTGCAAGGAAAAAATCCTACAAGAAACCATACTTCAGTAAGAAGAAGAGGGTTTTACCCCTCCTATACCCAACAGGGACATTATGTAGGTCAGGCTGCCCAAAAGGGACAGCAGCAACAGCCTAGGCAAAGAAAATCAAAAGCTGCTAAGCCTCAACCAGCTCAGCAGACGCAGTCTCCACAGGGGCTTTGACTCCTATCTAGAGACCTTTGTCTTCCTGGCCCTGAACGGCCCAGAACCCTCCACCATCCCAGGAAGGTTATGTCATTTTGCCCCCAGATGGCAACAGATAACAGCAGAAAGTTGGACTCTGTCCATTGTGAGAGAGGGATACAAGCTTCACTTCTTCAGCATGCCCCCTCTTACAGTGGTAAGACAGTTCAATTCTCAGACCTCTCTCAACGCCCAGTTAGGTCAAGAGGTCACTTTGCTTCTTGCCCAAGGGGCAATAGAAGAGGTACCCATTCCCCAACAGGGTACAGGGTTCTACTCCCCCTATTTCCTTATCCCAAAGAAAACAGGACACAGACCCATTTTGGACCTCAGAGAATTGAACAAATTCCTGTTCAAAGAGAAGTTCAAAATGATTTCTCTGGGAACTCTGCTGCCATACCTTCAGAGTCAGGATTGGCTTTGTTTTCTAGATCTCAAGGATGCGTACACTCATGTTCTCATCCATCCAACTCACTGAAAGTTTCTTCGCTTTCTATTTCAAGGGAAACACTACCAATACAGAGTTCTTCCTTTTGGCCTGGCCTCAGCACCAAGGGTGTTTACAAAATGCATGGCTGTGGTGGCAGCATTTTTTCGCACCCTGGGAATATTCGTCTTCCCTTACTTAGACGACTGGCTCATTCGAGCCCCATCAGAGCCAGAGGCCAGGATTTCTCTATCTCGCACAATGTGTATCCTTCAGTATTTGGGACTGGTCATAAACGTCCCAAAATCCAATCTAGCTCCCACTCAGTCTCTAGCGTTTATAGGAGCTCTGCTGGATACCAGACAGACAAGGGCCTATCTTCCACAGCCCCGCTGCCATGGTGCACTTAGCTTCCCAAGCAGTGCTAAAGCCTCACCTCACTGCTCGAGAAATGTTACAATTGCTAGGCCACATGGCATCCACCGTGCATGTGATTCCTTATGCTCGCCTCCATATGAGGGCAGCCCAGTGGACTTTATCCACTCAATAGACTCAGGCATCAGGTTGCCTGTCAGACAAAATAACAAACACGGATCATCTTATTTTGTGCCTCCAATGGTGGCAGTCACCCCAAAACCTTTTGGTGGGGTCCTCTTTCCAACAACCCCCAACCCAAGCCACTCTGACAACAGATGCCTCACAGGTGGGTTGGGGAGCTCACTTGCAAGGCCTCTCTACAGGAGACCTATCTACACATCAGTCTCCTGGAACTCAGAGCAATCTTCCTTGCTCTTCGAGTATTCCACACCCAGCTCAGCTAAAAGACAGTTCTAGTTCAAACGGACAATCAGGTAGCCCTGTTCTATGTGAACAAGCAGGGTGGAACAGGCTCTCTGTCGTTCTGCAGCAAAGCTTTGCGACTATGGGCCCTCGCCAGAGAGCATCAGATTCATCTCCTTGCGGTGTATCTTCCAGGCATTCATAACTCTTGGGCAGACAGACTCAGTCGAGTTCTGCTTCCACACGAATGGTCTCTCCATGTAGACCAGGTTGCAGAATTTTTCAAATTTGGGGAACCCCGGACATAGACTTCTTCGCAGGTCCGCTGAATGCCAAATTTCCCCGGTTCTGTTCCAGAATTCCGGCTCAGGGTTGTCAGGCCTGGGATGCTTTCCTCCACCATTGGGGTCAGGCCTTCCTGTATGCCTTTCCACCCATTTCCCTAATTCCCAAAACCCTGTTCAAGCTTCAGAGAGACAGAGGCCATATGATTCTCATAGCTCCACATTGGCCACGGCAAGTGTGGTACCCTCTGCTTCTACATCTCTCTCAAGCTCTGTCTCTGGAGTTGGGATCTGCTCCAGATCTCCTGTCTCAGGAGGACGGGATGCTGTGGCATCCCAATCCCCAGTCTCTGCATCTCAGGGCCTGGTTGCTGAAAGCCTAGAACTTCATGGTTTTAACCTTTCTCAGCAGGTAAAGGATATCCTTTATGCTTCCAGGAAACCTTCAACAAGACGCTCTTATGCTTTCAAGTGGAAAAGGTTTACCATATGGTGCTCGCAGAAGGGTCTTGACCCTCTTGCGGTACCTCTGGAATCATTACTGGAGTATCTCCTTCATTTGTCTAATACAGGGCTTAAGACCAATTCGGTGAGAGTTCATTTGAGTGCTATTGCAGCTTCTTTCAAGCCTCTGAATGGACAACCTATTTCCTCTCATCCTCTCATAGCGAGATTTATGAGAGGCCTTCTTTTAACTAAGCCTCCCATTAAGCCACCACTGGTGGCATGGGACTTAAATCTGGTTCATGGGCAAGCTCATGAAGCCGCCTTTTGAACCATTAGCTACTACCTCTTTGAAATTCCTTTCCTGGAAGGTCATCTTTCTTATTGCAATCATATCAGCACGTCGTATCAGTGAATTGCGAGCATTGGTGGCTGATCCTCCTTATACAAGGTTCCATCATGATAAGGTAGTCCTTAGGACTCATCCACACTTTATGCCAAAGGTGGTGTCACCTTTTCATTTAAACCAAGCGGTTTACCTTCCTGTATTCTTCCCAAGGCCTCACGCCTCAAATGCAGAAAGGAATCTTCATACTTTGGATTGTAAAAGAGCTTTAGCTTTTTACTTGCAAAGAACTCAGCAACATAGAAAGTCCTCTCAACTTTTTGTTGCTTTTGATCCTAGTCACTGGATTGCACAGTGTATTTCTTTTGCCTATGAGAGTAAAAACCTTCCTTTGGAAGGCCATGTCACAGCTCACCATGTGAGGGCCATGGCAGCCTCTATGGCTCATCTTCACTCTGTGTCTATCGACGACATCTGTCGAGCAGCTACTTGGGCCTCGGTTCATACCTTCACAGCCCATTACTGCTTAGACAAGGACTCCCGCCGAGATGCCTTGTTTGGTCAGGCTGTTCTTCAACACCTTTTCCATACTTAATCAACTCCTACCCACCATCCCTGGTAGGATGCCAGAGATCCATGGGGGGAAGTAGAGCCCTTTCACAAGGGGCACACAACATCTGGGGTTTCTCCCTGGCATCTGCAGCTAGGGAGTCCCCCATATGTGAAGACTACATTCCTGCTTGTTCCTGGAGATAGCATAGTTACTCATCTGTAACAGGTGATCTCCGGGAACAGCAGTAATTAAGTCTTCACAACCCACCCACCTCCCCTAGGAGTTGTATCTCTCTATCTCTCTCTTTCCCTCTCTCTCTCTCTCTGTCTCAGTTATAAACTCAACTGGAGAGGGACAGTTGGGAAAGGCGGGAAGGCAGCACGCAGGCACTGTGGGATGCTCCCAAACGCTTTCTTATTGGACGCTTGGGAGCGTTCCCGCACAGGCTCCATCATTACTGACGATACCCATATGTGAAGACTAATTTCCTGCTGTTCCCGGAGATCACCTGTTACAGGTGAGTAACTATGCTTTCCTGACATTGTCTTTCAATTTACCCCCTTGCAGCTTCATGTTATGCCCTCTAGTTTTACAGGTTTCCCGTCTTTGGAAGAGGTTTGTTTGTTTATTATTTCTCTTTTAAGTATTTAAAGGTCTGAATCATATCTCCCCTGTCCCTCTTCTCCTCCAGAATGTCCATATTTAGGTCTTCAAGCCTCTTCTCATAAAGCTTCTGACGCAGGCTCCAAATCATTTTGATCGCCTTCTGATGAACAGTTTCCAGTCTTTTTATATACTTTGCAAGATATGGCCTCAAAAAATGAACACAGTATTCCAAGTGAGGCCTCACCAGTGACTTATACAGTGGCATTAGTACTTCTTCCTTTCTTTTGGTAATTCCTCTTTGTATGCAACTGAACATCCTCCTGTCTTTTGCTACTGCCTTGTTGCACTGTTTTGCCACCTTGAGATCCTCAGAAATAATCACACCATGGTCCTTCTCCTGGTCCATGCACACCAACCTCTCGCCACCTATCATGCACATTTCCCCTGGATTTCTGCTTCCCAAGTGCATGACACTGCACTTCTTTGCATTAAATCTTAACTGCCAAGCATTAGACCATTCTTCCAGCTTTTGTAGATCTTTCCTCATGTTATCCATGGGAATTCACTCTGTTGCAAATTTTCGTGTCATCTGCAAAAAGACAGACTTTTCCATGCAGTCCTTCAGCAATATCACTCAGAAATACATTGAACAGTGCAAATTTGGATGCTAAGATATTAGCTAAAATATTAGTGACTAGGTTGCAGAAATACATTCCACAATTGATAAAGGAGGATCAGGCAGGATTTATCCCGGGTAGACAAGCAAATGATAATGTATGTAAGTTACTGAATTTAATATTTCAAGTACGTAAGGATGAGACATCGTCCATAATGATGGCAGTGGATGCGGAGAAAACATTTGACAGAGTTGAATGGGCTTTTATGTTTGCAGTTATGTGGAAGATGGGACTGGGAAATAATTTTCAGTAATGGATAGAAGCTCTATATAGAAAACCTAAAGCACGTATATGGATAAATGGGGCATATTCAGAGTTATTTAAATTGGGCAGAGGTACAAGACGGGTGCCTGATTTTGGCATTGCTGTTTACAATGGTGATAGAACCAAGGGCCGAATGCGTTAGACGAAATAAGGAAATACATGGTATAAAGGTAGGTGAAGAGGAATACAAAATCTCATTGTTTGCGGATGATGTTATGTATACATTAGGACAACCTATGGAATCTATACCAGCCTTAGTACAAGAAATAACAAAATACAGTAAAGTATCTGGGTACAAAATGAATATGGGGAAAACAGAAGTTCTAAAAATTCAGTTGGACCCACAGGAAGAAGGCAAGGTGCGAACCGCATTCCCGTTTAAATGAGCTAATAAAAGTGTGAGATACCTGAGAATCCAGATTAGTGTGGAGGGGTCTGAGTTATATAAGATGAACTATGACCCAACAATTAAAAAAAGTACTAACGGATTTAGTACAATGGGACAAGCCTATTTTCTCATGGATGGGAAGGATTGCCATAGTGAAGATGAATATACTACCTTGATTATTGTTCCTATTTATGTCTTTGCCCATAGAGATTTCCACCACAATGTTAAACTTAGTGCAGAGAAGAATATTCTCCTTATATGGAGATGCAGACCTCCAAAGGTGCAAAGGAAGGTAATGTATAGAGAGAAAAAAGGAAGGGGGCTTGGCAGTGCCTGAGATAATAAGGTACTATGAGGCAGCACAATTGAGAACGTTACTGGGATGGAGGTTGGAGAGAAGTGGGCCCCAATGGAGTGCAATAGAACAGGAGATGGTAAGACCAAATTGCCTTATTGACTTGATGTGGCAGAGGAGAGGAGGGAGAGGAAGGGGTCAGGACAGGAACCCCTATGTGGCGTGCATACTTCGAGTATGGGATAGAAAGCATAATATGTTGACACAGATGGGGGGTGATATTAGAGCACAGCAGATTTCACAGTGGGAGGAGTCTCAGGTATATTTCAAAAGTAGCACGAGAAAGGGTTACAGTATATGGGACAGGTATTAACAACTGCAGGCCAATTAAGACCATTTGGGGAGCTTCAGCAAGAATTCCAGATTGAGATAAGTGATTGGAATGGTTACTTCCAAATGGCACATTTCCTGTGGGGAAAACAAATAAAGGAATGCTTAGAAAATAAGGAGAAACAATTTGAAAAGATGTTTAAGATGGGAGAGTTATCCAGAGGAGTAATCTTGAGATTATATAAAGCATTGAGTGGACCCATGGACCAAGGAACACATATGCAGGCATGGGAGGAGGACTTGGGAAGTCACTGGGACTGTTAGAGATGGGAAGAAATATATGACGGGGTAAAAATATCTGTGGTCTCAACAGCAATTCAAGAACACTGTTATAAGATGATGCATCAAATGTATTTAACTCCAGTGCGTCTGTGTAAGATGGGGAATTATAATGATTCGAAGTGTTGGAGGTGGTGTGGAGAGAGAGGGGATCATATGCATATATGGTGGATATGCCCAATGCTACAGAAATAATGACAATGGCTGTCTGATTCGGCATGAGAAATGGTGGGTTGGGTAGGCCCTATCACACTAGCAGGAGTGTTATTGAATGAATGGGGGGGGGGTGATTTGAAGAGTGAACTGGTGTATATGTTAAAATTGCTAGCAATTGGAGTGCGGATGGAAATAGCGAAGGGGTGGAGGTCAAATAGAGAACCAGCCCCTGAGAGAATATTAAGCAGACTGGCCTACATCTATAGGATGAGCAAAATTACTCCATATAAAACACACAGGATAGAGGTCTTTCAAAGAAGATGGGAAAGGTATAGGGAATGGTTAAAAAAAGAGGACAACAAATTAATGGGATGAGTTCAATCAAGTTAGGGAATGAGATAGTAAAATAAGGGGGTGTGCATTACAGGATCCAGTGGGGGAGGGAATAATTGGGTGTGCATTACAGGATCCAGTGGGGGAGGGGGGTGGGGGTGGATGAAAGGAATATTAAAAAATGTATACGTTGTCACCAGTAACCTCCCCAGAGCAAGGGGCATGTAGGGTAGGTCAGCCTGGGCTATCCAAACTTAGGAAGCAGGGTAGTGCAGTTGGCCCTGCACTGCCTTCTGGGAGTTGTAGTCCCTCTTACTCTCTAAGCCAGGAATAATTGTAGTCGAGTGGGTTAGGCAAAAATGACAAGGTTTTATTTCCCCTTCCGGGTGGATTAATTGCAAATTAAATTTAGGACAAAAATGACCATACTTCTGGCATAAAGAAAAACAATTCAGGAACATAAACAGCTTCTTTGGCTTTCAGCTTTTATCATACAGTGCTTAGAACAAACTTACAATGCAGCAGTCCCTTTTCAAACAAAGGCAAACACTTTTGCTTTTTCCACTGATATTCCAACAGCCTTGTTAACAGCTAGCTCAGCAAAGTGCAATCCATCTGCTCATCTGATATCTGTTCGGTAACAAACTCTGTCTGCATTTCCTCACAGTCACTTTCAGATAGGTAAGTTTGTGGATAGTTATACGGTGTTTCAAAATGCAGTCTCTCTCTATTTCCCTGAGACCTCTCTTCACCGGGTTCTAAAGAGCAAGGTGGAGCATTACCGTATATATGGGATTTAGCATAGGGAGAGTCCAGCAAATCTTGGCAATCGCAAGGAAAACTTTCAAACCTAGTTTCCTTTCTACACGGTTTATACAGCCTACCTTTTGGCTTCTTCAAGGAAGTATTTCTTAGCACAACTGGGTCAACAAGGACTTCAAACACTGACTGTGTTTTCCTGCCTTTTAGCCTTTCCTTTTTCTCATTCATACAAATGTCCTCTGGCCAGCACGTCTCTCTCTCAGGAGATTCTGTGTGCTCCCAAACCAGCCTTTCAGGTAGTCTTTCCCACTGGCTGCCTTCACGATAAGACCTCAGTCTAGGATTGCTCCCACCTGGCTTTCGGGCACGGGCTCTTTGAGACTTTGTTACTCTGGCTTCCTGTGCTGAGTCTCTCGTCCTCGTCTCTCCCTCTCTGGACCTGAAGCTCTCCGTTCTGGAACTCTCTTCTGGTCTCCTTCTCCAACTCCAGCTGGTTCTGCAGCTCTCTTCTGGTGAGTACTTTTTATATCCCTGTGTCTTATGGCTTAACTGTGCCCCTCCCCCAACCAGGTGCTTCTCCTTAATCCCTGATCTCGGGGCTACGTTGCAGTTTGGGCATGTTTTCTCCCCTCGTGACTCACTCTGTTTATGTTGTCCTTGGCAACCCTGGGCCATGTGCTCTGCCTGGCTGTCAGTTTCTGAAGCAATCTCTTCTGCTTCACCCAGTTCCATAGCCTCGGAAGGATCCTCTACATGACAACGTACATGGAAAGGAATGTATAAGGTGATGTAAGAGGAAAAATGGTAATTGGGTAATAATTGGAAGATACGAATCAGAAGATAATTTTGAGAAGGAAAGGTATGCCAATTATAGATGTAAGCTTTTTTGTTGGGCTGATGAAGGCAGCCAGATGTATGATATATCATTGATTGTGAATGATGAGAAAAAATGATGTAACAATTTGTGCAGTACCGAATAGGGAGAAAAAAATAATGTATAGGTACTGTGATAAGGAAGCTTATCATAGCTCAGGTAGGAGCTATAGAAAAGATGATGTGACTCTGAACAAGCAACCTGTCAGTTTTGGTAGAAGTAAGAAAACAGAGTTTTCACATAAAAGACTACCAGTCCCAGAATGCACCAGGTTTCCAGCAGCCATGAGAGGGGCTGAAGTGAGAAAACGTGTGTGCAATCAAGAGAGCTATGAGGTAATCCCTAAGCACTCATCTCAAAGGGCAGGGCCAGATTCAACACAGCTGCGCTGTGTTAGGGAGGAGCACACATTAGGACAGAATAAGAATAGAGCTTATTCTTCAGATAACAGCTACAGGTTTAAGCATCACCTGGAGAAACAGAAGCCAAGCCAAGCGGATAGAGAAAGAAGGAAATTCTCTGGAAGGAAGAGAAGAAAGCCCATTGGAAGGTCTGGGAGAGTCCAAGGCAGTACCCATACTGGGAGGTATTCCAAGTGCCAGCAGAGTCCATTGGACTGGAGTCAGCCAGAGGAATGGAATGGCAGAGATAGGAATCACCAGTGGCTACCTGGAAGAGAGAAGACTACACGTGGAAGGGACTTTCAGACCAAGGCCAGAAGGTATGTGAGAGAGGATCCAGTGTCCAGGGATCAAGATTGGAAGGCTGGACATCAGAACTGGATTACATACTGGCCAGGCTATACAGAGAGGAATTATGATAGCAGGAGAGGCTCAGGTATGAACACTGATCCAGACCCTATCTATAATAGTGAATGGCAGCAAGGGAATAAGCATTCTCATGATAGTGCCTTAAGGAAAGACTCGTCTGTGCCAATGTATGATAGTGACCCTATGCTGATTGATGAAGGGGGAGATACAGCAGATGAAACTATTCATTACATGGACTGTTCTCTATCTAAATGCTATTGCTAGCTTTCTGTGAGCAAACACCTCAGCCATCACAAAGAAACCTAACTTTGTTTTTTATTTCCACTGCAAACAGCTCTTAAAGCAGGATTTGGGTTCACACAGTAGCAGCCAGCCAGCTAAAGGCTTTCAGCTGGTCAATTGATAGTAATTAAAGCTGCACCTGATTGTGTGTGTGAGCAAGGGAGAATCACTGCTGGGATCTGCGTGGAAAATAAGCAGAAGTTAACCTAACAAGCAAAGTTTATTCATTTCTTTGTGCCTTTTTATTTGGTAATTATTTGCTAAGAAGACATTAGCTAATTGCCTGACAAGCTGAAGGTTGTTTTTTCTGATTTGCTTTGTGACTTTATGTTATCCATTTAAACACTGCAAGCAAGTAACCTCATTTATATTGCTACCAAGCATATTTGTGCTGGGTGAATTAAACCCCATCAATAAAAGAAGTATTTTATTGGCCTTACCACTGGTATCACAGCTCAATTATTGTCTTCAGCTGTGTTTGAGAGTGAATGAACTACATTACCCACAATACCTTGCAAGAATCATATGAATATATGCATCGTCAAGATTGTGTAAGTTCTCACCCTAGGCAGCCGTCTGACAGTACATGGAGAGGAATATATAATGAGATGTAAGAGGAAAAATGATAATTGGGTGGTAATTGGAAGATACAAATCAGCACTGTTTGGGACGAGTACACCTTTGCGCCATTGCTGCTTCTCACCCATACCTCAGAGAATCGCCGTATCTCGATGCAGCTCTTAGTGGCCAGATTCATTTAGGGTCTGCTTTTTACCAAGCTGCCTCTCCGTCCACCACTCATGGTGTGGGATTTAAATGTTGTTCTTGTGCAGCCCCTTTGAGCCTCTAGCATTGGCTCCTTTAAAGTTTCTAATATGGAAAGTCCTCTTCCTGGCAGCAGTAACTTCAGCCCATGCTCTGATAGACTATGCTCCATATACCAGATTCCACCATGATAAGGTTGTCCTCCGGACACATCCTACATTCTTATCAAAGGTCGTCACTTCTTTCTATTTGAGCCAGTCTATTTCACTGCCCACTTTCTTTCCTAGACCTCACAGCTCCTCTGCTGAGGCAAAGTTGCACACTCTTGATTCTAAGAGAATGTTGGCCTTCTACCTTGAACACACTAAGAGTCATTGTCAGTCCTTTCAACTTTTTGTCTCCTTTGACAAGAGTTGTCTCAGGTTGCCAGTTTCTAAGAGAACACTCTCGACCTGGATTTCAGACTGCATATCTTTTGCTTATTCGCAAACGTACTGTCTCTACAGCATCACGTCTCAGCCCATAATGTCCTAGCCATGGCTGCCACTGTGGCTAACCTCCATTCTGTCTCTATTTCGGAAATCTGCAATACCTTTGCAGCTCACTATTGCCTGGATAAAGAATCCAGAAGGGATGCGGAATTCGGACATTCATCCATGTCATTCTGTCCAGGCTAGACAAATGGGTAGTGTCTGTTCACCAGCAGCTGGAGAATGATATGCAAATTTTTTCCCATGATATCACTCTGGAGCTCCTCCCTCCTTCCTCAGAACTTTAGTCTTCAGCAGCTGGGACACATCCATTTATTTGCTTGTCTGGATGGAGTTGATAGATTTCCCTAAGGCTCCTTGGTTGGTTTGGCCCTGGAAGAGCGGAACTGATCCTAGCAAGGGGCTCTGATTGTACAGCCAGAGCGCTTTCAAAAAAAAAAAGAGAGAACATATTTAAAGAAATAAGAGAATAACTGCCTATCTGAAAGCAGCGCGGCGATTCAAACCCTTAGTGCTTGGCAATCACTCCGGAACCCTTCAGTGTGCGGGAGGAGACCCCTGCGGGACCACTGCAAGCCGTTCAGTTGGTGTTGGTGATGCCTGCCGGCAGCGGCAGCCCTGTGGCGCATGAGGAGCTGAGTGCAGTCTCTGCCACCCGCAGTGAGTTCAGTGTGTGTGTGTGTTTCTTGCAGCCATTCTTTTTTTGCCATTTTGCTCACTTTGAGCCTTCACCCCGTGCGATGCCTGGCACAAAGTCCTCCTGTGCTGCATGCGGCATGCATCGGGGCTCTCTCTCTGATGGGTTGTTGCAAGAAGTGAGAGAGAGAGCCGTGAACCGGACGAACGTCGGGAGGAAGCTAGACTCCGCCCGGAGAAGTCGTGGGATTCTCAGGAGCAACCAGAGAGGGATGTGGAAGCACTCTCTCTGCCATGGGATATTTCCCGTGCTTCCTCTCCAGTGGTCATTTTGTTAGGAAGCCCAAGAGTGGCTGCAGCCATCTCAGAAAGAGAGTTGGTGCAAACAGTGGCACGGGGGAAACTCGGGACTTGCTTCATTCTGTGCTGGCTTCGGAAGAGAATTCCATCTTCTCTCTGGAGTTTATCTTGTTGCTTCATAAGGCCTTCACTCTGCAGAAGGGAGAGGTGCAGGAGAGGTCTGTGGTCAGCACTCAGTCAGCTGGGGTTAAGTGTCCATTGCTGATGGACACCAAGCATAGTCATGCTAAGCGACAGAGGCACTTTGATGTCCCTCTGCAGGAGGACCTGGCTTCAGAGACTTCAGAAGCTTTTGAGGATCCAGTGGAGGGCCCCTCGGGACAAGATGAAGATGGACCCCCCCCCCCCCCGGGAACAGGAAGGGGACCTCCCTTTGGAAAAGAATCCCGCAATAGATAGGGTCTTCCTCAGAAGATTTTGTGACACTCGTATCCAAATCCCTAACGGCCTTGAACATCCCTCTTTGGACTCCCGAGGAGGAGGTTTCGCTGGAAGATCCGCTTTTACAGGGCATGCGCACGCCTCAGAATGCCTTCCTGGTGCACAAAGCCTTCATGCAGATTATTGAAGCGGAATAGGTTATTCCGGAAGCGGGATTGCGGGGTGCTTGCACTATGGGTTGATTGTACTCGGTCCCTAAAGTGGAGAGAGCTGTTTTGGACCTCTAAGGTAGACGGTTTGGCATGGCGGTAATCAAGAAGACCAAAATTCCTGTGGAAGGGGGACGGTGCTCAAGGATCCACAGGATTGCTGGCTGGAATCTCTGTTGAAGCAGGCTTTTGAAGTCAGTGTCTTGTTATTACAGGCCTCTATTTGCGGGGCTTATGTCGCAAGAGCCTGCCGATGCTTGGTGCAAGGCTTGCCAGAGCATAATGGAGGGGAAGGTACTGAGCCCTCTGAGCTGCCCATGTTGGAATCAGCAGGGGCTTACTTGTCGGACCTATGTTATGACTTAGTGTGTTCTTTCTCTAAAAGTATGGCCTTGGTGGTGGCGGCTCTAAGAGTCCTGTGGCTACGGAATTGGTTGGCCGATGTCTCTTCCTAGATCTTCCTTAGTAAGCTCCCATTTCGGGGGAAACTGTTGTTTGGGGGAATCCAAGTCCTGGATGGGCAAAGGTCAAGCATCCTAGGCTCAAGGAGGTACATGCGACTTTTGCCATTTCTGGGCGGCTCGATTTGTGCCTCCACAGAGAGGACGTTACCTTTATTGGAACCAGCCATTTCAGAACCGGGGAGCTGGCCAAGGTTTCTATTTGGTGGCCGCTAACACTGCCAAGAAGCCCCAGTGAGGTAAGAGGGACCCAGGGGGTTGGGGAATGCATCGAAGGCAGACTGCAGTTTCCTCCCCTCCTGGGTCTGCCTAACCTCAGGACCAGTGGGTACTAAAAATCAATCTCCAGGAACAAGCAGGAATGTAGTCTTCACATATTGGTATCGTCGGTACCGACAGAGCCTGCGCGGGAACGCTCCCCAGCGTCCAATAGGAAAGCTTTTGGGAGCATCCCACAGCGCCTGCGTGCTGCCTTCCCGCCTTGCCAACTCTTCTTCGTCAGTTTTTTGTTTTCCGCGGAGCTGACAGGACGTATCCCTGTCACCGCAGAAAAACTATTCTTCTTGTTTTGTTTTTTTGTAGTCGCGTCTGCCTTCATTCGATGTCTACCGGTACCGCCAGTTCTCTTTTCTTTCTTTTTCAAAAAAAAACTAGCTTCTAAAATCTTTTTAGGAGCCTTTTCCCTTCTCGGGGTTAGGCCTCATTTTGGACACTGGGCCCATTTTTCCTCAGACATGTAAAAACAGCTAGTATTTTTAAAAAATGTTCTAAATGTGGCGGTACCATATCCGTCACTGACACCCATGAATGGTGTCTTAAATGTTTAGTGTCTCTCCTGCAGAAAGATGACCAAGAGGGGCCTGCAGAATAGAGCTGCAAAACTCGGTACCCTTTTTCTGCTGACATGATGTCTGTTGCATCAATGTCTTCCAGGGCTTCATCTTCCTCCCGTGGATCTCAGGTAACTAAACCTAAGTCTTTTAAGACTGGCCGGTCTTCAAAGGGTAGATCTTCTTCCAAGCATCGAGATGCCATTGACGTTGCCCTCGAGGAAAGTTCACTGGCAGAACAGTCCCGGCAGGAGACCTCGGTCTCCAAAGCATTAACGGAATTCCAGAATGTTCCAGAGGCTTCAACCTCTGCAGAACTACTGGTGCCATGTTCTGGGGTCGTAGCCGCTTCCACCGGTACCGACACCCAGACATTGGCAGAAGCGGTGGATCAGAGAATCTCCAGGAACAAGCAGGAATAAGTCCTCACATATGGGTACGTCGGTACCGACGGAGCCTGCGCGGGAAAGCTCCCCAGCTTCCCAGAAAGGAAAGCTTTTGGGGCCTCCCACAGCGCATGTGCGTTGCCTTCCCGCCTTCCTGACCAACTCTCCTCAGTTCTTTTTCCGCCGAGCCAGCAGGTCGTGTTCCTGTCACCGCTGAAGAAGTTCTTATTTTAATTTGTTTCTTTGGCCGCGTGTCTGCCTTCCCCGATTCCGGACCGGTACCGCCGGTCTTTTTTCTTTACTTTTCTTAAAAAAAAAAAAAAAAAAATCTTCTTTTCCCCACTTGGTGTATTTCCTCTTTAGGCCTCTAGGCCTAGAGAAAATTCTCCCTCATGGAGAAACCAGCCTCTGGTTTTAAAAAATGCACCAAGTGTAGCGGTACCATCTCAGTTACCGACACCCATGAATGGTGTCTTAAATGTTTGGGGCCTGACCACTCCATTCCGGATTGCCAGTCCTGTTCTCTGATGTCTAAATGTGGCTTACAAAACCGGGCAGCCAAGTTTCATATGCTGTTTTCCAGAGATACTCCAGCATCGACATCCTCCAGATCTTCCTCTCCTGATGGATCTCAGGTAACCAAACCTTCTTCTGGCAGGTCCTCAAAGGGCAAATCTCCCTCTAAGTATCGAGATGCCCCTGGGCTTGACCCTGAGGACCCTGCCCCAGCCAAACAACTCTGGCGGGAAGCTCCGGCTTCCAAAGCTCTTCCTATGGGGTTACAGGTTGACATCGATGGCACGGCCTCGACCGATCACCTGTTGGACTGCTCTGGGGTACCGGCACACTCTTCCGGTACCGACATCCAGACAGTTGTGGCGTCTATGGATCATACTGTTCAATCCATGCAGCAAGCCATAATGGCTTTTATTAAGCCTGTGACGCCCACGGTACCGCAGCGAGCGGTACCGGTTCCGGTACCACAACCGATGCCGGTACCCAGGGCATCCACATCAACCAGGATACCGGTTCCGGTTCCCGGTTCTGGGGTTTTTCCCGATACCGATCCGGTTCCGGGTACGCCCGATGTGGATACCGGTCGATACGCTTATCGATCCCTGGAAGCCAACAGACGATACTTCGAGTCTTCTGATGATTCTGATTCATCAGATGACTCTCCTGAAGTATCTCTTACTCTTCCTGAGGAGCCCTCTTCTCCAAAGAGGAGAATGTCTCCTCCAGAGGATTTGTCCTTTCAAGACTTCATCATTGAAGTAGCTAAAGGACTCTCTATTTCAGTAACCTCTGAAAAAGAACCTAGAGCAAAAAAATTAGATATTTTAGGATACCCTAAGGTTCCCAAAGAGGCAGTCACCTTGCCCATTCATGAAATTCTTCAAGAACATATGATGGACTTATGGGAGACTCCTCTCACTCTATCTCCACATTCTCGTCGTTTGGACACCATGTATCGTGTCCCTCCTTCTCCTGGTTTTCAAAAAACTCAGCTCCCTCACCACTCTATTGTGGTGCAGTCAGCTATGAAAAGGATAAAGAGTACCAAAAGACACTCTTCTACTCCTCCAGGAAGAGAATGTAGGACTTTGGATGCTTTTGGTAGGAAAATCTTCCAAGCCAGTATGCTTATTGCCAGAATCAATTCATACAGCCTTTATATGGGCATGTTCCTGAAGGAGATTGCACTAAAGCTGCGCAATTTTCTCCCTTTTATCCCAGAGGATAGACAGGAGGAGTTCCTTCTTTTGCTAAAGCATACCCAAGATGTTTCAAAATTTTCCAACAGAGCAGCTTTTGACTCCTTTGAAGGTGCTAGCAGAGCCTCAGGTATTGCTATAGCTGCTCGCAGAATTGCTTGGCTCCAGGCTTCTGACCTAGAACCCTGAGTCCAGGATGGCTTGGGAAATCTGCCCTGTACAGGTGAAAATCTGTTTGGAAAAGAGTGGCAAATCAAAGCCACTCAAATGGACGCAGAAAATGCTGCTTTAGATAGACTTTCTAAGTCTACCTCTACCCCTGCCAAGAAAAAATCTTTTAAGAAGCCTTTCTATAAGAAGGCCAGATTTTCTACAAATACTGGCCAACAATCTTCTACAACTCGCTTTGCTCCTAAGCGTCAGCAATCTAAACAGGCCAGGGCAAAACCTGCAGGGACTACTACAGCCCAGCAGTCCCAACCCCCTCAGGGTTTTTGACTTAATACTAGAGAACTTAACCTTCCTGGCTCTACAACAACCAGAGCCTCTCACCATTCCAGGAAGGTTAACTCATTTTGCTCCCAGATGGGAGAAAATCACATCAGAACAGTGGACCCTCTCCATCATCAGAGAGGGCTACAAACTACATTTCTCCAGCCTTCCTCCCCATACCATGGTGAGACGTTTCAATTCTCCCCCATCCCTCGTGGACCTTTTGGGTCAGGAGGTGACCACCCTTCTCGCCCAAAGGGCAATAGAAGAGGTTCCTCTTCTTCAACAGGGGTCAGGGTTTTACTCCCCTTATTTTCTCAATCCAAAGAAAACAGGGGGATACAGACCCATTCTAGATCTCAGAGAATTGAACAAATTCCTATGCAAGGAGAAATTCAAGATGCTTTCTCTAGGTACTGTGACAAGGCAGAGCCCCAGAAACAGGAGAAAATGGGTTTAAATCACTTTCTGTCACCTCAGATGCTTGGAGTGGCAGGACAGGAAGGGGTTAAGTTTCCTGCTCACAAACTTTCTCTGCAGAGAAGAGCAGGGAAAGAACCACACCCTAGCTCTAGGCTAACCCAGAGACATAGCCAATCAGGGAGGTGGGAGGAGTCAGACTGGATTGGGCCACTCTGCACTCATAACCAGGAAGCAGCAGTTAGTAGGCAGAAGGGGCTCGAGGAGCAAGGACTGGAGCAGCAAGCCCTCGAGGAGCAAGGCCTGGAGAAGAGGAACTGGTTACAGAGCAGTGCAAGCAGAAAGGCTGAGCCCAGAGGAACTAAGGAGAGAACCAGGGAAGGGAGAGTTCCTGCAAGTGGTCCAGGAAGAGACACAGGCAGACCTCAGCTCCATGAGAGAGAAAACCCTGGAGGTGACCCAAAGCTGGATTCAGAAGCCTGGAATACTGACTTGGAGTCAGGGGAGTTTCCCAGAGGCAGACGCTGCAAAAACCAGGTCAGAGCAAACTCTTCTAAGCCTTGTAAAGTAAATAGCTTTGAGAGAAGTCAGTCTATAGGAACTGACAATAGACTGCTTGCTAAAAGAGGCAGGGGTAAACCAGACCCTGAATATAAACCTGAAGTTAATAGAAGGAAGAGGGGCTATAGAAAAGTCCCTGTTAGAAAGCTGCAAACATTTCCATGGTATAGACAACGTGACCTAAGCTCTAGTTCAGAGGAGCACACACCTGCTTGCCAGCAAGAGGCTAATTGGCAGCAATCGTGCAGAGAGCTAAGGGAACCCTTTGAGAACCAAGAGGAAGCAATGGAATTGGGTGCTCCATTATCTAGTTCCAGTGAGTCAGAAATGGAATGTGGAATTTGCATGTTAGAGTGAAGAACCATAAGTATTCTAATTGATGATTGAGTGCTGTGAAGCCTTAAGCCAATGTTCTAGAACTTGCATGAGAGATAGCAGCGTTCTAGTGAATGGAATGAATCAAAGCTTCATGTGGTACAGCTGTGAATAGAAGGCAATAGAGAGAAACTGCTCCTACACAAGAAGGCAGTCATTAATAAGCCAGCGTTGTGGAGATTGCCATTTCTATGGGAAGCTGTTTAACACTAGAAAGAAGTACAACAGGAGAAAGATTCTTTATTACCAGCAGATACTGAGAAAGCAGTACTAGAGGATTGAAACCCTGTTGTAGTAATGAAGCTGGAAGAATGATGAAAGCTTGTAAATATTTTATGTGTCCCTGAGAAGTATCAGGAGAAGCTATATGAACACTTGAACTTTTATTTGGTACAGAAGGTTACCATTATACTTCTGTGGCGGGGGAGTAAGTCCTGTACGGTGTCCTTTGCTATACTTTGTGCAAATACCTTATGCATGAATAAAGCATTACTTACTTTGGAAACCCAACCTTGGCTGTCGTCACTCACTCCACAACTACAGTAGGAAGGCTTCAGCACTACCAAGGACTCTTTTAAACTCACCCCACTGTGTGGCTCACATCCCCTTGGCCTGCTTACGCCACAGGCTAGGCGGTGCGTTGTCACATAGAGGGGGGTGGAGTTTTGGCGTAGTTGTTTCGGATTATAAAAAAATTGCTGCCTTGCACAGAAGAAGTGATTAAACCACAGATACCAGTAAAGTTCTGAAGAGTGGACACTTTGAAAAAAAAAAAAAAAAGGAGTTTTTTTTCACCAAGATACCTGAAGAGCTTACCAGTGCTGCAGATTACAAGTTTCAGCTGAGGTGGACCAGAGTTCCTGTTATTAAGGCTACCATACTGCTGACAAGCGAGATACTCCACTTGTAGCAGGTAACCCGTAGCTAAGAGGGTCATCTTAGGACACTGCTACAAGGGGGTGGTAATCTGGCAGAGCTAAACTGGGAGCAAAGGAAGGTGCTTTTGTGGTGGTACCGCACTTGGTGTTTCTTTTTCTATTCCCTACAGGTACATCGGAATGGATCCCACAACTTTGAGTTGGGTTGCGGAGAGATTCCAGGAGCAGGAGGCCAGATCGGTGCGGACCCAAGAGAAGATGGCGGCGATGATACGAGCCCAGCAGCAGCCGGTGTTGGACATGCTAGGATCCTGGATGAAAGAGCAGAAGCGGACGTCGGAGACTCTACAAAATGTGACCAGTTCGCTAGGAACTGCCACAGGACTTGGAATGCTTGGACAGGGAATGTTATCATTAGGCCAGTGGTCTAAGGACGCTAATATTGATGACCACCTCGAAGTGTTTGAGCGTATAGCAACCATGAGCGGATGGCCCAAAGAACACTGGGTTATCCGATTGGCTCCATCCCTCACGGGAGAGGCTCTCACGGCCTACAAGGAAATGCCCAGTGCTCTAGCCAACGATTATGGAGCTGTCGTTGAAGCAATACGAGACAGATTAGGCCTAACACCCGTGGTGTATCGCCGACTTTTAAGAGGGTGCAGGTTAACCCCAGGCGAGACACCACAGGCCTTATGCCATAGGATAAAGGCTTTGGCATACAAATGGCTATCTCCACAAGGTAAGAGCATAGACACAGTAATAGATGATATTATACTTGAACAATTCTTAGAAGCACTACCCCGGGAAGTACAGTCCTTCCTAATCCTCCAAGACTGCCACAATACCAAGGACGCCGTTGCCCTTGCTGACCGGTTCCTAGAGGCGCAGGCCTTAGGTCAGAGGAGGAAAGGTGTTCCAGAAAGTACAGTCTTGAGGGAACGAGGAATGAAGGGAGGAGTACAGATGGGTGAATCTTCATCTAGGCCTTTGTTTAGCCCTGGTATGAATGAGCGAAAGTGTTTTGCCTGTGGTCAAAAGGGACACCTCAGGAGGAATTGTAGCACTAGGCTAGCACTAATCACCACCCAGTCCAAGGAGGTTGGGGAGGGATTCTTGCTGATGGTCACAGTAAATAATATCCCGGTTGAAGCCTTGTTAGATTCAGGCGCAGACCAGTCTATGGTCTCGGAAAGCCTATGGAAGGAGATAGGACCTCAGAGTGGGAGTGATAAAGAGCACCCTGAGGATAAAATTAAGATTCAATGCGTGCATGGTGCTGCCACAGCATACCCAAGACACACAGTAACAGTAAAGGGAATGGGTTTAAGTAAGGACATCCCAGTAGCGGTGGTACCAAGGTTGCCCCATCCTATTGTATTAGGCAGGGATTGGCCGCAATTTCGAAAGGGCCTAGCTAAAGGTTTAGCTGCTGCTGCTGATAGCGAGGAAGGATGGAAGTTAGGTCTAGTATCCACACGAGCCCAAAGCAAAGCTAGGGTAAAGAACCAGGTCCCCGCTAAGGATTCCCTGGCAGACTTACCCTCCCATAGCGGTTTGGTGACGCCCTCTAGAGAGCGTGTAAAACCCCAGAAGGGGGAGAAACGTAAAGAAAAGCAAGGCCGGGCCTTGAATAGAAACAAGCTAGCGACAGGGCAGGAGCTACCATGGGCTTCGGCCGAGTTAGTAGCAAAATTTCCTTCTTTTTCCGGAGGAGCAAAGGCAAGATCCAGCCCTGACCCATGCTTTTGATAATGCAAATAAGGGAGGGGCATCATTGCCGCGTTTTTATGTGGAAGGGAACGTGCTGTATAGAGAAAGCTTGGACCCCAGTTCTGACCATACCCGGACGGAGGCAGTTAGTGGTGCCTAATACGTTTAAAAATTTGGTTTTACGTTTAGCTCACGATCATCCTTTGGGGGGGCACAAAGGGGCCCAAGGTACCTTAGACCAAATTTTGGGTCGTTTTTATTGGCCCGGGGTCTTTCGTGAGACCGCGAAGTTCTGCGAGGCCTGTCCCTCATGTCAAAAAGTTACGCCTCGGCTACCGGGGAAAGTACCGCTGATACCAGTCCCGCGTATCTCTAGACCTATACAGCGTTTGGCAATGGACATGGTAGGTCCTTTAATTCGGACTCCCAGGGGGTTTCAATATATTTTAGTTATCGTGGACCATGCCACGCGTTTCCCCTGGGCAGTTCCCTTAAGGAACACGTCAGCACGCACTATTGCCCTGGAATTACTGAAACTGTTTTGCGAGATAGGGTTCCCGCGAGAAATTCTCACGGACAGGGGTACGAATTTCCTGTCTCATTATCTTGCCCAGGTCTGGGATGCCTTTGGCATTAAGCACGTTAAGACGGCGGCCTACCATCCCCAGACCAATGGTCTGGTGGAACGGCAAAACCAGACCATTAAAAGGATGTTAAGAAAAAGCCTGGAGGGGGAGGTAGCTGAATGGGACATGATGCTCCCCTTTATACTTTATGCCTGTCGCGAGCGGAAACAAGCTTCCTTGGGGGTATCCCCGTACGAGCTGTTGTATGGGCGAGCGCCCCGAGGTGTGTTAGACATTCTACGGGATCAATGGGTAGAGCCTGCTAGAGAGGAGGTGGAGGTACCCAGTTTTTAAAAGATTTAAGGGGCCGGTTACAACGCACGTCCCAGATAGGGGATGATAATATGGTAGCCAGCCAAGTTAGGCAAAAGAAGTATTATGACCGACGCACGCGACCTCGACGATTAGAGGTCGGTGAAAAGGTCATCGTAATGGTGCCGGGCCATCGTCCGAAATTTGAAAGTACCTGGAGAGGACCCTGCCGGGTCATCAAACAGGTAGGACCCGCCACATATACCTTAGAAACTAGAGGAGGGAAACAACAGAATTTCCACGTGAATGTTTTGCGGTTATGGCATGACCGCGTAGCTTTAGCTCAGTTAGCTATAAGAGAGGATACAACTGCTAGTCCTGATCACCAGAGTAAGATTCCGTGCTGTTCTGCATTTATTCAACCAGCCCGGAATATCTTAAATGGGGGGTTATGTGACAAGGCAGAGCCCCAGAAACAGGAGGAAAATGGGTTTTAAATCACTTTCTGTCACCTCAGATGCTTGGAGTGGCAGGACAGGAAGGGGTTAAGTTTCCTGCTCACAAACTTTCTCTGCAGAGAAGAGCAGGGAAAGAACCACACCCTAGCTCTAGGCTAACCCAGAGACATAGCCAATCAGGGAGGTGGGAGGAGTCAGACTGGATTGGGCCACTCTGCACTCATAACCAGGAAGCAGCCAGCAGTTAGTAGGCAGAAGGGGCTCGAGGAGCAAGGACTGGAGCAGCAAGCCCTCGAGGAGCAAGGCCTGGAGAAGAGGAACTGGTTACAGAGCAGTGCAAGCAGAAAGGCTGAGCCCAGAGGAACTAAGGAGAGAACCAGGGAAGGGAGAGTTCCTGCAAGTGGTCCAGGAAGAGACACAGGCAGACCTCAGCTCCATGAGAGAGAAAACCCTGGAGGTGACCCAAAGCTGGATTCAGAAGCCTGGAATACTGACTTGGAGTCAGGGGAGTTTCCCAGAGGCAGACGCTGCAAAAACCAGGTCAGAGCAAACTCTTCTAAGCCTTGTAAAGTAAATAGCTTTGAGAGAAGTCAGTCTATAGGAACTGACAATAGACTGCTTGCTAAAAGAGGCAGGGGTAAACCAGACCCTGAATATAAACCTGAAGTTAATAGAAGGAAGAGGGGCTATAGAAAAGTCCCTGTTAGAAAGCTGCAAACATTTCCATGGTATAGACAACGTGACCTAAGCTCTAGTTCAGAGGAGCACACACCTGCTTGCCAGCAAGAGGCTAATTGGCAGCAATCGTGCAGAGAGCTAAGGGAACCCTTTGAGAACCAAGAGGAAGCAATGGAATTGGGTGCTCCATTATCTAGTTCCAGTGAGTCAGAAATGGAATGTGGAATTTGCATGTTAGAGTGAAGAACCATAAGTATTCCTAATTGATGATTGAGTGCTGTGAAGCCTTAAGCCAATGTTCTAGAACTTGCATGAGAGATAGCAGCGTTCTAGTGAATGGAATGAATCAAAGCTTCATGTGGTACAGCTGTGAATAGAAGGCAATAGAGAGAAACTGCTCCTACACAAGAAGGCAGTCATTAATAAGCCAGCGTTGTGGAGATTGCCATTTCTATGGGAAGCTGTTTAACACTAGAAAGAAGTACAACAGGAGAAAGATTCTTTATTACCAGCAGATACTGAGAAAGCAGTACTAGAGGATTGAAACCCTGTTGTAGTAATGAAGCTGGAAGAATGATGAAAGCTTGTAAATATTTTATGTGTCCCTGAGAAGTATCAGGAGAAGCTATATGAACACTTGAACTTTTATTTGGTACAGAAGGTTACCATTATACTTCTGTGGCCGGGGAGTAAGTCCTGTACGGTGTCCTTTGCTATACTTTGTGCAAATACCTTATGCATGAATAAAGCATTACTTACTTTGGAAACCCAACCTTGGCTGTCGTCACTCACTCCACAACTACAGTAGGAAGGCTTCAGCACTACCAAGGACTCTTTTAAACTCACCCCACTGTGTGGCTCACATCCCCTTGGCCTGCTTACGCCACAGGCTAGGCGGTGCGTTGTCACAGTACTCTCCTTCCATACCTGCAGAGTCATGATTGGCTTTGTTCTCTAGATCTCAAGGATGCGTACACACATATACTCATCCATCCATCCCACAGAAAATTCCTACGGTTTCTGTTCCAGGGAAAACATTTCCAATACAGAGTACTTCCCTTCGGTCTAGCCTCTGCTCCAAGAGTGTTCACCAAATGCATGGCAATAGTGGCTGCATTTTTACGCACCCTGGGAATTTTTGTCTTCCCATACCTGGACGACTGGCTCATCCGAGCTCCATCTCAATCCGAAGCCCAGACTTCCCTGGACCGCACGAGACGTATTCTGCAGTATCTGGGACTTGTGATCAATCTGCCAAAGTCTCAACTCACCCCTACTCAATCCCTGGAATTCATAGGGGCCTGGTTAGATACCACCACTGCAAGGGCCTACCTCCCTCAGGCCCGTTGCCAACGTCTAGTGCACTTAGCCTCCCAGACTCAGTCCAGAAGCCACTTGACTGCCAGGGAGATGCTACAGCTACTAGGCCACATGGCCTCCACGGTACATGTGGTGCCTTATGCTCGCCTGCATATGAGAGCAGCTCAATGGACTTTGTCCACCCAGTGGACTCAAGCATCAGGGGCTCTCTCAGACCAAATAGCAACCTCCAAACGTCTCTTTTGGTCTCTCCAATGGTCTATATCCACTCAAAATCTGTTGTTGGGGGCTCCCTTCCAACCACTGTTGCCCCAAGCATCCCTCACAACAGATGCCTCCCAAGCAGGTTGGGGAGCTCATCTTCAAGACCTCTCCACTCAGGGCACTTGGTCTCCACAGGAGACCACCCTTCATATCAACCATCTGGAACTTCGAGCGATTTTTCTAGCTCTCAAAGTTTTTCATACCCTCCTCGACAACATGACAGTCCTTATTCATACGGACAATCAAGTAGCCATGTTTTACATAAACAAACAAGGAGGGTCTGGCTCTCTGTCGCTTTGCAACGAAGCTCTAAGATTGTTGGCCTTCGCCAGAGAGCATCAAATCCATCTCCTGGCAGTATATCTCCCAGGAATCCAAAACTCTTGGGCAGACAGACTCAGTCGAGTTCTGCTTCCACACGAATGGTCCCTGCACATGGATCAGGTACTCAGAATCTTTCAGAAATGGGGAACCCCGGACATAGACCTCTTTGCAAGTCCGTGGAATGCCAAACTTCCCCGGTTCTGTTCCAGAATTCCGTGTCAGGGAACTCAGGCCAAGGATGCCTTCCTCCTTCATTGGGGTCAGGACTTTCTGTATGCCTTTCCACCCATTCCTTTGATTCCCAAGACTCTGTTCAAACTTCAGAGGGATCAAGGATCTATGATCCTCATAGCTCCACGCTGGCCACGCCAAGTGTGGTACCCTCTACTTCTGCATCTTTCCCAAGCCCCCTCCCTGGACTTGGGAGCTGCTCCAGACCTCCTGTCTCAGGAGGAGGGGACTTTATGGCACCCAAACCCCAAGTCCCTTCACCTCAGAGCTTGGTTACTGAAGGCCTAGACCTTCAAGACTTCAATCTTTCTCAACAAGTGAAGGATATCCTCCATGCCTCTAGGAAACCTTCCACTAGGCGTTCTTACGCTTTTAAATGGAAACGATTTTCCATTTGGTGTGCTCAAAAGGCTCTTGACCCTCTAGCACTTCCCTTGAATTCTCTATTGGAATATCTCCTGCATCTCTCCAATGCAGGACTCAAAACGAATTCAGTACGGGTCCATTTGAGTGCTATCTCAGCATCTCTTAAACCTCTTAATGGACAACCTGTCTCCTCTCATCCTCTTATCGCAAGATTCATGAGAGGCCTAACTTTAACTAAACCTCCCATTAGACCTCCTCCGGTAGCATGGGACTTAAACTTGGTTCTTGGTCAGCTTATGAAGCCACCTTTTGAACCCTTAGCCACCACCTCCTTGAAATTTCTTTCCTGGAAGGTTATTTTCCTTATTGCAGTCACCTCAGCTCGCCGTATCAGTGAACTGCAGGCCTTAGTGGCTAATCCACCTTATACAAGGTTCCATCATGATAAGGTAGTCCTTAGGACAAATCCTCACTTTATGCCTAAAGTGGTCTCACCTTTTCATCTTAATCAAGAGGTATACCTACCTGTCTTTTTTCCAGCTCCTCATGCATCCAGTGTAGAGAGGAACCTTCATACTCTAGATTGTAAAAGAGCTCTTGCTTTTTACTTACACAGGACACAGCAACATAGAAAGTCTTCCCAGCTTTTTGTTGCTTTTGATCCTTCTCATTTAGGACTTCCAGTTTCTAGGAGAAGACTGTCCAATTGGATTGCTCAGTGTATTTCTTTTGCTTACCAGAGTAAGAACCTTTCTCTGGTGGGCCATGTCACAGCTCACAATGTGAGAGCCATGGCCACCTCTATGGCTCATCTTCATTCTGTGTCCATCGATCAGATCTGTCGAGCAGCCACCTGGGCCTCGGTTCATACCTTCACAGCCCATTACTGTTTGGACAAGGACTCCCGCCGGGATGCCTTGTTTGGTCAGGCTGTCCTCAGACACCTGTTCCATTCTTGAACAACTCTTGCCCACCTTCCCTGAATGGATGCCTGAGATCCATAGGAAGACGAGGAACCCTTCAGGGTCTCATACCCTTAGGGGGGATCTCCTGGGCATCTTAGCTAGGGAGTCCCCATATGTGAGGACTTATTCCTGCTTGTTCCTGGAGATAGCACAGTTACTTACCTGTAACAGGTGATCTCTGGGAACAGCAGGAATTAGTCCTCACAACCCAGCCACCTCCCCTAGGAGTTATATCTATCTCTCTCTCTTTCCTTTTCTCTCTCTATTGTCTCAGCTTTAAACTCGAACTGAGGAGAGTTGGTCAGGAAGGCGGGAAGGCAGCGCGCATGCGCTGTGGGAGGCCCCAAAAGCTTTCCTTTCTGGGAAGCTGGGGAGCTTTCCCGCGCAGGCTCCGTCGGTACCGACGTACCCATATGTGAGGACTAATTCCTGCTGTTCCCAGAGATCACCTGTTACAGGTAAGTAACTGTGCTTTCCTTGCTATCGAACGCAGTCTAGCGGCTCTCTTAGCAGCTTTGGTACCGCTAAGACCGCTACAGACGGTTCCACAGGTACCAGTAATGACATCGGTGCCGGTACCGAGTGCACCTGCCTCGGCAAGTATGCTTCCACCCATGCCAAGCCTCAAGTCTATCTCAGGCATCGAAGGGCCGGTACCGAGACACCCCGATACCAACTTCGAGCGGTAACGGTACCGATCGTTGCATGAACACCGGTCACCGAGATGCTTCGAATCTTCCGATTCCGATGATTCTGATGACACTGCCAGTACCAGAGCAAACCTTCCGGAGGATCCATCTCCTCAACGTAGAACGTCTCCTCCAGAAGACATGTCCTTCCAGGATTTCATCCGTGATGTAGCTCGAGGTCTTGCAATCACGGTGACTCTGGAGAAGGAACCCAGGGCATAAGAATTAGAAATTCTTCAATACCCTAAAGCTCCTAAAGAGGCAGCTACCCTGCCCATTCATAGGATCTTGCAGGATCTTATGCTCAGAATGTGGGAAACCCCTTTAACGGTGTCTCCACACTCCCGATGACTTGATACTATGTACCGAGTTCCAAGCTGTCCTGGTTTTCAAAAGACTCAGTTACCACACAATTCATTGGTAGTGGAATCGGCAATGCGTAGGATTAAGAGTGCTAAGATGCATTCCTCTAATCCTCCGGGCCGGGAGTCGAGGACTCTCGATGCCTTTGGGCGTCGATGCTTCCAATCCTCCATGTTGGCAGCCAGGATCAGCTTTTACATGCTCTATATGGGAATGTTCCTCAAGGAAGTTACAGGAGACTTAGAGCTTAGAGCCCTCTTCTTCCTGAGGACAAAAGAGGGGATTTTCTTACTCTGGTCAAACATGCCCAGGATGTCTCTAAATTTGTGAACCGTGCATCCTTCGATTGCTTTGAATGTATTAGGAGTGGAGGAGTGGCCTAGTGGTTGGGGCAAGGTACTTCAGGCCGGAAGGTCGGGGGTTCAAATCCCACTAGAGGACAGCAACCTTGGGCCAGAAGGACTGGGGTTTCTAGTCCCACAGGTGCTCCTTGTGGTCTTGGGCAAGCCACTTAACCCTCCATAGCACATGTTCCCTGTAAAATAGTTATCTCCAAGTTATAATGCCCTGTTCAATGTAATTTCAGTTTGTTCAATGTAAACCGCACTGATGCAGAATAGCGCGGTATATAAGAGAATGTAAATAAATAAATAAATAAAAATAAAATTAGCAGAACTTCTTTTTTTTGTGTGTAATAAATTTTATTAAGCAGAATCAAATAATTTACATTCCATGACAATAATGCCGAACAGTGAGATACAATCCTGAACAATGAAATTCAACATCCCCCCAATCGTACAGCTGCATCTACCGTCCATTGAGGGCTAGAACAGAACAGGATATCAAACGTAATTAAGCATTCAGTACAAGTAACAATTCCTATCATTCAATCATAAAACAGAAGGGCGTAGTAGATTCTACTCATTCATGCCCTACCCCCCCCATTCCCAACCAAACCCCAACCCCCCCTCGGTCCTTCTGACCCATCTACCCCGAGATATGGGAAGAAGAAGATGAAGAAAAAGAAAAAGCAAAGAAGGGAGAGACATATGACAAGCCCTAGGAGAGCACTTTCTAAAACAACAACAACAAAAAAAAGGCCAACCGTATAGCTTTGACCATTCCGAGTACACTATACCTCACGGGACTTCCTGAAACACCAAACTCCAAAGGTCCTCATCCATAAAGGACCATCCACGAACCGTAGCAGTAATCTGCTCCAATCGATAAATATCCCAGCATTTAGAACGCCATTCATTGAGAGACGGTGCCCTGCTACGCTTCCAGAAACGAGAAATCACAGATCTGGCCGCCATAAGGAGCAATTGGACCAAATGCCTAAGAGGACTCCTAACAGAGGAATCAGGAAAAACCCCTAGCAAACAAGACTCCATGTCAAAGGGGAGGGTAACCTGCAACCTCTCGGTAACATGTCCAACCACCATCTTCCAGTAGTGTTGATTATGAGCACAATGCCACCACATATGATCAAAAGACCCTCAGCATCCACATAGACGCCAGCAAAGCGGGTCGTCTGCTCTTCCCCAATGGAAAAGATCCACCGGCGCTATAGATAGATGATAAAGTATCCTAAGTTGAGTATGAATTAACCCCAACGATAGAGAACAGGAGTGTGAATACAAATAAACCTCGAGCCAAAACTCCTGTTCCTTCCTCTGTAGAGTCGCCTCCCATCTCTGCAGAGGAAGATTTAGAGCAGGAAACACAGGCAAATCAGCCAACATGTGTTTGTACAGCCAGGCCACAAAAGCGGTGAGGTTCTTGGACACAAAAAGAACTTGCTCCCAACATCTAGGTCTACGGGAAATGTCATCTACTAAAACTGAGTCCTCAAACAATGGGACATTTGTAGATCCTGGAAAGGGGAGAGTTGGGTACCCAGATTTTCCTCGAGCCTCTCCTTGGAGGTCGGGGACCCATTCTCATATAGGTAGGAGAGTTTTGTCCTTAATAAATCTGAATTTATTTCCTTATGCATGGTTTGAATAAAACCTAAGGCCCCCAAAATAGTAAAGGGCGAAGAGGAAGCGGACAGCCCCATCTTCTGACAAATTTTCCGCCATACCGCCCAACAGGGACCAAGAAACACGTGTGCCTGCACCTGAGTCACCTCACGGGGATCACTAAGGAAAGGTATCGCCTCCAACGAGATCGGGCGTATCCAGTTCTTTTCTAACAAAGCCCATTTGGCCCCCGGGTGTATTCTCCATAACAGTAACGATTTCAGACAACAACAAGAATAATATAACTCCTGATCAGAAAGGCCCAACCCACCCGACCCTTTAGGGGTTGTGAGTATATGCCAGCTGAGCATGGGACGTTTCCCCAACCACAGAAACCGCGTCACCGCCTGCCGTAGGGTTTTAAAAAACGAACTTGGGAGAAAAATAGGCAATTGCATGAACAGAAAGAGTAATTTTGGTAAAACCAACATCTTATAGGTGTTAATACAGCCTAACCAAGAAACCGAACACAAGCTCCACTTGTCCATATCTACCTTAACTGACTTCAAAAAGGGGAGATAATTCAAACTATACAATCTGTATATGTCACGGTGTATTACAATGCCCAAATACCGAAAATGGTCCACCACCGGGAAATTCCCATTAGTAGGGAGAGCTACATTGGAAGAGCGGGACAAACAACTAAGTAAATTGAAACATAGAAACATGATGACAGAAAAAGACCAAATGGCCTATCTAGTCTGTCCTTCCATATCCATATGGACTTCTGTCTTTTGATAGTGAACCCAGATACCAAAGAAAAGCGTTCTAAGATGGTTAATACAATGGGTGAAGATCCAGAGGGCTCACTCAGGTAGATTAAGGTGTCATCCGCATATAAAGAAATGGGGTGCCATTCCGAGCCCAGATGGATACCATTGTCTTCTGCTCATGACCTAATATGAGCTGCTAAAGGTTCCATTGCTAGGGCAAACAGTAACGGTGAAAGGGGGCAGCCTTGTCTTGTGCCTCTACCTAAGCGGAAGGGTGGCATGCTAGTATCGTTGACAGATACCACTGCCTGAGGGTGGGCGTATAACGAAGCAGTCCATGTACAAAAAGTGGTCCCAAAGCCAAATTCACGAAGGGCTTGAAGCAGGTAGGGCCACTCAAGTTTATCAAAGGCTTTTTCCGCGTCAAGCGATAAAATGTTAAACGATCCCTCTTTGCATTTTAGACTCTGTAGGACATTGACTAGTCTGCGGACATTCTCATACCCGTATCTGTGTTTTATGAAACCAGTTTGGTTCGGATGCACAATGTCTGGAATCAATGAAGCAAGATGATTAGCTAAAATGGTGGTAAAAATTTTGTAATCTAAGTTTAGTAAGGATATCGGTTGATAGTTAGAACACTGCAAGGCATCTTTGCCAGCTTTGGGGAGCACAACAATATTCACATGATAAAAAGATTCTGGAAGAATTTTTTTGGAAAGAATTTCTTTAAAGACTGTCAATAGCGTTGGGGTGAACAGATCTGGAAATAACTTGTACAGTTCCTCCGGCAAGAAATCTGGACCTGCCGCCTTAGCCGATTTGAGGTTCTTCATCACTTGTTGAACCTCTGGCAATGAGAACGGACGGTCTAATTGTTCCTTACCCTCTGCAGACAGCTGAGGGAGAGAAGCCTCTTTCAACCACCTAGAAATATCAGCATGAGTTGCCCACAACTCACTAGCATATAGCTGTTCATAAAAAGCAGCGAAGGTGGATGCTATATCACGAGATGTATATAACCGTTGACTATGCGGGGATTTGAGAGCATCTGCCCTATGATGTTGCCGCTGCCGCTTTAGTTGCCACATCAATAGCTTGCCGGCTTTATTTCCCTGTTCATAATATTGCTGCTTAGTGCGCAGGAAGAGCGAGGCCACTCGATCGGACTCCAGCGCTGCTAATTCTACCCTATGCCGATTCAACAAAAACCACACCTTCTCACCCCCCCCCCCCCTTTCCTGTGTTTACTTTCCAGCTCTGCAATCTCTTTCCTCATATCCTCCTGTTGGGCTACCAAACGTTTCTTAAAAGCGCTCGATAGGGAGATGAGATGACCCTGCAAGACCGCCTTCCCCGCATCCCATAAGAGAGCTCTAGAAATCTCTGTTGAGTCATTGAATTTTAAATATTCCCACCACCGTTTGTGAACCTCAGAGGCAAACTCCGTGTTAAGTAAGAGCCTGCGTGGTAGGGATCACCTCGGCAGAGGGGTGTCAGCCACCCCCAAGGTGAGACCAATAGAGATAATTGCATGATCAGACGGACCCATGGTCCCGATAGTAGCTTGGTTCAACCAGGGGATCCCTGATTTGGACAAAAACCACTGTCAATCCAAGAGTGGCATCGGTGTGCCTGTGAGTAAAAAGTATAGTCCCTTTCCGAAGTGTGCAGTTGCCGCCATACATCACATAAGTCAAATTGTGAAGCCCAATCCACCAATAATTTCCCCAAGGAGTTTCCCAAATTTCGACTCCCCGAGCGATCTAACTCCGAACAAACACAATTGAAGTCCCCTCCTATTATCAGTGGCCCTTGACTATATTTCTGCAAGGCCTTTGAGAGATCAATCAGTGAACTACCCACTACTGCCGGAGGGAGATACACATTGACAAGAGTTAACGTAATTCCTTGAATAGAACCTATCAGGATCAAGAAATGACCCTCCGGATCAACAACCTTATTGATCAACTGAAAGGGGCATGTAGAGGAAAACAAAATAGCGACACCCCGTTTCCGGGTAGAATAGTTAGCCAGGTGTATTTGTGGGAACCTGCCTTTGGCCGAGTCAAAATGGTCCTGCCTAGAAAAATGAGTTTTTTGAAGGAAGATTATCTCAGCTTTCTCTCTGCACAGCTGATTCACCACCCTTCGGCGTTTGCACGGATTATTTAATCCATGCACATTCCAAGAAATAGCTTTAACCATTCTCGACTAGAGAGAAAAGCCACTTAAGAACTTTCATCCTTAGCCGAATCTCTTTCCCACCCCTCCCAAATCCTCGATCTGTAATTTGCCTGCCATTAAAAAAAAGCCTAACAAAACTTCCCACCCTTTGTATTCGAGAGTGAAGAATGATTCGAGTAATCTCCAGGAACAAGCAGGAATGTAGTCTTCACATATGGGTATCGTCGGTACCGACGGAGCCTGCATGGGAACGCTCCCCAGCGTCCAATTAGAAAGCTTTTGGGAGCATCCCACAGCGCCTGCGTGCTGCCTTCCCGCCTTTCCCAACTGCCTCTCTCCAGTTCTTCTTTTTCTGCGGAGCCAGCAGGTCGTCGTTCCTGTCACCGCAGACATTTTTCCTTATTCTCCTTCTTTTTTGTGGTCACATCTGCCTTCCTCGACACTATACCGGTACCGCCGGTTCTTCTTTCTTTCTTTTTAAAAGAAAAAAAAAATAGTATTTTTTTTCAAACTTTTCTTTTCCAGGGGCACGTGCCATTTTGGGCCTTAGGCCCAAAATTTCCTCCATTATGGAAAAACCCGCTTTGGGTTTCAAAAAGTGCTCCAAGTGTGGCGGTACCATCTCCGTCACCGACACCCATGAGTGGTGTCTTAAATGTTTAGGTCCTGACCACTCCATCTCCGAGTGTATGGCTTGTGCCATGATGTCCAAGAGGGGTCGACAAAACCAAGCTGCTAAGCTCAGTACCCTTTTTCCCTCCGATGCAGCTTCTGTGGCATCGATGTCTTCCAGGGCATTGTCTTCCTCCCATGGATCTCAGGTAACTAAACATAAGTCTGGCCGGTCCTCAAAGGGTAGATCTCCTTCCAGGCATCGAGATGCTTCTGGCGTCGCCCTTGAGGGTTCTGTACTGGCAAAATTGCCCCGGCGGGAGGCTTTGGCTTCCAAAGCATTATCGGGGCTCCAGGATGTTCTCGAGGCCTCAACCTCGGCAAAACTACTGGTGCCATGCTCTGGGGTACCGGCCGCTTCCTCCGATACCCAGGCATCGGCAGCATCGATAGACCAGAGGTTTCTGGCTATTGAACGCAGTCTGGTGGCTCTCCTTGTGGCATCGACACCCTTGGAACCGCGTCAGTTCAACCGGCATCGGCACCGGTATCGGTACCAGTACCAACAGCATCGACATCGGTGTCTGCTTTGCCGGTACCCAGTCATGCGATGCCTTCCGGTACCAATACACCGGTACCGATTCCCCCTGGTACCGAATTTGGTCGGTACGGGTATCGGGCTCTTCAAGAGCATCCGGACAGAAGGTACTTTGAATCCTCGGAGGACTCTGAGGAGTCAGACAGCTCTGTCGGTACCGGAATACTTCTCCCGGAGGAGCCTTCCTCTCCTAAACGTAGGATGTCTCCTCCAGAAGATATCTCCTTTCAGGATTTTATCAGGGAGGTGGCTTGAGGTCTTTCCATTACTGTGGCTCCTGAAACAGAGCCCAGGGCAAAGGAGTTGGAGATTCTACAATATCCCAAGGCTCCTAAAGAGGCAGCTACTTTGCCTATCCATGAGATCTTACATGATCTCATGCTACGAACGTGGGAAACATCTCTTACCACCTCTCCTCACTCTCGTAGACTGGATACCATGTATCGAGTCCCTCATTGTCCTGGTTTCCAAAAGACTCAGCTTCCTCACCACTCTATTATAGTGGAATCAGCTATGAGAAGGATCAGGAGTGCAAAGAGACATGCTTCTAATCCTCCAGGACGTGAGTGTAGAACTTTGGATGCCTTTGGACGTCGTACTTTCCAGGCTTCCATGCTTTCTGCCAGGATCAGTTCATATATTTTATATATGGGAATGTTCCTTAAGGAAGTCACAGGAGATTTAGAGGTTTTGAGCCCTCTTCTTCATGATGATAAAAGGCAGGATTTTCTCACACTGGTTAAACATGCCCAAGATGTTTCTAAGTTTGTCAACCATGCCGCTTTTGACTGCTTTGAGTGCATAAGCAGAACCTCTGCCATTGCCATAGGTGCACGTAGAATTGCCTGGCTCCAGGCATCCGATTTGGAGCTCTGGGTGCAGGACAAACTGGGCAATATCCCTTGTACAGGTGAGAATCTATTCGGCAAAAATTGGCAAGAAAAAGCCAATGAGTTGGATGCTGACAACTCCACTTTGGATAGGTTATTCAAAGCCACAGCTGATCCTGCAAGGAAGAAATCTTTCAAGAAACCATTCTTCTAAAAAAAGAAGAGGTTTTATCCCTCTTATTCCCAGCAGGGACGTTCTGCAGGTCAGCCTGTCCGAAAGAGTCAGCAACCACCTAAGCAAAGGAATGCAAAAACTGCTAAACCTCAACTGTCTCAGCAGTCTCAGCCTCCACAAAGCCTTTGACTTTCATCTAGAGAACTTAGCCTTCCTGGCCCTCAATGTACCAGAGCCTTCCACCATTCCAGGAAGGTTGTGTCACTTTGCCCCCAGATGGGGGCAGATAACAGCAGAGCATTGGACTCTCTTAATTATAAAAGAGGGGTACAAGCTTCATTTTATCTGCATTCCCCCTCACACAATGGTAAGACAGTTCAATTCTCAGACCTCTCTCATCAACCTGTTAGATCAAGAAGTCACTATGCTTCTTGCCCAAGGGCAATAGAAGAAGTACTCATTCAACAACCGGGTACAGGGTTTTACTCCCCCTATTTCCTTATCCCAAAGAAAACAGGGGGAAACAGACCTATTTTAGACCTCAGAGTATTGAACAAATTCCTGTTCAAAGAGAAATTCAAGATGATTTTGTAATTTTCTGAATTGTAATCTTCTGGTCTACTCTCCGTTTGGTCCTGGGTTCATTTCACAGAGATAGTAGGGTAAGCAACACAAATAAGACAACCAACCAGGTGTGGCTTGGAAACAGGTCTTTATGTAGAAATAGGCTTATTACATAGATACAGAACAGAGTTATATAGTGGTTGTTAAAAAGCTGCTTCAGTGTACATCAATGAATCTGTGTGTGTGTGTGTGTGCATGTGTGAAGTGTGAGAGAGAATAGAGTATATGAAAGACTCTATGTGTGTGCATGTGTGTGTGAGAGAGATCAGAGAGAGAGCGAGCGGGGGGCGGGGTGAAGAGAATTGATTATCAGAGCCTCCTGTCCTTCATGTCCGATGAATAGAGGAAGAGAGAGAGAAAGAGGAAGTATTTCTGTCCTTTATAGTGAATGTTCTCTAGCACCTCCCTTTGAGGTCTGCTATTGTTTCTAGCACCTCCCTTTCAGGTCTGCTATTCTTGATTTAGCAAGGAGGGGGCTGCAGACCAATCTCAACAGGCCCGGAGACTGACATCACCAGGGGGTCAGAGTTAATCTCATCTTGTGAACTACCCTTATTAACTTTGGAGACTGATATCACCAGAGTAACAAAGCTGAATGAAATCCAAGGTCTGGGGAAAAAGCCATGACACCTGTGTCATGCTGATGTATGCTGACATCTCCCACACCTTTTTTATTATTATTTATTATTTGTGCCTGGAAATGGTGGAAGCAAACATGTGGTACCTGTCCCAGCTGCCATTACATAATAGTAGACAGCTTGTCTAATACCTCCCATATTAAATACCTTGCTATGTCTAGCAGGTCCCCTGTCCTGCACAGTACTGTCTCTAGTGTTCTAGAGATAAACAAGTCCACTTATGTGTCCCAGCCTCGTGTCTTAGGTAGGGCAGCCACTACTGGGGAGGGGGGGGGGGGGAGACCCAATATGCTACCTCCGTGCCCGTCTTAGAGAGAGTGAACAGTGCATAAGGGCTGCAGGAATTTTTGAGGAGGTTAAAGCCAAAAGGTACCAGGATGCTGTGAGTGAGGATAGGAAGCATTACTAGACTTCCGCTGACTCTGGTTTTCAGTGTAATAGGACATGCCTAATTAGCCAGATTAGCAGGCCAAATGAGCCTGGATGTAGAGGTAGGTGCTGGAGAAATTCCGTGTAACTACCTTACATGTTGTTGTTCTGTAGGACATGCGCTGCAAGGACATGTACATGTGTTTCATTTTACAACACAGGAAAATTATGATAATGCATAGCAATATTTGTACAGCAGTTAAAATAATAATAGGGTGAATAAAAACATTAAAGACATGATCAGCAGTAGGTGAGTCCCAAATAACAATTCCCACACAGACACATGAGCATCTTGTAGCAAGTATCCAACAATTTGTTGTATTTGTCCATTCTCATAAGCGATTGTGTGATTCACTTCAGTGGATGTTGTTTTAAGTTGATCAATATAGGCATGTAGTTCTGTAAAGTTGAGCAGTTTATGTTGTGTCTCTTCTCCCATGCCAAGTGGTAATGGATGCACAGCATATGAGATAAAGTCTGGAATGTCCATAGAGTCATTGGTAACCAGCGGTGTGGAATAAGTTGTCCCTTTAATGGTGATGGAGACCAGTGGTGTATGACTGCACCAGGTATTGTTTGGTAAATAGTTTGAACTGTACAACAAAGTGTTTCTTGGGAAGGCGAATGTCATGCATTCTGGAGCAATCGAAAAAGAAACATTCTGGGGAAAGAACAGATGAAAACAAAAGTGTCCAGCTCCAAGGTAATACAAACTGTGTGAGGTAGTCAGGGAATATTAGAGCTTAACAGTCAGGGAGCAGGAGGAGGAGTTGTTCCAGCAGGAGGTGTCAGCCTCTTTAAACTGGTGAGGTTGACACTTGAACTGAAATGTAGTCTGCTCACACAAACTGGGGTCCATCGGCTTGAATGAAGTCCAGGTGTCATCCAGTGGCTGCACCCATGTGAGATGGTCCACAGGATACATAAGCATATTATCTTTCTTAATCTTTATCTTTATTAAAACATTTGATAGACCGCTGTGGCCAAAGCATAAAGCGGTGTACAATAAAAAGGTCCAAACTGCAAACTATAGAAAAGAACGCCATAAATAATAGGAAAGCAAAACAAGGCAGCACACAGAAGTAAAACCAAGTAACTAAAATAAGAATATTTAAAAGGCCAAAAACAAAACAGTCAGGGAGAGACAGGACACCAACAAACAGGCAGTAAAAAAACAAAATCCAGCAACAATATCAAGGGGGGGGGGGTACTAGCAGGAAGGTCAAAGGCCTGCTTGAACAGATGGGTTTTGAATAGTGTCTTGAATTGGGGATAGGAGGGTTCTAACCGGAGGGAAGGTGGTAATGAGTTCCAAAGAAATGGACCAATAAAGAAAAAAGCAGAGTCGGGTTTGTTCCAAATGAGCTTGTGATGGGGAAGGCAAGGATAAACGATTGGCATGAATAGACCGGAGTTGACGATAGGGAGTATGAAGGGAAATCAGAACTGCTAGATACAGAGGATTACCAGTATGAATAGTGCGATGAATCAAGATAAGGAACTTATACTGATAACGAAAACGGAGGGGCAACCAGTGCAGACGGAGAAGAAGGGGAGTGACATGATCGAAACGACGGGAAAAGGTGATAAGGCGAGCTGCGGTATTTTGAATAGATTGTAACCGTTGAAGCTGATGTTTTGGAAGATTAGCCAGGAAAACGTTACAGTAGTCAAGTCTACTAATTATCAAAGCTAAAACAAGAGTAACCAGAGAATCAAGACGAGAAAAGAGAACGAGTGGCTCTAATCTGCCGAAGGGTCGCAAAGGACCGGCGAGTGAGAGAAGAAATGTGATCGTGAAAAGAAAGTGATGAATCAAGAGTGACCCCCAAATAGCGGAAAGAAGAAACAAGGGGAATAGGAACTGAATCAATCATGGGGGCGACAGAGGGAAAGGAACCACTAAGAGATACCCACATAGCCGTGGATTTAGAGGGATTTAAGTGGAGAAAATTTTGAGAAAGCCAAGAAGCAATATGAGAAAGACAGTCGTTCAGTGGGGAGATATCCAAGATGAGGGGAGAAACATGACAGAGGAGAATAAATATCATCATCAGCGTAAATGTATGGAGATACAGAGTACTGCTGAATCAAAAGAGGCAAAGGAGCAAGAAATATATTAAATAATAAAGGAGCATAAGAACAGACCCCTGTGTTAACACCACAGATAGTGGGGACGGAAAGAGGAGGAGTGACTACCAGAATGCACCAGTATGAACGTTGCTCAAGCTGTAAGAACAGAACAAAACCACTGTAAAAAAAAAAAAAAAAAAAAAAAAAAAAAAAAAAAAAAAGGCCAGTGCCCCCGCAACCCTAAGATCACAATAGACGCGAAAGGAAAGTCTCGGTGATCTATCAAGTCGAAAGCTGCAGAAGAGATCCCATAGAAACAAGAAGAGTTACATCCACACCACGATCGTGAGCAACATGAAGTTCTATTGTAAAAAGTGCCAAACAAGAGACAGTTTTCAGTGCTGGTTGCCCTCCCGTGTCGGAAGCCCGCTTGGAAACGTGGATGGATAGAAGTTGTGGCCTCAACGTGCGAATTTAATTGGTCAAAAACAAAATCGCTCTGTATCCAAAAGTTTAGCGGGGCAGAAAAGGAAGGTTATGAGATCGGCCGCTACATATTGAACAGAATAGAAAGGATGCAATGGAAGGTTCGCTTCACAGGAGGTGCGGGACGAACAGCAGCTTAGACTTCGGGCACAAAGATGGAAAAAAGGTCCAGAGGGATAAACTGGAATTTATGATAGTAGTGAGGAATGGAACAAGTTTGGCAGAGAAGTACTTCGGACAGACAACCGTGAGATGGAATAGGGTCTAATACACAAGTTCGTCTTTCTAGATTAACCTACCTTAGACCAGTCATCTGCGAATAACTTCTGCAGAGAGTGACTAGAATGAAAAGAAGACGTCAGGTAAATGAGCAAGAGCCTGGGTTTCGGTTAGAGAAGAAGAGTAAGGAGAGCTAACTGGGAAAGTCGGTAAGAAGATAATTGGGGGCGAGCCCGCATGGAGGGGGTAGAGGGTAGAGAGGATAATTACCAACCCCCGGCTGGAGGTCGAGAGGGACTTGAAAAAGGAGGAACGTCTGCAACTTCACTATCTTATCAGAGAAAGAAAGTAGTCCAGAACGTTGGGGTATCGACGGTGACCAGGGATACAGGGGAGATCTAGGCCTGGCAACTGGGATCCATAGAATGAAAAGGCCTACGAAGAATTGGAAAATGAAGTTGCTTACCAATACTGTGTCTGGCTTCAGAGTATTATGAGGCAGAATAGAAAGCACGCTTGGGGCAGCCTGGACGGCCAGGTGCGGTAAGGCTGCAGTACAGATGACGGAAGGCGCCGTAAAAACAGTCGGAGGAGGGTGGCGAGACTCACGCGACGGCCTGCACGCTGGCGGAGGCTGCGTCCGCTGAAGGAGCTAGGTAAGGATGATCACCATAGGGCGAATGCTCCGGCGAGAACGCGGTCTAGAGAAATTGGTCAAAAAAAAAAAAACTGGGCACCGCCAATATTACAATATGGGGGGGGGTGATAAATAACTGATGTGTTGTCCTGACGCCATGGGTTCGAACAAGTACAGATAAAGGGCAGCCTTGTGGTGAACAAATGGGGAACACTAACTGTCCACGGCAATCAAGGTGAGCTATAGGCAAATTCAGGTATTTTGGATAGCTAGCACATATGTGATGAGAGATGGTGGCTCATTGTCCTAACCTTAGCCGTGATCATAATTCCTCTTTAGTATAGTAATAAGCTCGGCGATCTGTGTACTTGTTATTCACGCAGTCTAAGAGCCCAGGAAATATTCTTTCCCCAATCTATGTGTGTGTGTGTTGTGAGAAGAGAGGGGTGGAGGGGTGAAGAGAATTGTATTATTGCATGAGCCTCGCTGTCCTTCAATGTCCAGATGGAATAGAGGAAGAGAAGAGTAGAAAGAGGAAGTACTTTCTGTCTTTATAGTGAATTTTTCATCTACGGCACCTCCCTTTGAGGTCTGCTATTGTTTTCTAGGCACCTCCTCCCTTTGGAGGGTCTGCTATTCTCTTGGATTTAGCAAGGAGGTGGCTGAAGATTAGTCTCTAGCACCTCCCTTTGAGGT